>CM035123.1:44373270-45060902 GCA_020205555.1 Panax stipuleanatus | reverse complement strand
TGCAGGCCAAGAAGCTATTGAAGCAAGCTTGTGTAGGGTACTTTGCCTACATAGTTGATACTCGTAAGGAGAGTCCAAAGCTGGAAGAGATATCAGTGGTTAAGGAATTTGTGGATGTGTTTCCGAGAGATTTAGAGTTAGTGATCGACTTACTACCGGGGAATGTTACGATATCAAAAGCCCTGTAGAGAATGGCTCCAGTCGAGATGAAGGAGTTGATGGTTCAACTGCAAGAATTATTAGATAAGAAGTATATTCAGCCAACCATATCACCATGGGGAGCGCCGGTATTATTCGTGAAGAAGAAGGATGGATCGATGCGGCTTTGCATTGATTATAGAGAGTTGAACAAAGTCAAGATCAAGAATAAGTATCCTTTACCTAGAATTAATGACTTGTTCGATCAACTAAAGAGTGCTAGATACTTCTCAAAAATAGATTTGAGAAGTCGGTATCATCAGTTGAAGGTAAGAAGAGAGGATATATCGAAGACGACATGTAGAACTCGGTATGAACATTACGAGGTCTTGGTGATGTCATTTGGTCTAACGAATGCACCAGCAGCATTTATGGACTTAATGAATAGGGTGTTTAAGCCATTTTTGGACAAGTTCGTAGTAGTGTTCATAGACGACATTTTGGTCTATTCCAAAACTAAAGAGGAACACACTGAACATTTGAGGCTGACGTTAGAGTCACTAAGACGGGAGAAGTTGTATGCGAAATTCTCGAAGTGTGAATTCTGGTTAAGACGTGTGCAATTTCTGGGCCACGTGATTAACAAAGATGGGATTACAGTATATCCATTGAAGGTTGAAGCTGTAATGAATTGGGATTAGCCAAAGACACCATCAAAAGTGAGGAGTTTTTTGGGTTTGGCAGGTTACTATAGAAGATTTATTCAAGACTTTTCCAAAATCGCAACTCCGTTGACGAATTTGACTCAGAAGACGGTAAAGTTCGTTTGGACGGAAAAGTGTGAGGAGAGTTTTTAGGAACTGAAGAAGAGGTTGAGTACTACGCCTGTGTTGTCATTTCCAGATAGTACAGGAAATTTTGTAGTATACAGTAATGCTTCGCATAATAGATTAGGCTGTATGCTGATGCAGAACGACAAAGTCATTGCTTATGCTTCACATTAGCTGAAGAATTATGAGAAAGAGTATCCGACCCATGATTTAGAATTGGCGGCAATAGTGTTTGCTTTGATGATATAGAGACACTACCTATATGGAGAAAAGTGTGAGATATACACAGATCATAAGAGTCTGAAGTACATTTTTACACAGAAAGATTTGAATATGCGGCAAAGGAGATGGTTGGAGCGCGCCAAAGGAGATGGTTGGAGCTTATCAAGGACTACGATTGCGAGATTTTATACCATCCGGGTAAAGCTAACGTTGTTGTCGACGCCTTAAGCAGAAAGGGTCGCGAGAAGTTAATGTTTCTAACTACTCAGGAACAGTTGGTAAATGAGATGGCTAAGTTGGAGCTGGTAGTTAAGTATCCGAATGTGGCGGATGAGAAATTATTTCAAGTAACTACCGGTTCAACTTTGGTGGACAAAGTGAAAGAGGCACAATTACATGATGAGGAATGTGAGAAGATCTAGAAGAGAGTAACCGATGGTGAAGAAATAAAGTTCAAGATTGATAATGATGGACTGCTACGATTTGAAGGGAGAATTTGGGTACCGCTAGTGCCCAAAGTTAAAGAGGAAATTTTGAGTGAAGTTCACAGTTCGAGATATTTGATTCACCCTGGAAGTACGAAGATGTACTAGGATCTCAGACAGCATTTTTAGTGGCCGAAGATGAAGAGAGACGTGGCTGAATGTGTCACAAAGTGCCTAACATGCCAGAAAGTCAAAGCAAAACATCAGAGACCAAGTGGATTGCTACACCCACTAAAGATTCTAGAATGGAAATGGGAGCATATCACGATGGATTTTGTGGTTGGTCTTCCAACGACTCCGAAGGGCTATGATGCCGTATGGGTTATCGTGGATCGACTGACGAAGTCAGCGCATTTCTTACCTATCAAGATTAGATTCAACTTGGATCAGTTGGCAAAGCTGTACGTTAAGAAAATTATTTCTAGACACGGTGTTCCGATATCAATTGTATCAGACAGGGATCCGCGTTTCATGTTAAATTTCTGAAATCGATTACAAGAATGCTTTAGAACGCAGTTGCGAATGGGTACGACATATCATCCCCAAACTGATGGCTAGAGCGAGAGAACGATTCAGACTTTAGAGGATGCGCTAAGAGCTTGTGTTATGGACTTCAAAAGAAGCTGGGATGATCATCTACCATTGGTGGAGTTCACCTACAACAATAGTTACTATGCGAGTATTGGCAGGTCGCCTTACGAAGCATTGTACGGTAGGAAATGCAGGACTTCATTATGTTGGGATGAGGTTGGTGAACAATAACTGTTGAGACTAGAATTGGTGCAACAAACTGGTGAGATCGTTAAGATGATCATAACAAGATTGGTAGTTGCTCAGGATAGACAGAAGAAGTATGCCGATTATCATTATCAGAATCGAGAATTTGAAGTGGAAAGCTTTATTTTCCTGAATGTATCTCCCTTGAAGGAGAAGATTCGATTTGGCAAGAACGGGAAACTGAGTCCTCGATTCATTGGACCTTTTGAGATACTGCGAAGAGTTGGCGAGGTAGCCTATGAGGTCGCGTTACCTCCGGAGTTAGGTCATATTCATAACATTTTCCACATTTCTGTGTTGCGATCGTACAAACACGATTACAAGCATGTGATAGAGTATGAGGCGTTGCAGTTTGATAAAGACTTAACATATGAAGAGGTTCCTATTCAGATAGTTGACAGGAAAGAGCAAGTACTTAGAAATAAAGTGATAATTTCTGTGAAGGTAATCTGAAGGAACCACAATGCTGAAGAAGCTACGTGGGAACTCGAAGATGTTATGATGAAAACTTATCCCAATTATTTATTTAATTTCTAGTATATCGATTCTGGGGATATAATCTTTTTAAGGGTGGAAGAATGTGACGAATGAGTTTTTTTAGTTATGATTCTGGGGACAGAATCCTTTTAAGGAAGGAAGATTGTAACAAACGAGAATTTTATATTTTAATTTTAAATATTTATTGAATTAAGTAAATATTTTAGTTGAATTATTTATTTAGTAGAATAAATAATTTATGTGATTATGTTGTGAAGTAATTTAATTCAGTACAATATATTAATTAAATTGAGGTTTAATATTAAATTGATGTTTAAGTAATTTTGTGGTGAAATTCTAATTTAATTGAGATAATTAAATTAGATGAGTTGTTATGTAGTGATTTGTTAAATAATGATTTAATGATTTAGTGAATAGTTATATTAATGCCTAATTTAATTTAAATAATTAAATTAGAGATTTACTATTTGTTACATGAAATTATGATTATTGAGTAAATTATAATTGTGTAGCAAGTTAATTATGTGGCAATTTTATTTTATTTAATGGATGTTAGCTTTAATTTAATTAAATTAGAATATTGAGATTTAATTAAATAAAGTGTGATATTTAAAACTATGTAGTAAAAGAGTTATTAAAATAAGCTAAGAGGGTTTTAAATTAGTTTTGCCAAACAAGGCCCTTAAATCTATTTTAATGTAATTTTACCAAACAAGGCCTTAGCTCCTAAAAATCTATTTTTAAATTAATGGGTTTTGTCAAACAAGCCTTATGAATTTTGATTTTCAAAAGAAAATATAACTGATATTTATTGATTAATAGGATTAAATAATTGTCCGTTAGATATTATATGTAATTATACGTATATATCAGTTATATGTATATTTTCCATACTACCTAAGTTAGAATATCAAAGTATTACGAAAATAGAAAGAAAGAAAGAAAAAACTCGGTGAAATCAAAGTTCATCATCTTCATCTACTTCTAAAAGCTAACAAGGAATCAAGGTAGCAATCTAAACTCTATAATTGTTAACTATATTCTTCCTTGTTCTTAATATTTTCACTGCTCTGTGATTTAAGTTTTCATGATAATTGTGAGTATATGATCTATGTATGTTAAATTATGTATATAAACTGTGATATATGATTTATATGATAGTTTATGTGGTTCAATTTATGTAAATAAGATAAACATGAAGAAATCATGTTCATAGCAATTTATAGTAAACTATTTTAAAAAGATAGTTTTTTTAATATTAAAATTTATGTTTAATTCATGCTATGTGATATAAACTGAGTTTAAATTATGATAATATGTTAAGAAATGAAATTAACATGTTTTGAATTGTGTGATTTGGGTTAAAAACAAAGTCACAATGTTTATTTTCTACGAGAACACTTAACAATGGTGTTTTCTTCAAAATCATAAAATTAAGGATTTTTGATTGTGTTGTGATGTTTATATATAATAAAATATGTTAGAAGCTTAAAGTTATGATTTTATAAAGTTTTATATGCATTATATGTATTAAATTCTGAGTTTGGTGCGAGGAAATAAGTCAAATTGGCTTTTTCCCTGCACAGTTCGCGAACAAAATTTTTCCCTAGAAGAGACCCCCGCCCTAGCGGGCCCCCTTGCTGTCTAAAATTTATTTTATGTGTTTTAAGCCCTAACATGAGAAACTAACTAAATGTAATGAACCTGATAACATGTTAAGTATATAAAACAATAATATAACATAGTTTTGACATATATAAGATACTTTGAGTCTCATATTAACAAGTTATGTGTGAATTTGGATATTATTGTTGTAGGGTATGATTATGATGGTTTAAAAGATTATACACGTGTGATATGCATGTTGTGAGTTTAGATTCACGTTATGTGGTTAGTTAACAAGTTAAGATTACAACCACGTTGATAAGTTGAACTTAAGTGAGACGTTCAACGGTTAAACGTAGTGGTTATGAAACTAATCAATATTATAAACGTAATGTAATGTGTAGGACGATTGAGGAAGTGAATTATAATTATAATTGTAGCTTGTGCACAAGGCAAGTTGTTCTATTCTTTCTTGTTACGTTTATGCAAGATATCTTATTCTTTATAGTTTTCATATTGAGCAAGTATCTTATTAAAATTTATTATTGAATTAATCTAACCTTGACTTAATTGTTCAAGCAAGGTTTTATTGAATCTTTCAAATGCTTTAAGTTTATTTCTAAAGCATGACTATTAACTATGAAGTCTATTGTTATGGCACATAGTTATTTCATAATTCTTTTATTATTGAATTCTTAATTATTGTAAGTTGATTCAACTGCTCCTGAGTTGATGATAGTTGTTGATAAGTGGCTTTTATGACCACTTATTCGGATAGTAACCATCTCATTCTGCTGCTTAAACTCAAGTATCGTTGTGCGTTTTATGTGTTTTTGCTTTGTTTTGTGATTTCCAGGTTTAGAAACTCTCTTGGTGCTTATTGAGCTTAAAAGGACAAAATGAGGTCAAAAGGAGTAAGAAAAGATTGATGGCATGACAATGGAAAGAAGGCAAGCGACCAAATGGGAAGGAAATGCAATACAGACATCGCTTGGGGGGTTTATGTTCATTTCATGTTCTTGGATTGGAGCTTAGTTCATATTATAGAGCGTCTTCTAAGCTTTCCGGAACATCTTGAATCATCCCAATCGGAGTTCGGAGGCGAGAGTTATGCCCCGTATACCAATGGACGTCACACTTCACGGTTTTGGGTCTTCATTGCACAGCTGTCACTTGGAGCTCCATTTCAGCCGTCATCCATCTATTATTTCTCAATGGTCAAAGAATGAAAGTTGTAGAGCTCTTCGATAGTTTCGATTTGACAGGTGGCAGGCCTCGTAACTCCTCCCGGATCAAAGGTTATGGCCGTTTTACCAAAGGACTCTGCAGCAGAAAAGTGTTGGCGCGGGCGCGCGGACTCTAAGGCATTTTTGGGCTTGGCCGCGCCAATCTTCAGCTGTGCCAGACTTCACTTTTCAATTGCACGGGACTTGGCTTTTGATTGGGATATAAGGGGGCTCGTTTGGGGCAAGAAAGAGCATCAAATATTAGCCTTAAGCCCTAGCCCTAGCTTGTTCTTCCATTTCTCTTCCATTTCTTGTTTAGCTAGCTTAGGAGTAGATTAGTAAAGATTAGTGTTAGATTAGTGTAGTTAGTAGATTCTAGGGTTTCTTTTGGACTTGAAGATTGAAGCAATGGGATAAACAACAAAGATCCATACTTGGAGAAAGATTCAAGATTTGAAATTTCTATCTCTTAATTCTCCTTGTATTCATTGTATATTTGGATGATGATTATGAACCTTGTGGATAATATATTCAAGTTATTTATGACTTAGTTTATATTTTGGGATTTCAATGGAACCTAATAAGTAGTTTAATTTGATATTCCTTCCATGATGGTCTTATTTGATTACTATGTGATTGTCTATTGCGATGTATGCTTTCATTGCTTAATTGAGTCATGACCAATTACTGTGATAACCCACATGGGATTGAAAGACAAAGTGTGGGTTTAGATCTAATCGTAGTAGCGGGCGATTGTACGTTCACATGGCGTTGAACGTATGATTTGTGTTTAGGATAGACATATACCGAAGCGTCGCTCGTAGTCAATAGAGGACTTGACCTTAAACCCTATTTATTTGTAAACACCATAGACATATAGGGGTTTAGATAATGTGGGTGTTCACGTGCGTTCTATCATCTGTGGATTGCACGTGATATGGATTAGGTGCATCGAAAGATGGCCTTCTCTTACCTTCGTGTTCTCGGCTAACAACTGTAACGATTAATTTGACCTAATTGGAAGTGTGTCGACTTAGACGAATCATTAGGGGAAATTGGAATCTCTTATCTTCATTATCTGATTTTAACTCTAGAATTAATTAGTTTAAGTTTAATTGCTTGCCTAGTTTAACTTAGTTTTAATTCATTCTCTTTACCATCCATTTAAATAAGACTGAGATGATTATGTGCTAGTGTTTTGGTGACCCTTTATCTATTAATTTCTCGTGGGAACGATATCTTTACTCACTCTTTATTACTCGTTGGCCGCGTATACTTGCGCGTTAATTGTGTCATATAAATCGGACCAACAGCTGTACTCTAAATTACCCTTTGAGCTTATCCAAACAAAATTTTATTCGATGCGGACTCATTAATCAATACTAAGATGAACAACCCTATTAATAAGGGATTACCATGCAAAAACGTTAAGATGTTTGTGCACAATACATGGTACGAATGGCTGATTCTCCTAAGTACGAGTTAAGGTCCATATAGTCTAATAACTGTTTAAGGTTTAAATAGAAATGTTTATATTATGTATATAAACTATGATATATGATTTATATGATAGTTTATGTGGTTTAATTCATGTAAATAAGATAAACATGAAGAAATCATGTTCATAGCAACTTACAGTAAACTATTTTGAAAAGATAGTTTTTTTAATATCAAAATTTATGTTTAATTCATGCTATGTGATATAAATTGAGTTTAAATTATGATAATATGTTAAGAAACAAAATTAACATGTTTTGAATTGTGTGATTTGGGTTAAAAACAAAGTTACAGTGTTTATTTTCTTCGAGAACACTTAACAATGGTGTTTTCTTCAAAATCATAAAATTAATGGTTTTTGATTGTGTGTTGTGATGTTTATATATAATAAAACATGTTAGAAGCTTAAAGTTATGATTTTATAAAGTTTTATATGCATTATATGTATTAAATTCTGAGTTTGATGCGAGGAAATAAACCAAATTGGTTTTTTCCCTGCACAGTTCGCGAACAAAATTTTTCCCTAGAAGAGACCCCCGCCCCAGCGGGCCCCTTGCTGTCCAAAATTTATTTTGTGTGTTTTAAGCCCTAACGTGAGAAACTAACTAAATGTAATGAACCTGATAACATGTTAAGTATATAAAATAATAATATAACATATTGTTGACATGTATAAGACAATTTGAGTCTCATATTAACAAGTTATGTGTGAATTTGGATATTGTTGTCGTAGGGTGTGATTATGATGGTTTAAAAGATTATACACGTGTGATATGCATGTTGTGAGTTTAGATTCACGTTATGTGGTTAGTTAACAAGTTAAGATTACGAACCACATTGATAAGTTGAACTTAAGTGAGAAATTCAACGGTTAAACGTAGTGGTTATGAAACTAATCGATATTGTAAACGTAATGTAATGTGTAGGACGATTGAGGAAGTGAATTATAATTATAAGTATAGCTTGTGCACAAAGCAAGTTGTTCTATTCTTTCTTGTTACGTTTATGCAAGTTATCTTATTCTCTATAGTTTTCATATTGAGCAAGTATCTTATTGAAATTTATTATTGAATTAATGTAACCTTGACTTAATTGTTCAAGCAAGGTTTTATTGAATCTTTCAAATGTTTTAAGTTTATTTCTAAAGCATGACTATTGAATATGAATTCTATTGTTATGGCTTATAGTTATTTGATAATTCTTTTATTATTGAATTCTTAATTATTATAAGTTGATTCAACTACTCCTGAGTTGATGATAGTTGTACTCTAAATTACCCTTTGAGCTTATCCAAACCAAACTTTATTCGGTGCAGACTCATTAATCAGTACTGAGATGAACAATTCTATTAATTGGGGATTACCATGCAAAAGCGTTAAGATGTTTGTGCACAATACATGGTACGAAGGGCTGATTCTCCTAAGTACGAGTTAGGGTCCACATAGTCTAACGACTGTTTAAGGTTTAAATAGAAATATTTATAACCTGAGACAAGGTTCAATGTCTTTTGACCCTCAGATGAATTCTAATTGTACATGCATTCCTTAATTACCAATGATAGAAACATTATTCAATTTAGTTAAAGTTATTCAGTAATATATCATCACTATTGATTGTTATTTCCAGTGAGCTTTTATTTGCTCACTCTTGCATTTATATAACCATTGCAGACAAAGTTGAGAGAGTTAATGAACCGTCAACTAGCAGAGGCAAGGGAAAGATGAACAAGTGAAGACTTGTTTATATTTATGTTATGATGTGTAATAAAACTTTAATTGTTTAAGATATTTTATTTTTCAGATTTGACGATGTTTAAGGTTAGAAACTTGGGAACGATTTGATAAAGTTGTAATTCTTTTTATATGAATGATTTTTATTAATTAAGGTTGCAATTTTTTTTGCATTCCTTATTTATGGGCAGTAGTTATGTTTTATTTAGATAGTAAACACCATATTCTGTGGAAATGAAGTACCCGGATTTGGGGGTATCACAATTACAAATACAGGTTTGTTCATAATTGAAATAAATCTTTCAGTAAATAAAATTTCTACCTGGGATACCGGCTATGGTTCTCATAAATACAGATTTATAAAGGGACCAAGCAGAAGTAGAAAGCTAAACAAAGGAAGTCTTCCTGCGTGTGGGAATGGAGCAAAGGTTGGTTCATTAAATGCAGGAACTTATTGTTTAGCGCCGTCTACGGGCAAGTCCATTAGTTTAAATAATTAACAATTTACCAAGTGGATTTTACATACTTGACTTACATGAAAAATAATTTTAAATTGAACAAACTAGTAAAAGAAAAGGAGATGATCATTCAAAGAGTTGAATATTTGTATTTGGCGAAATACAAGTCTGAATCATTTGAAATGTTCAAAGAATTCAAAAGTAAAACTAATTGGCAAGGTATATTGATTCTTCAATTGGATCGAGGAATAAATACTTGTGCAATAAGTTTTAAGATCATCTTAAATGGTTTTCTTAAAATTGACGCTTCCTGATGCACAATAATTGATTGGTGTATCTAAAAGGAAAAATAGTACCTTATTGGACATGGTGCGGTCCATAATGATTTTACCGACATTCCAGTATCCTTCTAGGGAAATGCCCTGGAAATGGCTGCATATCTACAAAATAAGGTAACCTCAAAATCCGTCCCCAAGACTTCATAAAAGTTATGGACAGGGAGGATTCCTAATCTTAAGTATGTTAAGATAAATGGTTGTCCAGATTATGTGAAAAGGTTTCAAAAGGATATGTTTGGGACAAGATTTGACAAATACAGATTTGTGGAACATCCTAAAGTAAGTTTAGGGTAAATGTTCTATAATCCTACTTAACAAAAGGTGTTTGTTACGAAACATGCTGCCTTCTAAGATAAAAATGTTTATCATTGAAGGGCTAGTGGGAGGATAATAGATCTTGAAAGAGTTCAAGAACCACAAAGCACTATTAGTCAAAAGGAGGAACATGTAGATAGACCTATTGTACCACAACTGAATCGTAAATCTGGAATAGTACCGAAGATACCTGGGAGGTATGGATTCATCATAGATGATGATGATGATGAGGTACGCTTCATAGAGGATGATAATCCAGTTATATACGATAAGGCTAAAATTATTAGAGGAGAATATATGTATGATACAGCCAGATAAATTTATTTCAATGGTTAAAACAAATCATGTATATGAGCTACAACAATACATTCATGGATTGAAGCAAGCTTCTCAAAGACGGAACATTCATTTTGATAAGACAATTAAAAGAGTTTGATTTTATCAAAAATGAGAATGAACCTAGTGTGTACAAAAGGGTCAAAGGGAGTGCTGTGACATTCCTAGTATTATATGTTGATATACTACTGATAAGGAATGGCATACCAGTGCTATAATCAGTAAAGATAAAGTTGTCTAAACATTCCTCCATGAATGATTTGGGTAGAACATCCTAAATTAGAGATATAAATTTATATAGATATATTTAAAAGGATGCTTGGCTTAACCCAATGAACGTATATTCATTTGATGCTAAAGGCGTTTAGCATGGCAAACTCCAAGAGATGCCTCATGATGATGAGCCATGGAGTGTATCTCATTAAAATTACCCTCAATAAAAGAGAGATCGCATGAGTTACTATCATGTATACACTGAAATATATGAGACTTGATGTTGATCAGTCATATTCTGGAGAAGTTCACTACGAGACAGTGAAAAGCATCTTAAAGTACTTAACCAGAACTAATGATATGAGCATAATTCATGGTGGGTCTGAATAAAATTAGAGGACTAAAAGACAAAAGTTTTTCGGACTAACCAAGACGACAACAAATCCACTTTAGGGTGAAGCGTTACCTTGAATGGTGGTGCAGTGAATAGAAAGATTCCAAACAGTAAAGAGTTGCTGGTTTAGTGACAAAGACAAAGTATATAACTGTAAATAAAGCTGCAAGTTGATGTTTCGGATGAAAAGTTCATTACAGAACTAGGAATAGTTCCTAAGTCTCATCTTGGATCCAAACATCTGTTGTGACACTCTCAATTGATTAAAGAAATCATTGAAAGATGAGAAGTTACTATAGAGATAGTAAACTCTCAAAAACGACATTACATATCCATTTACTGAAGCTTATCCAATAGTAGAATAATCGTCACTTAGAGAAGAATGGTATTAGATACCATGGCGATTGGCTTTAGTGCAAGTGGGAGATTGAAAGTAATATGCACACAAGCCAATCATGTTTGATGATAAAGCATATACTTTGTAACAATCTTATTCATTTATTAATAAAAGTTTTATTTAAATAAAGACATTTATTTATCTATATGGTTATATTTTTTTATAATATGTGATAAACCCATAGTTTTAAGCAATGCTTTTAGAATCATGATAATGATCATGCTAATGAGATCTAAATTCTTAGATAGCTTAAAAACTAAAATAGTTTCCAATAGATGGATTACTAAACAGGGGATTAGTAAATCCGAATAGATTGATACATATGTTGCTTGCTCATTGGATGAGGATGATTGATCTCATGATCATTTGTGTGGAGACAATCAAACAAGTATGTAGGTATATATTGGATAATAAGTACACTGAACGTGACTCGCTAAGGAATACTTAATGGAGTTTTACTTGCCTGTCAATAGGAATTCCTGTAGTGATAGTAGTACAAGTGATCCTTGGACTTGAGATCATCATAGTATCTTGTGTATGATGAGTTATACTTTGGCATGTCCCTTAAGACCCTTAGGGTATATCAAAGGGTATGATTGGGTGTAATAAGTTATATATGGAGATAATGAATGATCAATAAAGAATCTACTACTTCTAGTAAAAGAAGAGATATGTCCTATGTGATTCGATAAATAACAACCTAGGAATCCTTGGCCAAGGTGGAATGAAATTAGAAAGGTGTTTCTAATTTGCATTATTTGGAGTTGTGCATTTTGGAATCGAAATACATATAATTAAATAAAATAAGACTTAACAGCAATTCCATGTCTTATATTTAATTGGGACATTGTATGGTGGAAGGATTGAATTGTACGGTAACTATTAACTCACAGGTTCTTTTATGATTAATATTGAAATCTATATTATCTGAAAAGTCGTTGATCGCTAAGGAGGCTTATCCTTATTGTAGAATAAATGTTATTTATTTAAATAAATTATTAGTTTAATTTATTTATTTAAATAAGATTACAATTGTTGTAATTGATTTATTCACAACCGGTTCAATATGGAGAACCTAAAGGGTCACACCATAAAAGGAAGAATATTTATTAAAGAAGCAAATGTCATAATCGTAATAATAAGTTAAGTATATTTAATTTAATCTGTAGTGATAGAATAAATTAAATAACTTAATATTTATTATTTAATATTTTAGAAATATTAAATATAAATTAATAAGAGGAGTCTTATTATTATTATTACTATTATTATTATTATTATTATTATTTAATTCACAAAGGAGTTTGAGAATTAATTAATAAGATACTCTATCTCTCTTATATATATATATATATATATATATATATATATTCCTAATAAGATTAGGAGGTTAATTAATTAAAATAGTTTAATTATTCCCAATAGGATTGGAAAGCCAAATTAATTAAAGGAGTTTAATTAATTAATATGAAACCCTAATCCTAAATTGTTTAGGAGAGTTGTCTACATCTATAAATAAGAAAGTCATATTACGAAACAAGGTTAGACATTTAATTCCAAGAGTTGGGAGAGCACTCATTTTCTAGAGAGAAAGAAACTAGAGTTTAGCCAAACGCCCTTCTTCTTGAGTAAACATTATTCCTTGGTGGATCACCTCTAGCGGCAAAATACTTGGGTGGCTAAAGTTGATCAAAGGAAGGAATCTAACCCAGTAAATTCAAAGAGAACGAAAAGAATTTGGAGTTGAACTTGTACCTGAGGAAGCTAGATTCTTCAAGGGTATGAATCTTAATCTCCATCTATTTCGTTTAATTAATAACTGTGCATAAAGGATGATCCGGGTATATGATTTGTAAAATTTTAAAACTCTGATTTACCATGCTTCCGCTTATTTTATGCAATTTGATTGCGCCATGAATTCTTACAAACCTAACAAATGGGACCAATTTTTTCCTAAAATAAAAGTAGGTAAGTTTTTTAATCTTTTCCTGTAAAACAAAGGTCAGTTGTTTTGATGACAGGATAGCGTGACAGGATTTAATAAAATTGTCAGGGAATAGAATGTATATTTACATTTATTTGATATTTGCATGGAATTTGAAATTTACATTGAATTGAAAGGGGAAGGCATAAAGAGACTCCCCTTCGGATTTGGTTTATCAGAGGCTGACCTATCTTAGGCTACTCTCGCGGCTTTTCGGCATGAAGGTCCACAGATCATCGTAATTTACTAGAGGGGAAATTAATTCGTTCTTTCAATTGGAGCGGATCTGAGTGGCGCCTTTCCTGAGCCTCTCAGGATTAGTCTTTTTTGAGTCCAGTAATCAAACGTCGACAGGTTCGCCTCCTGGTGGAGGAATCACACAACATACATGCAGATACAACGTGTGTCACCGTATGAAATGATGACATTATGCAAAGCACTAATATTTTAAAGCAGTAAAACAGTTATTTACATCCATTCAACCTAAACATAGCATCCACACACATGCAGATAAAGAGGGGATTTTTGAAAAGATTAAAATGCGACTTAAGCCCTCTACTGTCCCTAGCAGAGTCGTCACCTGTTGACGTCGGGAAAAATCTTTGACGATCCCCCTTTCCCTATGTATTTCTACCCTTGTTTGTTTTCTATTTGATTTGATCTGAAGGGTGAATTTTTAGGAAAAGACTGACATATAATATTTGACGATTTTAAAAGTTTGATTTTACAGAGCCGCCAGTTGGTATGTTTGAAATAGTTATACCAACTCAACCGAGTTTTGTTTGAAAAGTTTACAATGAGGCCCAATTACTGGACTCTATTTCACTTAGCCTTGGAAACCGAGATCCATAGAGTTCGGGGGCTTCATTAAGCGGGGGGAAGGTGTTAGGCACCCCCTGACTTTCGTGAAACACGGTTACCGCGTCTTTTTAATTTCCATATTTTATTTATAGTGTGTGTGTGCGCGCGCGCGCTTGCAGTAATTGGGCCTAAGTGCTTTATTCAAAAGTAGTGTTGTGCTTCGTTGGACCTATATACGAAGGGTTTGATTTAATCAAAAGTCATTTTTTAGACAAGATATGAAAGTGATGTTTTGGAATATGGTTTTCAAACTCTTTCACTAACATAGGAATTGAAGCCTTTTGATACTTCCATTTTATTCTGCATTCAGCTGATTTTGATTTTATTGTCGGGATGTAAACCATCCTCGACCAAATAATATATATACAAGTGTCGGGCTCCTTATGGGCATGAAAGCCATTAAAGTGACTCGAGCACTCCAAACCTCAATTTACTATGTTGAGACCTTAAATTCGGATAACTGTTTTAAGGTTCCTCTGATTTACATTTACAAAAAGAAAGGCAGGTTGTATTTACAATGCAAAGTTATCCATCATGGGAATCAGATCTAGATCCATGTGGTTAATCATAGATATCATGATTCCTAGGCTCTTAGACGTCGCAAGACAAAGGATTCATCTGTTAAATCCTTGCATGCGCATAGCCAAAGCTTCTCGTTCCCTCTAAATATGGATCTAGGGTCGCGTAGTCGCTTTAATATTTATAAAACTAGAAAGAAAGCTAGATTTAAATAAATCTTAGCCGTTCTAGCTCAACAGTTCTAGTTTGATAGCTTTTGAACCACTTGAAAGTTAGAGTTGGCTAGATTCAGATAAACCTAGTCCACAAACTTTACATCAGTACAGAATTATATTAAATGAACAGTTAAAACAGATATTTAATCACAATGAATAAATAAAATATATGTATATATATATATATATATATATATATTAAAGCTTAAAAGAGCCACAGATTTTCAATCCAGGCTTGACTAATAAATGTAAATATATATATATATTTATATATATATATATATATATATATATATATATGCTTATATATATATTGAAGCTGAAAAGGCCATAGATTAGCAATCCAGGCCAAACGAGTTAGTGTATATATATATATATATATATATATATATATATATATATATATATATATATATAATAAAGCGAGGAAAAGCCACAGATTAGCAATCCAGGCTAAAGAAGTTAGTATAAATATATATATATATATATATATATATATATACATACATACAGTTATATATATATTAAAGAAGGAAAAAGTCACAAATTTATAATCCAGGCATGACTGAATTAAATGTATATATATATATATATATTTATATTTATTTATATATATATATTAAAGAAGGAAAAAGCCACAAATTTATAATCCAGGCATGACTAAATTAAATATATATATATATATATACATATATATATTGAAGCCAAAAATGGCACAGATTAACAATTCAGGCTAAATAATACTTATATATATATATATATATATATATATACTTGTATATATATTAAAGCGATAAAAGCCACATATTTGAAATCCAGGCTGCAAAAGCACTTAAAAAGGTATATATAAACTTATATATACATAAATGTAAGCCAGAAATGTCACATATTTGAAATCCAAGCAAAACTAGAAGTTTTAAATATATATATACGCTCATATATATATGATAAAGTAGTAAAAAGCTTTAGATCACAAGAAATCTTACAGTATGTAGTGCTAGAGGCTTTAAACCACTCGGAGGGCTTGAAAACTCCGTTTCCAGATGTTAAAATTTGATATGTTAGTATATATAAGTATACAAATGTATTGGAAGAGTAACATTGAAGTTTGGAGCACAGTAGGTAGGATTAAGAGTTGAAATGGGCGACATTTCCGTTCTTTTCTTCTTTTTTTCTCTTTTTTTTACTGGTGAGGGTTTCTATGTATAGACCAAAATAGCTGCGGGTCTACCCGCAGCAGCCGCAGGTCTACCTGCGGCTCCCCGGATGGGCCTCGGTCCCGTGGGTCCCGTTGTCTCGAAGCACATGCACCCCGGCTAACGCGCTATCTGCTTCGAACCTTTATGACTTTCAATCCGGGAGTCCGATTGAGGCGTGCTATACCATTCCGGAAAGCCCTTTTGCAGAGCTACATAATGACATAGTATTTGACCTTTTCCAAATTCGATAAGATGGGTCAATAACCAGATCTTTGAGTCTTCGCATTCTGTCCGTTGAACTGTCTTGTGTTATTTTCACTCGGGATTGATATTATGGTTCTGCATGACCTCCATGGCATTGATTTGGCTTAATTTTGACTTAACTTGATGTTAAGTCAGTAAAATGATCATTTTGCCCTTCCAGGGCTTGTCTCTAGGATTGACAGGGTTTTCGACAGTTTCTTGGGGTTGTCTCCGACGTTTGATCCCAGCCGACTCTGTTATTCCTCAAGGTTATCTCCGAGGTTGACTTGGTATCCCAGGGTTGTCTCTGGGGATGATTTGACATTTTGGGGTTGTCTCAGAAGGTTGGCTTGGTCTCCCTGGGTTGTCGTCGGGGGTTTGATTTGATCTCCTAATGTTGTCGCCAAGGTTGACTGTATCTCTCGGGTTTGTCGCCGGGGTTTGAATTGATCTCTCGGGGTTGTCGCCGGGGTTGATTGTATATCCTGGGGTTATCGCCGGGGTTTGATTTGATGATAACACTGTGGAAGCATCAAACCAGACCCCCGGAGACAACACCATGAAATCATCAAACCAGACCCCCGGAGACAACACTAGGAAATTATCAAATCAATCTCCCTAGAGACAGCCTTGGGAATTATTAAATCCACTTTAGTGACAACTCTGAAGATAGACAAAAGTCAACAGCTGTCCAACCCCGGAGACAACCCCGAGGAAGACAGCTACAACCACGTCAAGCCCAGAACCAACCCAAAAGGGAAAAAGGGCAATTTTGCCAACATAACATCAAATCAAGTCAAATTACCATGAAGAATGTCATGCAGAACCATAACAGCAATCCCGAGTGAAAATGACACAAGACAGCTTAACAGACTAACTGCGAAGACTCGAAGATCTGGTCATAGACCCATCTTCCTAGACTCGGATGAGGTCAAGCCCCATGTCATTGTATAGCTCTTGAAAAGGGCTTTTCGAAAAGGAATAGAAGGCCTCCATCGAATTCTTGGATTGAAAGTTATGAAGGTTCAAGAAGACAGTGCGTAAGTCGGAGTGCACGTACTTTGAGACAGCGGGGTGCACCTGCCCGGGCCTACCTAAAAAATTCGCAGGTCGACCCGTGGCTGCCATAGGTAGACCCGTGGCCATTGAGTCTATATATGCGGCCTTTCCCCTTAGCTTAGAAGAAAGAGAGAGAAGAAGAAGATAGGGTCGCGACGAGAGAAATAGACTCTAGGAAGGTCAAACGGAGGCTCATACATACTCCGATTCTTATAAAATCTCTTTGTAAATGTTCATACACATATATACTATAACATATCAAATTTTAACCAGTGGAAAACTAGTATCAGAGCGCCAAAAGCCGTTTGAGAGTTATTTTTGCTGTATATTGTAAGATTTCTTCATATCTACCGTCTTCGCTTACTCTAATATGTATATAAACGATATAAATACGTTTTTAACGGTCAATATTCATCAGATCTGAGTGTTTCATTGTTTATTTCTTGTAAATAGTCAATATTTGAGCTGTATTGACTAGATCTGTATTGGATCTAGACAGATCTATCTTTTAACCGGTTCAATAGTTGCAAAACTTGAACTTGAAAGCTGGAATGGCTAAGATCTGTACACATCTAGTTTTTATCTAGTTTTTGTATATATTTAGCGACCACGTGACCCTAGATTTGTATCTAGAGGAAGTTGGAAGCTATGAGCTACGCGCGTAAGAAGATTTGACTGATGAATCTTTCGTATAACGATGTTTAGTATAGTTTTACGTTTTATTGCAATATATTCATAATGTTGGCTATTTATTTGATTTCTTGTGAGCCTATGAGCTATAAGATCTGCTATTTAACTCATGGATCTAGATCCGGTTCCCATGATGGATCTGGTTGAGTTGTACTGCCAGCTTGCAAATTTTGTAATTGTACATATAAGACCTTAAAATGGTTATCCGGATTTAAGGTCCCCTTAATAATGAAAATCCTATGTGTGATGTCCGGGAACACTTTGATGGCTTTCATGCCCAAAAGGAGCCCGTCACTTATATATATATATATATATATATATATATATATATATATATATATATATATATATATATATTATTTTGTCGAGGATGCTTTGCATCCCAAAAATAAAATCTAATAAAGCTGAATATGGAATAAAATGGAAGTATTAAAGGGTTTCAATTCCTATGCGAGCAAAAGGGTTTAAAAACTAATTTTCAAAACATTATTTTCATATTCTTGTCTAAAAATGGACTTTTCAATAAATCAAACCCTTCGTATATAGGTCCAACGAAGCACAACACTACTTACAAATAAAGCACTTAGGACCAATTAACTGCAAAGCACACAAACACATACACAAAGATTAGGGAATAAAAAGTGTGGTAATGTTGGGTATTTTCTATACGCGCTACACGCAAGTATACGTGATCCACAAGTAATATTCTGATAAGTTAGATATCGTACCCACAGAGACAATAATTCCTATTTAATATAACAAGTACCAGTTTTATACTATCCCAGCTTTATTAAACTAACGATTAAAAGAGGTTTTTATAACTAAATTACTACTTAACCAATTGCAACACTAACTCAAGATTTTCACAAGTTTTAGAGAATTAAGCCTACAACTTCACTTATTATTTCACTTCAGATAATATTCTTTTCTCCAACTTATGTCAATTACTCCAGATTATTAATCAAGAACACTAAAGCAGATTAGGTTTCGATGCATTGTACCCATACTCGCTCACATCCACAGATGATAGAATTAAGCAAGATACCCTAAATAACTAACTCACTATATCTCTATGTGAATTATAATTAAATAAGGTTTAAAATCAAGTTTTTATCAGATTATATATGACGCATAGATATTCCTATCCCATACGTGAATTTCGAATTTCATCTATGCAGAAATCACAAACACATGTCACTATGGCCAGTTCTAATCCCATATGTCATCTTCCGAATTCATATGGGATAACAGATAATTGTTGATCAGAAAATTATATAAATTAAGCATAACACATAGCAAATACTCCAGAAATAAAATCCATAAACTGAATTCAAGAATATCTAATCATCCATTACATAAAAGATCCGTTATAGGCTTAAATAAATAATTAGTTCATAACGAATGAATTAAAACCCATAATCCACAGAGTATTACTCATAATGAATACAAAGTAAGATGAATAGAGAAATAAAGGAATATAAAACTCCTGTCGTTACTCGTCTCCAAGTCGCTTCGCGTTTGTCAGAATATGCTCCGCTTCAAATCTCCTTGAAAGTTTAGATCCAAAACTAAGGCTTCAAGGTGGCTAGGTCTCCATCTCTATATGCATGCAAGTCCTTTTATATCATAACAGCAACAACCATAATCATCTCTCTTATTTTCTTCAGCGTCTAACTCGGCAAAGGAGACCACCAGCCAAGCTAGCGCCTCCCCGCCCCAGCGGGAAGTGTTTTTGATAATCACCCGCCCCAGCGGGGCTGGATTCTGTCCGGGTGCTAATTGTATTCCATGGAGCCGCTTTAGCGAGGATTTAAGTTTAATAGGCCCCGCCCCAGCGGGGCAACTTGTCAAGCTTGCTGAAAATTCATGATTCTTATGCTACTTTCCAACCTTTGCATCTCCTGCACACAATCGCATAAAACCTAGTAAAAAGATAACATTATTACTTGAAAACTTTAAGACTCAAGCTATTAAAACGTACCGATTCATAGGTATAAAACCCACTCATCAAATACCCCCAAACTTAAGACTTTGCTTGTCCTCAAGCAACAACCCATGCATATGCAAAAATGTACATTGCTTATGAATACAACTGTCAGTGTATGCAAAGCTAACGTATCGTACCTCAGAGAATTCACAACAGATATAAACATTAAATCCAACCAGATACGTATCCACAATTAAAACCAATCTATGAATTTATACCTGCCAACACCGCTGATGTGTGTGTGTGCTCAACAACAAAATACTCAACTATAGATCAAATATATCACATAATATGTGTCTTAGAATGCAATCACAATTTTACTCCAGAAATCGCATGAACAAGGTAAAATGAAATCAACTAAACGTCGACCAAGTTGGAAGTTAATATGGGAGATTTTCTATCTTTCTTTATTCGAGGGGGCATTTTGCTCATTTTCCCGTATCTCTATTCTCCTCATCACTATGCAGTGTCTAGTTTCCTTAGGCTCTTCAATGATACCCATGTAGCGATCTTTCGACCAACGACTCCCAAACCGAATGGCTTTAGGGCG
The DNA here is from genome assembly GCA_020205555.1 of Panax stipuleanatus. Taxonomy (NCBI): domain Eukaryota; kingdom Viridiplantae; phylum Streptophyta; class Magnoliopsida; order Apiales; family Araliaceae; genus Panax; species Panax stipuleanatus. The sequence continues at coordinate 45,040,136 of CM035123.1, read as the reverse complement.
CTGGGTGTAAAGACATCCCATAGGGCGTTCTTACTCGAATATCAAAGGCCACAAAGCTAGACTAGTCACGGTGTTTATTCATAAATTTCTATTTTTTCTCTTTTCACATTTTGCAATTTTTTTCTTTCTTTTCTCATAATTTTTTTCTTTCAGATAGCTCCCATATCTTCTCCCAAAGTTAGGTTTCAGTCTAATCTTAGTCACTACAACCAGTTCACTAACTTTCCTTTATTAAAACCCAATTTCTGTTCAAGATGACAATTATGTGACTATTTAAATTGAGTTAACTAAATTGGTGTCTATCGTGCTAACTGGTGCAATAATGTCAAACATGTAAGGACTCATGTAAAGGTCTGAATACACATTAACATTCTAGTTATCATCATGTTTATATTCTTATGTAAGTCCAGTCTCATCACAGGCTAACGTTATTTCTTACCACTGACATACTGACTCATATAATTCTAATTAACAACTCTTTTTGGTCTTTTATGATTTTTCATTTTTTTATAAGCATAAAACTTAACTAAACCTATTAAAACAAATAATTTTACTATGCAATTTATCAATAACCTATACTACTCATGCAACACGCTAACAAAATTATGATATAAACACAAACACACCCCCAAACTTAAACTAAATAATGTCCTCATTGTGAAAAAATAAAGAACTGAAGTATCGAGGACTTCCCTGTCAAGTCAAGCCAAGCATCGGGTCTGCCACCCTTCTCTGTGTCAAATTCAGATGGTGGATACACTGGGAGTGGTTGTGGAGCATGGAACTGTAATGGATCGGAGGTGGTGGTGATTCGAGCAAAGGTTTCAGCTACAACAGCTTGAAATTGGATCTGGTTGTTGAACATATGACTGTCGGGCCACTACTCTGTCAGTCCTCTTTCGTTGTTGAGTCAATTGCCTCTGAATGTTGCTTAGAATGGCATTCGTCTAGCTCGAAGGTGCATCTGCGTTCACTTCATCGTCGGGGATCACGTAATCCTCATCCCCGGCCTCACCTTACCCCCCATCTAAGTCTAGAAAAATGAAACCAAGGCCACGAGGATGCAAAGGTGCCCTCTTCCATGGCTCAAATCTGTTCATCAACTTTGAATCGAGAACCATCAATGGTGGCTGAACCGACTCTATTTCTGCCCATATGACCCCGGCTTGCAGGAATAATCCCGTGATGAGTGAAGGATGTGGTAATCCTCCTATCAATCCACCTCGTAAACACCGGCGAATTGAAAAGTTAATGATCATCCCAATATTTATACTGAGATCTTTGACAATCACATACAATAATGAGATCTTTTCTTTAGTAATGTCGCTGGTGTGTGTTGACGGCAACAGTTTAGCACAGAGGAAAGAATACCAAACTTTCCCATACTTGTTCAAATTAGAGCTTAGGATGATTGTGCCTTTCCGATTGTCTTTCACCCATACAGTATCGGGTTTGCAAATTTCTGTAAGGATTTGGTCATAATCAATTTTGCCATTTCACAACTCCGAGTACTGGAAAACCTCAGGTGATGTGATATTTTAGAACTCGTTTATGGCTGCGGCACTGAAGTCTACCAATTTTCCCCTTACGAAAGCTTTGAACGGCAGTGCGTCCTTCGCATTGGCATAGAATTCCTTGACTACGGCGACCACCACCGCTTCAGGCTGTTGTGTAAAATAGTGCCAACGTCGTTCATGAATTTTCAAGTGCATTTGTCCATCCAAAGCATCCGGTCTCGGTCCACATTCTTGGATGAGGGCTTTTCCCGACATATAATCAAATCGTGCGGCGATGGCAGTGCTCCGAAATTTCTTTTTGTCGAATTATGGAACGGGGGCGGAGGATGACCCTTCCCCCTATTGTCTCTTCTGTGGACGTGGCGACATGTTGTCCTTGTGCTCACAAATGAAGAATTCTTGAAGAAATTTTGTTGAGGACGTTCGTCAAACACTTGGTGGGCATTGGCAAAGTGGCTATATGTTGGGTGAAGTTGACTCGCTTTGATTTCCCTAAATTTTGTTACTCAACCAATAAATCACTTATAATATAACAATGATCCACCCATTCTTCACAAGCATTTATCCAATCCAAAATAAAATTTTCAAGTGTTCACTTTTGACCTAATTGACAATAAAAACCCAATACCTTAATATGTCGTTCCATTTAGATGTAGTGGAATATATGAATGATCGTCAATATTTGATGGCTGCACTATCCTTGAATTTTGGCTGTGGAGGTGAGATTGGGAATTTTGGATTCGGGGGGGGGGGGGGGGGGGGGGGGGTTATGGGTTTGGTGTGGAGATGGGATACAAGGGGGAAGTAATTGGTTTAGAGTTAGGTGGGGATTGAAGTTGTGTATTGGTATAGGAATCGGGTGATGGTAGAAATCTATATTGGGTAGGTTCGTTGGTATGTGAGATGTAGAGATAGGATAGTGGGGGATGTAGTGGGGGGTATGTGTAGTGATAGGAATGGAGAAGACTTTCCGTGTTAACCCACTTTCTGCTGACTCTGCTCCCTCGCCCTAGCGGGTCCTCTTGCTTTTGAAGCCACGCCCCAGTGGGGCAACCCAATGTCCAGGCTTCATGCTTCCCGCCCCGGCGGGGCTTTTCCTCTCAATACGCCCTCCACAGTGGGGGGGTCCTGTGTTGGGTAACTGATTTTTGCTTGCTTAATGCCATTACTTTCCTTTCTAGTGCTTAAGCATACCACCTCTTTGGATTTTTATATTGTTCCTTGATGTTTTGATTTGAATGTTGTGACCTTGTCCTATTTCGACCACAACATAACTTGTTAGACATTGCATGATTAAGAAAACTTTCTACGTACTATACAGAATTATACTAAATGATATTACTGTAAATAAAAATATAAATAACCGATGGGTTGCCTCCCATCGAGCACTTAATTTTAAGTCGTTAGCCTGACTCCTCCATGTGTTTCAGTTTGGTTTGGCCAGGTCGATCGTGGTTTCCTGGCGATCGATATTTCCTCCCCAATAGTGCTTGAGGCGTTGGCCGTTCACTTTTAATGGCTTTATCGGATCCCATCCATAGAGCTCAACGGCGCCATGTGGACACACTGCCTTTATTGTAAACGGGCCTGACCACCTGGATTTTAAATTTTCTGAGAAAAGTTTCAACCTGGAGTTGAATAGCAATACTGATTGTCTCGGTTCAAAGCCCTTCGCCATAATTTTCTGATTATGCCATTTCTTTACCTTTTCCTTGTATAGTTTCAAATTTCCGTATGCCTGCAGGCGAAATTCATCTAGCTCGTTGATTTGCAACATTCTCTTCTCGCCTGCTGCTGATAAGTCGAAATTCAGTTTTGTCATGGCCCAATATGCCTTGTGCTAAAGTTCCACCAGAAGGTGACACGCCTTCCCGTAAACCAACTGATATGGGGACATACCTATCAGAGTCTTATAGGCGGTTCGATATGCCCACAAAGCATCGTCTAACTTTAATAACCAATCCTTCCGATTCGGATTGACCACTTTTTCCAATATTCACTTGACCTCCCGGTTAGACACCTCCGCTTGTCCACTCGTTTGAGGGTAATAGGCTGTGGCGATTCGGTGTTTGACCCCATACTTCGTCAAGAGAGCGGTGAAATATTTGTTGCAGAAATGGCTCCCTTCATCACTGATTATTGCCCTAGGGGTGCCGAAATAGGTGAATATATTCTTCTGTAAAAACTTCAAAACCACCTTCGCATCATTTGTCGGTAGAGCGACCGCCTCCACCCATTTTGATACATAGTCCACAGCTAACAAGATGTACAGATTACTGAATGATGATGAAAATAACCCCATGAAGTCGATTCCCCATACATCAAAAATTTTGACTTCCAGGATCATGTTTAGGGGCATCTCATTCTGTTTTGAAATATTACCCACTCGCTGACATCTGTCGTAGTTTTTCACACACTGATGTGCGTCTTTGAACAAAGTAGGCCAAAAAAAAACCTGCTTGGAGGACTTTTGCGACTGTTCGCTCACTCCCATAGTGTCCCCCGTATACTGATGCGTGACATGCCTATAGGATGCTCTCCACTTCATTTTTCGGTATACATCGCCGGATCATTTTACCAGCACATTGGTGGAACAAATATGGTTCTTCCCACATATACCACTTTACATCATGCAGAAATTTCCTCTTTTGGTGACTAGTTAAGTCTGGTGGAAGGATGTTGCTGATCAGATAATTAGCAAAATTCGCGTACCACAAAAACTCGTCGTGTATCAAAAATAGCTGCTCATCAGGAAAAGACTCATTGATTGCTACATTGTCTATCTTATCCTGCTTTGGATTCTCTAATCGTGAAAGATGGTCGGCGACTTGGTTTTCTGTCCCCTTTATATCCTTAATTTCTACGTAAAATTCTTGGAGTAGCAAAACCCAACGGATAAGCCTCGACTTTGCGTCCTTCTTCTCAACTAAATACCGAATGGCTGAGTGATCTGTGTAGACTACCAGCTTTGTACCCACCAAGTAAGAGCAAAATTTGTCAAATGCATACACAACTGCAAGTAGTTCCTTTTTCGTGGTTGTGTAGTTCAACTGTGCATCTGTCAAAGTTTTTCTTGCATAATATATAGCGTGAAAGATCTTATCCTGTCGTTGCCCGAGCTATACTCCAATTGCGTAATCACTAGCATCACACATGAGCTCGAATTGCTTGGTACAATCAGGTGCTATAATTACTGGGGCAGTGGTTAACTTCTTCTTTAATTGCTCAAATGCTACTCGACAGTCTTCATCAAACTTGAATGGGACATCCTTTTCTAGTAGACTGTAGAGTGGCTTTGTGATTTTTGAGAAGTCCTTAATAAACCTTCTGTAGAATCCAGCGTGCCCGAGAAAACTTCTATTAAACATTACTGATGTTGGCGGTGGCAAATTTTCAATTATTTTCAGTTTTGCTCGGTCGACTTCCAACCCTTTTCCAGAAACTTTATGGCCAAGAATTATCCCCTCTTGGACCATAAAGTGGCACTTCTCCCAGTTGAGCACTAGGTTTGTTTCCACACACCTTTTTAATACCAATACCAGATTCTCGAGGCACCTATCAAACGATTCCCCAAATACTGAGAAATCATCCATAAAAACCTCAACACTACGCTCCACTATGTTTGAGAAGATCGCCATCATGTAACGCTAAAAGTTGTCGGTGCGTTATACACGCCGATCGACATCCTTTTGAAGGCAAAGGTTCCTTAGGGACATGTGAACGTCGTCTTCTCTTGATCCTCCGGTGCAATGACAATCTGGTTGTACCCGGAATACACATCCAATAAGCAGTAGTACTTATGTCCGGCTAATTTGTCCAACATCTGATTAATGAATGGTAAGGGGAAATGGTCCTTTCGAGTTGCCTTATTTAGTCTTCTATAATCCATGCAGACCCTCCAGCCGGTCACTGTCCTTGTCGGTATCAGTTCATTATTCTCATTCTTCACCACTGTCATACCACCCTTTTTCGGTACACATTAGACCGGGCTCACCCATGCACTGTCTGAAATTGGGTAGATGATTTCCGCATCCAACCATTTCAAGATCTCTTTCTTCATAATCTCTTTCATTATAGGGTTGAGCCGCCTCTGTTGTTCCACCGTTGGTTTGCTATCTTCCTCCATCAGAATCTTATGCATACAGAATGATGGACTGATTCCTTTGATGTCGACGATTGTCCAGCCAATAGCAGACTTGTATTCTCTCAGAACCCTCAACAGCTTACTTTCCTGCAGTTCGTAAAGTGCAGATGCAATAATAACAGGTAAAGTAGATGAATTGCCTAAATACGCATACCTGAGGTGATTTGGTAAGGGTTTTAGTTCTAGTTTAGGTGATTCCTCAAGAGATGGATTCAGCTTTTCTGATGAAGTTCATGCTGCTTCCAAAGGCTCAAATGGTAGTTTGAACTTATTCACTCTCGGATGAGCCTCTAATAGTTGCAGGTACTCTTTTATTTCTGCATCCTCTTTATTAGAATCTCCCATCAATGCTGATTTTAACGGATCGGTAGTAAGAATCCGAAGTTGCTCCTCATCCACTACTGTGTCAATAATGTGCACCCGGTAACATTCCTCATCCTCCTTGGAGAAATGCATGGCCTTAAATACATTGAAGGTGACCGCTTGATCCTGCACCCTCATGGTTAACTCTCTTTTCTGAACGTCAATGAGAGTCCTGCCAGTAGCCAAGAATGGTCGCCCAAGGATTATTGGAATATCCTTATCTTCTTCATAGTCGAGGATGATGAAGTCTGCTGGGAAGATGAAGTTATCCACTTTTATCGAAACGTCCTCGACAATCCCCCGTGGATAAGTTATTGATCTGTCTGCCAACTGTAGGGAGATGTTGGTAGGTTTAGGTACTGGTAACTCTAACTGAGTATAGACCGATAATGGCATAAGGTTTATACTGGCACCTAAATCACATAGGCATTTGTTGAAGGCCAAACTCCATATAGTGTATGGAATGGTGAAACTACCCGGATCCTTCAACTTCGGTGGAATCTTCTTTTGCAGAATCGCACTACATTTCGCAGTCAGTGCCACAATTTCGAAGTCCTCTAGCTTTTTTTTCTTCGACAGAATATCCTTCATAAACTTGGCATAACTGGGCATCTGCTCTAATGCCTCCGCAAAAGGTATGTTTATATGTAGCTTCTTAAACACTTCCAGAAACTTTGTGAATTGTTGCTGTAATTTCTGCTTATGGAGCCTTTGTGGATATGGCGGTGGAGGGTAGACTATCGGTGTAATTACTTGTTCTTCTTTCGCAGATTTTTCTCCTGCTTTCCTTTCCACTATCTATTCCCTATTAGTCTCAACTTTCCCTTTGGTTGCCGGCTTATCTAAACCCTACTCAGCTAACTGTTTCCTACTCCAGAGTGTAACAGCTTAGCAGTGCTCATGTCCTCCCTTCGGATTCTTTTCTGTGTCAGTTAGCAAAGCTCCTTGGGGCCGACTATTTAGTGCATTCGCCATCTGTCCCATTTGAATTATTAGATTCTTAATTGCCGCCGCTAGAGATGTCATCTTTGCTTCTTGAGTTCTCCTCGACGCGTCATTTTCTATTTTGATTCTGGCCAAAGCCTCTTCCCAACCTAGCTTTTTCTCCTGCTATGGAACTACCTGTTGCTGCTGATTCTGAAAACCAGGAGGGTATGCTTGTCATGGAGCCTGCTGCTGGTTCTGATTCTGGTTGTTGCTCCATAAAAAGTTCAGATGGTTCCTATTCCCTTAATTGTATATATTCTAGTATGTGTTGGCTGGCCTGTTGTAGTTAGCCACATATTGAACTAAAGCTGGGTTAATTGGACACTGTTCTGTAGGATATTCCCCTGCACAAAGTTCACATATGACTGCTACCTGCTGCACGTTTCCCATCATCATGGTATCTAGCCTCTTATGTAATGCTGCTAGTTGTGCTGATACAGCTGTCATATTATCCACTTACAGAACACCTGCTGCTGCGGGTTGAGTCATTCTTTTAGTCGGCCACTGATAGCCATTTGTAGCCATTGTGCCCATCAATACCCATGCCTCCTCAAATTTCTTTGTTATAAACACTCCACATGAGGCTGCATCGATGCTAGTCCGTATCTGACTTGATACCCCATTGTAAAAGATACTAAGCTGCATCCAGTGAGAGAGTCCGTGATGTAGGCTGTGACGCCCCCAAATCCGGGTTACTTGACCCCCGAGTTTGGTGCTCACGATCCAACATTTGAATATCATCTAACTACCCATTTATTTATGAATAGAAATATACATATCATTAACTGATATTTATAATACATTGTCCCAGGTTTTCTAACCTTAACATAACAAATATACCCTTAGATATACAAAAAGGGTTATACAAAATAACATAATAAATATGGTCATTATAACTACTCCAGCAATACACCTTTGCCTTTGTCTTTCTCTGCCCCTCCGGCTACCTCGTTCCTAGATGAAATATTATATTTAAGCAAGGGTGAGCAACAAATTTGCTCCGCTAGTTAAATCATACAATAAAGTATAAGAATCAAGAATATAAGACTATCAATTCGATAGAATATCACCAAAGTTCAAAGGACTTTGAATTAGCCGAATAAAGCGTTAATCAATAACAAGACTTTCTCGTATTTTATGCAAAACAATAATTCGATAGTGAAAGAGTAAAACGCTTTCGAAATTTCTCAATTGAATAACAAGAATCAATTCTACGCAATAACAAAGTGGAGTATTATCCAGATTTTGTTTAAGCTGAGCGACCCCATAGGATCTTGAACTTCTCGAGTAACTATCAAAGGTTTTACTTTGAATTACCTAGGTGTATCAGATAACTATAAAGATTAAATCATACCCCTCCGCAAGTATATAAAGTGATCAGCTTCATTATACCCTATATTATGCATAATACTTACACACGCGCAACGGCTGAATATACGACCACAAAGCCCCTTTTTATATAAAAAGGTTGTTCTTCTCAGTCTTATAACCAGAATTAGAATCACAACAACAAAATACAATGATTTCAATATCTAATCTCTTTCTCGATCTAGCCGGAATAATTGGCATTGACCTGTCAATAATAATTGAGTTCTCTTCTCGAACCTATCAAGTTTCAACAAATGTTTGTCTAGCCAAAACAATTAGCTATGACATATCTCAAAACAATTCAGTAATAGACAGAAATTAACGGTACTATTTGCAATCAATAATAATTTCTACGGATGTGAATAACCAACAACAGTTATTCCCCAAGCATATTCTCAAAATCAATAATTCAATTTTAATTAATAAACATGCACTAACTGCGAATAATCAACAATAATTCTCAGAGGTGGTATAATCAGCAATAATTAACCACCACTATATTTGAAAAGTAATAACTCAAGATTGAGTTAAGGAAACTTGTCTGATTCGCTGACTACTGCTACTCAATTTAAGTTAATTTCGTTTGTAAGGCCTATCATTAATAAGATCGATCTCTTAATTAGCATCATATATCTTACTCGTAATGATTTATCTAACATGTAAACACATAATCATCATTAAAGAGTACAACTATACTACCATAGACTTAACACTGCTATATCATACAACTTGCGAATTAACACTTGTTCTTTCATTTTATAAGTCATTTACAATTAAGTAAGCCGAATACCTAATCCAGCAACTTGGATTCAAACTGACATCCAATCCAGCAAGCCTGGATTCAACTATCATCCAATCCAGCAATCCTGGATTCAACTAACATCTAATCCAGTAACCTGGATTATCTAACAGACCAATCCAGTATCCTGGATTATCCAAACATCTCATCCAGCAACTTGATAGCCAATCCAGCAAACTAGATTGCAATCCAGCAAGCTGGATTTCCCCTTTTTAACCAAATCATCTTATTATTTTTTTATCTTTTATCCACACATAAATACATGTATTCCATACACAAAAATAATTTTTTAGGAATTTTTCAACTTCCTTAAGTATTTTCCTAAAATCCATTTTTAGTTAATTCCTTAAGAAATTTGCTACATCACGCTTAAATCCAAAAATTCCCAACTCTTGACGGGATCTTACACATGTTATCATGAGCCTACAGTTTAAATTTTGTGGCCATCGGAGTTATACAACTCCGGTTATAGTGTTTTTTGTCGAGAAAACCCAAATATTGAAATAGTTATAACATGGTCATTTTAAGTCGAAATGAGCTCATTTTTGGACACAGGCTACTTTATAACATATATTTTCATGTCCCAAAAGGCCGGAATTTATTACATAATTTAAGTGGATGAAAATGCCCTTTAAAAATCCGGACAGCCTACTTTTATCATTTTTCAAATTTTTCCAACTTTGCTAAAATCAGTCCACACGAAAATGTATAACTCCTTTTTCAGTGATTCCATTTGGAAAAGTTAGAAGACTTATAGATCTAAGTCCAGAAATTTACCACATTAAAAAATTCAAAATATATTGAGAGATATGCGTGTTTTAATTTTATGTATCATTTTCTCTAAAATTTGATTTATTAACCTTTGTGATTTCTAAAAAAACTTTATTGATCTCTCATATTAATCACACATAAAATCTCATAAACCAACATAATACATACTAGTACTCCTTAAGATCAAGGATCTACCATGACGCATCATCTATTTCATAAAACTTCACCAAAACCCAAACAAAACATAATCAATGTCAAGAAATACTAACATGGGTTTCTAGTTTTCATTTTCTTACTTTAGATCAAACTTTTGACACTCAAAAGTGATAGATCTAAACATAATAAACTTATAAGCATGTAGATCTAGAGTTTTAGATCTAAAGATCATAACTTCAAAAATCAAAACAAACGAAAAGAAATTAAATTATATTACATAGAAACCTTTTATACCTTAGCTTGTTCTTCCTTCTTCTTCCTAAGTTTTGATTATGAAACTAAGAACACATAAAGAGAAAATTCTTTCCCTTTCTTCTCTCTCTATGGCCGAAGCCCCCTCTCCCTCTTTCTTGGTTTCTTGTGTTTAGCTAATAAAAAGGAGAGAGAAATAAAATGAAAAAGAAAAGAAGTGAAATGATTTTGTACAGGTTAGTAATTGGCTATAGATATAACATGTATATCTATAAAAAATCTCCAAGATCTCTTGCTCCTTCTCTCTCTTATTTACTAGATGGTTGCTTGCAAGCTTGTACAAAATGGTTGGTTGAATAAACAAATGACACATAAGGGAAGAGTTGATAAGGTTAGGTAGGAGTAGGTAAATTCAATGTTCATATCCATTCCCCTTTCTCTTCCTTCTCTTGTGGCCGGCCATGTGGCCTTCTTTTGTCCCAATTTTATTTTCTTTTAATTTCTTATTAGGTTTATTAAATGTCCAACAAGTCCCTCTTCCACTAGCAAAAAGATTGGGCTGCTCATTTAATATGTTGGGCTTGTAAATTAATTTCTTTTGGCTACTAATTAAACTACACTTGGGCCTCCATCTCTAATTAATTGGGCCACTAGTATACTTGCCCTTTATATAGAATATTGGGTTAGCCCAATGATTTAATTGTTCTTAAATCAAATTAGCTACAAGTCCAATACTTAATAAAATAATTGGGCTTGTTATTTAATTCCTTGGGCCATAAAATTAACTTAGTCCCACACTTTTAATTTTTTTTATCTTACCCTAATCATTTAGTTAGGGTTTCCATTACACACCTTAGCAAGTTAATTCCTTACTCAAATATCTTTAATTTTATAACCCAATTAGACTTGCTTTACTTAGGTTATAAAATTAATTATTTAAGATGTATAAAATAAATCTATTAGAGTTAGTATATATATTTTTAAATACTATCATTCTCTTATATTATAACCCATTAGGTTATTTAATTATCATACCTAATATATGTATTAGGTTATATAACTTTATGCTTAACTCTCTTTTTATGCTAAATAAACATATACAAATTAAACAACATATATTTATTTAGTCGCAAACATAATCCACAATACATTTATCATTGTTGATAAATCCTTGTTATATTTAAATATTCACATAATCATGTAATCACTTCACATAATCTATATCGCTAATTAATTACTTAAAGATTATAAATCTTTTTAATTTACCATTCAAGGTTAACATTCAAGCTATGTTAATTTCTTACATAACTTACATTACTCTTCCTAAAAAAAATTATTCGTAAAAAAAATTACACATATGATCATGTGAAATTCTCGGTCCTTATATGGGCACTTTCTCAGCAGTTCCATGTACCGTTTCCATGCTTCATACAGTGGCTCCCCTTGCATCAGTGCAAATAAAGATATCTCCGTTCTCATCTTATGTGTCTTCGATGGCGGGAAGAACTTGGCCAAAAATTTCTGCGCCAGATCATTCCAGGTAGTGATTGACCCCAATGGTTGGGAATGGAGCCAACCCTTCACCTTGTCTCTGAGTGTGAACGGGAATAACCTCAATCTGATCGCATCATCTGTCACTCCGTTGCACTTAAAGGTGTCACAGATTTCTATAAACCTGAAGATGTGTTCGTGCGGGTTGTCGTTTGGAAGACCCCCAAACAGGCAATTATTTTGCACCATCTGTATTGTTCCATGCTTGATCTCAAAATTGTTCGCATTGATTGCCGACCTAGCTATACTCGAGTGAATTTTTGAGATCTTTGGTGTAGCATAATCCATTAGTGGTTTGTCATCCTGTTCAACCATGTTTGTTCTGGGTGTTTCAAATTCTACTCGATTCTTTGCAATCCACTTAGTTAGCTTCTGAAACCGTTTGTCAGTGTCGTCCTCAAACGGCAACAACTCTGGCTTCTTCGACCTACTTTGCATGCACTAATCGAATATACCTAAACAAAAAAATAAAAATAAGAATATATATATATATATATATATGTTTAACTAAAACAGATCAAATTAAACAGATATTGCAAGTAATAAATGCAATTACTGTCCCCGACAACGGCGCCAAAAACTTGTTGGGTATTTTCTATACGCGCTTCATGCAAGTATACGTGATCTACAAGTAAAATACTGATAAGTCAAATATCGTACCCACAGAGACAATAATTCTTATTTAATCTAACAAGTACTAGTTTTATACTATCCCAGCTTTATTAAACTAACGATTAAAAGAGGTTTTTATAACTAAATTACTACTTAACTAATTGTAACACTAACTCAAGATTTTCACAAGTTTTAGAGAATTAAGCCAACAACTTCACTTATTATTTCACTTCAGATAATATTCTTTTCTCCAATTTATGTCAATTACTCTAGATTATTAATTAAGAACACTAAAGCAGATATAACCACCTTTCGATGCATTATACCCATACTCACTCACATCCACAGATGATAGAATTAAGCAAGACACCCTAGATAACTAACTCACTATATCTCTATGTGAATTACAATTAAATAAGGTATAAAATTAAGTTCTTATCAGATTACATATGACGCATAGATATTCCTATCCCATACGTGAATTATGAATTTCATCTATGCAGAAATCACAAACATATGTCACTATGGCCAGTTATAATCCCATATGTGATCTTCTGAATCCATATGGGATAACAGATAATTGTTAATTAGGAAATTGTATAAATTAAGCATAACACATAGCAAATACTCCAAAAATAAAATCCATAAACTAAATTCAAGAATATCTAATCATTCATTACACAAAAGATCCGTCATAGGCTTAAATAAGTAATTAGTTCATAACGAATGAATTAAAACTCATAATCCACAGAGTATTACTCATAATGAATACAAAGTAAGATGAAAAGAGAAAGAAATGAATATTAAACTCCTATCATTACTCGTCTCCAAGTCGCTTCGCGTTCATCAGAATATGCTCCGCTTCAAATCTCCTTGCAAGTTTAGATCCAAAACTAAGGCTTCAAGGTGGCTAGGTCTTCATCTCTATATGCATGCAAGTCCTTTTATATCATAACAGCAACAGCCCTAATCATCTCTCCTATCTGCTTCCGCGTCCAACTCGGCAAATGAGACCAATAGCCAAGCTAGCGCCTCCCCGCCCCAGCGGGGAGTTTCTTTGATAATCACCCGCCCCAGCAAGGCTGGTGTATGTTCGGGTGCTGATTTTGTTCCATGGAGCCGCTCCAGCGGGGATTTGACTCTAATAGGCCCCTCCCCAGCGGGGCAACTTGTCAAGCTTGTTGAAAATTCATGATTCTTATGCTACTTTCCATCCTTTGCATCTCATGCACACAATCGCATAAAACCAAATAAAAAGATAACAATATTACTTGAAAACCTTAAGACTCAAGCTATTAAAACGTATCGATTCGTAGGTATAAAACCCACTCATCAGGTAACAGTGTTTCACGAAAGTCGGGGGGTGCCTAACACCTTCCCCCCGCTCAATCAAGCCCGCGAACTCTATGAAATCTATGTTTCCAAGACCAATTAAATAGATTCCAGTAATTGGGCCATATTGCAAAACCTTTCAAAACTCGGTTGAGTTGGTACAACCATTTTAACTCATACCAATTAGTGGCTCTGTCTAATTTGAACCAATAAAATCAAACTTTTCAGATCGTCGACATTATATGTCGGTCTTTTCCTGAAAATTCACCCTTCAGATCAAACAAAACCAAATAGAAAACATAAAGGGTAGAAACACTTAGGAAAAGGGAGCCCAAAATTTTCCCGACGTCGACAAGTGGCGACTTTGCTTGGGACAGTAGAGGGCTTAAACCACTTTTTTAAACTTTTTATTTCCCTTCTATGTGCATGTGTGTGGAATGACGTTTTTACATTGAATGGATGTGCATGTCTATTTTACCACACTTTATATTAGTTCTTCGCATAATGTTAGCATTTTGCATGCAGTGAGACGCGATGAATGTATATTATGTGTTCCTCCACCAGGAGGCAAACCCGTCGGTCACTGATTACTGGACTCCGATGGCGATTAGGTCCAAGTGAGGCTCAGGAAAGGTACCACTCAAAACCGCTCCAGTTGAAAGATCGGATTAGCTTTCCATCTAGTAGATTGCGATGATCTGGGAACCTCCATGCCAAAAAGCTCGCGAGAGTAATCTAAGATAGGTCAGCCTTTGATAATCCAAACGCGAAGGGAAGGCTCTTCATACCTTTCCCTTTCAATTCCATGTCAAATATCAATTCATGTCAAATGTTGTAAATTGTAAATTCTTGCACATTTATTGTAAAATATCAAATCATGTTATGATATCCTGTCATCAAAACAATTGATCTCTGTTTTGCAGGAAAATATTAAAAAAACCCCTAAACTTGATACATTGCATAGCATGGATACTGTTCAGGTTTATCAAGCTTAAACTACTAACTTTTATTGTAGGCAAGATTGGTCCCACTACCAGATCCAAAATCTAAGAAGGCAAAAAGCCTACCCACTAACATAGAAGAGAGTACCCAACAAGGGACGGGCTTCGTGTCTTAAGAAGAATTCGAGGGACTCAAAAATTAGATAGTAGAATTAATTATTTTCCAGAAAGTAGAGAACAAAAGTACTTAAGGTCAACAGATACCCAATTAAACAGAGTCCTCTACGCAAGGTGGAGGTAAGGGTATTGACAAGAAAAAGGAAGCTCAAATACCTGAACCTTTAAACAATGAAAAGACAAACAAAACCCCTGAAATCATCAATCTCAAATAAGATCGAGAGACTGAGGATATTCGAAAGAAAGTCCAACAAATGGAAGAGGCTATCTGGTCAATCAAAGGGACTGGATCTTACGAAAGTGTCAACTACTCAGTCCTTTACATCTTTCTCGGGGCTCGGTATCCAGAAAAATTTTAAATCCCGTATTTTGAAAAATACAACGGATTGGGAGATCCCTACACCCATTTGAAATTTTTCATTGAAGAACTCGGATCCTACACAGAGGATGAGAAGCTGAGAATGCAGTTATTTCAAAAAAGTCTGACCGGAGAGGTCAGAGCCTAGTATGCCCGACTGGACAATTCCAAAATTCATAGCTGGGAAGAGCTAGCTTATGCCTTCCTAAATCAATACAGTTTCCAGTCACAAATGGCTCTAGACAGATATCAAATTACCTTAGTTAAGAAGCATAATACTGAGTCATTCAGAGAATATACCCGATGGAGGTGTCTAGCTGCTCATGTCATCCCATCAATGACAGAGACTGAGACGATGATAACATTCATCGACATACAAGAAGCTCCATTCTATAAAAAGGTCCTAGCAGGTATAGGAAAACCATTCTCAGAAATGATCAAACATGGAGAAATGGCTGAGATGGGACTGAAGTCAGGAAAGATTAAAGACATTACTACTTTAGAAGTCGTGGCTGGCACATTCAGGCTGGAAATTATAGAAGTAATCCTCGGAGAGTTCATAAGAAGAAAGATAAGGATGTATCATTGGTACTACAAGGTCAAACTCAAAGAGGCAATTGTAACGATTGAGATTTTATATTTAATTTTAAATATTTATTGAGTTAAATAAATATTTTATGTGATTTATTTATAGAGTGAAATAACTAAATTAGGCGATTTACGGAGTGATTTAATTAAGTGTTATATATTAATTAAATGAATGTGTAATATTTATTTAATTAAGGTATATTAATTCTATATTATAGTTCTAATTTAATTGAGATAATTAAATTAGATAAATTATGTGATGAAGTGTTACACGAATTATAATTAGCGAGTGATTATAATTATGTGGCAATTTTATGTGATTAATTGATGTTAGATTTTAATTGATTAAATTAGTTGTTTAATATTTAATTGATTAAAATATGACATTAAAGTATGTGTTAAAATGATTTGTTAAAATAAAAGAAAAAGGATTTTAAATGATTTTAAATAAACAAGGCCTTTGCTAATAATCCATTTTTTTTAATAAAGAGTTGCCAAACATGACCTTATGGCTATTCAAATTCAACTTTTGTAACTTACGTAATTAGTAGTAGTTAGTGTATATAATTATTATTAGGAGTTACATATTTTATGTAATATATGTATTATATGTATATTGTATATACTACAACTACATTAGTTTTACAAACTAAGAAAAACAAAGAAAGAAAATAGCAGAGGAAAAAGAACAGAGAAGAAGGGAAGAAGAAGAGAAAGAAAGGAGAAGGAGACTTTGAAAGAATTCTCGCTAAGCTATCATCTTCTTCTCCTAAGCCTAATCAACGGGTATAACTTCTAAATTTAGTTTTAATAATGTGTTTTATGTTGTGGAACTTCTCTGTAAAAACGTTTTCATGAAAGTGGTATAATCATGAATTGAATATATGTATTTTGTTCATGTTATACTAATAGTGATTGTATGCCATAATGATTTTTAGAAATCAAATTAATTGTAGAAACATGTTTTAATAGAAAAGTTATGTTCATATGAATTCATATGAGTTTTAGATATTATGGTTGATTTTAGTTTGAAGAAATTGATGAAATTGATATATGTTAATAGGTTTATTAGGAATTTATTTGATGTTATCTTCAATTTCAAATATAATGCATGTTTTATAAGTTGAATTAGTTGAGGAATTTAATTACAGTGAATTGTTTTATGAAAATTATGAGTTTGGGAGAAAAATGATTTTTCAAGTTTTTATTTAAAATTAAGTGTTTTAATTTTGTAATTTGATGTCTTGGTATGTTAAAAGTGTGTTAGAAGCTTTATATGATGTTTCCGTAATGTTATATGAATCAATCTTTGGCTGAATTGAGAACTCGATGTGGAGAATTAAGCCAATTTAGTTCTTCTCGGCACTGTTCGTAAGCTGCTCTGTTTCTGTCCACGTGCTGGCGCAGCTGCGCAGGCAGCAAGGGCAGAAGCGGGGCAGCTGCGCCGCTGGGTTTTCAGGATTGACACTAGCGCAGCTGCGCCGGTGTCAAGGCTAAAGGTGGCGTAGCTGCGCCGTGTCCTGTGCAGAGGCAGTGAGTTTTAATCAAGTGTGCAGTTTATTTTTATGCCTAAGTTACATTGTTGCTAGAATAATGATCATGTATTTAAGTTGTAATAGCATGTTGATAACATGAATTTGACAATTTGGTAATTGTAAAAGAAAAGAGGTTTTTGAAAACCTTAAAGTATTATTTGAATTATTGTTTAATTGTGAATTGGTTAATGTGATATTTAATTATAATGTGTATAACTATAATTAAGAGTAAATATTTAATTTAAATTATAATTCTGTGAAATTATAATGTATAGAAGTTGATTTATTTTAATCAATTAGATGTTAATTTAAATTATAATATATGTAATTATAATTTAATAAATGCATGATTATTATAGAATATAATTGATAAATACATGATTAATTGTAAATTGTGTAATTATAATGCATGATGTAGTTTAATTGATTTTAAATTATAATTGTTTATAATTTAAGGGATAATTATAATTTAAGTAATTATAATTAGATTAAGTGTTTAAATTATAATTATTTAATTATAATTTAGTTAAATACATAATTAATTTAATTATGTGAGTATGTGTGTGATGTAATTAACTATATGATAGTTGATTATTTATTTAATTAGAGTGAGTTAACCATGAGGGTTAACCACTTATGTGAATTAGTTATGTGTTAACTGATTTAGATTATTATAATTAAATGTGTATAGCAAGTATTTAAGTACGTGGTTGAGTTAAGTAGCTTGCGCTTAAGGCAAGTTTTCTAAACCCTGATCTTGTATTAATTTTATGCAAGTCTTCTAACCCTAAACTTGTTAATTCTATACAATTTCTTTGAGTTCATATATTCATTGTTGAGAATGTCCTTTTCATTTCTGTATTGGACAATTGTTTATTTAATTGAAAAGATCTTGACTTATTGTTCAAGCAAGATCCAGTTATTATTTTAAATGCTTTAAGTTTACTTCTAAAGCATATGTTAGTTCATAATTCCTTTTACTTATGAATTATTGAAAGGCGATTCAACTAATCCTTAGTTGATGAACGTGAATTCTAAATTACCCTTGTAAGCTTATCCAAACTAAACTTTCTTTGGTGCGGACTTGAATTCAAATTACTGAGTTGAACAACCCTATTTACTAGGGGAGGTTATTACGCATGGCGTTAAGATGTTTGTGCACAATACATGGTACGAAGGGCTGATCCCCCTAAGTACGAGTTAAGGTCCATAGTCTTATTGACTGTTAAAGGTTTAAATAAAAATATTTATAACCTAGGACAAGAGTTCAAAGGTTTTATGACCCTCAGATAAATTCTATATTCGAATTTTAATGTTGATAGAGAATTATTATTCAATTCTTTATTATTGAAGCAAGCTAAGTTGTTCAGATTTTTAATAGATATTCTTTCATGTATTTATTATTGTTAAACTCCTGTGAGCTGTTGTTTGCTCACTCTTGCATTAAATAACAATTGCAGTTAAGGTTGATAACGTTGATGCCCCGTCTACGAGTAATGGCAATGGTATGATGAACAAGTGAAGACTTGTTTAATTATTTTGGAATGATTGTAATAAGACTTTTATGTCATGTTTTTATTCCGCACTTTATTGTTTATGTCAAGGTTAGAGTAACCCTGGGATTGAGTTTTGAGAAGGTTGTAACCCTTGTTTTAAGGGAGATTTTATTATTTTGAATAAAGGTTGTAATTTATTTTGAGATATAATGGGTAGATGTTTGTTATAGTTAGAAAGTGAACACCAAATCATGTGAAAACGAAGTACCCGGATTTGGGGGTGTCACAGGTTGGTATCAAAGTTGTAGGTTATGAAACCTTAGGTGGGAAAAAACCTTAGGTAGTATCCTTATAGGTAAGATCGAAAAGATAGGTGTGCTAGGTAAAGATACTAAACTACCTTATGTGCCTATGTGTTTACGTTTTCGTATTCGAAGAGTGTCGATTCGTTATCACGTAATAATGAACTTTAAAATTCTTTTGTCAGGATGTCAAAAGTTGGAGAACCTAGTCAGGCTAGAGAGGATGTACCTCAGATGCGTAGAGAGGAGGAGCCCCATGACATACATATTGTCTAGGAGCAACTGGTTAGGAGAGAGCCATCTCCAGTGATCACCGTAGCTAGTCGGAAGGGTGAGCTGACACCTATTCCAGAAGAAGAGTACGAGGACGAGTCTGAAGAGGAGGAGGAGGAGGAAGAGGATCCCGAAGAGGAATTCCCACCTCACTCTACTAGTGCTGAGATGTACGAGGCAGTCTACGACATCAACATGTAGCTTCATGATCGAGTCGAAGAGCTCGAAGAAACCATTCAGCAGCGAGACGAGACGATAGAGTAAAGGCAAAGGAAAGATGAACAAGTGAAGACTTGTTTAATTATTTTGAAATGATTGTAATAAGACTTTTATGTCATATTTTTATTCCGCACTTTATTGTTTATGTCAAGGTTAGAACTGGCAAAGCTAAAGCAAGACATCCAGGAGGAGTCGAGGAAGCATGCCAGAGCTGAAGAGTCAAGCTTGAGAGCTAATCAACGAGCCGATCGAGCTGAAGGTGAAGCTAAAGCCAAGAGGGCCAAGCTGAGGAAAATAGAGTATGCTTTTCATACAGCTATAGAAAGAGCTCATGACCGTGTTTTCTACTACCCAGCTCAGTTCCAAGGTTTACCGTGGTATGTGGTGGACCGAAGAATGGCATTTCGGGTAATGGAAGAGGAACGCAGAGAGGCTGTGCGACGTATTAATATGCCTAGGCAGTAGCGGTAGCAGCAGTGGCAGTAGCAGTAGTAGTAGAGCTTTTGTTTATGTGTTTCTTTTTGTAGTAAATAAAGTAAATCCCATAATTTGAGATAAGAATGGGATAAGTTAATAATGTAATCCTGCAACTTTTCCAGTTCAGGAAGGATAATGTAAATGGCATAAATGCTATCTGATTGATGTTTTTAAACTACGACTAATGAATAAAAGAAGTTTATTGATGTGCTATGAGTTCTATGTGAACTAAGTTATTCGAACGTTTAAGTATGAACTTGAATATTTAAAAATTGAATAAAGGGTCTAATAATACTATTTTCTTAACAAAAAATGCCTCCTAAAAGAAGAATAACATGTCAAAACCCCGAGGGTTCGACGAACAACAACAATAACGATGGGACAAATCCCAACTCGGTTCAGCAGTTGGTGAACCTGTTGACAAGAGCTCTTGCGAATCAGCCGCAAGTGCAGGGTACTACGTTCAAGGAATTCAAGGCAGTAGGACCGCCTGAATTCAAAGGATCGACCAATCCTATAGAGACTAAGACGTGGGTTATGGAAATGGAGAAGGTATTTGACGTAGCCCGAGTACCAGAAGACAGCATTCGTGACTTTCATGTTGAAGTCGGATGCTAGCTTCTGGTGGTAGGCTAATAAGACCCGTTAGGGAGAAGGAGTCATAACGTGGGAGCGTTTCAAGGAAATGTTCTACAAAATGTACTTCCTAGTGAGTTCCCAGGACCAGATGGAGGTCCAGTTCCTAGAGCTTAAGCAGGGAGGGATGACGGTGTCCTAGTATGCCGCTAAGTTCAACGAGTTGGCCAGGTTCGGTACATACCAGGTCAGTACTGACGCTAGGAAGGCGAGAAGGTTTGAGCAGGGACTGAAGCCCTGGCTCTACAGTAAGGTTTCCATGTTCCAGCTGAACACATTTGCGGCTGTGCTAGAGAAAGCCATACTCGCTGAAGGAGGAAGCGAAGCGGTGACGAAGTTCAACCAAGATAAGAAAAAGAAGAATGAGGTAGAAACCAAGATTTGGGGTAGCAGAGCTATGAACCAGAAGAGGAAATGGAATGACAACACCTCTGCTGGGAGTCAGCAAGGAAGCCAACAGAAGAGGAATTTCGAAGCATGTGCTACATGCGGTAAGAATCATACTGGCGTGTGCATGAAGGAGAAGCGGGTGTGCTTTAACTGTGGTCAGGAAGGCCACATTGCACCTAATTGCCCAAACTCGAAGAAGGTAGCTTGCTTTACATGTGGATCCAAGGATCACATAGCTCGCAACTACCCGAAGAAGCTGACGGCAGGGTCAACAGGGAGCGGAGGGAATGGAAGCGGCAGTTTCGTGACCATCGCTGCACCATTGCAAGCTGTTAGACCCACTGCACGGACATTCAATATGACAGTGCAGGATGCTGTGCATTCAAAAGACATGGTGTCAGGTATTATTCAGGTCAATAGTATAAATGCATATGTATTATTTGATTCGGGTGCTACTTGTTCATTCATATCTGATGATTTTGCTAAAACCCTAGACTTACCTGTAGAGGAGTTAGTTTACCCTTTGAACAAAGAGATTGCGAATAGGGAGGCTATTCCTGTTAGGAGCATTTATAAGAACTGTAGATTGGACATTAAGGGTCAGGAGCTTAGAGTAGATTTGATTTTGATTAAACTTGGGGAATTCGATGTCATACTAGGTATGGACTGGTTGTTCAACTATGGGGCGATAATCGACTGTCAGAAAAAGTCGGTAAACCTTATGACTCCGTCGAAGTTAGTGTTCTATGGTAGCAAATCGCCTAGACAAGCGAGTTGTCTGACGGTTATGCAAGCCAAGAAACTTCTGACGCAAGGCTGTGTGGGATATCTAGCCTACATAGTAGATACGCGTAAGGGAAGCCCGAAGGTGGAGGAGATAACGGTAGTTAAGGAGTTTATGGAAGTTTTTCTGAGCGATTTGCCAAGACTTCCGCCAGATAGGGAGATAGAGTTCGTGATCGATCTAGCGCCGGGAACTGCTCCGATTTGGAAGGATCCGTACAGAATGGATCCAGTTGAGATGAAGGAACTGATGGTTCAACTACAAGAATTACTGGACAAGAAGTATATTCAACTGAGTGTTTCATCGTGGGGAGCACCTGTTTTATTCGTGAAGAAAAAGGATGGGTCGATGCGTCTTTGCATTGATTATATGGAGTTGAATAAAGTTACGATCAAGAATAGGTATCCTTTACCTAGGATCGATGACTTGTTTGATCAACTGAAGGGTGCGAAGTACTTCTCGAAAATTGATTTGAGAAGCAAGTATCATTAATTG
The DNA here is from genome assembly GCA_020205555.1 of Panax stipuleanatus. Taxonomy (NCBI): domain Eukaryota; kingdom Viridiplantae; phylum Streptophyta; class Magnoliopsida; order Apiales; family Araliaceae; genus Panax; species Panax stipuleanatus. The sequence goes on along the minus strand of CM035123.1, from coordinate 45,017,613 downwards.
AAGGTGAGGAAGGAAGATATACCTAAAATGGCTTTTAGGACTCGATATGGTCATTACGAGTTCTTGGTGATGTTATTTGGTCACACGAATGCCCCAACTGCACTTATGGACTTAATGAACAGGGTGTTCAAGCCATTTCTGGACAAGTTTGTGGTAGTGTTCATAGATGACATCCTAGTTTATTCCAAGACCGAGGAAGAACATGCTGAACACTTACGACTAACCTTAGAAGCCCTGAGACGAGAGAAACTTTATGCTAAATTCTTGAAGTGTGAATTCTAGTTGGAACGTGTGCAATTTCTTGGCCACGTAATCGACAAGGATGATATTTGGGTAGATCCGTCGAAGGTTGAAGCGGTAATGAATTGGGATCAGCCGAAGACGCCGTCTGAAGTGAGGAGTTTCTTGGGATTGGCAGGTTATTACCGTAGATTTATCCAAGGCTTTTCTAGAATCGCAACTCCATTGACGAATTTGACTCGTAAAATAGTTAAGTTTATTTGGACGGAGAAGTGTGAGGAGAGTTTTCAGGAGTTGAAGAAGAGGCTGAGTACTGCGCCTGTTTTGTCGTTACCGGATAGTTCGGGGAATTTCGTAGTATATAGCGATGCCTCACATAAAGGATTAGGCTGTGTGTTGATGCAGAGCGACAAAGTCATTGCCTATGCGTCACGTCAGCTAAAGGATTATGAGAAGGGGTATTCGACCCATGATCTAGAATTGGCGGCAGTAGTGTTTGCCCTAATGATTTGGAGGCGCTACTTATATGGAGAAAAGTGTGAAATATACACAGATAACAAGAGTCTGAAGAATATATTTACCCAGAAGGATTTGAACATGCGCAAAAGAAGATGGTTGGAACTGATTAAAGACTACGATTGCAAGATACTTTACGATCCGGGTAAAGCTACTTTACGATCTGGGTAAAGCTAACGTTGTCGCCGAGGCTTTGAGCAGGAAAGGTCGGGAGAAACTGAACGTGTTAACTGATCAGGATCAGTTAATAGAACAGATGGCTAGATTGGAGTTGGAGGTGAAGCTTCTGAAGGAATTGGATGAGATGTTGTTTCAAGTAACCACTAGTTCTACTCTAGTAGACAAAGTGAAAGAAGCACAACTTCACGATGAAGAATGTAAGAAGATTTGGAGGAGGATAACCGATGGTGAAGAGTTCAAGTTCAAGATCGATAATGAAGGTCTGTTACGATTTAAAGGTAGAATCTGGGTACCGCCAGTACCTAAGGCCAAAGAGGATATTCTGAGCGAAGCTCATAGTTCTAGATATTCTATTCACCCTGGGAATACGAAGATGTACCCGGATCTCAGGCATCATTTCTGGTGGCCGAATATGAAGAGGGATATGGCTGAATGCGTTGCGAAATGCTTTACGTGCCAGAAAGTTAAAGTAGAACACCAGAGACCGAGTAGTTTGCTACAACCGTTAGAAATTCCAGAGTGGAAGTGAGAGCACATCACGATGGATTTTGTGGTAGGTCTTCCAACGACTTAGAAGGGATTTGATGCGATATGGGTTATAGTGGATCGACTGACGAAGTCAGCCCACTTTTTGTCGATCAGGGTTAAGTACAACCTGGATAAGCTAGCGAAGCTATACGTTAAGGAAGTTATTTCTAGACACGGTGTTCCGGTGTTAATTGTGTCCGACAGAGATCCACGTTTTACGTCTAATTTTTTGGAAGCGATTGCAAGAATGTCTGGGAACGCAATTGCGAATGAGTACAGCGTATCATCCTCAGACTGATGGACAGAGAGATAGAACGATTCAGACGCTTGAGGATATGTTGAGAGCTTGTGTGATGGACTTCAAAGGAAGCTGGGAGGATCATCTACCGTTGGTGGAGTTCGCCTACAACAATAGTCATCATGCGAGTATTGGCATGCCGCCTTACGAAGCGTTATACGGCAGAAAATGCAGAACTCCTTTGTGATGGGATGAAGTTGGTGAACGTCAATTGTTGGGACCAGAATTGGTACAACAAACCGCCAAAATTGTGAAGCTGATCAGAACGAGATTAGTTGCTGCTCAAGATAGACAGAAGAAGTATGCCGATCTTCATCGACAAAATCGAGAATTCTTACCAGAAAGTTTCGTGTTCCTGAAAGTATCTCCCTAGAAGGGGAAGATTCGATTTAGTAAGAAGGGAAAGCTGAGTCCCAGATTTATTGGACCTTTTGAGGTGTTGCGAAAAGTTGGCGAGGTAGCTTACGAGATTGCATTACCTCCGGAGCTCGAGAATATACATAATATCTTTCATATTTCTGTGTTAAGACCTTACAAGCATGATTATAAACATGTAATAGAATCTGAACCTTTACAATTTGATAAAGACTTAACATATAAAGAAGTGCCTGTTCAAATAGTTGATAGAAAGGAACAAGTACTTAGGAATAAAGTGATACCTTCTGTTACAGTAATCTGGAGGAACCACAATGCTGAAGAAGCTACGTGGGAACTCGAAGATGTTATGATGAAATCTTATCCGCAGTTATTTGCTTAACTTTTGTGTGTAACCTCTTATGTACTGATTCTGGGGACAAAATCCTTTTAAGGAGGGAAGAATGTAATAGACGAGAATTTTTTTTATGTGTGATTCTGGGAACAGAATCCTTTTAAGGAGGGAAGATTGTAACGATTGAGATTTTATATTTAATTTTAAATATTTATTGAGTTAAATAAATATTTTATGTGATTTATTTATAGAGTGAAATAAATAAATTAGGCGATTTACGGAGTGATTTAATTAAGTGTTATATATTAATTAAATGAATGTGTAATATTTATTTAATTAATTTATATTAATTCTATATTATAGTTCTAATTTAATTGAGATAATTGAATTAGATGAATTATGTGATGAAGTGTTACATTAATTATAATTAGCGAGTGATTATAATTATGTGGCAATTTTATGTGATTAATTGATGTTAGATTTTAATTGATTAAATTAGTTGTTTAATATTTAATTGATTAAAATATGACATTAAAGTATGTGTTAAAATGATTTGTTAAAATAAAAGAAAAAGGATTTTAAATGATTTTCAATAAACAAGGCCTTAGCTAATAATCCGTTTTTTTTAATAAAGAGTTGCCAAACATGACCTTATGGCTATTCAAATTCAACTTTTGTAACTTACGTAATTAGTAGTAGTTAGTGTATATAATTATTATTAGGAGTTATATGTTTTATGTAATATATATATTATATGTATATTGTATATACTACAACTACGTTAGTTTTACAAACTAAGAAAAACAAAGAAAGAAAAGAGCAGAGGAAAAAGAACAGAGAAGAAGGGAAGAAGAAGAGAAAGAAAAAAGAAAGAGACTTTGAAAGAATTCTCGCTAAGCCATCATCTTCTTCTCCTAAGCCTAATCAACGGGTATAACTTCTAAATTTAGTTTTAATAATGTGTTTTATGTTGTGGAACTTCTCTATAAAAATGTTTTCATGAAAGTGGTATAATCATGAATTGAATATATGTATTTTGTTCATGTTATACTAATAGTGATTGTATGCCATAATGATTTTTAGAAATTAAATTAATTGTAGAAACATGTTTTAATAGAAAAGTTATGTTCATATGAATTCATATGAGTTTTAGATATTATAGTTGATTTTAGTTTGAAGAAATTGATGAAATTGATATATGTTAATAGGTTTATTAGGAATTTATTTGATGTTATCTTCAATTTCAAATATAATGCATGTTTTATAAGTTGAATTAGTTGAGGAATTTAATTACAGTGAATTGTTTTATGAAAATTATGAGTTTGGGAGAAAAATGATTTTTTCAAGTTTTTATTTAAAATTAAGTGTTTAATTTTGTAATTTGTTGTCTTCGTATGTTAAAAGTGTGTTAAAAGCTTTATATGATGTTTCTGTAAGGTTATCTGAAGCAATCTTTGGCTGAATTGAGAACTCGATGTGGAGAATAAAGCCAATTTGGTTTTTCTCGGCACTATTCGTAAGATGCTCTATTTCTGTCCACGTGCTGGCTCAGCTGCGCAGGCAGCAAGGGCAGAAGCGGAGCAGCTGCGCCGCTGGGTTTTCAGGATTGACACCAGCGCAGCTGCGCCGGTGTCAAGGCTAAAGGTGGCGTAGCTGCGCCGTGTCCTGTGCAGAGGCAGTGAGTTTTAATCAAGTGTGCAGTTTATTTTTATGCCTAAGTTACATTGTTGCTAGAATAATGATCATGTATTTAAGTTGCAATAGCATGTTGATAACATGAATTTGACAATTTGGTAATTGTAAAAGAAAAGAGGTTTTTGAAAACCTTAAAGTATTATTTGAATTATTGTTTAATTGTGAATTGGTTAATGTGATGTGTAATTATAATGTGTATAACTATAATTAAGAGTAAATATTTAATTTAAATTATAATTCTGTGAAATTATAATGTATAGAAGTTGATTTATTTTAATCAATTAGATGTTAATTTAAATTATAATATATGTAATTATAATTTAATAAATGCATGATTATTATAGATTATAATTGATAAATACATGATTAATTGTAAATTGTGTAATTATAATGCATGATGTAGTTTAATTGATTTCAAATTATAATTGTTTATAATGTAAGAGATAATTATAATTTAAGTAATTATAATTAGATTAAGTGTTTAAATTATAATTGTTTAATTATAATTTAGTTAAATACATAATTGATTTAATTATGTGAGTATGTGTGTGATGTAATTAACTATGTGATAGTTGATTATTTATTTAATTAGAGTGAGTTAACCATGAGGGTTAACCACTTATGTGAATTAGTTATGTGTTAACTGATTTAGATTATTATAATTGAATATGTAAAGGAAGTGTTTAAGTACGTGGTTGAGTTAAGTAGCTTGCGCTTAAGGCAAGTTTTTTAAATCCTGATCTTGTATTAATTTTATGCAAGTCTTCTAACCCTAAACTTGTTAATTCTATACAATTTCTTTGAGTTCATATATTCATTGTTGAGAATGTCCTTTTCATTTCTGTATTGGACAATTGTTTATTTAATTGAAAAGATCTTGACTTATTGTTCAAGCAAGATCCAGTTATTATTTTAAATGCTTTAAGTTTACTTCTAAAGCATATGTTAGTTCATAATTCCTTTTACTTATGAATTATTGAAAGGCGATTCAACTAATCCTTAGTTGATGAACGTGAATTCTAAATTACCCTTGTAAGCTTATCCAAACTAAACTTTCTTTGGTGCGGACTTGAATTCAAATTACTGAGTTGAACAACCCTATTTACTATGGGAGGTTACTACGCATAGCGTTAAAATGTTTATGCACAATACATGGTACGAAGGGCTGATCCCCCTAAGTACGAGTTAAGGTCCATAGTCTTATTGACTGTTAAAGGTTTAAATAAAAATATTTATAACCTAGGACAAGAGTTCAAAGGTCTTATGACCCTCAGATAAATTCTATATTCGAATTTTAATGTTGATAGAGAATTATTATTCAATTCTTTATTATTGAAATAAGCTAAGTTGTTCAGATTCTTTAATAGATATTCTTTCATGTATTTATTATTGTTAAACTCCAGTGAGCTGTTGTTTGCTCACTCTTGCATTAAATAACAATTGCAGTTAAGGTTGATAACGTTGATGCCCCGTCTACGAGTAAAGACAATGGAAAGATGAACAAGTGAAGACTTGTTTAATTATTTTGAAATGATTGTAATAAGACTTTTATGTCATGTTTTTATTCCGCACTTTATTGTTTATGTCAAGGTTAGAGTAACCCTGGGATTGAGTTTTGAGAAGGTTGTAACCCTTGTTTTAAGAGAGATTTTATTATTTTGAATAAAGGTTGTAATTTATTTTGAGATATAATGGGTAGATGTTTGTTATAGTTAGAAAGTGAACACCAAATCATGTGGAAACGAAGTATCCGAATTTGGGGGTGTCAGAGCAATGAAAACCTGCCTATGAAACGGAAAAATTATTCCTCTTTTCAAACTTTTGTGTAACCTTCAAATCCAACGTTCCAAAGAACTGTTGAGGCTAAACGTCGAAGAACGCTCACACCCTTATGGGATTCACTTGAGAATATACTCAAGCTTCTGACAACACAGAAGAAAATTGCTGAGCTCCTTCCACCAGCCAATCCAAGTGGGAAGAATTTTAACCCAAACAAGAAATGTGCTTACCATTCTGGATCTCCTGGCCATGACACCCAAGAATGTTGGTCTCTAAAGCACAAGATCCAAGACCTGATAGACAGTGGTGAGATCGTGGTGACAAAATCAGAGCAACCACATGTTCAAGATAACCCTTTGCCTTAACACAATGAGGAGGTAGTTAACATGATCAGTATGGGAAATGAAGAAGGTTCCAAGTACCTCAAATATGTAGGGGATTCTCCACAAACAAGCAAGGATAGCTCTGATAAATGGGAATATTCAAAATGGTGCTTCCTGATAAAACGAGAAACAAAGTCTATCAAGGATCAGATTGGTCAGCTGGCAGAGCTGATGGTATTCCAGCACCAAGTGACACGACAGTTGCTAACTCAAGTCAACGAAAGGAGAACAAATCCTCCCACGCCCAAAATTCTTCCGATTGCAAGGAATGATCATTATCGATTCCATGAACACGAAACCTGGGCAGACAAAAAAGTGTTCGAGCTCACAGAGAGTTTACTTTCAAGAGGAAGTTCACAGCTTTGGATTAACCCATGGAGGACATTCTCCTGATGTTGATCAATGAGGGAAAAGTCACAGAGTTGTTACCTCCTGTGGAACCCTCGATCATGGAAGTTCATTCCTTCTAAAATATGTCAATATCATTCCAACACTCATAGGCACGATACAAAATAATGTTGGGGACTTCGTCACCTAATCCAGAACTAGATTGAAAGCGGTGAATTGCTAAAAGCAAGTCCAGACAATGGCTTTCCTGATGAAGAAATGATATTTCGTCATATGTCATGGAGTCTAAAGGAAATTATTGCAGTCATTTCCTGTGAGGAGGACACAACTGCTATACCCTTGACAATTCAAGGAAAGGGGACAAAAGGGGAAAGAATCCTTTGAGAGTGGTTGTACTAGAACCACTGATGTTGCCATTCAGATCGCATTATCCCTTGATCAGCTTAAAAAGAGTCCTATGGAACTATGGGATGAACGAGTGGTCAACATCAAATCTAACGACTGCTATATCAAAGGAAAACCGATGTATCTACCTTAGCGAGTGATAAAGCCAGTCACCAAAGCCAAGGGTAGTGCTTGAGGAAAAGATTAAAGAATTCCTTAGCAAAATGGGGCATAATGAAGCCAAGGTGGTGCGAAGATTAAAAGAGGCACCTCGACAGATATCGATTATGGATTTTGTCTTATCTTCAGAAGACCACCGCAAAATCTTAATACAAGTGCTGGAAGAAGCACATCTACCCAAGGCAGTAGACATAGAAAAGTTCTGTCACGTGATAGGGCATATTTTCAACAGCAATATGATATCTTTCACTAATGATGACATACCAGTTGAAGGGACTGGTCATTGCAATTCACTGTATATAGTAGTAATGTCCTCTGATACGTGATAGGGGGAGTGTTGATCGATAGAGGAACTTCCTTGAACATCTGTCCTTATGACACTTTGGAAAGAATGAAGATCAGTCCAAATCGAATCCAAAGCAACCATATAATCATAAGAGCCTTCGATGGGTCTCGGCGAAATACTGTAGGCGAAATCGAACTACCCGTGGAAATTGGTCCACATACATTCTACGTATCGTTCCAAGTGTTGAACATCACCACGAGATATAATTTACTGTTGGGAAGACAATGGATTCATATAGCAGGAGCAGTCCCATCCACCCTTCATCAACAAGTCAAGTATATTATCAATGGCAATCTGGTCACTGTCAATACCAAACCAGAGTATCCTATCCATGTACAGAGGGATATGCCTATGATCAACCTCAACGAAGGAGTTGAGCCAGCCAGTTTTCAAGCCTTCGAAGTGAGCAAAATTCACTATCGACGTATTGGAGCTCCAGCCTTGAAGCCAAGAATTTCTTCTGAAGTGATGTCCGTCGGTAAAGAAATGATATCTTTGGATTTTTGTCCCGACAAAGGTCTAGGGAACAATCAACAAGGGATCAACATCCAGTTCAAATACCTAGTGTGACACCCCCAAATCCGGGTACTTCATTTCTACGGGATTTGGTGTTCACTATCTAAATAAAACATAACTACTGCCCATAAAAAAGGAATGTAAAATAATTTACAACCTTTATTAATAAATAAAATCCATCTTATAAAAAGGATTACAACCTTGTCCAAAAACATTCCCAGGGTTATCTAACCTTAACATCAACAAATGCAGAAAATTAAACATCACATAATAAAATTTATGTCTTATTACAAATCATATCATAAATATTTAAACAAGTCTTCACTTGTTCATCTTGCTCTTGCTTTTACTAGTTGACGGTTCGTCAACTCTCTCAACTTTGGCTGCAATGGTTATATAAATGCAAGAGTGAGCAAACAAAAGCTCACTTGAAATAACAATCAATAATGATGACATAGTATTGAATAGCTTCAACTGAATAGATAATATTTCATTCATCGATAATCAAAAATTGACTACATAGTTTAGAATTCATCTAAGGGTCATAAGACCTTGAATTATGTTCCAGGTGGTAAGTATTTCTACTTAGACCTTTAACAGTCGTTAGACTATATGAACTCTTAACTCGTACTTAGGGGGATCAGTCCTTCATACCATATATTGTGTACAAACATCTTAACGCTTTCGCATGGTAATCCCCTATTACTAGGGTTGTTCATCTCAGTTTTCATTAACAAGTCCGCACCAAAGAAAGTTTGGTTTAGATAAGCTCGAAGGATAATTTGGAGTTCAACTATCATCAACTAAGGAGTAGTTGAATCAACTTACAATAAATAAGAATTCAATAATAAAAGAAATATGGAATAACTTATGCTTTAGAATTTAACTTAAAGCATTTAAAAAATTCAATAAAACCTTACTTGAACAAGTAAGTCAAGGTTACATTAATTTGATAAGGAACTTTAATAATATACTTGCTCAATATGAAATTTAGAGAATAAAATAACTTTTCATAAACGTAACAAGAAAGGATAGAAAAACGTGCTCAATAAAAGTAAAGTTTGAGTTTAGAACACTTGCCTCTTGCACAAGCTATAATTTTCAATCACGTTCCACAATTATCCTACATATTACATTATGTTTACAATATCGATTAGTTTCATAACCACTACGTTTAACCATTAAACTTCTCACTTAAGTTCAACTTAACAACGTGGTTAATAAACTTAACTTGCTAACTAACCACATAACGTGAATCTAAACTCACAACATGCATATCACACGTGTATAACCTTTCAAACCATCACAATCATACCTCATGATAACAATATCTAATTCACACATAACTTGTTAATATGGGACTTCAAATTATCTTATACATGTCAACAATATGTTATATTATTGTTTTATAAACTTAACATGTCATCAAATTCATCACATTAAGTTAGCTTATCGGGTAAAGCATAAAAACTACACAAATCACAAAATAACTTTTTGGATAGAAATAAAGCTCGCTGGGACGGACATTTCTAGGCTAAATGTTCGAGGGGCCGGACATTCATGCTGGTGAAAAATAAGCATGCGAACTTGTGCAGGAAAAAGCCCAATTTGGCTTATTTCCTCTCACCAAACTCAGATGTTTGTATATATAATGTATATAAAACTTTATAAAACCATAACTTTAAACTTCTAACATATTTTTAATATACATAAAAACCACAACACATAATCAAAACCCTTAATTTAATGATTTTGAAGAAAATACCATTGTTAAGCGTTCTTTAAGAAAATTAATACTGTGACTTTGTTTTGAAACCAAATCATATAATTGAAATCATGTTTTGTTCATTTCTGAGCATATTATTATAATCTATGATCAATTTATATAACATATCACAATCAAGCACAAATTTTGATATTTAAGAAACTATTTTTCAAATTAGTTCACTGTAAATTGCTATGAACATGATTTTTTCATATTCATCATATTTATAAGAATTAAACCACATAAACAATCATATGAATCATATATAAGCATGTTATAACATAAATTACATATTTATATGAATTCTATAGAAAACTCAATTTACAGAGAAGTAAAAATACCTTTTTCATGAAGAACAAAACTTAAAATTAGATTATACCTTTGCTTCTAAAGAAAGAAGATGAATATGGTGATGAGGATGTTTTGATTCTTTGTTTTGATTTCTGAAAGCTCTTCTTCCTCTTCCTTCCTTCTTCTCTCTTTTCTCTCTAACTCTCTTTCTTTCTAACTCTCTATTCTTACTCTAACTCTAACTTACGTAGAATAGAAAACTAACAATATAGATATAATATAAATAATTACATATATTATATAACTGATAAATACTTAATATAAAATATTAATAATATATCAGTTATAACTTTTTAAAACTTAAAAGCCATAAGGCTTGATTGGCAAAAACTCTTTAAATTTAAAAATAGGTTTTTAGGGCGAAGGCCATATTTGGTAAAACATGATTAAAACAGATTTAATGGCATTGTTTGGCAAAACTAATTTAAAACTTTTTAAATTTATTTTAATAACTCATTTAACACATAGTTTTCAATGTCACACTTTATCTAATTAAATCTTACTATCCCAATTTAATTAAATACAAGCTAACATCAATTAACTAAATAAAATTACCACATAATACTAAATTGCTACACAATTGTAATTTACTTATTAATCATAATTCTTGTAACAAATTAGTAAATATTTTTAACAAATGCCACATAATATTCATATAATTTAATTATCTCAACTCAATTAGAACTACACCATAATTTATTAAACATCAACTTAGTTAACATATTGCACTTAATTTAATTACTCCATACATAATCACCTTAATTATTTATTTAACTCAATAAATTAAAATATTATTTAATTCAATTAATATACAAAATTCTCGTTTGTTACAATCTTCCCTCCTTAAAAGGTTTTGTCCCCAGAATCACAACTAAAAAAAATTCATTCGTTACATTCTTCCCCCCTTAAAAAGATTTTGTCCCCAAAATCGTTATACATAAAATTACTCAAACAATTGGGGATAATTTTTTATCATTACATCTTCGAGTTCCTACGTAGCTTTTTCAGCACTGTGGTTCCTCCAGATTACCTTTACAGAAGGTATCACTTTATTTCTAAGTACTTGTTATTTTCTGTCAACTATTTGAACAGGAACCTCTTCATAAGTTAAGTCTGTAGCGCCCCCAAATTCGGGTCCCCAGAACCTCGGACATGGTGCGTCACAATACATCATCTTCATACATATTCTATAAACTAATGCGGAATATATAAACATATATTATTTATTTCATATGATTATATAACATATCCTAAAGTCTGTTATCCTTAACTGAATACATACCTTAAGTAATTAAAAAGGTTTACAACATTACTTGCATCAGATAACTAATAGTTATAAATGTATATAATCTACTCTTGGAGTTTGCCTTTGCCACTGTCTTTCTTCGAGCCTTCGTCTTAATCTAAAATTTGTTATCATGATATAGCAAGGGTGAGCAACTAATTCGCTCAGCAAGTTTAAATACAACAAGGATATATCATGATTGAAAGAAAGAATAAGCTTTCAAATTTTCAACAATATAATAATTGTGAAAGAGCATAAATCAGAGTTTCAATAAATGAATGACTGAACCAATAATGTTTAATGTCAACAAGGACCATGAACAACTTTAACAGAACCTTAGGGTAATGAAGGTGATCAGTCTTTCATACCTGATGAACATATGCAACATGCACTAAGTGCGAATTAATAATCAGTATAAATGTGAATAATCAACAATAATTATTCACTACCATGCTTTGAAAGTATAACTCGAGGTTGAGTTAGAGAAAACTTGCATGTATCGTCGATTACTGCTACGCAACCTAATTTAATCGCTTTATTGAAAAGACCTATCAGTTATAAGATTGATCTTTCAATTAGTATAACATACTTATCTCATAATACTATTACTTTGAAAGTAAACCATCTAACATTTAACCACATAGTTAAATATTAGATATCCTTAACACCATACTTATTTACAAGTCTAAACCTAGCACACATCGAGTCTTTACTAGTATTTAATATAATATACTGAGTAGTTTCCCACAAACAACCAACAAATTAGTTTTCGTCTCGTCTACACTATTTTCACAGTGAGTTAGATCGGTTATTAATTCGTATATACCTTCCCCATATGAAGGAATCGTTTAGCCCAGCTACTTTACATCAACCATTAAAGGGTACGATTGCACTACCTTAGACTTAACACTTACTCGTTCATTTATAAGCTCTTATTATAACCCGGTAAACTATATATGAATTAAGAAGACTTAATATATCATTTCAGCAAACAGAAATCAAACTGTCTTCCCTTTCTAACCTTTTTAGTTTTCATTTTAGCAAGCTAAAATCAAACTATTTCCTCTTCCTGACATTTCAGTTTCCATTTCAGCATCCTAAATTATTCATTTCAGGAAGTTGAAATACCCTATTCACGAAAATATCAAATCAGCTTATTATTTTTCTATCCTTTACATATATACATATATTCCATACACAAAAAGTATTTTTCTAAAAATTTTCAACTCCCTTAAATATTTTTCAAAAATCCATTTCTAGTTAATTCTTTAAGAAATTAGCTACCTCACGCTTAACTCCAAAAATTCCCAACTCTTGGCGGGATCTTACACATGTTAACGTGGACATCCAATTTAAATTTCATGAAAATCGGAGTTATACAACTCCGGTTATAGCGATTTTTGTCGAAAAAACAAAAATTTTGAAATGGTCATAACTTGCTCACTTTAAGTCGGAATGAGCTTATGTTTGGACACAAACTACTTTATAAAATATATTTTTTGTCCCAAAAGATTGGAATTTATTTTAATCAATAAGTGGACAAACTTCCCCTACAAATTCTAGACAGATTGTTTTTTGGCCATTTTCAGTTTTGGCTTCCTTTGCTAATTTTAGTCCACACAAAAATCTATAACTCCTGTAGACACTCGAAATTTTCCTTGCCCCAATACCAACTCGGTAGGAGGGTAAAACCGTCAATCAATCCAAATTTGACAACCAACGTCGGTTCTTCAACCTAAATCTGATTCCCTATATCGGTAATCAAGCTCCGACAGTCAATCGGACCATTAATCAAGCTCCGACAGTCAATCGAACCATCAATCAAGTTCTGACAGTCAATCGGACCATCAACCAAGCTTCGACAGTAAATCGGACCATCAATCAAGTTCTGACAGTCAATCGGATCATCAAGCTCAACCCGGGTCTCAACCCAGGAAGTCAATTCAACCCCGGTCGTAACCCGGGAGGTATCAATCAACCCCGATCTCAACCCGGGAGATATTAATCAACCCTGGTCTCAACCCAGAAAGTCAAGATCAACCCCGATCTCAACTCGGGAGGTACCAATCAACCGACGACATGTCAAGTCATCTCCGGTCTCAATCCAGGAAAGTCAGTTCATCCCCGGCAGCAACCCAGGAAGTCAAACTCAACCCCGGTCTCAACCCGGGAAGTGTAGGTCATCCCCGGTCTCAACCCGGGATGTCAGGTTAACTTCAGACATCAATCTGAAGCATCACAACAACTCCAGGACAAAATTTGGAATGACCCCGTCAGACTCAAAGAAAACCCTAGGGTCAAAAGACTCGACTGAAGATCCAAGTTTTGGAATCAGCTCCCGAAAGTCAACCAGCGACCATGCCGACACTACCGGTAGCCCCGGGAGGGGTACAACGGTTATTTCAACAACTCTCAACCAACTTGGTCAAACTCAAGATAAATCGATGCCGACAATCTCAGAATGAACACTAACGACGATCCCGAGTGGCAACTACGCAAAATAGCTCAATAGACAAACTGCGGGGAATCGAAGACCTGGTTATGAACCTGTCTTCTTGGACCCAAAAAATGTTTTTTCCATGTCATTGAGACACTCTCAGCGAGAGCTTTCTGAAAAGGTATCGTACGCCTCAAACGGACGCTCCGATCAAAAGTTAGAAAGTTTCCGACCGGACATCGCATTGCTCGGACTGCACGTACTTCGAGACGAGTAAGCCAGGCATGTGGGCCCCACCTAGGGGAGCCACAGCTCTGCCTACAGCTGTCGCAGGTAGAGTGGAGGCTCCCTGGACTATAAATTAATGTGCCCCCCCCCCCCCCCCCGTTCATTTGAAAAAAGCCGGAACGCAGCGAAGCTCTGGTAGTTTGATTTTCTGACTTTTACACCTCTTCCAAACCCAAATATTTTCACTCCAATACTTAGATATACCCATATACTACCATATATCAAAAAACCACTGGTAGATTTGGACGTTTAAAGCCTATGATTTGGCAAAAAGCCCATATTGCGGTCCATTGTAAGTATTTTTATGATCAAAAGTCAATACTACTACTTTGCACTGCTTTACACTTGCACACAAAGTTTCATCTTCTGAATATGCCCAAAACTTAGTTTCGTGGCCATTTTCATCAAAAATTGATATATTTTTGTATATAAACTCCGTTTTCAACATTTCTACAACTCGGATTGACGATCCGTCAGCTCCAGCAGCTTCAAGGCACTAGCACGCATATTCTGGCAACTTCGCCGGACTGGGTTATAATCCCAGTCCGAGTTTGGCCCTTTTTTGTATATATTTAACTGCAAATGTACTAACATTTTAATTCTGTCAAGCCTGGATGTCAAACTCGAGGTAGTTTACCGCTTTTATATATATTTACGCATATATAAGCGACATTCACCATCACTGGTACTCATATCAGTCCTGGTTGACAACATTTCTATCAATATATATATATATATATATATTTATATATTTTTAGTCGGCCTGGACTATTTCGTGGCCATATTACTACTTTTGCACACTTCCCCATACTGGGTTGTTGAGCCGTTTATGTGTTAACAAAAACGGACACAAAAAACACGTGCAAGTGTACCCGGTAGGCAAGTAATAACTCAGTAAGTCGAGATCGTCCCATGGAAAACGGAGTCAGGCCTAATCTATTATGCAACAGTCCATTAGTTATCTATGTCTGCTTAAACAGTTGTCACAGTGTTCTTTAATTAATTATACTAAAATTTAAACCAGACTTAACCAATTAATAAGCGAAGAGTTCAAATAAGAGGAATATGGGATCCTAACTTCATCTAAAGCTTCATCCAGGTTAATCACACCTCAAATCATGTACGGATAATCATAAAAGAATGCTAGCCGGGAGCACAAATGTGAGACTTGGCTATCTTTCAATACACCAAGTCCAAACCATATAATATCCACACTTAAGATAGAAATCACATGAACATCAGTAAAGCCTGAACCACTATATTTCTATGTGATTTACAAGCTAAACCAATTTACGCACAAGCTCCCTTTAGACTACATACGGCCAAACGGTATATTTCTATCCGACTAGCGAATCATAAAACTCAGCCAATGCAAGCTTCACAAAGGTATGCTAACATGGAAAAATCTAAGTTTACACTTCATTGTTTCAAGTTCATATAAATTATTAGAGTAGATGTTGATCAAGCATCTAGGCATAAAAACAACCATATTAGGCAAACCATATATTATCATCCATATATATCAAAGAGACATAAACCCTAGATTTAGAAAATAGACTCCATTAGAATCCCATAATGGAAGTTAGTTCATCACTGAACCTCCCACCATTATGGGATTCAAACCAAGCATTGAGCAACTATGAAATGAGAGAAAAGAGAGAAAGACAGTGCAAATCCTTTGGTTTCCCCCTTTCAATAAAAGATAATAAACCTGAGTCTGGACCACAAAATCAGTTCCAAGATGAACCCTAGGAATGTAATACTACTAGAGCAAGAAGAAAGAAGAAGAGAAGCCTCTAAAACCTTCACACTCTCTAACCCTAGAATATAGGAACCAACTTAAAAGTTAAAAAAAAACTATGTCTGATAAAATGCCAAGTGATAAATTCTAAAATGCAATCCCCCAAGCCTTATACACGATTACACTCAGCAAAATAAAATTAAGGTCAGCAACTTTGACCGGCGCGGGCGCGCAGGCTCTAGCTCTACTTGCGGCGCGGCCGCGCGCTTCTCCAGAGTAGTCCTCTGGCTCTGGCACTCGGCGTGGGCGCGCGAGCTGCCCGTGCTTTCTTGGAGCAGCTGCGCGAGTACTTTTCTGCTGCTGGTGCAATCTGGTTGTGGTTGCTTGCTTGTGAAATCCTTTACTCTTTCTTTTGTGCTTCTTTTTCCTTCACTTGGTCTGCATCAAAGCCATCATCACATGCCCCTCACCTCAAACCATCTTAATGCCAAGCTATCTGATTTGTTCCACATCGGCTCTCCACCTTGCTTTTGCCTATACCATGCCACTGTGTCCGTCTTCATGCCAATCCACCAGCCTTGTTGGCGAGTTCATGCCAAATGCTCATTTTCATGCCATTACATGCCTTTACCACACCATTCCCTACCTTTTGGAGTTTTCTGCCTAAAACATGCAAAACAAAGATAAACGCATTAAAAGACACTAAAGTGCTTGAGTTAAGCCATAATCAGAGTAAGTTAGCATCCAATAAGTAGGTATAAAACCTACTTATCAAATACCCCCAAACTTGAACTATTGATTGCCCTCAAGCAAAAACACAAATGCAACTACATGGTATGAAACTAACTACATGAAAATGCATCCCAAAGTAATAGCCATCAAATGAATTCCAAACAGATATGCCACAGAGAGATAATAAGAGCAATGATCAATGTATCGGCTCAAGCTACAGTTATATAGACATACAATCTGTAAATCACAACCTATTACCCAGATGCAGTGTATGAGTGCAATGTCATGAACAAGCTTGATAAAAGTAAAGATTTCACATGCTATACTTCTAAGGAAGGAAACATTGAGGTTTTAAGCTAAGAATTTCTTAAGAAGACCAAACAATGACCAAACCAACACAAAGATACAAGCTGAAGCGCAACAAGGGCTTATTATGCTTATAATTCACCCGACTGTGCAATGCTAGGCCTTCTTAGGCTTTTCAATGATACCCATTTAACGAGCTTTCGACCAATGACTCCCAGACCAGACGGCCTTAGGGCACTGGGTGTAGAGACAATCCCCTAGGACATACTTGCTCGAGTATCAAAGGCCAAAAGACTTCACTAGCCAAGGCACTTATTCTATTTTTTTGTATTCCTTTTCTAAATTTATTTTCTTTTCTTTTTCTTTTTTTTTCGTTTTCTAAGGAGAGTGCGTCTTACGCTCCATCTCTCCTTACAACATACATACCCAAAGCTTTTCTTCAGACTTATATTCCAGTGTTGTTAAGGTCATTATTTCTTTTATTACACCATTCTATCAATTAAAAACAAAAAATTTCCTCTTAGAAGAGAAGCATGCATTAATCTAGACAACGAGCCAAGACAAACTTATCCGGCAACATCTAAGCAACAGATTTAGATTACATCATGCATCGAATATAACTGAGCCTAAACTACTAACAGAGATCAATAATCTACCATATCTCGATGTCATCACAGGCCAGATAGGAATTCAACAGACTAAAACAAGGGATTATGCAATGCAATGCAACTAAACACTTACTAACTCAACAAAATGAAATAAAATTGAAATAAATAAACTGAAACTATACTGGAATGCATTGCAACTAAATTCAATAAACTAGATGCAGACATTTAACTATATGCAACAAACTACTTAACTGCACCCAATACCCCCAAACTAGAAATATTCAATGTCCCCATTGAAGGTAAAGGGTCAAAAAACTCCCCTACTGCTCGGCATGGCCACCCTCCTCGGGTGGTGTATCTGGCGGAGGGTATGGCATTTCGGAAGCAAATACGGGCCACTCTAGCATGGTGCCCTGATATGCAAAGGCCTCGGTAAGCGCACGAGTCAACCCATCAGCGAACCCAACAAAATTTACATGCAGGGAATCAATCTTCCACTCAATACGCCGCATCTGGCGACCGTGATCTACGGGAGGAGGGGCTGCTGCCTCGTCTGGCTGCGACTGTGGGGGGGGGGAACTGGCAGAGGAGCTGCTATAATAAACCCTTTTCCCCTCGGGTGTGCTGTGCCCCCTGACCAATCCTAAAAATGCTTAATTGTGGTGTGTGTGACATCCCCACTGGGCATCTAAACCTGCTCATCGGCCCATTCGAGCCCTGCCTCCGCACAAAGATGGGCTATAATGGATGCGTGCGGAATGGCTCCCGTGGTGCTTCCTCTCATAAATCGCAGCATATTTTGATTGATCAAATGGCCCACGTCAATGTATTTGCCCGTGATAATGCCCCATAAGATGATGGCCTGCTCGACAGTAACTTCATGTTGATGCGTGGATGGCATCAAATTGGCACAAAAGAACAAGTTCCACGCCTTAGCGTAACGGTTTAGTCCAGAGGCTGGAAAGGTGGTATATTCATCAGTGGTGTCCTTCTTCATCTTCCACACTGTGCCCGGCGCGCATAAGTCCCTAATCACCTGATCCAAATCAGTCTCAAATCTTTCGGCCTCGACCCAATTCACTTGCCCCGCCGGCACTGATGACAGACTCAGAACCTCCCGAATTACAGCTGGGCGGTAATCTACTGTTTGGCCTCTAACAAAAGACCGGCCGCTTTTCGTGATGCTTGCATTCGCGTAGAATTCACGGACCAACGCCAACGGCACCAGAGGTGGCGTGGCACAAACGCCCTGCCAGCCCATCTCACGAATCATAGTCCTCATGTCTTCGTCCTCCTTCGTCGGCTTTAACCCTCTTTCCTTAACAACTGACTTTGTCGCGATCCTATAGTATGCTATTTGGGCTTCAATGCTAATGAACTTGGTCAAATCGACAGGGATGTCGTCGTCAGAGCCACTGCGATCGGGCGAAGAAGCCGAAGAGGAAGCGGCAGTGCGTGAGAGTTTTGGACCCATGGCTAATTGGTCAGAAACTGGCTAGAACCCTTAATGAAGAATACCAAAGAACAATAACCCCAAACTTGTGTGGCAGCCACTACTTCCACAAACCCTAGATTCCCACATTGAAGAACCAACCCTTGCTTGATGAAACTTCCCCCCAATTGATTAAGAAAATCTGTGCAACACTACCCAAACCTAACTTGGTTGATGATGGAAACAAGAATTAGGGCTTGGAGAGTGAGATAGATATAATCGAGAAAGGGCTTAGTATATGATAGTGGATGGGAGGGTTATAAAATATGAGGAATAAAAGGGTGTGAACGGCTGAAACGGCCAATTTAAAACTGAACTGCAGAAGGGCTTAGGGCGATGGCGCGCCAGGTTACACATGAAGAGCCACGCGGCCGCGTGGGTCAGGGCTGCCTCTGGCTTGCTGAATGTTGGCGCGGGCGCGCCTGTAAACAGCCTGAGGTTGGTGCGGGCGCGCCGCCCCTTAACCTGGCCAAAAATTCATGCATTCTATACCTATTCTGCAGCAACTAAGTGAAGAGATAAGAAGCAAGTTGTACCCATTATCGCACCTACACATAAAATAACCATAGTTAAATATTGTTTGCTTCCTCAATGTAATGTGCATGATTAAGATGAATGAACTGCTATTCCTTAGCAAAGCTATGTATGAATCGTTTCCATGTAATTTCCTAAAAAAAATTTTGCTATAGGCTTCTATGCACAATATTAACATGTCCAAAATATGTTCAAAGAGCTTCCAGCTCCAAAATTCTGTGCAACTATGGCTGAATGCGTATGCAATGAATCATGTAAATCCCATAGAGGTATGTACAGAGCGTATCTAACTCCCAAAAATTTCATGCTACATGCCTAAAGTTCAAAAATGTAGGCAATGAGCATTCTAACACCTACAATGTTCAAAATTAGGTAAATCTTTTCCACATGCTTAGAATTAAACGGGGAAAGAGAGATTGAAGAGATAAGTCACCAGAATTAAACAGGGGAGAGAAATGTATAGAAAACAATGCAAGAATTAACAAAGGGAAGAGATAGAGATGATGGGGTGGCTCCCATCCAGCGCTTGTTTATAGTCCATAAGCTAGACAATGTCGGAGTAGGTCAAGTTGTAGAAAGGATTGAGGCGACCTCCTGCCTGGAAACCTCTCCACCATAATAATGCTTCAGCCTTTGTCCATTGACTTTGAAAGGGTTATCTGGGTCCTTATCGAAGATCTCTATTGCACCGTGTGGATATACAGTCTTGACAGTGAAAGGCCCTGACCACCTTGACTTGAGCTTTCCTGGGAAGAGTCTAAGTCTGGAGTTGAATAATAGCACTGCTTGCCCTGGCTCGAATGTTCTTTCCATAATCTTGCGATCATGCAACCTTTTCACCCTTTCCTTGTACAATTTGGAATTCTCATAAGCCTGCAATCGAAATTCGTCCAATTCATTGAGTTGGAGTAGACGATTCTCCCCTGCAGCCTTTAAGTCAAAGTTCAACTTATGGATTGCCCAATAGGCTCTATGCTCAAGCTCCAGAGGAAGGTGACACGCCTTTCCATACACAAGCTAAAACGGTGACATTCCCAGTGGTGTTTTATAGGCAGTCCTGTAAGCCCATACTGCATCATCCAACTTCAGTGACCAATCTTTCCTCGTGGGGTTCATAATCTTTTCCAGTATTCTTTTTACCTCACGATTTGCCACTTCGGCTTGGCCATTGGTTTGGGGATGATAAGCTATAGCTACACGATGATTTACCCCATACTTAGCTAACAAAGCTGTAAACTGGCGATTACAAAAGTGGGTGCCCTCGTCGCTAATGATAGCCCTGGGAGTTCCAAACCTCGTGAAAATGCTCTTTTGTAGAAACCTCAGAACCACCCTAGCATCATTTGTCGGTAGAGCTGCCACTTCCACCCATTTAGATACGTAATCGACTGCCAGAATGATGTACAAGTTTTTACATGATGAAACGAACGGCCCCATAAAGTCTATCCCCCAGACATCGAAGATCTCCACCTCGAGGATTGTACTCAGGGGCATTTCATTTCTCTTTGATATATTTCCTACCCTCTGACATCTATCACATCTTTGAACAAAGCTGTAAGCATCTTTAAAGATAGTGGGCCAATAAAAACCTGCTTGCAAAACCTTGGCCACTGTCCTTTCACCTCCATAATGGCCTCCATACAAAGATGCGTGGCAATCCTGCAGCACACTCTCCGTCTCGCTAAATGGAATGCACCTTCTAATCATCTGATCGGCACACTACTTGAACAAGTACGGTTCATCCCAAGTAAACCATTTCACATCATGCAGAAACTTCTTCTTTTGATGCGTAGTCAAGTCAGAAGGAATGATATTGCCCACTAGGAAGTTTGCAAAATCTGCAAACCATAGCACTTCGCCTTTCACCACAAACAATTGCTCATCTGGGAAGGATTCATTTATCATCACTTTATCATTTGCATCCCTTCCCGAATTTTCCAATCGTGACAAGTGGTCAGCCACTTGGTTCTCAGTCCCTTTCCTATCCTTAATTTCTAGATCAAATTCTTGCAAAAGAAGTATCCACCAGATTAGACGGGGTTTGGCATCTTTCTTTGCTATTAAATATCGGATCGCTGCATGGTCGGTGTACACAATCACTCTAGTCCCAATCAAATAAGCACGAAATTTGTCGAATGCGTACACCACCGCCAAAAGCTCTTTTTTATAGTAGTGTAGTTCAGCTGGGCATCAGTAAGGGTCTTGCTAGCATAGTATATAACATGAAAGACCTTGTCCCTTCGCTGGCCCAATACAGCTCCCACAGCAAAATCGCTGGCATCACACATTAGCTCAAAAGGAAGGTCCCAATTCGGGGATGTGATCACTGGTGCCGTAGTTAACTTCTTCTTCAAGTGCTCGAATGCAGTCAGGCATTCCTCATCAAATTTAAAGAGGACATCTTTTTCTAACAAACTGCAAAGTGGCTTTGTAATCTTCGAGAAGTCCTTTATAAACCGACGATAGAAGCCTGCATGTCCCAAGAAGCTACGAACACCTTTTACAGAAATAGGCGGAGGCAAGTTCTCAATAGTCTCCAACTTAGTCCCGTCCACCTCTAATCCTTTCTTCGAAACCTTATGACCCAAAATGATACCCTCTTGTACCATAAAATGGCACTTCTCCCAATTCAGTACAAGATTTGTCTCGACACATCATTTTAACATCATCACCAAATTCTCCAAACATAGGTCAAAGGAGTCTCCAAAAATAGAAAAATCATCCATGAAGACTTCAATATTTTGCTCAACCATATCTGAGAAAATAGCCATCATACACCTCTGAAAGGTAGCCGGGGCATTGTACAAACTGAAAGGCATCCTTCTAAACGCAAATGTACCATATGGACAAGTAAAGGTAGTCTTTTCTTGATCTTCTGGGGCTACCATTATTTGATTGTATCCTGAGTACCCATCCAGAGGGCAGTAATATTCATGACCGGCCAGCCTGTCTAGCATCTGAACAATGAACGGGAGGGGAAAATGATCTTTCCTAGTAGCCTTGTTTAGTCTGTGGTAGTCCATGTAGACTCTCCACCCCATCACTATTCTGGTAGGAATTAGCTCATTATGTTTATTGGATATCACGGTCATACCCCCCTTCTTAGGCATACACTACACCGGGATCACCCAAGAGCTGTCTGATATTGGATAGATAATCCCTACATCTAACCACTTTAAAATCTCCTTCTTAACCACTTCCTTCATAATAGGATTTAATCTGCGTTGTTGCTCCGCTGATGGTTTGCTATCATCTTCCAGCAGGATTTTATGCATACAAAATGTTGGGCTGATCCCCTTTATATCTGCCATGGTCCATCCAATTGCCGATTTAAACTCTCTTAGTACCCGTAGCAGTTGTTCTTCCTAACAAGATGTTAGTGCAGCAGAGATAATAACAGGCAACTTTGAAGATTCACTTAAAAATGCATACCTTAAATGATCTGGAAGAGGTTTAAGATCAAGATCTGGAGGCACCTCAAGAGAAGGCTTGAGTCGTTTTGATGTCTCCCCAGCAAGTTTTAGTGGCTCAATAGGCATCTTAAACTTTCGCATCTTTGGTGCTGTGTCAAGAAATTGCACGTATTCAGCAACTTCAGTATCCTCAAAATCTAAATCTCCCAAGATAACACTCTCCAAAGGCTCAGTACCCAAGAGATTTCCATCTCCTTCATTCATCACCCTATCTATCACATCAATCCGGAAGAACTCTTCCTCGTCGGTGGGAAACTTTATAGCTTTAAAAACGTTGAAAGTGACATCTTGGTCATGCACTCTCATTGTTAACTCTCCCTTCTGGACATCTATAAGAGTTCGCCCTGTGGAAAGGAAAGGTCTCCCAAGGATGATTGGGATATTTCTGTCTTCTTCGTAATCAAGAATGATGAAGTCAGCTGGGAAGATAAATTTGTCCACTTTAACCAAAACATCTTCCACAATACCTCTAGGATAAGTGATGGATCTGTCAGCAAGTTGCAGTGATACATTTGTCGGCTTGGGAGCCGGCAATCCCAATTGATTGAATACGGACAGAGGCATCAAATTTATGCTAGCTCCTAAGTCACAGAGGCATTTGCTGAAAGACAAATTTCCAATGGAGCAAGGTATTGTGAAACTGCCCGGATCCTTAAGCTTTGGAGGAAATTTACACTGTAATACTGCACTACACTTTTTTGTTAAGGCCACTGTCTCAAAGTCCTCTAATCATTTCTTCCTTGACAGAATACCCTTCATAAACTTTGCATAACTTGGCATTTGTTCTAATGCCTCTGCGAAGGGTATGTTTATCTGCAGTTTCTTGAACACCTCCAAAAACTTAGCGAACTGTCTGTTGTCCCTTTGCTTGTGCAATCTCTGTGGGTAAGGAACAGTAGGGTACACAGGTGATGGTTTGGTTATGATTTTCTCAGTGGTTTCCTCCTTATCTGCTGCAACAATCTTTCCTCCATCATTTCTATCAACCAACACTGTCTCAGGGTTATCTGCATCTTGGCGCGCCCGCGCCAGGTTTTGGCCTTCCAGGGGCGCGGCCGCGCCAACCTCCAAGTCTGAAGTCTGTCTCCCAGACCTTAGGGTGATGGCTTGGCATTTCTCCTTTCCCTCCCTTTTCCCTGGATTCGTCTCGGTATTGATGAGAAGAGTCCCTTGAGGTCGATTGAGAACCGCATTGGTAATTTGACCAATTTGCGTCTCCATCATCTTGAGAGATATAGCTTGGCTCTTCACAAATAACTTAAGTTTATCGATTTCCACTCTCTCCTCCGACTTCTTTTTTGGCTGAGGTACAGGTGGGGGATGATGTTGTTGTTGAAAAGCAGGAGGGTAGGGGGGTTTTGGTGCATACTGGTGATGAGCTTGATGTGTTTGATATTGTTGTTGAGATTGAAATTGTTGTGGTTGTGATGTATGGCATTGTGGCTGAGATGTCTGATGATGGGGGTGTTGGACATTCTGAGTATTACTCCAACTAAAGTTGGGATGATTCCTATTGTTGGGGCTGTAAGAATTTTGAAATTAATTATGGGGTTTTTGGTAGT
Organism: Panax stipuleanatus; assembly: GCA_020205555.1. Classification (NCBI taxonomy): domain Eukaryota; kingdom Viridiplantae; phylum Streptophyta; class Magnoliopsida; order Apiales; family Araliaceae; genus Panax; species Panax stipuleanatus. The sequence continues at coordinate 44,992,937 of CM035123.1, read as the reverse complement.
TGCTCACAAACTGTACTGATTTTGTACTGATAGCACATTGGTCTATTTGATGTGTCCCTGCACAAATCTCACAGACACAAGCAACTACCTTGGCTTTTTCTTCCGCCAATGAATCAATCTTCTTTGCCATGGCTGCCATCTGAGCAGACAATGCTGTAATGGCATCCACTTCTAACATCCCTGTAACTTTCGGTTGTACCATCCTGGCCGTTGGATTATGATACTCTTTTGCTGCCATGGTCTCAAAGAGCTCATACGCTGTCAAAAAATATTTTTTCCAGATAGCTCCCCCCGATGCAGCGTCAATAATTGGCCTTGATTGCCATCCCAAACCATTGTAAAAAGAGTTAATCACCATCCACTCTGGCATGCCATGGTGTGGACACTTTCGGAGCATCTCCTTATAACGTTCCCAAGCTTCATATAATGTTTCCCCTGGATGTTGTGCAAAGGTACTCAGGTCTCTCCTCATTGCAGCTGTCTTAGCCATAGGAAAGAACTTGGTCGAGAATTTCTGAGCACAGTCTTCCCATGTAGTTATTGACCCTGAAGGCAGTGAGTGCAACCAACTTTTTGCCTTATCCCTCAAGGTGAAAGGGAATATTCTAAGTTTCACAGCATCATCGGGGACGTTATTGTATTTAAACATGTCACATATTTCTATGAAGCTCATAATATGCTCGTTGGGATCTTCGGAAGGCAAACCCCCAAATTGGAGATTATTTTGTATCATCTGCAATGTTCCTGGCTTTATCTCAAAAGTGTTCACCGCAATTGCTGGCCTCACTATACTTGATTGCAGATCGGTGAGTTTGGGCATGGAATAATCTTGCAAGGCCCTCTGCTCTTCAGCCATTTGATGAAGTAGTTCATGCTCTTCTCGAGGATTGATGTTTTGAATGTTAGCTCTCCACGCTCGACCGTTGATGTGCTCTTGGTGAGGCACTAATTCAGGATGTGAGGCTCGAGTGTGAATAAACTATCCACGAGTACCTGAAACACAAGTAAAAAATAAAATTAGAAATGAGGTAAGAAGAGATTTGTTCAAGTCAGTCACATTTAACGAAAACTGATGTCAATAGGATTAAACTAAAACCGTGTCCCCGGCAACGGCGCCAAAAACTTGTTGCGCCGTTTACGTGTTAACAAAAACGGACACAAAAAACAAGTGCAAGTGTACCCGGTCGACAAGTAATAACTCGGTAAGTCGAGATCGTCCCACGAAAAATGGAATCAGGCCTAATCTATTATGCAACAGGCCATTAGTTATCTATGTCTGCTTAAACAGTTGTCACAGTGTTCTTTAATTAATTATACTAAAATTTAAACCAGACTTAACCAATTAATAAGCGAAGAGTTCAAATAAGAGGAATATGGGATCCTAACTTCATCTAAAGCTTCATCCAGGTTAATCACACCTCAAATCATATACGGATAATTATAAAGGAATGCTAGCCGGGAGCACGAATGTGAGACTTGGCTATCTTTCAATACACCAAGTCCAAACCATATAATATCCACACTTAAGATAGAAATCACATGAACATCAGTAAAGCCTGAACCACTATATTTCTATGCAATTTACAAGCTAAACCAATTTACGCACAAGCTCCCTTTAGACTACATATGGCCAAACGGTATATTTCTATCCGGCTAGCGAATCATAAAACTCAGCCAGTGCAAGCTTCACAAACGTATGCTAACATGGAAAAATCTAAGTTTACACTTCATTGTTTCAAGTTCATATAAACTATTAGAGTAGATGTTGATCAAGCATCTAGGCATAAAAACAACAATGTTAGGCAAACCATATATTATCATCCATATATATCAAAGAGACATAAACCCTAGATTTAGCAAATAGACTCCATTAGAATCTCATAATGGAAGTTAGTTCATCATTGAACCTCCCACCTTTATGGGATTCAAACCAAGCATTGAGCAACTATGAAATGAGAGAAAAGAGAGAAAGACAGTGCAAATCCTGTGGTTTCCCCCTTTTAATAAAAGATAATAAACTTGAGTCTGGACCACAAAATCAGTTCCAAGATGAACCCTAGGAATGTAATACTACTAGAGCAAGAAGAAAGAAGAAGAGAAGCCTCTAAAACCTTCACACTCTCTAACCCTAGAATAAAGGAACCAACTTGAAAGTTAAAAAAAAACTGTCTGATAAAATGCCAAGTGATAAATTCTAAAATGCAATCCCCCAAGCCTTATACACGATTACACTCAGCAAAATAAAATTAAAGTCAGCAACTTTGACCAGCGCGGGCACGCAGGCTCTAGCTCTACTTGCGGCGCGGCCGCGCGCTTCTCCAGAGTAGTCCTCTGGCTCTGGCACTCGGCGCGGGCGCGCGAGCTGCCCGTGCTTTCTTGGCGCGGCCGCACGAGTACTTTTCTGCTACTGGTGCAATCTGGTTGTGGTTGCTTTCTTGTGAAATCCTTTACGCTTTCTTTGTGCTTCTTTTTCCTTCACTTGGTCTGCATCAAAGCCATCATCACATGCCCCTCACCTCAAACCAACTTAATGCCAAGCTATCTGATTTGTTCCACATAGGCTCTCCACCTTGCTTTTGCCCATACCATGCCACTGTGTCCGTCTTCATGCCAATCCACCAGCCTTGTTGGCGAGTTCATGCCAAATGCTCATTTTCATGCCATTCCATGCCTTTACCACACCATTCCCTGCCTTTTGGAGTTTTCTGCCTAAAACATGCAAAACAAAGATAAACTCATTAAAAGACACTAAAGTTCTTGAGTTAAGCCATAATCAGAGTAAGTTGGCATCCAATAAGTAGGTATAAAACCTACTTATCATGGGTGCTCTCTCTAGTCACTGGGTGACTATTTTTCTGTCAATTTCAATTACAGTAAAGGCACCTGCGTGAAAACCCATCGCCCTTTTTACTGCTTTCATATATATATATATATATATATATATTATTTCTATCACAGCCTGGATTATTTCGTAGCTATTTACAGTTTATATATATATATATATATATATATATATATTTCAATTCTAGTCCGGGCTTGCGAGTGAAAACCCATCGCCCTTTTACAGCTGTTATATATATTTAACTATATATATTGCTTTATTCAATTTATTCAACTGCTGCCTTTAACATTCATTTTTATATGAATCTGCACTGACATATCTGCGGGTGGACTAGATTTATCCAAATCTTGCCAATTCTAGCTTTCAACGGTTCAAACAGGTCCCGACAGAACCTGGATGCTATAATGGCTGAGATTTCTTTAAATCTAGTTATTTTTATAGTTTCAGCTTCAAAAGCAACCTCGCGTCCCTTATATCGCTATCTAGTGGGAACGAGACGCTTTGGCCGGCGCAGCCAGGATTTACTGATGAATCCAAGGTTCCAATGTGACGTGATGACGCATACATTTATCTTTGTACAAATTCAAACTGTGCAGATTTATTGGCTACTCATATGTGAGCCTAGGAACCATGGGATTCATGATCAAACTGATCAAAATCTGATTCCCACGATGGACAAACTTCGATTCACAGAAGTACCCTGCTAGTTTTTTTATAAAAAATGTACATGCACAGACCTTAAAATGGTTATCCGGATTTAAGGTCTCAACATAATGAAAATATAGATTGTCGTGTCAGCGTCCCTCCGATAGTTTTCATACCCATGAGGAGACCGAAACTTTATATTTTTGTGGTCGAGGATGCTTCGCAGCCCGATAAATCACCATTTGCATGCAGCCTTAAAGCTATAAAGATAAAATTGAGAGTAGCGATATGCTTCAATTCCTATGTCAGCGTAAAGGTTTGATAAAACCAGCTTTCAAAACATCACTGTCAATTCAATTCAAAAGCTTTTGCAAATTAAATAATGCTTTTTGCAAATCAAATCAAAGACTGCTTTTCAAATCAAATCAAACCCTTCATATATAGGCTCAACGAAGCCTGTCAAAGCTTTCAATCAATCAAAAGGCCCAATTTTCAAACAGCATTCACTCATGCATTCCAGTTTTAAGGTAAATATTGAAAAGATTGTGGTACCGTGTTTACACAAGAGTCGTGGGGTGCCTAACACCTTCCCCACACTTAACTAAGCTCCCGAACTCAAAACTCTGATTTCAAAGATGAAGTTTCGACAGTGTCCAGCAATTGGGCCTATTTTCAAATCAAATTAGGTTAAATTGGTATAACCATTTTCAAAACTACCAACTGGGGACTCTGTTTAAATCAAATCGTCGACATATTCACATGGTGGCCTCTCTCCTAAAAAACCCTTCAAAACCTCTTTTGCAATAAAAAGAATAAGGGTAGATATAACTTAGGAAGATCGATTTGAGGAAAACTGGGTTATAAATCGACCCGCGATATTTCTTAAATTTTCCAACGTCGACAGGTGGCGACTCTGCTAGGGACAGTAGAGGGCTTAGGCCGCTTTCAATCTTTTCAAACATTTCCCTTTCAAAACTATTGAATACGTGAAATTCTGCGTCTCCACAGTCAATGGATGAGTGAATGCTGTGTCTTTCATTGAATGTATGAATGCTATGCCTTTACATTGAATGAATGAGAATGAATGCTTTAGTGCTTCGCACCCATATTAGTGCTTCGCACGAACTGTCATTGCATGGATAAGCGATGAGGCCGATGTATGTGAATGTATGTCGTGAGTCCCTCCACCAGGAGGCTAACCCATTCGGTGATAAGTAAGGACTCTGAGGACGACTAAGTCTCCGGGGCTGCCTCCTAAAAATGCACTACCCAGATTCGCTCCAGTTGAACGATCGGAGTAACTTCCCTTCTAGTAGATTGCGATGATCTGGGAACCTTCATACCGAAACAAAAGTCGCGAGAGTAACCTAGAATAGGTCAACCGAATCCGACAGGATGCTTCTTCATGCCTTCCTCTCTTAATTCCATGTCAAGTCTCCAATTACTTAGGAGCACAATGTAAATGACAATAAGAAAAGATTTACTTTCCTGTCAAATATCTTGTCATCCTGCCATCAAAACAACTAACCTCGATTTTGCAGGATAAACTTAAAAAACACACATCATAAATGCATCCAGTCATTACCTACCACAGGGAACTGACACTCCTGCGTTTTGGTGTTGGTAGGGAAAATTGGTCCTATCACTAGATCAAAGGCAAGAAAAGCACCCAATTCATCTACAGACATGGCTTCAAGTGCTTCACCAGAATCTACCCCTGTGTTTAGGGAAGAATTTGAATGATTGAAAAATCAGATAGCCGAGCTAGCCGGTTTCCTTCGAGAGCAAAGCAAGGCCTTCAAAGAAAAACAATGTCAAACTCATCTAGAACCAGGAGCATCTGGTAGTGGTGCTGGTGGTCAAGATACAGAAAAGGCCAAAACTCAGATCCCTGGACTCCAGAACCAGGATACAATCAACAAAACTTCAGAAATCACAATCCTAAGTAAAGAACAGGAAGCTAGTGACATTCTCAAGAAAATGCAATAAATGGAAGAAACCCTCCGGTCCATTAAAGGAACTGGGCATTTGGCAATGTCAACTACTCAGATCTATGCATATTCCCCGGGGCTCGTTATCCTGAGAAATTCAGAACCCCTGAGTTCGAGAAATATGATGGGTTGGGAGACCCGTACACACATCTGAAAGTTTTCATCGGAGAACTCAGATCCTATGCTGAGGACGAGAAACTTCGAATGCAGCTATTTCAAAAGAGTTTAACTAGAGAAGCCAGAGCCTGGTATACCCGTCTGGACCACTCCAAAATCCACAGTTGGGAAGAATTGGCTCATGCCTTCCTCAGCCAGTACAATTTCCAATCTCAACTAGCTCCAGATCGGTATCAAATTACCAAAATCAAGAAGAATAACACTGAATCATTCATAGAATATGCCCAGCGATGGAGACGGGTCGCTGCACAAGTCACCCCTGCCATGACAGAATCTGAAATAGTCATGACTTTCATCGATATTCAAGAAGCTCCTTATTATGAAAATTTCCTAGCAGGTATAGGACAACCTTTCTCTGAAATGATCACACACGACAAAATGGCCGAAATGGGACTCAAGTCCAGGAAAATAAAAGACCTAATGGCACTCGAAGCTGTTGCTGAGCATATCCAATCCAAAAACTACGGGAGTAATCCCCGGAGGGTCCACAAAAAGAAAGATGAAGAAGTTCCCTTGGTGTTACAAGGACAAAATTCAAGCGATAATTCAAACAATACCCCCATTCAAAGGAGGAACTATACCCCTTTCCAAGCTACAACACAGCCTTCAAATCCTTTATTCCAGAAAAACGTGGAGGTCAGACGCAGAAGGACTTTCACCCCACTAGGGGATTCACTCGAGAACGTCTTCAAACTTCTGACAGCTCAGAAGAAGATTGGCCAACTCCTTCCGCCAACTAACACTAATGCAAGGAACTTCGACCCTAACAAGAAATATGCTTATCATTCCGGATCACCGGGACATGACACCCAAGATTGTTGGTCCCTTAAGCACAAAATCCAAGATTTGATTGATAATAGAGAAATTGTGGTCACAAAGCCCGATCAACCGCATGTCCAAGACAACCCTCTCCCACAACACAAGGAGAAGAGTGCCAACATGATCAACACATCAAGTGGAGAAGGATCCAAATACCTTCGCTATGTTGAAGAATCCACTCAATCCAACAACATCAGCCCAATGAGTTGGGAAGCTTTTGAAAAACAATTCCTGATAGAGCAAGAAATAAAGTCTATTAAGGAACAAATCGAGCAGTTGGCTGAATTTGTCGTCTACCAACATCAACTCACCAAAAAGATGTTGAAGCAAATCCATCAATCTATTGCCAGTTGCTCTCCTCCAGCAGAAGTTCATTCTAAACAAGATCATAGCCGAATTTGTGAACTTACACCCTGGACTGACAAGGGGATCGAAGAAGCAAGTGTCCAAGCAGGTAGAAAGTTTATATTTCGAAGGAATTTCACCAATTTGAACCAGTCAATGGAAGAAATCCTACAAATGATGATCAACGAGGGAATGGTTGAAAACTTGTTACCTCCGCTGAACCCTTAATCCAAAAAATTCAAACCTGACCAAATATGTCAGTACCATTCCAATTCTCCTGGCCATGATACAGAAGAATGCTGGGCACTTCATAACCTAATTCAAGACCTGATTGAGAAAGGTGACCTAAATCAGAGGAAATCAAATCCTCGATATGACAAATAAAGATAGCCTCTGGATCCCCGATGCATGGTATCAGGACACAGTGGCTGTCATATCCTGCGATAAAGAATCAATAATCACACCCCTGGTACTGACAGGTAAAGGGGTCCAAGACAAACAAAATCCTGTGAAGGTGGCTGCACCTCAGCCTCAGTACCCAATCCTCAGTCTGAAGAAGGTCCCATGGAACTACGGGGATATTAAAAGCTCTACTTCAAACAACATTTCCATCCTGTCAAAGGATAATCCATTGTACCTGCCTCAGCGGGTGATTAAACCAGTTACCAAAGCAAAAGAAAAGGTGGCTGAAGAAAAGATAAAAGAGTTCCTCAAAAAGATGGGAAACAATGAAATCAAGATAGTGCAAAGCTTGAAAGACGCACCCAAGCAAATATCCATCCTAGACTTGGTCCTATCATCAGAGAATCACCGTAACATCCTAGTAAAGGTACTAGAAGAAGCTCATCTGCCATACACGGTAGACACAGAGAAATTTCGTCACGTGATAGAACACATTTTCAACAACAATGTAATTTCCTTTATAGACAATGATATCCCAGCTGAGGGAAGGGGCCACCACAAGTCCCTGCATATAGCCGTTATGTCCTCCGGATCGGAGGAGTGCTTATTGATGGAGGATCTTCCCTCAACATTTGTCCATACGACATGTCGGAAAGGTTGAAGATCAATCCAAACCAGATCAAAGCCAGTCACATGGTTATCCGGGCTTTTGATGGATCTCGCCGCCAGGCTATGGGGGAAATCGAGCTTCCTCTAGAAATTGGTTCACACACCTTCTATGTATCTTTCCAGGTGCTCAACATAGCTACCGGATATAACTTATTATTGGGCAAGCCATGGATCCATATGGTCGGGGCTGTTCCATCTACCCTCCATCAGCAACTCAAGTACATTATCAATGGCAGCCTCATCACAGTAAATGCCGAACCGAAATACCCTACCCACATACATGGGGATATGCCAGTGATTAGCCTGGACGCCGGGGTTGAGCCTCGAAGGTTTCAAGCTCTCGAGGTAAGTGATATTCAATATCTACCGATTGGGGCACCAGCCCTGAAGCCTAAAATTTCCACTGAAGTAATGGCAGTGGGCCAAGAAATGGTAGCTGCGGGTTTCCAGCCTGGAGATGGGTTAGGAAAGAACAAGCATGGCATTAAGATGCCAATTCAAATCCCAAGTCAAATGGGAAGAGCAGGACTGGGATTTCTTCCAGGTCAAACCACCATAATCTACACAAACATCCCAAGGCTCATGCCTCCACAATTCTGCTCCCAGACCTCACGAGCGTCGGATGGATGAAACCTGTGAGAAAAATCCCGATTTTAGTATCAGCCATGCTATTTTCTCCGGTCATACCTGTCCATGAAAGGAAAGCCCTCAAGCTTGAGGAAGATAGCGAAAAGGGAAAAGAAAAGATCCTATACGAAGGACGAGACCCATTCGCTAACATGAAAGTCATTATCAACTATGAGGGGATGAATGATGAAATCCCATATAGTGACGACGAGGATCGTGTTCACTTTCCTAGTAGCAAACAAATGAACAATCCCCAAAAAAGCCTCGGCCATATCCTAAAGGATGTCTCAGTTGTCATTCAAGACGAGACGAACGAGCACACTTCCAGCATCATCCCTATCCAAGAGGATCTAACACTGGACAATTGGAGCAGTGTCCCTTGCCTCAGTCGAAAAGGGTAAAGGGGCAGGCAGTCAATCTGCCCTTAATCATGCTTTCATTTACTGCTTATTTTTTATTGCACAGTTGGAGCAGTTACTTTTGTCATGCTTTACAAATGCTATATGTATTTAAACATTTTTGTTTTCAGGACCCAAGCATTGGATGTGTGTCTCTGCTAATGAGATGCCGACCTGTCAATATAACTCCAACCATGATGCAAGATTGAGCTTTGACTTGACGAATCTTGATCAAGAGGAGGAAGATGACTATGAGGTGCCAGAGGAGATCAAGGAATGGGTCAAAGAGAAACCCAAACCAAACCTCGACCAAACCTCCACCATCAACATAGGAACCTCCAAAACCATCAAAGAAATCCAAATAGGTTTAGACCTCACCTCAGATCAAAAAGCAGACCTGATCATGCTCCTAACACAGTACCATGATGTATTTACATGATCGCATGAAGACATGATTGGTCTCTCCACATACATTGTCATCCATCGGATGCCCATCAAAGAAGGGTTCAAGCCAGTCAAACAAAAGCTCAGACGATTGAAACCTGAGTGGAGTCTCAAAGTTAAAGAAGAAATCGCTAAGCAATTCAAAGCCGGGATCATCATGGAATCAACATATCCCGAATGGCTATCAAACATAGTTCTCGTGCCTAAACTAGGAAGGAAGGTACGAGTCTACGTGGATTACCGGGATCTAAACAAAGCCTACCTCAAGGACAATTTCCCGGTACCTTTTATCCACATCCTGATTGACAATACTGCGCAGTACGACATGTATTCCTTCGTAGACTGCTTTGCTGGTTACCATCAAATCATGGTTGCTGAAGAAGACTGGGAGAAAATAGCTTTTATCACTCCCTGGGGAACTTTTTGCTACCTACGACTATCCTTCAGCCTCATCAATGCCGGAGCAACGTATCAGCGAGCCATGATGGCCCTCTTTCATGATATGATGCATAAAGAAATAGAAGTCTATGTTGACGACATCATCATCAAATCTCAAAGGGAGAATGATCACAAAAACCATCTTAGGAAGCTGTTCAACAGGTTGCGTAAGTACAACCTCAAGATAAATCCCGCTAAATCCGCTTTTGGCTTCAAGGCAGGCAAACTGCTAGGATTCCTGGTGAGCAATCGGGGCATTGAGTTAGGCCCTTCCAAGATCAAAGCCATTTTTGAAATGCCTATGCCTCGTACAGAGAAGGAGATACGAGGATTCCTAAGAAGGATTAATTTCATAAGTCAGTTCATTTCCCAGCTCATAGCAACCTGTGAGCCCATCTTCAAGCTGTTAAGGAAGAATTCCTCCATCAAATGGAATGAGGATTGTCAACAAGCCTTCCTTGCCATCAAAAAGCAGCTTGTCAAAGCACCTGTTTTGGTACCTCTGAGGGATGGAGTTCCCTTATTCATGTACCTGTCCGTCAATGACAATGCCATGGGTTGTATCCTAGGACAGAAGGATGATAGTAGCAAAGAAAGAGCTATCTACTACATCAGCAAAAGATTCAGCATTGGGGAACAGAAGTATACCCTAATCGAGAAGACATGATGTGCATTAGCATGGGCCGCCATGAGGTTGCAACACTACTTGCATGGGCATACGACGTATCTCATATCCCGCATGGATCCACTCAAATACGTCTTCAACAAACCAATGTTAAATTGTCGACTGTCCAAATGGTAGTTGATTCTACAGCAGTTCGACATTGTGTACGTGACTCCGAAGTCTATCAAAGGCCAAGACATTGCAAATCAATTAGCAGAAGCACCTTTAGGAGGGTTCGAGCCCCTGGAGATATATTTCCTAGATGATGGGATTATGATAATTCAACAACTCCAGTCAAAGAATACAGTCCAACCATGGAAAATGTATTTTGACGGAGCTGTAAACATGGAAGGTTCCGGAGCTGGGGCAGTCCTTATCTCTGGTATAGGTGATCAATATCCTTTGGCTACCAAACTTCAATTTGGTAACACCAACAACACGGCCGAGTACGAAGGCTATATACTGGGGTTGAAACTAGCCCAATCCATGGGTATCAAACACTTATTGGTCTTTGAAGATTCCGAGTTGGTCATCAGAAAAACCACCAGCAAGTATCTCACAAAAGAACTGCATTTTCTGCCCTATCATCGGCAAGTCCTCAAAATATCCCAGGAGTTCGAAGCAATAACCTTCGTCCATATTCCTCAGGGTCCAAATGACTTTGTCGATGCACTGGCAATGTTGGCTTCATTAATCTGCATATCCAACAGGAGCAGGTTTCCCAACATCCAGTTCACAAATCAAAAAGCCCCAACGTACGGGAATTACATTGGAGAAGTATCAGACAAAATTCCTTAGGTCAAGCAACCTTGGTTTCAAGACATCAAGGAATATCTCCGTGATGGATCCACACCCGCTGGTGCAAGCCAATTAAAGCGAAAACGAATTCTCAGAATGGCCATAAAATTCTATCTGAGCGGAGATGCACTCAACAAAAGGGATGCTGGAATAGGCCTGTTAAGATGCCACGACAAGGAGCAAGCCCAAAGACTAATGGATGAAATCCATGGTGGAGTCTGTGGTCCACACATAAGCGGCCATCTGCTAGCCAAAAAGATAATCAAAACAGGACATTACTGGATCTCGCTCAAGGATGATTGTGATGATCACGTCAAGAGATGCATTCAATGTCGAATATATGGAAATGCCACCGCTCCTCCAAATGAGCTGCACAATATAAGTGCACCATGGCCTTTTTTTGTGTGGGGAATGGATGTGATAGGTCCAGTCGAACCCAAAGCCAGCAACGGTCATCGGTTCATTTTCACCATGATCGACTACTTCACCAAATGGATTGAAGCAACCTCTTTTTCTAAAGTCACAAAAGAGGTCATCATCAGTTTCATCAGAAACAATATTGTCTATCGATATGGACAACCGGAGGTGATCTTATCAGACAATGCCAAAAACCTAAACAATCAAATGATGGTAGAACTGTGCGATAAGTTCCACATCAAGCATCTCAACTCCGTCATCTATCGGCCCAAGATTAACGGTGTTGTCGAAGAGGCCAACAAAAACATCAAGAAGATCATGCAGAAAATATCTGCCAATCACAAAGACTGGTCTGACCTGCTACCTCTCACCCTGTTAGCCTACAGGACGTTAATGCAAACCTCTACTGGGGCTACCCCCTATTCCCTGGACTATGGCATAGAAGCAGTCCTCCCCATAGAAGTAGAGATGGAGTCTTTACGAGTGTTAATAGATGCTCAGATGGAAGAAGATCAATGGTTGCAAGACCGATGTCATCAACTGTCCTTGATAGATGAAAAAAGGGCCACAGCCATTTTTCACGGACGGTTATACCAGTAAAAGATAGCCAGGTCCTACAACAAGAAAGTTCAAATTCGGCAATTCAAAGAAAATGATTTGGTGTTAAAGAAAATCCTGACCAATCAGGATGAAGCCAAAGGAAAATTTGCCCCAAACTGGGAAGGTCCTTTCACTGTCAAGGAAGTGCTGACAGGGGGAGCCATCAGGCTACAAGAAATGGACGGGAACGAATTTCCCCAACTCATCAATTCAGACACCGTAAAAAAGTACTACGTCTGAAGCACATGTATACCCGCATTTGGGTCCTACAAATTGAATCAGGTTCGACTTTTCACTAGAGAAACATGAACTACGAATGACCTGATCTCCCTCAACCCAGGAGTACGTAGGCAACCATCTATGGTGCGGTCAATCCAAGCAACAATCCAAAGAACTTATAAATTCCAGCATCAAATTCCAAAGCTTATCGAACCAAATTCAAACCCAAGATAAACTCTTTGCAAACCTCTTCAACCAGAACTACGCATGACCTAATCTCCTTCAACCCGGGAGTACGTAGGTAGCCCTCTACGGTGCGGTTTGACCTTTAAGAAAAAACAAAAAAATGGAAGACCAGTTCCGAAACACCAAAGATAAATAAAAGCTAAATGCTGTCAAGCTGTTTGGCTACCAGACCCATTTGAGGAACTCCTTTGACACCTCAACTGTCAGTCCATCAAGGAGAAGCTCAAAATGCATCAACAACTGCCAGTCATGACGGAAGTCGTAATCACTCAGCGATGACAATACATATCTAAGCATGGAAGTATCTCAAAAATATATTTCTATGATATATAAACTGCTTTATATACATAGTGCCCTGTACATGATAAAAATGACTGGTCTAGTCTATGCAGGAAAAATAAAGCTAGTCTATGGACCCAAGGACAAGCGAGTCAGCAATGCCAGTATGGCATCTCTCTCTGAGGATGGAGGAGCATCTGTAAGAGTAGTCCACTCAGCCTCTATACGGCTAAGAACATCCATAGTCATCTGCAGGGTGGCACTGTGGTCATCAATATAATCACTCATCTCGGTAACCAAACCATGGGTGTAAGATCGGAGAGCAGTATTATCAGCAATGTGGAAATCACAAGAAGTGATAGCCTCATCCCTCTCTGTAAAAGCTTTATCCCGAGAAATCAAAGTCTCCTCAATCTCAACATATGCTGCATCTTTGGTTGAGCGAACCTCATCTCGCTCCACAATGGCGGTATCCAAAGCAGAGCGAAGCTCCTCCCGCTCAGTCAATCCAGTATCCAAAGCGGTCCTGAGACCATCCCTCTCAGCAAAAGCTAAATCTCTGCCAGATACGGCAGCCAACATCTGCGCTCTAGCTGAGTCTCTCTCAACAGTCATCCTGAATAGAGAATCTGACAAAGCTGGATTTGTCCCTATGGGAATAACTGAGGGATCACTAATCAAAGCTATTGCCAAATCTGCGAATAGCTCATCCTCAGTAGGAGAATCAGGATCCTCCATGGGCTCCTCCTTGTCAGAATCCGTAAGCGGAGGTAAATAAAGCTCTACTACTGCGACTGTGGTCTCTGCCTCTAACCATGCAGAATACTCCGAAGAACAACCCGGATGTCTACTGGAGAACTCAGCCCTCTCCCTATGAGTCCAACACTCATAGACTCTTACCAAGTCGGCCGATGACATCGATGAAGCCGACATCCTCTGATCAGCAGAATCCTCAAAATGGTGCATATTCTGCCACTGATCAAACTGCTCCATAACTGCCAAGGGATGATAAGTAGTCACACCCCTCAATCCTGCCAAAGGAAAATAATCCATGAGTAATGAAGCTAAACGGTGTCGCCATCCCTGAGCATAGCAAAACTGCGAACAGATGCTCAATATCCGATAAAAATGCTAACCAGGACTCTGAGTCGACGCAATCAGGCGGACAAAAGGAGTAAACTGAGGATATCTCGTGGCTAAAACAATAGGCATGAGGTCTAAATGATCCAATCGGTCGTATGTGTGATATCAACCACATATATAACACAACCGAGCTACCCCAAAAAAACCCCGATGGACGGGTACTGCAATAAGTGAGCGACAACAACCAATCCCACATCAAGGGGATCTAAATGCAATGGCATGTAAACATACACTACAATGCACATCAACAACATGTCTATCCTGGCTGTCTGCCAATCCCTTACGAAAATGACAAAATCCCCAACGTGACGGTCGTAGCTATCAAGCTCACCATAGCGCTCTATCAAGAAGTCAAGGGAGATCACATGCCCTAAAATGATCTCAGCCATGACTATGCTCTGCAGAAGACTGGACAACCGAGTAAACGATCTCCGCATATCACTAATAGCCGTTCGAGTACACGGCGACTCTAAATCCAAGCCAATAAATCTCTGGTACTCCTCCAGAGTAGGCGAAAGCTCAAACTGCCCAATGCAAAATACCTGTCTCTACGGTACCCATAAGGGTAGGACGCCATCAATAAAGCCGTCTGGAACCCTAAAATCTATAAGGGCCATCGAATGCCCTAGCATCTGGTCAACTGTTCCCCTAGCTTGAAAGGGCAGACTATCATACCATGATCGCAACGATGCAGCCACCTCTAACCATGGCAAATGCACTATACGGCTAACTGCAGACGTCATCATCTGTAGCACCGTTTCACAAGACCGTCCAGAGGTCAAGTCAAATCGCATCTGTCTGAATGTATACACATGATACATGCATGATGACAAAGATATAAACATGATGCAGTAGATAAAGATGACAGAAATATCTACAAAAAGCTATCTATTGCATACATCATCCCTATATCCTGGTACAAAGTGAAAGGAAGAATACAGGGAAATGGGGCACCACCACCCAGCTAATACAGTGGTCTATCAAAATGATGGCACAGACGCCGAATAACCAAAATAGTGGCTAACCAAAAATATAGTTGCAATAGCTATCACAAGAAGTCAAAGACCTCGGTATCAAACCGATCGACCTGCTCCAGATCCTCTGTCTGCACAAAGCTGCTGGGATCAGGTATATCTGGGCGGTATAAGGGAGGATCTGCCCCTGTATAACTGCTACTGAATGGACCTGAAGAGAGGCCTACTCCAGAGCTGGATGGGTCAAATGAAGATGCCTCTGATGGATCTCGCCCAAGGTGCCTGATAAAGAAACGAGCCTGGTCTAACTCCCTCGTCAGATGTGCTAGCTGGTCTACATGAGTAGGCTCTCTAATATAAGCTATCCAATCCGTCATCATCACTGACCCCGGCACCATGTCTGCCATAAAATGGGTGGCACGAGTCTGAGCCCCGATAGTGCGAGGACTCCACCAACTGTAGAAGGCTGCCTGGCTGCATGTGCCCTCTAATAGATCAAAGCTATCTATACCCTACAAAAGGATGTCTGTTAAAGGCACGGACAGTGGCCAATGATGCCAAGTAAGAGGAGCAATGGGAATGCGGATCTCCCTTGTAACGCTTCGAATGGCACGCTCTCCAAGATAGAGCTCCAAGCCTCCCTCTGTCAACATAGGGACTCTACGGATCGATAAGTCAAACTCTCGGCCAGTGGGGAAACCTCCATTAAATTCGATAGTCAAGTGCTCGGATGTGTATGGTGTCCAGGTGATCGAGCCCGCCGTCAAAATCTCCAACTGCAGACGGGCATGAGTGAATCCCTCAGCAACAGGGACCTCCGTCAAAATGGAGTGATTCCATCTCCGTCCATGTGGATAGGTCTCCAGGCCTAATGATGAAACGGGCCGTAGGCAAGGAATCCTCTCAAATACCCAAAGCTATCCATGCAAATATCAAAAGTCCTCAGTGACCAAGACTGCCAAAAATAAGTGCAGAAATCAAATAGGTACAGAAAGATGTACTCACCAGCAAAAACTGATGGAATCCTAACCAAGCCTCCGTCACACCCTTCGAAAGCAGGCGCATGCCCTGGAGAAAATAGGCAAAGGTATAGGAGTCCCAATCAAAGTCATTGAGGCACTCTACATGCTGAGTGGCGCTGATCAAAGCAAAGGACACCGTCGACGAGTTGTCCGCCAAAAAATAACCCCTGATGATCGATAAAAACAATCGCCTCATAATGCGATCTCTAGCCCTCCGATCATCAGGCGGAGGCAACTGTAAAGTCCCGTCCTGGGCATCTATACTCAAGGGACCAGATCGGACTGCCCGACCCTTGAATGCCGACTGAGGGACTCCCAACAGGGATCTAACTGCGGTGGGTGAAATGTCAGAGATGACAGGCACTGTCTAGCCCTTAAACTCAATGCCTGTGATAATCTCCAGTCCATAGGAGTCATCATCACCTCGTAATCAAGCAGATGAAGGGACTGAGTCTGGTGAAACCAGCGCTCAGACAAAGCCCTCATATACCCCCAAGGGCAACGGCGGGGCATGATCGAGAAGAAGGCCTAAAATCCCCAGCCATCCATTATCTCCCTATAATCCTCATGCAGAGTCTGATAGAGGGAGTGCAGACTAAACCAGTTCCCTCGAGGCTGTGTCAAGCCAGGGACCTGCATCAAAAATTAACCCATGTCAAAAACCTGTGCCCCGAGAATGGCCAAAAGATGGGAAAAGAATCCAGGGAGAAAAAATACTTCAAGTCACCTCGTTGGACTGAAAATATCTCAAAGGATGGTGACTCAAGTCGCCCAGCAACTCTTGTGTCTATACAGCAATGCCCGGGACCTCTGCACGCGGAACCTGAGCTAGAACAGGAGCAACAAAAGTAGCCTCCTCGTCATCAATGTCAATGCGCTGCTCATCCTGTGCTGGACGTATCCTGCTCTCTACCAATCTGCGAGGCTTCCTAGCTGGACGGGCCTGTGGGACGGCAGAAGCCCTCCTCCGTCTAACGCCTGATGAAACCCTGGTAGAGCTTCCAGGTCTATCGTGATCCATCGCATACACTAGTACTCGAAATCACCTAAGACAGGGTGTGGTAAGCCTAAAACCTATGGCTTATTAATCAATCAATCCAGCATACATGTCTAAGTCCTAAAATATGCATGGGTCCATCAAAAATACCCCCTAAAGTCAAAACTGCATGTTTTCAAAATTTGAAAAGCTTAAAACCTGCATTGGGTCAGTAAAAAACTCCCCACATAGTCAAAAATGCATGCTTTTCAAAACCTATGATTTTGGAAAAATTTCGCCAGAGTCTCCTTTGTAAAATGGACTGTCCACATGCACACAGGCATGCCTAGGTGGCCATTAAGTAGCACACCTATCCAAAAACAAAAATAGTTCATATTTACTAAAAAAATTAAAAACCAGCCTCACATGGTCTCCAAAATACCATGGGCATTTTTAGTTGAAAGTCCAGGCTCACTAGGCCTCAAAAAGGATGACTAAACTGATCAAAAAGTGGAAAATTTGACAGTCTCAGAACCTGAATTTTCTTACATCTAAACGTGCATTACAGTAAGATATGCATACATATGTAGACCAAAAAAATTTCATAGGTCATATAGACATACATTTTTCATACATTACATTTAAAATCACCCTAGGCAGTTCACATGCTTTTAATGGTCAAAAACGACGAAAGAAGGATGGAAAACGTTACATGTGCCGCGCTAAACTCGTAGGAACTGACAGATTCAAAATCTAACTGCCAGAACTCCGTAGATCTGAAAAAGAAGATCCAAAATCCTTTCGCTGCTCAAATGGGAAACTTTCAAAATGAAAATCCCGCAGCACATTAAGTACCCCAGGTGGCTGCAGCTCTACCTACGGCTGCCGCACCTCCACCTGCGGCAGCCCAGGTGGGTCCCACTTACACTGGGCCCGGTTCGGTTCGAGTCAAAACGAAGTTTAAACGGGCCGCTGAATCAAATCTAAAGAGATATCGCTACGCGACTGAGCGATTTATCCTAAAATCCTGCGTTCAAGCAGTGCAATCCTGACAAAAAGGGAACATCCACAGAGACCCTTGACATTCATTCCAGAGCCATGTTCGAGGATTAACAAATCAAACTGCGAAAGAACGGTGCAAAAATTGCGCAAAACTGCCAAAAACTGCCGACCGAAGCAGTTTCAGCCGTTGGCTCAACCCCAGCAAAGTTAAGGTTCTGACCGAAGCAATTTCAGCCGTTGGCTCAGCCCCAGCGAAGTTCGAGTTCTGACAAAGTAGTTTCAGCCGTTGGCTCAGCCCCAGCGAAGTTTGGGTTCTGACCGAAATAGTTTCAGCCATTGGCTCAGCCCCGGCGAACTTCGGGTTCTGACCGAAGCAGTCTCAGCCGTTGGCTTAGCCCCAGCGAAGTTCGGGTTCTGGCTAAAATAGTTTCAACCATTGGCTCAACCCCAGTGAAGTTCGATTCTGACAGAACTAGTTTCATCCGTTGGCTCAGCCCCAGCAAAGTTTGGGTTCCGACCGAAGCAGTTTCAATCGTTGGCTCAGCCCCAGCGAAGTTCGGGTTCTGACCGAAGAAATTTCAACCATTGGCTCAGCCCCAGCAAAGTTCGGGTTCCGACTGAAGCCGTTTCAGCCGTTGGCTCAGCCCCAGCGAAGTTCGGGTTCTGACCAAAGCAGTTTCAGCCGTTGGTTCCAGTCCAGCGAAGCATCGGGGACTAACCGATGACAACTTAGACGTTGGTTCCAATCCAGCGAAGCATCGGGTACTGACCGGTGGCAACTTAGCCGTTGGTTCCAGTCCAGCGAAGCATCGGGTACTGACCGGTGATAACTCAGCCGTTGGTTCCAGTCCAGCGAAGCATCGGGTACTGATCGGTGACAACTCAGCCGTTGGTGCAACCCCAGTGAAGTTCGGGTGCCGACCGAAGTCAATTTCAACCTTCAGACTAGTCCCATGAAATGTCGGGAGACGATCTGCGATTGAGAGTCATATAATAATCCATCTTCACAAATGATAGATGATGGAATCTGTTATACACATCCTCAAAGAAGATCATTGAGGTAGTATTAATCCTGCCCACTTCCTCAATACCTACAAAGCTATCGCAGAGGATGTCATCCCCAGCAGATCAAGACGAAAAATCTGTGATAGCTCACCCCCTCAGAATATACGAAGCTATTGAAGAAGGCACCATCCTCAGCAGATTAAGAAGGGAAAATCTGTGATAAATCATTTTCAACGAACTCATCAGAGTCAAACAAATTATCGTGAATGATGTCATCCACCGCCGAGAATGACAAAACTGGCTCGCTATAACTTCAAAATACCATCAATGGCTATATTGGATAGCGTCATCCCCATCAAAGTGATAACGCACATAGCCAAAAGTAGCCTCATTCTACTCTAAGATGCCCAGCTTCAAAATGGCTATTGCACTCTTTATTTCCAGTGTCTACTAATATTTATCTTGTCTATTCCACCACGTTACATGGACATGATAAAGAGGGGCATCTGTAGACACTCAAAATTTTCCTTGCCCCAATACCAACCCGATAGGAGGGCAAAACCGTCAATCAATCCAAATTCGGCCACCAACGTCGGTCCTTCAACCTAAATCTGATTCCCAATATCGGTAATCAAGCTCTGATAGTCAATCGGACCATCAATCAATCTCTGACAGACAATCGGACCATTAATCAAGCTCTGACAGTCAATCAGACAATTAATCAAGCTACGACAGTCAATCGGACCATCAATCAAGTTTCGACAGTCAATCGAACCATCAATCAAGCTCTGACAGTCAATCGGACCATCAATCAAGCTTCAACAGTCAATCAGACCATCAATTAAGTTCCGACAGTCAATCGGATCATCAAGCTCAACCCCGATCTCAACTCGGGAAGTCAATTCAACCCCGGCCGCAACCCGAGAGGTATCAATCAACCCCTGTCTCAATTCGGGAGGTATTAATCAACCCCGGTCTCAACCTGGGAAGTTAAATCAACCCCGGTCTCAACCCAGGAGGTACCAATCAACTGAGGACATGTCAAGTCATCTCTGGTCTCAATCCGAGAAAGTCAGTTAATCCCCGACAGCAACCCGGGAAGTCAAACTCAACCCCGATCTCAACCCGAGAAGTGCAGGTCATCCCCGGTCTCAACCCGGGACGTCAAGTCAACTTCAGACATCAACCTAAAGCATCACAACAACTCCAGAGCAAAACCTGGAATGACCCCATCAACCTCAAAGATAACCCTGAGGTCAAAACACTCGACTGAAGATCCAAGTTTTGGAATCAGCTCCCGAAAGTTAACCAGCGACCATGCTGACACTACAGGCAACCCCGGGAGGGGTACAATGGTCATTCCATCAACTCTCAACTGAATTGGTCAAACTCATGCCAAATTGATGCATACAAAGTCAGAATAAACCCTAACGACGATCTGGAGTGGCAACTACGCAAGACAGCTCAACAGATAAACTGCGGGGAATCGAAGACCTGGTTATGAACCCGTCTTCCTAGACCCAAAAAATGTTTTTTTCCATGTCATTGCAACACTCTCAGTGAGAGCTTTTCGGAAAGATATCGCACGCCTCAAACGGACGCTCCGATCAAAAGTTAGAAAGTTTTCGACCAAACATCGCATTGCTCGGAGTGCACGTACTTCGAGACAACCAAGCCGGGCATGTGGGCCCCACCTAGGGGAGCCACAGATCTACCTGTGGCTGCCACAAGTAGAGTGGAAGCTCCCTAGCCTATAAATAAATGTGCCCCCCCCCCCATTCATTTGAAAAAAGCCAGAACACAGCGAAGCTCTGGCAGTTTGATTTTTTGACTTTTACACCTCTTCCAAACCCAAATATTTTTACTCCAACACGTAGATATATCCGTATACTACCACATATCAAAAAACCACAGGTAGATTTGGACGTTTAAAGCCTACGATTTGGCAAAAAGCCCGTATTGCGGTCCATTGTATGTATTTTTACGATCAGAATGTCAATACTACTACTTTGCACTGTTTACACTTGCAAACAAAGTTTCATCTTCTAAATATGCCCGGAACTTAGTTCCGTGGCCGTTTTCGTCAAAAATTGATATATTTTTGTACATAAACTCCGTTTTAACATTTCTACAACTCAGATTGACGATTCGTCAGCTCCAGTAGCTTCAATACACTAGCACGCACATTCTGGCAACTTCGTCGGACTGGGTTATCATCCCAGTCCTGGTTTGGCCCTCTTTTGTATATATTTAACTGCAAATGTACTAATATTTCAATTCTGTCAAGCCCGAATGTCAAATCCGAGCTAGTTTACCGCTTTTATATATATTTACTCATATATAAGCGACATTCACCATCACTGATACTCATATCAGTCCTGGTTGATTACATTTCTGTCAATATATATATATATATATATATATATATATATATATATTCAGTCGGCCTGGACTATTTCGTGGCCATTTTACTGCTTTTGCACACTTTCCCATACTGGGTGCTCTCCCCAGTCACTAGGTGACTATTTTTCTGTCAATTTCAATTACAGTACGGGCACCGGCGTGAAAACCCATCGCCCTTTTTACTGCTTTCATATATATGTATATATATATATATATAATTTCTGTCACAGCCTGGATTATTTCATGGCTATTTACAGTTTATATATATATATATATTTCAATTCCAGTCCGGGCTTGCGAGTGAAAACTCATCGCCCTTTTACAGCTTTTATATATATTTAACTATATATATTGCTTTATTCAATTTATTCAACTGCTTTATTTAACATTCTTTTTTATATGAATTTGCACTGACATATCTGCGGGAGGACTAGATTTATCCAAATCTCGCCAATTCTAGCTTTTAACGGTTCAAATAGGTCCCGACAGAACCTGGAAGCTATAATGGCTGAGATTTCATTAAATCTAGTTATTTTTATAGTTTTAGCTTCAAAAGCAACCTCGCGTCCCTTAGATCGCTATCTTGTCGGAACGAGACGCTTTGGCCACGCGCAGCCAGGATTTACTAATGAATTCTTGGTTCCATTACGACGTGATGACGCATACATTTATCTCTGTACAAATTCAAACTGTGCAGGTTTATTGGCTACTCATATATAAGCCTATGAATCATGGGATTCATGATCAAACTGATCAGAATCTGATTCCCACGATGGATAAACTTCGGTTTACAGATGTACCCTGCCAGTTTTTCGATAAAAAATGTACATGCACAGACCTTAAAATGGTTATCCGGATTTAAGGACTCAACATAGTGAAAATATGGATTGTCGTGTCAGCATCCCTCCGATGGTTTTCATACCCATGAGGAGACCGACACTTTATATTTATGTGGTCAAGGATGCTTCGCAACTCGATAAATCACCATTTGCATGTAGCCTTAAGGCTATAAAGATAAAATTGAGAGTAGTGATATGCTTCAATTCTTATGTCAGCATAAGGGTTTGATAAAACCAGCTTTCAAAACATCACTGTCAATTCAATTTAAAACCTTTTGCAAATCAAATAATGCTTTTTGCAAATCAAATCAAAGACTAATTTTCAAATCAAATCAAACCCTTCGTATATAGGCTCAACGAAGCACGTCAAAGCTTTCAATTAATCAATTAAAAGGCCCAATTTTTAAATAGCATTCACTCACGCATTCCAATTTTAAGGTAAATATTGAAAAAATTGCGGTATCGTATTTACACGGGAGTCATGGGGTGCCTAACACCTTCCCCACACTTAACCAAGCCCCCGAACTAAAAACTCTGATTTCAAAGATCAAGTTTCGACAGTGTTCAGCAATTGGGCCTATTTTCAAATTAAATTCGGTTGAGTTGGTACAACCATTTTCAAAACTACCAACTGGCGACTCTTTTTAAATCAAATCGTCGACATATTCACATATTGGTCTCTTTCCTAAAAAACCCTTAAAAACCTTTTTTGTAAAAAAAAGAATAAGGGTAGAGATAACTTAGGAAGATCGATTTGAGGAAAATCGGGTTATAAACCGACCCGCGGTATTTCTTAAATTTTCCAACGTCGACAACTCCTTTTTTAGTGATTCCACTTAGAAACGTTAGAAGACTTATATATCTAACTCCAAAAATTTACCACACTCAAAAATTCAAAATACACTAGGAAGTCGTTTGAATTTCATGTTGCGTTTTCTAAAAATCTAATTTTTTCCATCTTTGATGATTTCTAAGAAAACTTCCATAACTCACATAATAACCAACATAACCCATCATTAAAACATCATAACACATATTAATATCTCATATACCCATGGATCTACCATGATCCATGATCTAATACCTCAAATAATCACCAAACACAAGATAAATACAATCAAAGCTAAGAAAAATTAAGTTTTCTAACTTTTGAAAAACTTATTCCTTATTCCATACTTTAGATCTAACTTTTGATCATCAAAAGGTTTAGATCTAACTTTTGATCATCAAAAGGTTTAGATATAAACATGAAACACTATTAATCACATATACCTAAGGTTTTAACCTTAAGATCAAAACTTTATAAAAATCAAAACTCAAATCAAACCAAAAAGGAAATTAGACTATATAGGGAGAGATTTATACCTTAGCTTCTCTTCCTTCTTCTTCTTTTTTCTCCTCCATGGAACATCTTTCTCTCTCTTCCTCTAACTCTCATGGGGCTGCCCCCCTCCTCCTTCTCCCTCTCTTGTCCGACCACCCTCTTTCTCTTTTTCTTTTTTATTTCTTTTGCTAGCTAATAAGAGATGAGAGAGAAAATGTAATGGGTTTGGGTGTAAATAATTTATGTCTTAATAAAATATGTGTATAGATATATTGTATATATCTATATACATTCACCAACTCTTGTTCCTCTCTCTCTCATTAATTAAATGATTGCTTTGCTTGCACACTTGGATAACATAAGT
This sequence comes from Panax stipuleanatus, assembly GCA_020205555.1. Taxonomy (NCBI): domain Eukaryota; kingdom Viridiplantae; phylum Streptophyta; class Magnoliopsida; order Apiales; family Araliaceae; genus Panax; species Panax stipuleanatus. The sequence goes on along the minus strand of CM035123.1, from coordinate 44,968,865 downwards.
GGCTTGATAAATGGGTGACACCTAAGTGTAGTTGGTGTGGAGTTGGTAAGCCAAATAATTACTCCACATGCACTTCAATTCTCTCCTTGTATAACCGGCCATGTGGCCTTGTTTTGCCCATCCATTTGTTTTATATATGCTTCACTTAATGACTATACTACCCCTCCTTACTTAGTTTGGGCCTTCCTTTAATTCTTTTGAGCTTGCACCTTTCCTTAATTTACTTGCTAGATAATATGAACTTGGGCTTCCACCCATAAGTAAATTGGGCCATTATTATACTTGCCCTATACATAATATATTGGGCTAGCTTAACAACTTAATTGCTATTAAATTAAATTAGCTACAAGTCCAATGCTTAAATAAATAATTGGGCTTATTTAAATTAATTACCCTCCTTAGTCCATTAAACATATTATCACTAGAACTAATGCTCAACATTTTTGATATTTACATATTCTTAATTATCTTTATATACAAAATAAATGTATACATATTATATAATGTATATTTATTTAATCATACACATAATTCACATAAATCATAACATACTCCACTAAGTGTATTAACTTAATAGCCCTAATTGAGTTAATAAGTTATAAACACTCACATAATCATACAAGATAATCTAATAGGTTGATACATATTTTAGAAATCTATTAGATTAATTCATTAGTATATAGTTAAAATACTAGGATAATTAAACAAAAATAACACTTTAAATTTTTAAATTCAAATACCTAATTTATATATTAGATCACCAAACTTTATAGGTATCGTAGTACCTTATCCTTAATATTCCTTCAAATACATATAGCTAAATTTCTAGGGTTTAGAAATTTTGTAACCCAAATTTTCTTTATTCTCATTTAAATAGGAAACCATGTAGGTTTTACTAAAAAAATTTAAATTATTCCTCTATTTCCACTCTAGGTTTTATCCTTTAACCTTTATGTTACTCATTCAAGATCTTATAAATTTTCAGGTTGTCAGAAAGTCTTTATCAAATTGTAAAAGCTCGTACTCTATCACATGCTTGTAATCGTGTTTGTACGGTCGCAACACAAAAATGTGGAAAACGTTATGAATATGATTTAGCTCCGAAGGTAATGCAACCTCATAAGCTACTTCGCCAACCTTTCGCAGTATCTCAAAAGGTCCAATGAATCGGGGACTTAGCTTCCCCTTTTTTGCTAAATCGAATCTTCCCCTTCTAGGGACATACCTTTAGGAAAACGAAGCTTCCAACTTCAAACTCTCGATTCTGTCGGTGATAATCGACATATTTCTTCTGTCTGTCTTGAGCAACAACCAATCTCATTTTGATTATCTGGACGATCTCAACAGTTTGTTGCACCAATTCCGATCCCAACAGTTGACGTTCACCAACCTCATCCCAGCATAATGGAGTCCTGCATTTTCTACCGTATAATGCTTCGTAAGGTGGCATGCCAATACTTTCATGGTAACTGTTGTTCTAGGAGAACTCCACCAACGATAGATGATCATCTCAACTTCCTTTGAAGTTCATAACACAAGCTCTCAGCATATCCTCTAGAGTTTGAATCGTTCTCTCGCTCTGACCATCAATCTGAGGATGGTACGCCGTACTCATTCGCAATTGCGTTCCCAAAAATTCTTGTAATCATTTCTAGAAATTCGACGTGAAATGCGGATCTCTGTCTGATACAATTGACACCGGAACACCATGTCTAGAAATAATTTTCTTAACGTATAGCTTCGCCAACTGATCCAAGTTGAACCTAATCTTGATTGGTAGGAAATGCGCTGACTTCGTCAATCGATTTACGATAACCTATACTGCATCATAGCCCTTCTGAGTCTTTGGTATACCAACCATGAAATCCATCATGATATACATAATATACAAAATCACCTTATTTAACTCTTATAAGGCTACTACCTAAGGTTTCCCCACCTAAGGTTCATAACCTAAGACACTACTTTGATACCAACTTGTGACACCCCTAAATTCGGGTACTTCATCTCCACGGGATTTAGTGTTCACTATCTAAATAAAACATAACTACTGCCCATAAATAAGGAATGTAAAATAAATTACAACCTTTATTAATAAATAAAATCTTCCTTATAAAAAGGATTACAACCTTGTCCAAAAACATTCCAAGGGTTATCTAACCTTAACATCAACAAATGCGGAAAATAAAACATCACATAATAAAATTTATGTCTTATTACAAATCATATCATAAATATTTAAACAAGTCTTCACTTGTTCATCTTGCTCTTGCCTTTACTAGTTGATGGTTCATCAACTCTTTCAACTTTAGCTGCAATGATTATATAATGCAAGAGTGAGCAAGCAAAAGCTCACTTGAAATAACAAACAATAGTGATGACATAGTATTGAATAGCTTCAACTAAATAGATAATATTTTATTCATCAATAATCAAAAATAAGATTTAGAATTCATCTGAGGGTCATAAGACCTTGAACTATGTCCCAGGTTATAAACATTTCTATTTAAACCTTTAACAGTCGTTAGACTATATGGACTCTTTAACTCGTACTTAGGGGGATCAGCCCTTCGTACCATGTATTGTGCACAAATATCTTAACGCTTTCGCATGGTAATCCCCTATTACTAGGGTTGTTCATTTCAGTTTTCATTAAGAAGTCCGCACCAAAGAAAGTTTGGTTTGGAGAAGCTCGCAGGGTAATTTGGAGTTCAACTATTATCAACTAAGGAGTAGTTGAATCAACTTACAATAAATAAGAATTCAATAATAAAAGAATTATGGAATAACTTATGTTTTAGAATTTAACTTAAAGCATTTAAAAATTTCAATAAAACCTTGCTTGAACAATTAAGTCAAGGTTGCATTAATTCGATAAGGAACTTCAATAATATACTTGCTCAATATGGAATTTAGAGAATAAAATAACTTTTCATAAACAGAACAAGAAAGGATAGAACAATTTGCTCAATAAAAGCAAAGTTTGAGTTTAGAACACTTGCCTCTTGCACAAGCTACAATTTACAATCACGTTCCACAATTATCCTATATATTACATTACGTTTATAATATCAATTAGTTTCGTAACCACTACGTTTAACCGTTGAACTTCTCACTTAAGTTCAACTTACCAACGTGGTTCGTAAACTTAACTTACTAACTAACCATATAACGTGAATCTAAACTCACAACATGCATAACACACGTGTCTAATCTTTTAAACTATCACAATCATACCTTATGGCAACAATATCTAATTCACACATAACTTGTTAACATGAGACTTCAAATTGTCTTATACATGTCAACAATATGTTATGTTATTATTTTATATATTTAACATGTCATCAAATTCATTACATTCAATTAGTTCATCATGTTAGGATTTAAAAGACACAAAATTCTGGACAACAGGATAGTGCGCTAGGGTAGGTAAATGTCCACTGGGGCGGGTATTTAGGCTGATGGAAAAATCAGCTAGCGAACTGTGTAGAGAAAAAGCTAATTTGGCTTATTTTCTCGCACCAAATTTCGATTTTAACTAACACAACGCATATAAAACTTAATAAATGTTGGGTTTGTACGAAATCGTGACGCAATCAAATTGCAAAAATTAGCGGAAGCATGGTATATCAGAGTTTAAAAAATTTCTACAAAACCATTACCCGGATCATCCTTTATGCAAATTATTAATTTAAAACGATAAATAAGAAGTTATGGAATCATACCCTTGTAGAACGAAGCTTCCACAGGTACTAGTTCAACTCCTTGTTCTTCGTGATCTCCTTGAATTTTCGGGTTAGATTCCTTTCTTTGATCAACGTTAGCCACCCAAGTGTTTGGCCTCTAGAGGTGATCCACCAAGGAAGATGAATTATCAAGAAGGAGGGTGTTTGGCTTAACCTTACTTTTCTATCCTCTATAGAAAAGGAGTACTCTCCAACAATTGGAATTACATCAATCTAATATCTATTATAAGACTTCTCTTATATAGACATTGGTCAACCCTTCTAATCCTATTAGACATGGGATTTCTTTTAATTAATTAAACTCCTTTAATTAATTTAGGCTTCCCACCACATGGGAATAATTAATTAAATTCATTTAATTAATTTGTCTCCTAATCTTATTAGGAATAAATGAGAGTACTAAATATTAAATTAATTACTAAACTCCTTTAGAAATTAAAATAATAATAATTGTAATAATATTAATAAGACTCCTCTTATTAATTTATATTTAATATTTCCAAAATATTAAATAATAAACATTAAGCTATTTAATTTATTCTATCACCATAGATTAAATTAATTATATTTAATGCATTATTACGATTATGCCATTACCTTCTTAAATAATTATTCTTCCTTTTATGGTGTGACCCTTTAGGTTCTCCATATTAAACCGGTTGTGAATAAATCAATTAAAACAATTTTAATCTTATTTAAATAAATAAATTAAACTAATAATTTATTTAAATAAATAATATTTATTCTACAATAGGGATAAGCCTCCCTAGCGATCAACGACTTTCCAGATAATATAGATTTCAACATTAATCATAAAAGAACCTGTGAGTTAATAGTTACCATACAATTCAATCCTTCCACCATACAATGTCCCAATTAAATATAAGACATGGATTTACTGTCAAGTCTTATTTTATTTAATTATATGTATTTCGATTAGAAAATGCACAACTCCAAATAATGCAAATTAAAAACTCCTTTCTAATTTCATTTCACCTTGGCCAAGGATTCCTGGGTTGTCATTTAACGAATCACATGGGACATATCTCCTCTTTTACTAGAGGTGGTAGATTCTTTATTGATCATTCATTATCTCCATATGTAACTCATTATACCCAAGCATACCCTATATATGCCTTAAAAGGTCTTAAGGAATAAGTCAAAGTATAATTTGTTACATACAAGATACTATGATGATCTCAAGTCCAAGGATTACTTGTACTACTATCACATTAAGAATTCCTACTGACAGCGAGTAAAACTCCATTAGGTATTCCATAGCGAATCACGTTCAGTGAACTTATTCTCCAATAAGCACCTACATACTTGCTTTAGTGTCTCCACACAAATGATCATGAGATCAATCATCCTCATCCAATGAGCAAGCAACATATGTACCAATCTATCCGGATTTACTAATCCCCTTTTTAGTAATCCCACGATTGGGAACTATTTTAGTTTTAAAACTTTCTAAGAATTTAGATCTCATTAGCATGATCATCATCATGATTCTAAAAGCTTTGCTTAAAACTATGGGTTATTTACATATTATAAAAACAGCAACATGTAGATAATTAAATGCCTTTAATAAATGAATATTTTATTAATAAATAAATAAGATTGTTTACAAAGTACGTGCTTTATCATCATACATGATTGGCTTGTATGCACACTACTATCAATCTCCCACTTGTACTAAAGCCAATCGTCATGGTATCTCATACCCATCTTCTCTAAGTGACGATCAAACTGCTGTTGTGTTAAAGCTTTAGTAAATGGATCTGCAATGTTGTCTTGAGAGTCTACACTCTCCTTTTTCAATGATTTTTTTTTTTTTTTAATCAAAGTGCCGCAACACATGTTTAGATTCAAGATGGGACTTAGGAACTATTCCTATTTCTGTAATAAACTTTTCATCCGAAACATCAACTTGCAGCTTCACTTACAGTTATATACTTTGTCTTTGTCACTAACCCAGCAACTTTTGCTGTTTGAAACCTTTCCAATTTACTGCACCACCTTTTAAGGTAACGACTTACCATAAAGTGGATTTTGCTGTCGTCTTGGTCAGTCTGAAAACTTGAGTCTGTTTAGTCTTCTAGTTTAATTCAGACCCATCATGTGTCATGATGACATCCTTAGTGTCAGTTAAGTACTTTGAGATGTTTATCACTGTCTCACAGAGATCTTCTCCAGAATATGACTAATCAACATCAAGTCTTGTATATTTCATTGCATACATAATAGTTACTTATGCGATCTCTCTTTTACTGAGGACAATTTTAGAGAGATACACTCCATGGCTCATCATCATGAGGCACCTTTTGGAGTTGCCATGCTAAACGCCTTTAGCATCTAATGAATATACGTTTCCATGGGTTAAGCCGAACATCCTTTTAAATCTATTAATACAGATTTATATCCCCAATGTTGGATGTTCTACCCAAATCATTCATGGAGGAATGTTTAGACAACTTTATTTTGATCGATTTTAGCATAGAAATTTCATTCCCTATCAGTAATATATCATCAACATATAATACAAGGAATGAAACTGCGCTCCCACTAACCTTCTTGTACACACATGGTTCATCGTCATTTTTGATAAAATCAAACTCTTTGATTGTCTCATCAAGACGAATGTTCCATCTACGAGAAGCTTGCTTCAATCCAAAAATGGATCGTTGCAGCTTACAGACTTGATTTATTCCAACCTTTGAAACAAATCCCTCTGGCTGTGTCATATACACATCCTCCTCAAGTTTCCCATTGAGGAAGGCCGTTTTCACGTCCATCTGCCAGATCTCATAGTCGTTATAAGCTGCAATCGCAAGCAAAATCCGAATGGACTTGAGCATAGCTACTGGTGAAAAGGTTTCATCATAATCAACTCCTTGTCTTTGTTTGAAACCTTTTGCAACCAGTCGGGCCTTATAGGTCTCCACCTTGCCGTCCGCTCCAGTCTTTCTTTTAAAGACCCATTTACACCCAATAGGCTTAATGCCTTCAGGTGGTGAAACCAAAGTCCATACTTTGTTTTCATACATGGAGTCCATTTAGGATTTTATGACTTCAAGCCATTTCCCTGAGTCTTTATTACTCATAGCCTGTTCGTAATTCAATGGATCATCATCATTCATGATGTGTACCTCATCGTCATCCTCTATAACGAATCCATACCTCTCAGGTATCTTCGGTACTCTTTCAGATTTACTAACAGGGTGTAGTATAGTAGGTTCTTCTACTTGGTCAGGTACCTGACTTTGATCCGTGATAATTTGTTGTTCTTGAACTTCTTCAAGATATATCTTACTCCCACTGACCCCTTCATGGATAAACTCCTTTTCCAAGAAGGCATCATGTTTCGCAACAAACACCTTTTGATCAGTTGGATGATAGAAATAATACCCTAAAGTTTCTTTAGGGTATCCCACAAATCTACACTTATCGGATTTAGTCTGTAGCTTATCATTTTCAAACTTTTTGACATAAGCTGGGCAACCCCAAGTCTTAATATGCTCAAGATTTGGTTTCCTCCCCTTCCACATCTCATATGGAGTCTTTCGGACGGATTTGGTAGATACCTTGTTAAGTAGGTATGCAGCCGTTTCTAGGGCATATCCCCAGAAAGAAATTGGAAGGTCGATAAAACTCATCATGGATCGAACCATGTCCAACAGTGTTCGATTTCTCCTTTCAGATACTCCATTTAACTGTGGTGTACCTGGAGGAGTCCATTGTGAGATTATACCATTTTCTTTGAGACAATAGAGAAACTCACCGCTTAAGTATTCTCCACCTCGATCTGATCGAAGTATCTTTATACTCTTGCCCGTTTGTTTCTCTACTTCACTTCTGAACTCTTTGAACTTTTCAAATGATTCTGACTTGTATTTCATTAAATACACATATCCAAATCTTGAGTGATCATCAGTGAAAGTAATAAAATAAGAATACCCACCCCGTGCACTTGTTGTCATAGATCCACAAACGTCTGTGTGAATCAATGCCAACAACTCTGTAACTCTTTCTCCTTTTCCACTAAAAGGAGATTTAGTCATTTTACCCACGAAATAAGATTCACAAGTTGGATATGATTCATAATCAGTAACTCAAGGAGCCCATCTTTATGCAACTTGGATAATCTTGTTTCATTGATATGACCGAGTCTACAGTGCCACATGTAAGTATAATTAATATCATCTCTTTTCCTTTTCTTAGTTTGTTCAATTTGAAAAATATTTTCTTGTAAGTCAAGTGTATAAAGTCCATTTCGCAAATTTCCAATACCATATAAAACATCGTCTTTATAAATAGAACAACTATTGTTCTTTATAACAACGTTAAATCCTTCCATATCCAATACAGAAATTGAAATAATGTTTTTAATAATATTCGGAACATAATAACAATTATTAAGATAAATGAACTTGCCCGAAGGCATTGCTAAATAATAAGTTCCTACAGCTAATGCAGCAACCTTTGCTCCATTCCCCACTCGTAGGATCACCTCATCATTGTTCAGCTTTCTACTTCTGACCAGTCCCTTCACATTATTACATATGCGAGAACCACAGCCGGTATCCAATACCCAAGTAGAATTTTGACTTTCTGAAAAATTAATTTCAATCATAAACAAACCTTGATTGGAAGTCGAAGCTTCTCCAAGCTTCTTCTTTGCCAGAAACTTCTTGCAGTTCCTCTTCCAATGACCCGGCTCGTTGTAATGGAAGCACATTCCTTTGCTAGCTGGATCAGATTTCTTTTGTTCCTTTATGTTCACTTTGCCCTTGGTCATCCGAGATCGGAAGAGCTCCTTAGATATCTCATATCTAGCAGTCCTACTTTGTTCACCATACAACTCCTTGAGGTAAATCAACATAGTAGGAGCATCCATGTTTTCGTGCTGACGCTGAAGCTCGTTATTCATGGATGCGAGCATGATGCATTGAGCCACAGATGCATCATCTTGCCACTTTACAATGGTGGCAATCTCTTCCTCAGAGGCTGTTTCTGGAACAGTTCCAGGGACAGGTGAGTTTAGGACATAAGAAATCTTTTCAGCAGTGAGAACTATTCTCAGATTTCTTAGCCAGTCCGTATAATTCGGCCCGGTAAGCTTATTAGCATCAAGTATGCTTCGCAGTGAAATTAGTGATTTTGACATTTTTAAAATTCTGCCTGTGAAAAATAACATTTTAGCAAACATTCATTTTATTAATTTTGCATACCAAAATAAATTTAGGTCTTTATTTTAAATTGGTATCTCCCACTATTTTTATCAAACTATATTACCCTCACTTATATAGTTCGGCAACATCTAATTAAAGATTTGCTAGTGAGAATAAGGATCCCATTTCAAATGTATATAACCTTGTGGATAGCACAACAAGCGATATACAAATAAATAGGTAGACAACTCTTGTCAATTACATCACCATGTAATTCCTTTTATTTTGCCTCTTAAATCATAATGGTCAAGTGTGTGCACATCCGAACTAAAATAATTTAAGTTAAGTCCAGCCTAGCACTTTCATAAATTCAAAAAAGAAAAATGTTCGTCCTTGTGGATAGCACAACAAGACTAGATTGTTCAATTTTCTTGATAAGCATCAAATGTAATTAATTAACATCTTAAATACGCAATACTCGCCTTGTGGATAGCACAACAAGCTCATATTAAATATCTAATACTCTATTAATTTATCATGCTAGAAGGCAACGTTCGATATTCCAAATATCATTTGAACACTTCGGACTTAATATTATTTCTTTGAGGGGTTTGTTATTATTAGTCTCATCTTTGTTTAGGGCGCATGCACATATATATATAAAATACGCGTCATTTTATTAAACATGCGAAGCATGTTTGCATAAAATATAATATATATAATATTTAGCATGCAATATAGAATACTATATTCTACCCGGATTGATTATGGACTTTTATTCTAGTTTGGTTCACTAGAGCCACCAAGTGAACCAAAAGGTCAAACCTAGGGGTGAAAGAATTTAAATTTAAACGTAACTATTACATTTAAACCCGGGCTCCATACAAACGGGTCTTCACGCGCTCCTTGCTCCTTGGTCTCTAATTTTTAAAGATAATTCTAACTATTTCTATTACATTAAACTATTTAATTTAAATAGAAACCTTGATCAACAGTCAAGGGGAAGTACATAGGAGGGAGGTAGAATTTTACATCAAGAAAAAAAATTAGAGAAGACGAGGTACGTAGACCCCATTTAATAAAACCCATTCATTCAAGCATTCAACTAAAATAAAATCCAATCACATTGGTCAAATAGTCCATAATCAATCCCCATTTATTTTCATACATATCACCATATATATCAATAAATAAATATTCATCTCATGAATTAAAACATTCCATATATATATGAGTATCATTTAATGGGCAATTTTAAATTGCTTGAAATCCAATTTCAAGATTAAAATAAACTCTTTATTTTAATTATAAAATTATCTAGAATATAATATATAAATATATCATATTTATTTTTTAAAAAGAAGTCACCTTCTTTTATTAAAAGAGTCCTGCAGGTTTATTAAAAAAGTCCTTTCCTGATGGGTCACCTTCTTTTTGGAGTAAGAAAGAGACAACACCTTTTCTTTGCAGAATTCAAGATTAGCACCAAAAAAAAAAAATTGTGATTCGTCCCAAAAAAAGTCTTTTTTTTTTCTTAAAAAATATAATTTTATACAATAAAATTATGCCCAATAAATTATTTTAAATACATACCCATATGTATATGAAATCAAAAATAAATTAATAATTGCATAAATATTTGGCTCTGATACCACTGTTGGGTTTGTACGAAATCGTGACGCAATCAAATTGCAAAAATTAGCGGAAGCATGGTATATCAGAGTTTAAAAAATTTCTACAAAACCATTACCCGGATCATCCTTTATGCAAATTATTAATTTAAAACGATAAATAAGAAGTTATGGAATCATACCCTTGTAGAACGAAGCTTCCACAGGTACTAGTTCAACTCCTTGTTCTTCGTGATCTCCTTGAATTTTCGGGTTAGATTCCTTTCTTTGATCAACGTTAGCCACCCAAGTGTTTGGCCTCTAGAGGTGATCCACCAAGGAAGATGAATTATCAAGAAGGAGGGTGTTTGGCTTAACCTTACTTTTCTATCCTCTATAGAAAAGGAGTACTCTCCAACAATTGGAATTACATCAATCTAATATCTATTATAAGACTTCTCTTATATAGACATTGGTCAACCCTTCTAATCCTATTAGACATGGGATTTCTTTTAATTAATTAAACTCCTTTAATTAATTTAGGCTTCCCACCACATGGGAATAATTAATTAAATTCATTTAATTAATTTGTCTCCTAATCTTATTAGGAATAAATGAGAGTACTAAATATTAAATTAATTACTAAACTCCTTTAGAAATTAAAATAATAATAATTGTAATAATATTAATAAGACTCCTCTTATTAATTTATATTTAATATTTCCAAAATATTAAATAATAAACATTAAGCTATTTAATTTATTCTATCACCATAGATTAAATTAATTATACTTAATGCATTATTACGATTATGTCATTACCTTCTTAAATAATTATTCTTCCTTTTATGGTGTGACCCTTTAGGTTCTCCATATTAAACCGGTTGTGAATAAATCAATTAAAACAATTTTAATCTTATTTAAATAAATAAATTAAACTAATAATTTATTTAAATAAATAATATTTATTCTACAATAGGGATAAGCCTCCCTAGCGATCAACGACTTTCCAGATAATATAGATTTCAACATTAATCATAAAAGAACCTGTGAGTAAATAGTTACCATACAATTCAATCCTTCCACCATACAATGTCCCAATTAAATATAAGACATGGATTTACTGTCAAGTCTTATTTTATTTAATTATATGTATTTCGATTAGAAAATGCACAACTCCAAATAATGCAAATTAAAAACTCCTTTCTAATTTCATTTCACCTTGGCCAAGGATTCCTGGGTTGTCATTTAACGAATCACATGGGACATATCTCCTCTTTTACTAGAGGTGGTAGATTCTTTATTGATCATTCATTATCTCCATATGTAACTCATTATACCCAAGCATACCCTATATATGCCTTAAAAGGTCTTAAGGAATAAGTCAAAGTATAATTTGTTACATACAAGATACTATGATGATCTCAAGTCCAAGGATTACTTGTACTACTATCACATTAGGAATTCCTATTGACAGCGAGTAAAACTCCATTAGGTATTCCATAGCGAATCACGTTCAGTGAACTTATTCTCCAATAAGCACCTACATACTTGCTTTAGTGTCTCCACACAAATGATCATGAGATCAATCATCCTCATCCAATGAGCAAGCAACATATGTACCAATCTATCCGGATTTACTAATCCCCTTTTTAGTAATCCCACGATTGGGAACTATTTTAGTTTTAAAACTTTCTAAGAATTTAGATCTCATTAGCATGATCATCATCATGATTCTAAAAGCTTTGCTTAAAACTATGGGTTATTTACATATTATAAAAACAGCAACATGTAGATAATTAAATGCCTTTAATAAATGAATATTTTATTAATAAATAAATAAGATTGTTTACAAAGTACGTGCTTTATCATCATACATGATTGGCTTGTATGCACACTACTATCAATAAAAACATAATTTTAAGCTTCTAACATGTTTTAATATATACAAACATCACAACACAAAATCAAACACCCTTAATTTTACGATTTTGAAGAAAACGCCATTGTTAAGTATTATTGAAGAAAATCAACACTGTAACTCTGTTTTTAAATCAAAACACATACTTCAAATCATGTTTTGTTTGTTTCTTAACATATTATTATAATCTATGATCAATTTACACAATATATCACAATCAAACACAAATTTTGATATTTAAGAAATTATTTTTCAAAACAGTTCACTATAAATTGCTATGAACGTGATTTCTTTATGTTCATCATATTTACATGAATTGAACCAAATAAACAATCATATTAATCATATATAATAATTTATACATACAATTTAACACATATAAACTATATTTACATGAATTCCCATAAAAATCAAGTTGTAGAGAACTTAAAACTATGAAAGCATGGAAGAACAAAACTTAAATTAGATTATACCTTTAGCTTAGAAGAAGATGATGATGATGATGATGGGTTTCAAATTTAACAAAGCCTTCTCCTTCTTCTTCTTTCTCTCTTTTCTCCCTAGTTTTCTTCCTCTATTCTTTTTTTCTCTTCTTCTAACTCTAATATTCTAACTTAACATATAAATTATATACATATAACCGATATACATATAATATAACATAACTACATATAATATAACTAACAAAATATTTAATCCCTCTACAAAATACATGTCAGTTATATATTTTTGAAAATCAAAAGTCACTAAGGCTTGTTTGGCAAAAACTCTTTAAATTTAAAAACAGATTTTTAGAAGTTAAGGCATTGTTTGGAAAAACAGGATTAAAATAGATTTAAGGGTCTTGTTTGGCAAAACTGAATTAAAACTCTTTTAATTTATTTTAATAACTCATTTAACAAATAGTTTTCAATGTCACACTTTATCTAATTAAATCTTACTATCCCAATTTAATGAAATACAAGTTAACATCAATTAACTAAATAAAATTGCCACATAATACTAAATTGCTAGACAATTATAATTTACTTATTAATCATAATTCATGTAACAAATTAGTAAATCTTTATTAACAAATGCCACATAATATTCATCTAATTTAATTATCTCAATTCAATTAGAACTACACCACAATTTATTAAACATCAACTTAGTTATTATATTGCACTTAATTTAATTACTCCATACATAATCACCTTAATTATTTATTTAACTTAATAAATAAATTAATTAAAATATTTATTTAATTTAATTAATATTTAAAACTAATATACAAAATATCATTTGTTACAATCTTCCCTCCTTAAAAGGATTTTGTCCCCATAATCACAACTAAAACAAAACTCATTAGTTACATTCTTTCCCCCTTAAAAAGATTCTTTCCTCAGAATCGTTATACAAGAAATTACACAAACAATTTGGGATAAGTTTTCATCATTACATCTTCGAGTTCTCACGTAGCTTCTTCAGCACTATGGTTCCTCTAGATTACCTTTACAGAAGGTATCACTTTATTTCTAAGTACTTATTCTTTTCTGTCAACTATTTGAACAGAAACTTCTTCATATGTTAAGTCTTTATCAAATTGTAAAGGCTCATACTCTATCACATGCTTGTAATCGCGTTTGTACGGTCGCAACACAAAAAATGTGGAAAACGTTATGAATATGATCTAGCTCCAGAGGTAATGCAACTTCGTAAGCTACTTCTCCAACCTTTCGCAGTATCTCAAAAGGTCCAATGAATCGGGGACTTAGCTTCCCCTTCTTGCCAAATCAAATCTTCCCCTTCCAGGGAGATACCTTAAGAAAAACGAAGCTTCCTACTTCAAACTCTCGATTCTGTCAATGCTAATTAGCATATTTCTTCTGTCTGTCCTGAGTAGCAACCAATCTCGCTCTGATTATCTTGACAATCTCAGCAGTTTATTGCACCAATTTTGGTCCCAACAGTTGACGTTCACCGACCTCATCCCAGCATAATAGAGTCTTGCATTTCTTCCACATAATGCTTCGTAAGGTGGCATACCAATACTTGCATGGTAACTGTTATTGTAGGCGAACTCCACCAACTGTAGATAATCATCTCAGCTTCCTTTGAAGTCCATAACACAAGCTCTTAGTATATCCTCTAGAGTCTGAATCGTTCTCTCGCTCTGACCTTCAGTCTGAGGATGGTACGTCGTACTCATTCGCAACTGCGTTCCCAAACATTCTTGTAATCTCTTCCAAAAATTCGACGTGAAACGCGGATCCCTGTTTGATACAATTAACATCGGAACACCGTGTCTAGAAATAATTTCCTTAACGTACAGCTTCGCCAACTTATCCAAGTTGAACCTAGTCTTGATCGGTAAGAAATGTGCTGACTTCGTCAGTCGATCCACGATAGCCCATACTACATTATAGCCCTTTTGAGTCGTTGGTAGACCAACCACGAAATCCATCGTGATATGCTCCCACTTCTATTCCAGAATCTCCAGCTGTTGTAGTAATCCACTTGGTCTTTGGTGTTCTGCTTTGACTTTCTAGCACGTTAAACAGTTTACAACGCATTCAACAACGTCTCTCTTTAAATTCGGCCACCAAAAATGATGTCTGAGATCCTGGTACATCTTCGTACTTCCAAGGTGAATCGAATATCTCCTATGAGCTTTGCACAAAATTTCCTCCTTAATTTCCAGTACTGGCGGTACCCAGATTCTCCCTTCAAAACGTAGCAGTCCAACATTATCAATCTTGAACTTTATCTCTTCATCATCAGTTACTCTCTCCTGGATCTTCTCACACTCCTCATCATGTAGTTGGACTTCTTTTACCTTGTCCACTAAGGTTGAACCGGTAGTTACGTGTAATAATTTCTCATCTGTTTCCTTTGGATACTTAACTTCCAGCTCCAACTTAGCCATTTCTCTTACCAACTATTCCTGAGCAGTTAGCAACATTAATTTCTCACAACCTTTTCTGCTTAAGGCGTAGGCAACAACGTTAGCTTTACCCGGATGGTAAAGAATCTCGCAATCGTAGTCCTTGATTAGTTCTAACCATCTCCTTTGGCTCATGTTCAAATCTTTCTGTGTAAAGATGTACTTCAGACTCTTATGACTGTGTATATCTCACACTTCTCTCCATAAAGGTAGTGTCTCCATATCTTCATAGCAAACACTACTGCTGCCAATTCCAAGTCATGGGTCGGATAACCTTTCTCATAGTCCTTAAGCCGACGTGATGCGTAAATAATGACTTTGTCGTTCTGCATCAGCACACAGCCTAATCCCTTATGTGAAACATCATTGTATACCACGAAATTTCCTATACTATCCGGCAATGACAACACCGGCGCAGTACTCAATCTCTTATTCAGTTCCTGGAAACGCTTCTCACACGTTTCTGTCCAAACGAACTTCACTATCTTTCGAGTCAAATTCGTCAACGGAGTTGTGATTTTGGAAAAGTCTTGGATAAATCTTCTGTAGTAACCCGCCAATCCCAAGAAACTCCTCACTTCTGATGGCGTCTTCGGCTGATCCCAATTCATTACAACTTCAACCTTCGACGGATCTAGAAAAATACAATCTTTGTCAATCACGTGGCCAAGAAATTGCACACGTTCTAACCAGAATTCGATCTTCGAGAATTTTGCATATAGCTTCTCCCGTCTCAGCGATTCCAATGTCAGCCTCAAATGTTTAGTGTGTTCCTCCTCAGTTTTGGAATAGACCAAAATGTCATCTATGAACACCACTACGAACTTGTTTAGAAATGGTTCTATTCATCAAGCCCATAAATGTCCCTGGTGCATTCGTTAGATCAAATGACATTATAAGGAATTCGTAATGCCCATATCGAGTTCTGTGACGAACAAGATTTAAAAGATGTGACAAACGAAATTTTGTAATTTAATTTGAATATTTATTGAATTAAATAAATATTTTTCGATGATTTAATTATTGAATTAACTAATTAATTGATGAATTTGTGGTAGATTAATTTAATTATATGTGTTGCATTGATTAAATTAATGTGGAGAAATTTTTATATTCAATGATGCATTTAATTGAGCTTATTTGATTAATATATTAATTAATAAGCATAATATGTTCTAATTAATTTAATAATTAATTAGAGATTAAATGGTTTGATATAATTAATAAATGAAAATTTTAATTATGGGACTATGTGATTTAATGTGAATTTATGCCATTTTATTTAATTAATTTAAATAACATTATTTGATTAAATTGGGTGTGATATTAAAACTATATTATAAAGTTATAATTAAAATAAATGGAAAGGGGGAATGAATGAGGTAGCCAAACAAGGCCCTAAGGGGAGTTGGAGCCAGTTAACCCATTAAGGGAGTAACGGACAACCACTCACCCACTATAAATGTTATACATATTATATTATATATTACTATTATGAGTCCTTTAAAAAGTAGTCAGGAAGAATACAGAGAGAAAATGAGAGAATTGAGAGAGAGTTGAAAGAAATTGAAGAATTAAAATACATCATCTTCACAGAGTTAGCAAGGGTAACCTCTTGATTCAACCTTTATATTTATGTGTATATATATATATATATATATATATATATATATATATATATATATATATATATATATTTCTTCCATGAAAAAGCCAACTTGAGTTCTCTGTGAATAAAATTGGTCTTAATTACTTGAGTTATGATCATATACGTGTTAATTGATGTTCATAACATACTTTCTATAACATATGTATGTTTAAAACAATCAAATCCATGAAGGTATGCTTTAATTTGGAATTCAAAAGTCACCGAGTAGAAAAGTTATATATATGGCCTTACGTGCAAATTAAATATTTTATGTCGATGATTGTTAATCATATGACCTTATAGGTGTTACTAATTGTTAATAACATATTATATGCCATATATGCAAAACTTTTAGTAATCACACCATAGAATTTTGTTTGAATTGGGTTTTCGAAAGTTACAGAGTATAGAAGTTCTATATATGGCCCATACGGCCCTTACGTACAATTTTTTATGCCATGAATGATTTGTTTAACTTAAATTTGACAGTAGATTATGATAATACATGTCAAAACAAAGAAAACAAACTTTGAACGGACGGATTCGGAGTTATAACGAATCCGTGATGTCAAATTTCATATTTTTCTTCAAAACCGTCAAGAACACCAAGAACGGTGAAATTTAATGATTTGATTCGAGTAATTGTTGGCCGATTTATCGGTCAATATATTCGCGCAAGTATACGCAGCCAATGAGTAATAAAGTGAAAGTACAGATATCGTCCCAGAGAGAATTAATGGATAAAAGACACCAAACCACTAGCACGTAATCATTTCAGTCTTATTTAAATAGCGGGAAATTATTTTAATTAAAAACTAAATAAAACTAGGCAAGGAATTCAAAGTTAAACTAAAGAATCCTAGAGTCGAATTAGATAATGAAGATAAGAGATTCCAATTTCCCCTAATGATTCGTCTAAGTCGATTCACTTCCAAGTCAGGTCAAATCAATCATTATAGTTATTAGCCGAGAACACGAAAGTGGGAGTAGGCCATCTTTCGATGCACCTAAACCATATCACGTGCAATCCACATGTGATAGATGAATGTGAACACCCACATTACCTAAACCACTCTATGTCTATGTGATTTACAAATAAATAGGGTTGAAGGTCAAGTTCTCTATTGACTACGAGCGGTGCTTCGGTATATGTCTATCCTAATCACAAATCATAAGTTCAACACCATGTGAACCTACAATCTCCCGCCACTGCGATTGGATCTAAACCTATATTTTGTCTTTCAATCCCACGTAGGTTATCACAATAATTGGTTGCAACACAATTAAGCAATTGAAGTATATATCGCAATAGATAAGCACATAGCAATCAAATAAGACCAACATGGAAGGGAAATCAACATTGACTACTCAAAAGGTTCCATTGGAACCTCAAAATAGATTTAAGGCATAGACAACCCAAATATATTATCCACAAGGTTGATAAACATCATCCGAATACAAATTGAATACAAGAAGAGTAGAGATAGAGAAATGCAAATCTTGTATCTTCTCCAAGTGTTGGATCTTTGATGTCAATCCTTGCTTCAATCTTCTTTAACTAATCTAACCCTAGAAACTACACTAACTAATTAACCCTAATCTACTCCTAAACTAACCTAATCTAAACAAGAAATGAAAAGGAAAGGAAGAAAGGAATTAGGGCTAAGCTAAGGGAGAGCTCCCTATTGGAGATGCCGAACAAATGAAGGGTTAAGACCCTTATATCATATCCTCCCCCGTGTCTGCTAAGTGAAAGTCAAAGTCTGGCAGATTTCTTGACTGGCACGGCCGCGCGTGCCCAAGCCTATTTCCTGGCACGGCCGCGTGACTGCTGAAGTTTGGCCTCTGCTCTAGGTATCGACGCGGGCGCGCGGCATGGATGCCTTGTCCCGGCTCAGCCGTGCGAGCTGCTAAACTTTGCTAGTGCATTGCTTTTGCTGGTGCATTTGGCTGCCACCTTCGCTCTTGCCTTCTTGCACTTCTTGCATCCTTATGGCCTTGCTCTATTACAACTTCATTCCATGCCATCCTAATACTTTAAGCTCATTTTAGCTCCTTGTCCCAATTAAGCGACCTTTGATCCTTTAACGCTCAATAAACGCCGAAAGAGTTTCTAAACCTGAAAAACACAAAACAAAGGAAAAACACCTTAAACTCACAGGATTACTTGAGTTGAAGCAACAGAACGAGTTGGAAAGTATCTGAATAAGTGGTCAAATAAACCACTTATCAGTAATTACATGATTTAAGATGTTACAAACCTGTTAGTAACACTGTATGATGTTTCTATGAAGTTCGTACTTCATAGAAATCGTTGTGTGAGTTTAATTTGCATTTAATTGGAGTAAGTGGGCCAACGAACTATCAAAATCGCAAACCAGGGAGTGCACCAGCAGGGAGACCCACCCCAGAGGGTGTTCATGGGCATAAAGACCAGCCCCAGCGGGTGTAGGGGCTGTCCGGGAGTTTTTTTTTTGGTTTCCAAGACTGTTTTGACCTCTTATAGTAAAATAAGCATAATATTTTCATACGAACTCCGATTAAGGCGATTCAAGATGATTCAAAAAGATAACGAGTAGACCTACAACTTTTATTCTTTAAGCTTTTCAATTTGAAATCGTTAAAATGGGTAAAAATGGCCATCTTTGTGACTAATGCGTATTCGGAGGCAATCGGAGGGCTTCGGACATACACGCACACAAGTGTAGTGTTCTCGATAATAAAAGATGTTGTTCTAAGTTACATACATGAATATTATATAATTTGAAATTCATGATTAATAAACTAAGTTATTGACATGTATAAGATAATCTGAAGGTTCAAGTTAACAAACTAAGTGCGAACTTAAATATCGTAATTGTAAAACTTGATTATGATTGTTTAAAGATTTATACATGTGTGATATGCATGTTGTGAGTTTACATTCATGTTATGTGGTTAGCCATTGAGTAATATTATAAACCAAGTTGTAAGTCAAACTTAAGTGAATAGTTTAACTATTAAACATGGTAGTTATGAAAACTAATCGATGTCGTATACATAATGTAATGTGTAGGACGTTGAGGAAGTGAATTGTAATTATATTTGTAGCTTGTGCAAGAGGCAAGTATCCTATTCCTAACTTATTGATTTAGCAAGTTTTCTAAATTCTAATTTATTCATTTATTAAGTCTTAGACTTATGTTTCTATATCGAGTAAGCTCGTGTTCTTAATTGTTCCAGTTCAAAATTCATATTAGATATTGTAACTCTTTTAAAAGCATGATTCAGTTATACAATACTTATTCGATTGTATACTCTTGAGATTTATTATTCAAGTTGAATATCGATGTTATTGTTGAACCTTATAGGACTAGTGAACCCTTATTGATTCGACTAGTCCATAATTGATGAACGTTCTAAATTCTAGAATACTTATTGAGCTTATCCAAACCAAACTTCCTTTGGTACGGACTCTGATGTCAGAACTGAGATGAACAACCCTGTAAAAGGGGATTATTTACGCTTAAGCATTGAGATATTGTGAATAGTATGGTACTAAGGGCTGATCCCCCTAAGTACGAGAAGTAGAGTCCATAGTCTTATGACTTTTAAATGTTTAAAGCATAAAAACTTTTCAACCTAGGACATAGTTCAAGGTCTTATGACCCTCAAACGTTCTTTTGATTCCTGTTATTCATTCTTGAGTCAAAAGTTGAGTTTCTTTATTCAGATGTCTTTGATTCACTCGCATGTTATTATATTGTTGTTGTATTATTATACTTGTGGGCAATCGTGCTCACTCTTGCGTAATAATAACATTGCAGTTAAGAATGAAAGGTCTGACGAGCCTTCTACTAGCAAAGGCAAGGGCAAGGTCAACAAGTGATGAAGACTTGTTGTTTATTTTTATATGTTTATGTTTCAGACTTATATTAAAGTTGTGTAAGACTTATTTATTTATTTATATTCCGCACAGATGTTTAAGGTTAGTATGACCTGGGATTGTATTTATTATTCAAAGGTTGTAACCCCATAAGGGGAGGATTTATTTCTATCCATTGCATGGTTTGCATTTATTATGGGTAGATAGATAGATGATATTTGTACAGTGAACACCAAATCCCGTGGAATTGAAGTACCCGAATTTGGGGGTGTCACAAGTTCTAAAGTTCTTCTTCGGTATATCTTCTCTCCTCACCTTCAACTGATGATACCCACTTCTCAAATCTATTTTCAAGAAGTATCTAGCACCCTTCAGTTGATTGAATAAATCATCGATCCTAGGTAAATGATACCTATTCTTGATCGTAACTTTTTTCAACTCCCTATAATCAATGCATAGCCGCATCGATCCATACTTCTTCTTGACGAACAATACTGGCACTCCCCACGGTGATACGCTCGGCTGAATATACTTTTTGTCCAGTAATTCTTGCAGCTGAACCATCAACTACTTCATCTCGGCTGGAGCCATTCTGTACGGGGCTTTTGATATCGGAGCAGTCCCCGATGCTAAGTCGATCACGAACTCTATCTCTCTATTTGGCGAAAGTCCTGGCAAATCGCTCAGAAATATGTCCACAAACTCCATAACCACTGATATCTCTTCCATCTTTAGACTCTCCTTACGAGTATCCATTAGGTAGGCTAAATACCCTATGCAACCTTGCTTCAATAACTTCTTGGCTTGCATAATTGTCAAACAACTCGCTTGTCTAGGTGATTTGCTACCATAAAACACTATCTTTGACAGGGTCATAAGGTTTACCGATTTCTTCTGGCAATCTATTACCGCACCATGGTTAAACAACCAATCCATACCTAGTATAACATCAAACTCCCCAAGTTTAATCGGAATCAAATCTACCATCAATTCCTGACCATTAATGTTCAATCTACAGTTCTTGTAAACAAACCTAACAGGAATAACCTCCCTATTCGCAATTTCTATGTTCAAGGGGTAAACTATTTCCTCTTTAGGTAAGTCTAAAGTCTTAGCAAAGTCATCAAATATGAATGAACAAGTAGCACCCGAATCAAATAATACATAAGCATTAATACTATTGACCGGAATATTACCTGACACCACATCTTTTGACTGCACAGCATCTTGCACCGTCATGTTGAATGTTCTGGCAGTTGGTCGGCTCGTCGATGGTGGTCCAGCGATAGCCAAAATGTTACCGCTACCATTTCCTCCACTTCCTGTTGACCATCCTGCTGGCTTTCTTAGGCAACTTTGGGGCATGTGATCCTTAGATCCACATGTATAGCAAGCTCCCTTCTTCGGGGTAGGATAATTTGGCACAATGTGGCCTTCCTGACCACAAATAAAACATACTCACCTTCCCTTCAAGCACACTCTAGTGTGATTCTTCCCGCATGTAGCACATGCTTTAATTCTCCTCTTCTGTTGGCTTCCCTGTTGACTCCCAGCAGATGTGTTGTCGTTCCACTTCCTTTTCTGGTTGTTAGCATTGCTACCACCAGCTTTATTTTTTATCTCATTCTTCTTCTTCTTCTTCAGGTCTTGATTGTATTTGGTCAAGGCATCACTCCCACCTTCTACAATGATCGCCTTTTCCAACACCGCTGTAAACGTGTTCAGTTGGAACATGGAGACCTTACTGTAGAGCAAGGGCTTCAATCCCTGCTCGAATCTTTTTTCCTTCCTCTCGTCAGTACTGACCTGGTACGTTGCAAACCTTGTGAGGTCGTTGAATTTCGCAGCATACTCTGGCACCGTCATCGCTCCCTACTTTAGCTCTAGAAACTGAACCTCCATCTAGTTCTACAAGCTTATTGGGAAATACATTTCAAAGAACATCTCCTTGAATCGGTCCCATGCTATCACTCCTTTTCCTTCCCTAGTCTTGTTAGCCTGCCACTAGTAGCTAGCTTCCGACTTCAGCATTAATGTTGCAAAAGTCGTCTTCTGGTCATCGCTAACTCTGGCCATATCAAAGACCTTCTCCATTTTCATCACCCACGTCTGGGCCTCTATCGGGTTCACCGATCCCTTAAATTCTGGCGGTCCAACCTCTTTGAACTCCTTGAACATCATAGCTTGAATTTGCAACTGATTCGCCAGCGCTCCTGTCAGTAGATTCACCAGTTGCTGAACCGAATTGGCGTTAGTCCCATCATTGTTGTTGTTATTATTTGTCGAACCCTCTGGTTGTTGACGTGTAGGTCTTCTTCTAGGAGGCATCTTTCTGTTAAGACGTACTCTTATTAGATCCCTTAGTCATCTCTTAAATATTTAAGTACAAACTTAAACATTTTAAAATAACTCAATTCACACTTGAGCACATAGCACGTCAATAAACTTTGATATTTATTCATTCATAGTTTTAAAACATAGAATAGATAGCATCTCTAATATTTACATCATCTTTCCTTAACTAAACAAGTTACAGGATTACATGATCATCTTATCCCATTATTATCTCAAATTCTGGGATTTACATTTATTTATTACATAAGAAAACATATAATTTATTACTCTACTATCTAGGCATGTAAGACGTCGCACAGTCTCTCCACGTTCTTCTTCCATCACCCGGAACACTATCCTGCGATCCATCATATACCACGGAAAGACACGATTCTGGGCCCTATATATAGCTGAATGAAACGCATATCCCGTCTCTCTCAGCTTGGCCTTATTCACTTGATCCTCATCTTCAGCTCGATCTGCACATTGAGTAGCCCTCAAGCAAGCATCCTCAGCTCTAGCACGCTTCACTGACTCCTCTTTGATGTAGTTCTTCAGTTTGGCTAGTTCAGTCAGTGCGTCATCCCTCTCACTTTCCACCTGAACTAGATCCCACTTAGTGTTTCCAAGCTCGTCGTCCACTTAGCTGTATGGTAGTCGGACTCTCGTCTACCAGTTCCTCCAGCTCTACGACTATACCATGTAGCTCAATATTGCGGTCGTAGACCTCCTCGTACATCACAGCGCTAATTGAGTTAGGTGAAAATTCCTCTTCAGGATCCTCCTCCTCCTCTGACTCATCCTCGTCATCTCGGTCAAAGATTGGCTCATGCTCCTGACCAATTACGGTGATAAATAGAGATGGCTCTCTCTGAACCAATTGCTCCCAGACAATATGGATGTCTCGGGGCTCCTCGTCCCTAGGCATCTGGGGTAACTCCTCCCTATCCTGACTGGACTCTCCAACATTCGTCATCCTGGCAACAAAATTTTAAGGTTTAATTATTACGTGATATCGATCGATACTCCTCGGGTACATAAACGTAAACATATAGCACATAAGATACTTTATTATCTTTAACTATCTTCACTATATTTTAGATCTCCTATAAGGATACTACCTAAGGTTTCCCCGCCAAAGATTCATAACCTAAGACACTGCTTTGATACGAACTTGTGACACCCCCAAATTCGGGTACTTCATTTCCACAGGATTTGGTGTTCACTATCTAAATAAAACATAACTACTGCCCATAAATAAGGAATGTAAAATAAATTACAACCTTTATTAATAAATAGAATCTTCCTTATAAAAAGGATTACAACCTTATCCAAAAACATTCCCAAGGTTATCTAACCTTAACATCAACAAATGCGGAAAATAAAACATCACATAATAAAATTTATGTCTTATTACAAATCATATCATAAATATTTAAACAAGTCTTCACTTGTTCATCTTGCTCTTGCCTTTACTAGTTGACGGTTCGTCAACTATTTCAACTTTAGCTGCAATGGTTATATAATGCAAGAGTGAGCAAACAAAAGCTCACTTGAAATAGCAAACAATAGTGATGACATAGTATTCAATAGCTTCAACTTAATAGATAATATTTCATTCATCGATAAACAAGAATAAGATTTAGAATTCATCTGAGGGTCATAAGACCTTGAACTATGTCCCAGGTCATAAACATTTCTATTTAAACCTTTAATAGTCGTTAGACTATATGGACTCTTTAACTCGTACTTAGGGGGATCAACCCTTCGTACCATGTATTGTGCACTAACATCTTAACGCTTTCGCATGATAATCCCCTATTACTAGGGTTGTTCATCTCAGATTTCATTAACAAATCCGCACCAAAGAAAGTTTGGTTTGGATAAGCTCGAATGGTAATTTGGAGTTCAACTATCATCAACTAATAAGTAGTTGAATCAACTTACAATAAATAAGAATTCAATAATAAAAGAATTATGGAATAACTTATGCTTTAGAATTTAACTTAAAGCATTAGAAAAATTCAATTAAAACTTGCTTGAACAATTAAGTCAAGGTTATATTAATTCGATAAGGAACTTTAATAATATACTTGCTCAATATAAAATTTAGAGAATAAAATAACTTTTCATAAACGTAACAAGAAAGGATAGAACAACTTGCTCAATAAAAGTAAAGTTTGAGTTTAGAACACTTTCCTCTTGCACAAGCTACAATTTACAATCACGTTCCACAATTATCCTACATATTACATTACGTTTACAATATTGATTAGTTTCATAACCACTACGTTTAACTGTTGAACTTCTCACTTAAGTTCAACTTAACAACGTGGTTCGTAAACTTAACTTACTAATTAACCACATAACGTGAATCTAAACTCACAACATGCATAACACAGGTGTCTATCTTTTAAACCATCACAATCATACCTTATGACAACAATATCTAATTCACACATAACTTGTTAACATGAGACTTCAAATTATCTTATACATGTCAACAAAATGTTATATTATTGTTTTATATACTTAACATGTTATCAAATTCATTACATTCAATTGGTTCATCATGTCAGGATTTAAAAGACACAACACAAAATTCTGGACAGCAGAATAGTCCGCTGGGGCGGGTAAATGTCCGCTGAGGCGGGTATTTAGGCTGATGGAAAAATCAGCTCGCGAACTGTGCAGAGAAAAAGCCAATTTGGCTTATTTCCTTTCACCAAATTCCGATTTTAACTTACACAACGCATGTAAAACTTAATAAAAATATAATTTTAAGCTTCTAACATGTTTTAATATATACAAACATCACAACACATAATCAAACACCCTTAATTTTACGATTTTGAAGAAAACACCATTGTTAAGTGTTCTTGAGGAAAATCAACACTGTAACTCTGTTTTTAAATCAAAACACATACTTCAAATCATGTTGTGTTCGTTTCATAACATATTATTATAATCTATGATCAATTTACATAACATATCACAATCAAACACAAATTTTGATATTTAAGAAACCGTTTTTCAAAATAGTTCACTTTAAATTGCTATGAACATGATTTCTTCATATTCATCATATTTACATGAATTGAACCACATAAACAATCATATATATTATATATAATAGTTTATACATACAATTTAACACATATAAACTATATTTACATGAATTCCCATAAAAATCAAGTTGTAGAGAACTTAAAACTATGAAAACATGGAAGAACAAAACATAAATTAGATTATACCTTTAGCTTAGAAGAAGATAATGATGATTCTTATGATGATGATGATGGGTTTCAAATTTAACAAAGCCTTCTCCTTCTTCTTCTTTCTCTCTTTTCTCTCTAGTTTTCTTCCTCTATTCTTTCTTTCTCTTCTTCTAACTATAATATTCTAACTTAACATATAAATTATATACATATAACCGATATATGTATAATATAACATAACTACATATAATATAACTAACAAAATATTTAATCCCTCTACAAAATACATGTCAGTTATATATTTTTGAAAATCAAAAGTCACTAGGGTTTGTTTGGCAAAAACTCTTTAAATTTAAAAACAGATTTTTAGAAGTTAAGGCATTGTTTGGTAAAACAGGATTAAAATAGATTTAAGGGTCTTGTTTGGCAAAACTGAATTCAAACTCTTTTAATTTATTTTAATAACTCATTTAACAAATAGTTTTCAATGTCACACTTTATCTAATTAAATCTTACTATCCCAATTTAATGAAATACAAGTTAACATCAATTAACTAAATAAAATTGCCACATAATACTAAATTGCTAGACAATTATAATTTACTTATTAATCATAATCCATGTAACAAATTAGTAAATCTTTATTAACAAATGCCACATAATATTCATCTAATTTAATTATCTCAATTCAATTAGAACTACACCACAATTTATTAAACATCAACTTAGTTAACATATTGTACTTAATTTAATTACTCCATACATAATCACCTTAATTATTTATTTAACTCAATAAATAAATTAATTAAAATATTTATTTAATTCAATAAATATTTAAAACTAATATACAAAATCTCGTTTGTTACAATGTCACACTTTATCTAATTAAATCTTACTATCCCAATTTAATTAAATACAAGCTAACATCAATTAACTAAATAAAATTGCTACATAATACCAAATTGCTACACAATTGTAATTTACTTATTAATCATAATTCATGTAACAAATTAGTAAATCTTTATTAACAAATGTCACATAATATTCATCTAATTTAATTATCTCAATTCAATTAGAACTACACCACAATTTATTAAACATCAACTTAGTTAACATATTGCACTTAATTTAATTACTCCATACATAATCACCTTAATTATTTATTTAACTCAATAAATAAATTAATTAAAATATTTATTTAATTCAATAAATATACAAAAAATTTGTTTGTTACAATCTTTCCTCCTTAAAAGGATTCTGTCCCCAGAATCACAACTAAAAAAAACTCATTCGTTACATTTTTCCTCCCTTAAAAAGATTCTGTCCTCAGAATCGTTATACAAGAAATTAGACAAACAATTGGGGATAAGTTTTCATCATTACATCTTCGAGTTCCCACGTAGCTTGTTTTAGTTCAGGAAAGATGATGTAAATAGCAGAGATGCTATCTATTCTATGTTTTAAAACTATGAATGAATAAATATCGAAGTTTATTGACTTGCTATGTGCTTAAGTGTGAATTGTGTTATTTTAAAATTTTTAAGTTTGAACTTGAATATTTAAGAGATGAGTAAGGGATCTAATAAGAGTATGTCTTAACAGAAAAATGCCTACTAGAAGTAGACTTACACGTCAACAACCAGAGGGTTCGACTAATAATAACAACAACAATGATGGGACGAACGCTAATTCGGTTCAGCAACTGGTGAATCTACTGACGGGAGCGCTGGCAAATCATCCGCAAGTTCAAGCTACGACGTTCAAGGAGTTCAAAGCGGTTGGACCGCCAAAATTCTAGGGATCGGTAAACCCGATAGAGGCCCAGACGTTGGTGATGGAAATGGAGAAGGTCTTTGATTTGGCCAAAGTTAGCGATGATCAAAAGACGGCTTTTGCAACATTCATGCTGAAGTCAAAAGCTAGCTACTGGTGGCAGGCTAACAAGACTAAGGAAGGACAAGGAGTGATAACATGGGATCGATTTAAGGAGATGTTCTTTAAAATATATTTCCCAATAAGCTCGCAGAACCAGATGGAGGTTCAGTTTCTAGAGCTGAAGCAGGGAGCGATGACGGTGCCAGAGCATGCTACAAAATTCAACGAGCTGGCAAGGTTTGCAACGTACCAGGTCAGTACTGACGAGAGGAAGGCAAGAAGATTCGAGCAGGGATTGAAGCCCTGGATCTACAATAAGGTCTCTATATTCCAGCTGAACACGTTTGCAGCGGTGTTAGAAAAGGAGATCATCGCAGAAGGTGGGAGCGATGCCTTGACCAAATACAATCAAGTCCTGAAGAAGAAGAAGAAGAAGAATGAGACAGAAAACAAGGCTATAGGTAGCAATGCTAACAACTAGAAAATAAAATGGAACGACAACACATCTGTTGGGAGTCAACAGGGGAGCCAGCAGAAGAGGAGAATTGAAGCATGTGCTATATGCGAGAAGAATCACACTGTTGAGTGCTTGAAGGGAAGGCGAGTATGTTTTAACTTTGGTCAAGAAGGCCACATTACGCCGAATTATCTTAAACCGAAGAAGGGAGCTTGCTATAAATGTGGATCTAAGGATCACATGACCCGAAGTTGCCCAAGGAAGCCAGTAGGAGGGCCAATAGGAAGTGGAGGAAATAGTAGCGACAGCATTTTGGCTATCGCTGGACCACCGCAGGCGAGCCAACCCACTGCCAGAATGTTCAACATGACAGTGCAGGATGCTGTGCAGTTAAAAGATGTGGTGTCAGGTATTATTCCGGTCAATAGTATTAATGCTTACGTATTATTTGATTCGGGTGCTACTTGTTCATTCATATCTGATGACTTTGCTAAGACTTTAGACTTACCTAAAGAGGAATTAGTTTACCCCTTGAACATAGAGATTGTGAATAGGGATGTTATTCTTGTTAGGTTTGTTTACAAGAACTGTAGATTAAACATTAATGGTCAGGAATTGATGGTAGATTTGATTCCGATTAAACTTGGGGAGTTTGATGTTATACTTGGTATGGATTGGTTGTTTGAATATGGTCCAGTAATAGATTGCTAGAAGAAATCGGTAAACCTTACGACTCCGTCGAAGGTAGTGTTTTATGGTAGCCAATCGCCTAGACAAGCGAGTTGTCTTACGATTATGCAAGCCAAGAAGTTATTGAAGCAAGGTTGTGTGGGGTATTTATCCTATATAATGGATACTCGTAAGGAGAGTCCAAAGATGGAAGAGATATCAATGGTTAGGGAGTTTGTGGACGTATTTCCGAGCGCTTTGCCAGGACTTCCGCCAGATAGAGAGATATAGTTCGTGATCGACTTAGCACCGAGGACTGCTCCGATATCGAAATCCTCATACATAATGGCTCTAGTCGAGATGAAGGAGTTGATGGTTCAACTACAAGAATTGCTGGACAAAAAGTATATTCAGCCGAGCGTATCGCCATGGGGAGCGCCAGTATTGTTCGTCAAGAAGAAGGATGGATCGTTGCAGCTATGCATTGATTATAGGGAGTTGAACAAAGTCACGATCAATAATAGGTATCCTTTACCTAGGATCGATGAATTGTTCGATCAACTAAAGGGTGCTAGATACTTCTCAAAAATAGATTTGAGAAATGGGTATTGTAGACACTCAAAATTTTTTGCCCCGATACTAACACTATAGGAGGGTAAAACTGTCTTATCAAATCAACTTCGATCTCCAATCGGACAGTCAGATCAATCCCGATCTCAATATCGGGCCATCAAATCAACTCCGATCTCCAATCAGACAGTCAAATCAACCTCGATCTCAATATCAGGCCATCAAATCAACTCTAATCTCTAATTGGACCGTTAGATCAGCCCCGATCTCAATATCAGGCCATCAAATCAACTTTGATCTCTAATCGGACCGTCAAATCAACCCCGATCTCAACATCAAGCCATCAAATAAACTCTAATCTCCAATCGGAATGTCAGATCAACCCCAATCTCTAATCGGGCCATCAAATCAACCCCGATCTCTATATCGGGCCATCAAATCAACTACGATCTCCACTCGGACCGTCAGATCAACCCCGATCTCAATATCGGGCCTTTTAAATCAACCCCGGTCACTAATACCGAGATAACCACAGTCTCGAACACCAGTCTCAGGATGTCAACTCAGCCCCGATCTCAACCCGAGAGGTACAGATCAGCCCCGGTCTCAGCTAGGGAAGTACAGGTCAGCCCCGGTCGCAACCCGGGAAATCAAGTCAACTTTGGGAACGAACCTGAAACTGGCCAACATCTCCAGAGGAAAACCTGGATCGAACCAAGTCAACTTCAGAGATTACACTAAGGACAGACGAACTCGAATGGGATCCAAGTCTTGGAAACAACTCCCGGAAGTCAACCAAAGGCCATGTCGACACTAAAGGCAACCCCGGGAGGGGAAAAATGGACATTTTACCAACCTCAAGCTGATTCGATCAAACTTAAGCTGAATTAATGCCACCAAGGTCAGAACGAACCATAACAGCGCAAGACAGCTCAACGGATAAACTGCGGGGAATCGAAGACTTGGTTGTGAACCCATCTTCTTGGACCTGAAAAATGTTTTATCCCACGTCATTGTGATACTCTCGGTGAGGGCTTTCCGAAAAGGTATTGTACGCCTAAAACGGACGCTCCGATCAAAAGTTAGAAAGTTTCGACTTTGACCTCGCGTTGCTCGGAGTGCACGTACTTCAAGATAGTAAAACCAGGCACGTGGGCCCCACCAGGGGAGCCACACCTCTACCTGCGGCAGTAGTAGGTAGGGTGGAGGTTCCCTGACCTATATATATGGGGTGACCCCCCCCCCCCCCCCCTCATTTCAAAAAAGAAAAAACGCAGCGAACCTCTGTCCGTTTGATTTTCTGACTTTTTCACCTCTTCTAAACCCAAATTTTTTTACTCTAACACATAGATATACCCACATACTATCACATATTAGAAAATACCTTGTAGATTCTGATGTTTAGAGCCTACGATTTGG
Organism: Panax stipuleanatus; assembly: GCA_020205555.1. NCBI lineage: Eukaryota > Viridiplantae > Streptophyta > Magnoliopsida > Apiales > Araliaceae > Panax > Panax stipuleanatus. The sequence continues at coordinate 44,937,434 of CM035123.1, read as the reverse complement.
CAAAAAAACCCGTGTAGCAGTCCATTGTACGTATTTTTACGATTCGAAAGTGATTCCTACTTCTTTGCACTGTTTTGCACTTGCATATCAAATTTTGTTTACTAAATATGCCCGAAACTTAGTTTTGTGGGTTTACATCAAAATTTGGTACATTTTTGTATATAAACTCAATTTCTAGCATTTTTACAACTCGGATTGACGATCCGGCAGCTCTAACATCTTCAGTGCATTAGCACCTTCATTTTAAGCAACTTCGCCTGACTGGGTTCTCTTCTCAGTTTGGGTTTGGCTTTTTCTCGTGTTTATTTAACTATATATATACTAACTTTTCAATTCTGTCAAGCCCAGATGTCAAATCTGAGGTAGTTTACTGCTTTTATATATATTTATGCATATATAAGCAGCCTTCACCACCACTGGGTTCTCTTCCCAGTCTTGGTTTACTACATTTCTGTCAATATATATATATATATATATATATATATATATATATATATATTTATATATTTCTGTCCGGCCTGGATTATTCTGTGGCCTTTATACTATTTTTGCACACTTTACCATTACTGGGTTATCTTCCCAGTCCCTGGTTGACTACAGTTCCGTACATTTACATTTCAGTTCGGCCTGGATTATACTATGGCCTTTTTACTGCTTTTATATATAAATATGCATATATAAGCAGCCTTCACCACCACTGGGTTATCTTCCCAGTCTTGGTTGACTACTTTTCTGTTAATATATATTTATATATATATATATATATATTTCAATTCCAGTCCGGGCACCGGTGTGAAAACCCATCGCCCTTTATAGGTTTTGTATATATATAACTGTGTATATATCTTGGCTTTATTTGCTTTTCATTAAATTAATGCTTTAAATATTCATTTGATATGAATCGGCATTTTTCAGTCACAAAAGCAACCTCGCGTCCCTTAGATCGCTTTTTAGTGCTTCACACCCATATTAGTGCTTCGCACCAACTATCATCATATGCATACGGTGAGGGCGATGTATGTGAATGTATGTTGTGTGTTCCTCTCACAAGGAGGCAAAACCCGTCGGTGATAAGTAATGTCTCTGGGGACGGCTTAGTCTATGGGGCTCATGAAAATGCACCACCCAGATTCGCTCTAGTTGAAAGATCGGATTAATTTCCCCTCTAGTAGATTGCAATGATCTGGGAACCTTCATGCCAAAAAAGCCGCGAGAGTAGCCAAAGATAGGTCAGCCTCTGATTAACCAAATCCAATGGGAAGCTTCTTCATGCCTTCCTCTTTTAATTCAATGTACAGTTTTCAATATTTATTTATTGTCATCCTGTCATCAAAACAACTGACCCCTGTTTTGCAGGATAAAATTAAAAACCACATCATGCATCTTATCCCTACCTACCTCAGGAAATTGACACGCCTATGTTTTGTTGTAGGAAAAAAATTAGTCCTATCACTAGGTCTAAGTCTAAGAAAGCACTAAGTCCATCCACGGACATGGCTTCAAGTGCTCAAACAGAATCCACCCCTGTATCTAGGGAAGAGTTCGAAGGACTGAGAAATCAGATAGTTGAACTAGCCAATTTTTTGAGAGAATAAAGAAAGGCCGTTAAAGGGAAGCAAACCCAAACTCATACAGAACCAAGAGCACCTGGTGGTAGTGGTCGTTAAGAGACCAAAATGGCCGAGACTCAGATTCTTGGACCACAAAACCAGGACACAACCAACAAAACCCCTGAAATCACCACCCTCAACAAAGAACTGGAACTGGTGACTTTCTCATAAAAGTACAGGAATTGGCGCTCCTCATAGTGAAACGCTCTGTTGAATATACTTCTTGTCCAGCAATTCCTGCAGTTGAACCATCAAGTCCTTTATCTCGACTGGAACCATTCTGTACGGAGCTTTCAAAATCGGAGCGGTTCCTGGCACTAAGTCGATTACAAACTCTATCTCCCTATCTGGCGGAAGTCCTGGCAAGTCGCTCGGAAATACGTCCACAAACTCCCTAACCACGAATATCTCTTCTATCTTCGGGTTCTCCTTACGAGTATCTACTATGTAGGCTAGATATCTTGCATAGCCTTACGTCAAAAGTTTCTTGGCTTGCATGACCGTCAGAAAACTCGCTTGTCTAGGAGATTTGCTACCATAGAAGACTAACTTTGACGGAGTCGTAAGATTTACCGACTTCCTCTGACAGTCGATTATCGCCCCATGGTTGAACAACCAATCCATACCCAAAATCACATTGAATTCCCCAAGTTTTATCGGAATCAAATCTACCCTCAATTCCTGACCCTTAATGTCCAATCTACAGTTTTTATATACAAACCTAACAGGAATAACCTCCCTATTCGCAATCTCTATGTTCAAGGGATAAATTCATTCCTCTTTAGGTAAGTTTAGGTTCTTAGCAAAATCCTCAGATATGAATGAGGAAGTAGCACCCGAATCAAATAATACATATGCATTTATACTATTGACCGAAATAATACCTGACACCACATCTTTTGATTGTATAACATCCTGCACCGTCATGTTGAATGTGCGGGCAGTGGGTCGAACGGTCTGTAGTGGTCCAGCGATAGTCAGAGTGCTACCGCTGCCATTTCCTCCATTCTCTGTTGACCCTGTTGCTGGTGTGACGCCCCCAAATTTGAGTCCCTTCTATTACCTCGAATCCGGTGCAGTCACGATACTACTAGTCAAATATTTACATCTTTTTATTCATAACTTAAAGAATAAAACTTGCTTTATTACAATTCAGGATATAAATTCTTTTAATTTCTAGTATCTTGTATAATGACCCCAAACTTTTATAAGTTACAATATTGGTCATTTATCATCCCTATCTAAACATCAAATTCGATGTTACAAAAATGCAGAATAACTCAAACTTTTTCAATCCTCTTGAATAAAATCTTTTATTGATTTCATAATCTTAAATCAATTACATAACCTTGAATCAATATATTATGATTCATCCTATTCGAATTACTGTATAAGATTCTACATCTTGGTTCGATATCCTCTATGTATTAACTAATACATCTTTACAACACTACTAGTATTAAACAGTGTAAACAACTATCAAGTACATCTCCTAGAACCTAAGCATGGTTCAAGAGCATAACTTTAATTAAACAGTAATCTTCTTTCAATGCTAACGAACTCTATCAATCACTTAGCACGTAACTTTACCGTGGATCCTTAACCTGCAAAAATGGTTATTTGCAAGAGTGAGCTCGACAGCTCAGCAATTCTAACAGTTTTCATACATCACATAGCATATAATATCATGCTCAGTTCATACATTCATAATCATTTAAATATACTACGCATGTTACTGCTACATAACAGGCATATATCATCATATATCATACATATTTCATATGCATTTCATATCAACATTCTCATAGCATAACATAATTCAACTAACAGTTATCGAATTCATATAACAAATAGGAACTGAAAGACTTGCCTGATTCGTAGTTTATCAACTACGACTTAACTGCTTAAAGATATCTACACTTCGTGTATTCCTACACAGTTATATAATCATAGATTCATACCCATCAGTCATACATTTTATATGCTCTTAATATAAGAACAAATATCGTTTCCTAACTTGGTTTCTTCAACTTAGGATATCCATGAGACTAGCTCGTTCTACTATCATATTTATCTAAACAATCTTGTTTCATATCTTGTAGTCCTTAAGGACGACATATAAACATAACTTAAGGTCATGCAGTTAACAAACTGCTCTTGGCAACTCTGCAGAACGGCGCGGCAGCGCTGCATATAAGCTTGGGAGTGACGCGGCCGCGCTACTCCCTACCAGAACCAGACTTGAGATTTTCATTGCTCAGTCTAGTCTTAACATAATATGCATACTATAAACATACCTCAAGTAGGTTCTGTTATTTCTTCAAGTTCGTATTTCAAACCATTTAGTTTTGAATTATACAGCTCTATGTTTAATTACTTAAATCAACAAGGCCTAACACTTCTTTTAACAACGTTTCAATGTTATAAGATTTTAAACCATGTATTGGTACTAATCAACCTTTAACACTCATGCTCACATGTATCTACCTCATTTACATAGACATAGCATAGTTCATTAGTTGAAAACTTATTTTAAACCATGTTCAAATAGTCTAATTCATGCTTAGCTACATGATGAACACACTCAACACGTCTAGAGGCATAATGCATCCTAGTATATATGTTTGAAAAGTCATAATACACTTCACACAATGTTCAAGACTATTAGTTCTCAAAACTTCCAAGTTTCCCCTTTAAATTCTTTTGTTCAACTATGATCAATATGTTCAACAATTTAATGACCAAGTTGCAAACCATCTCAAGTATCTAAAACATGCTTTGAGGTAATACTCGAATGGGGTTTTAAAACTACCTTTAAAACTCTTTAATCAAGACTAAATATGTTCGTTTAACAAGGGACTAGCTATGTTAACCATTATTCCACATAAGGGTGCTCAATGATCCTTAATATACATGATCATGTGCAACAACTCATCAACATATAGTTAGTATAATTTCTATTTTGAAAACTTATTTCAAAATATGCTTGGATAGGTTATATCATACTTAACAACCTTTTATATGCAATATATATTAAAACCATATTCCTAATCCATTCTCTCACATGACTAGATCACATACTCATGTTCGAAGTGTCGAAACTTGAAAGACACAAAGTTCGTTAAGTTTCATTTTCAAAACCTCAAGTTTTCTTTTAGAAAATCATTAATACCAAGCTAGTGCAACCATTTTGATGCAAGGCCACTGTAGGCCACAAGTCAGACTACTAATATACCTATTTAAGTTATACACACATGCTCAGAATACCAGAAGCACAAAAATCACTTTTCATGATCTGCCCACCAGCGCGGCTGCGCTGGTTTTGTATGGGGAAGTGGCACGGCCGCGCCACCTCGGTTCAGGTTCAGGATTGGTTCTGCTTCTACAGAATTCCCATGAACTAATTATCTAATACTTCAATGTAGCATGCTTTAGACCAACTACACTGTTGGGTTTGTACGAAATCGTGACGCAATCAAATTGCAAAAATTAGCGGAAGCATGGTATATCAGAGTTTAAAAAATTTCTACAAAACCATTACCCAGATCATCCTTTATGCAAATTATTAATTTAAAACGATAAATAAGAAGTTATGGAATCATACCCTTGTAGAACGAAGCTTCCACAGGTACTAGTTCAACTCCTTGTTCTTCGTGATCTCCTTGAATTTTCGGGTTAGATTCCTTCCTTTGATCAACGTTAGCCACCCAAGTGTTTGGCCTCTAGAGGTGATCCACCAAGGAAGAGGAATTATCAAGAAGGAGGGTGTTTGGCTAAACCTTAGTTTTCTATCCTCTATAGAAAAGGAGTACTCTCCAACAATTGGAATTTCATCAATCAATATCTATTATAAGACTCATCTTATATAGATATTGGTCAACCCTTCTAATCCTATTAGACATGGGATTTCTTTTAATTAATTAAACTCCTTTAATTAATTTAGGCTTCCCACCACATGGGAATAATTAATTAAATTTATTTAATTAATTTATCTCCTAATCTTATTAGGAATAAATGAGAGTACTAATATTAAATTAATTACTAAACTCCTTTAGAAATTAAAATAATAATAATTGTAATAATATTAATAAGACTCCTTTTATTAATTTATATTTAATATTTTCAAAATATTAAATAATAAACATTAAGCTATTTAATTTATTCTATCACTATAGATTAAATTAATTATACTTAATGCATTATTACGATTATGCCATTACCTTCTTAAATAATTATTCTTCCTTTTATGGTGTGACCCTTTAGGTTCTCTATATTAAACCGGTTGTGAATAAATCAATTAGAACAATTCTAATCTTATTTAAATAAATAAATTAAACTAATAATTTATTTAAATAAATAATATTTATTCTACAATAGGGATAAGCCTCCCTAGCGATCAACGACTTTTCAGATAATATAGATTTCAACATTAATCATAAAAGAACCTGTGAGTAAATAGTTACCATACAATTCAATCCTTCCACCATACAATGTCCCAATTAATATAAGACATGAATTTACTGTCAAGTCTTATTTTATTTAATTATATGTATTTCGATTAGAAAATGCACAACTCCGATTAATGCAAATTAGAAACCTCTTTCTAATTTCATTCCACCTTGGCCAAGGATTCCTGGGTTGTCATTTAATGAATCACATAGGACATATCTCCTCTTTTACTAGAGGTGGTAGATTCTTTATTGATCATTCATTATCTCCATATGTAACTCATTATACCCAAGCATACCCTATATATGCCTTAAAAGGTCTTAAGGAATAAGTTAAAGTATAATTTGTTACATACAAGATACTATGATGATCTCAAGTCCAAGGATCACTTGTACTACTTTCACATTAGGAATTCCTATTGACAGGCGAGTAAAACTCCATTAGGTATTCCATAGCGAGTCACGTTCAGTGAACTTATTCTCCAATAAGCACCTACATACTTGCTTTAGTGTCTCCACACAAATGATCATGAGATCAATCATCCTCATCCAATGAGCAAGCAACATATGTACCAATCTATCCGGATTTACAAACCCCTTTTTAGTAATCCCACGATTGGGAACTATTTTAGTTTTAAAGATTTCTAAGAATTTAGATCTCATTAGCATGATCAACATCATGATTCTAAAAGCATTGCTTAAAACTATGGGTTATTTACATATTATAAAAATAGCACCATGTAGATAATTAAATGCCTTTAATAAATAAATATTTTATTAATAAATAAATAAGATTGTTTACAAAGTATGTGCTTTATCATCATACATGATTGGCTTGTATACACACTACTATGAATCTCCCACTTGCACTAAAGCCAATCGCCATGGTATCTCATACCCATCTTCTCTAAGTGACGATCAAACTGCTGTTGTGTTAAAGCTTTAGTAAATGGATCTGCAATGTTGTCTTGAGAGTCTACACGCTCCAAGGTGACGTCTCCTCTTTCAATGATCTCCCTAATCAAGTGAAATTGCCGCAACACGTGTTTAGATTTCTGATGAGACCTCGATTCCTTAGCTTGTGCAACTGCTCCTGTGTTGTCACAGTAAACGGGAACTGCTTCTCTAATGCTAGGAACCACACCAAGTTCATTTATGAACTTCTTCATCCAAACAGCTTCCTTTGCAGCTTCACTTGCAGCTATATACTCTGCCTCTGTCACTGAATCAGCAACTGTTTGCTGCTTGGAACTCTTCCAACTCACTGCGCCTCCATTCAAGGTAAAAACATACCCCGAAACAGATTTACTGTCATCTAGGTCCGTTTGAAAACTTGAGTCTGTGAAGCCCTCGAGTTTTAATTCAGACCCACCGTAGACAAGAAAAATATCCTTAGTCCTTCTCAAGTATTTTAGGATAGTCTTCACTGCCTTCCAGTGCTCTTCTCCTGGATTCGACTGGTATCTGCTCGTTACACTAAGTGCATGAGCAACATCCGGTCTAGTACATATCATACCGTATATGATAGATCCTATTGCAGAAGCATAAGGGATCTTACTCATACGGTCTCTCTCCTCAGGTGTCTTTGGGGCCTGTTTCTTGGAGAGATGTATTCCATGGCTCATCGGCATGAGACCTCTTTTGGAATCTTCCATGCTAAATCTCTTTAGCATTGCATCAATGTACGTTCCTTGGGATAAACCAAGCATCCTTTTAGATCTATCTCTATAGATCTTTATTCCCAAAATATAGGATGCTTCTCCCAAGTCCTTCATGGAGAAGTGTTTAGATAACCAGATTTTAATCGATTGTAGCATAGGAATGTCATTCCCTATCAGTAATATATCATCAACATATAATACAAGGAATGAAATTGCGCTCCCACTAACCTTCTTGTACACACATGGTTCATCGTCATTTTTGATAAAATCAAACTCTTTGATTGTCTCATCAAAACGAATGTTCCATCTACGAGAAGCTTGCTTCAATCCATAAATGGATCGTTGCAGCTTATAGACTTGAGTTGTTCCAACCTTTGAAACAAATCCCTCTGGCTGTGTCATATACACATCCTCCTCAAGTTTCCCATTAAGAAAGGCCGTTTTCACGTCCATCTGCCAGATCTCATAGTCGTTATAAGCTGCAATCGCAAGCAAAATCTGAATGGACTTGAGCATAGCTACTGGTGAAAAGGTTTCATCATAGTCAACTCCTTGTCTTTGTTTGAAACCTTTTGCAACCAGTCGGGCCTTATAGGTCTCTACCTTACCGTCCGCTCCAGTCTTTCTTTTAAAGACCCATTTACACCCAATAGGCTTAATGCCTTCAAGTGGTGAAACCAAAGTCCATACTTTATTTTCATACATGGAGTCCATTTCAGATTTCATGGCTTCAAGCCATTTCCCTGAGTCTTTATTACTCATAGCCTGTTCGTAATTCAATGGATCATCATTCATAATGTGTACCTCATCGTCATCCTCTATAATGAATCCATACCTCTCAGGTATCTTTGGTACTCTTCCAGATTTACGAACAAGGTGTAGTATAGTAGGTTCTTCTACTTGGTCAGGTACCTGACTTTGATCCGTGATAATTTGTGGTTCTTGAACTTCTTCAAGATATATCTTACTCCCACTGACCCCTTCATGGATAAACTCCTTTTACAAGAAGGCAGCATGTTCCGCAACAAACACCTTTTGATCAGTTGGATGATAGAAATAATACCCTAAAGTTTCTTTAGGGTATCCCACAAATCTACACTTATCAGATTTAGTCTGTAGCTTATCATTTTCAAACTTTTTGACATAAGCTGGGCAATCCCAAGTCTTAACATGCTTAAGATTTGGTTTCCTCCCCTTCCACATCTCATATGGAGTCTTTGGGGCGGATTTGGTAGGTACCTTGTTAAGTAGGTATGCAGCCGTTTCTAGGGCATATCCCCAGAAAGAAATTGGAAGGTCGGTAAAACTCATCATGGATCGAACCATGTCCAACAGTGTTCGATTTCTCCTTTCAGATACTCCATTTAACTGTGGTGTACCTGGAGGAGTCCATTATGAGATTATACCATTTTCTTTGAGACAATTGAGAAACTCACCGCTTAAGTATTCTCCACCTTGATCTGATCGAAGTATCTTTATACTCTTGCCCGTTTGTTTCTCTACTTCACTTCTGAACTCTTTGAACTTTTCAAATGATTATGACTTGTATTTTATTAAATACACATATCCAAATCTTGAGTGATCATCAGTGAAAGTAATAAAATAAGAATATCCACCCCATGCATTTATTGTCATAGGTCCACAAACGTCTGTGTGAATCAATGCCAACAACTCTGTAACTCTTTCTCCTTTTCCACTAAAAGGAGATTTAGTCATTTTACCCATGAAACAAGATTCACAAGTTGGATATGATTCATAATCAGATAACTCAAGGAGCCCATCTTTATGCAACTTGGAAAATCTTGTTTCATTGATATGACCGAGTCTACAGTGCCACATGTAAGTATAATTAATATCATCTCTTTTCCTTTTCTTAGTTTGTTCAATTTGAAAAATATTTTCTTGTAAGTCAAGTGTATAAAGTCCATTTCGCAAATTTCCAATACCATATAAAACATCGTCTTTATAAATAGAACAACTATTATTCTTTATAACAACGTTAAATCCTTCCATATCCAATACAAAAATTAAAATAATGTTTTTAATAATATTCGGAACATAATAACAATTATTAAGATAAATGGACTTGCCCGAAGGTATTACTAAACAATAAGTCCCTACAGCTAATGCAGCAACCTTTGCTCCATTCCCCACTCGTAGGATGACCTCATCATTGCTCAGCTTTCTATTTCTGACCAGTCCCTTCACATTATTACATATGTGAGAACCACAGCCGGTATCCAATACCCAAGTAGAATTTTGACTTTCTGAAAAATTAATTTCAATCATGAACAAACCTTGATTGGAAGTCGAAGCTTCTCCAAGCTTCTTCTTTGCCAGAAACTTCTTGCAGCTCCTCTTCCAATGACCCGGCTCGTTGCAATGGAAGCACATTCATTTGCTAGCTGGATCAGATTTCTTTTGTTCCTTTATGTTCACTTTGCCCTTGGTCATCCGAGATCGGAAGAGCTCCTTAGATATCTCATATCTAGCAGTCCTACTTTGTTCACCATACAACTCCTTGAGGTGAATCAACATAGTAGGAGCATCCATATTTTCGTGCTGACGCTGAAGCTCGTTATTCATGGATGCAAGCATGATGCATTGAGCCACAGATGCATCATCTTGCCACTTTACAATGGTGGCAATCTCTTCGTCAGAGGCTGTTTCTGGAACAATTCCAGGGACAGGTGAGTTTAGGACATAAGAAATCTTTTCAGTAATGAGAACTATTCTCAGATTTCTTAGTCAGTCCGTATAATTCGGCCCGGTAAGCTTATTAGCATCAAGTATGCTTCGCAGTGAAATTAGTGATTTTGACATTTTTAAAATTCTGCATGTGAAAAACAACATTTTACCAAACATTCATTTTATTAATTTTACATACCAAAATAAATTTAAGTCTTTATTTTAAATTGGTATCTCTCACTATTTTTATCAAACTATATTACCCTCACTTATATAGTTCGGCAACATCTAATTAAAGATTTGCTAGTGAGAATAAGGATTCCATTTTAAATGTATATAACCTTGTGGATAGCACAACAAGCGATATACAAATAAATAGGTAGACAACTCTTGTCAATTACATCACTATATAACTCCTTTTATTTTGCCTCTTAAATCATAATGGTCAAGTGTGTGCACATCCGAACTAAAATGATTTAAGTTAAGTCCAGCCTAGCACTTCCATAAATTCAAAAAAGAAAAATGTTCGTCCTTGTGGATAGCACAACAAGACTAGATCGTTCAATTTTCTTGATAAGCATCAAATGTGATTAATTAACATCTTAAATACGCAATACTCGCCTTGTGGATAGCACAACAAGCTCATATTAAATATTTAATACTCTATTAATTTATCATGCTAGAAGGCGACGTTCGATATTTCAAATATCATTTGAACGCTTCGAACTTAATATTATTTCTTTGAGGGGTTTGTTATTATTTGTCTCATCTTGTTTAGCGCGCATGCACATATATATATAAAATACGCGACATTTTATTAAACATGCGAAGCATGTTTGCATAAAATATAATATATATAATATTTAGCATGCAATATAGAATATTATATTCTACCCGGATTGATTATGGACTTTTATTCTAGTTTGGTTCACTAGAGCCACCAAGTGAACCAAAAGGTCAAACTTAGGAGTGCAAGAATTTAAATTTAAATATAACTATTACATTTAAACCCGGGCTCCATACAAACGGATCTTCACGCGCTTCTTGCTCCTTGGTCTCCAATTTCTTCAAGATAATTCTAATTATTTCTATTACATTAAACTATTTAATTTAAATAGAAACCTTGATCAGCAGTCAAGGGGAAGTACATAGGAGGGAGATAGAATTTTACATCAAGAAAAAAAATTAGAGAAGACGAGGTACACAGACCCCATTTAATAAAACCCATTCATTCAAGCATTTAACTAAAATAAAATCCAATCACATTGGTCAAATAGTCCATAATCAATCCCCATTTATTATCATACATATCACCATATATATCAATAAATAAATATTCATCTCATGAATTAAAATATTTCATATATATATGAGTATCATTTAATGGGCAATTTTAAATTGCATGAAATCCAATTTCAAGATTAAAATAAACTCTTTATTTTAATTATAAAATTATTTAGAATATAATATATAAATATATCATATATATATATATATAATATAAATTCACATTTATTTTTTAAAAAGAAGTCACCTTCTTTTATTAAAAGAGTCCTGCAGGTTTATTAAAAGAGTCCTTTCCTGATGGGTCATCTTCTTTTTGGAGTAAGAAAGAGACAACACCTTTTCTTTGTAGAATTCAAGATTAGCACCCCAAAAAAAAATTGTGATTCGTCCCAAAAAAAAATTACATTTTTTTTTCTTAAAAAAAAAAAATTATACAATAAAATTATGCCCAATAAATTATTTTAAATATATACCCATATGTATATGAAATCAAAAATAAATTAATAATTGCATAAAGGTTTGGCTCTGATGCCACTGTTGGATTTGTATGAAATCGTGACGCAATCAAATTACAAAAATTAGCGGAAGCATGGTATATCAGAGTTTAAAAAATTTCTACAAAACCATTACCCGGATCATCCTTTATGCAAATTATTAATTTAAAACGATAAATAAGAAGTTATGGAATCATACCCTTGTAGAACGAAGCTTCCACAGGTACTAGTTCAACTCCTTGTTCTTCATGATCTCCTTGAATTTTCGGATTAGATTCCTTCCTTTGATCAACGTTAGCCACCCAAGTGTTTGGCCTCTAGAGGTGATCCACCAAGGAAGAGGAATTATCAAGAAGGAGGGTGTTTAGCTAAACCTTAGTTTTCTATCCTCTATAGAAAATGAGTACTCTCCAACAATTGGAATTTCATCAATCAATATCTATTATAAGACTCATCTTATATAGATATTGGTCAACCCTTCTAATCCTATTAGACATGGGATTTTTTTTAATTAATTAAACTCCTTTAATTAATTTAGGCTTCCCACCACATGGGAATAATTAATTAAATTCATTTAATTAATTTGTCTCCTAATCTTATTAGGAATAAATAAGAGTACTAATATTAAATTAATTACTAAACTCCTTTAGAAATTAAAATAATAATAATTGTAATAATATTAATAAGACTCCTCTTATTAATTTATATTTAATATTTCTAAAATATTAAATAATAAACATTAAGCTATTTAATTTATTCTATCACTATAGATTAAATTAATTATACTTAATGCATTATTACGATTATGCCATTACCTTTCTTAAATAATTATTCTTCCTTTTATGGTGTGACCCTTTAGGTTCTCTATATTAAACCGGATGTGAATAAATCAATTAGAACAATTCTAATCTTATTTAAATAAATAAATTAAACTAATAATCTATTTAAATAAATAATATTTATTCTACAATAGGGATAAGCCTCCCTAGCGATCAACGACTTTTCAGATAATATAGATTTCAACATTAATCATAAAAGAACCTGTGAGTAAATAGTTACCATACAATTCAATCCTTCCACCATACAATGTCCCAATTAAATATAAAACATGAATTTACTGTCAAGTCTTATTTTATTTAATTATATGTATTTCGATTAGAAAATGCACAACTCCGATTAATGCAAATTAGAAACCTCTTTCTAATTTCATTCCACCTTGGCCAAGGATTCCTGGGTTGTCATTTAACGAATCACATAGGACATAGCTTCTCTTTTACTAGAGGTGGTAGATTCTTTATTGATCATTCATTATCTCCATATGTAACTCATTATACCCAAGCATACCCTATATATGCCTTAAAAGGTCTTAAGAAATAAGTCAAAGTATAATTTGTTACATACAAGATACTATGATGATCTCAAGTCCAAGGATCACTTGTACTACTTTCACATTAGGAATTCTTATTGACAGGCGAGTAAAACTCCATTAGGTATTCCATAGCGAGTCACGTTCAGTGAACTTATTCTCCAATAAGCACCTACATACTTGCTTTAGTGTCTCCACATAAATGATCATGAGATCAATCATCCTCATCCAATGAGCAAGCAACATATGTACCAATCTATCCGGATTTACTAATCCCCTTTTTAGTAATCCCACGATTAGGAACTATTTTAGTTTTAAAGCTTTCTAAGAATTTAGATCTCATTAGCATGATCAACATCATGATTCTAAAAGCATTGCTTAAAACTATGGGTTATTTATATATTATAAAAACAGCACTATGTAGATAATTAAATGCCTTTAATAAATAAATATTTTATTAATAAATAAATAAGATTGTTTACAAAGTATGTGCTTTATCATCATACATGATTGGCTTGTATGCACACTACTATCATACACTACACCATAAACATGCATATAACTCTACTTACAATCAAGAATTCAATAATTTCTAAGAATTCAATAATCTTGAAACTCAAGAACACAATTAAGAGTTATACCTCATTGAAGCTTGAACGGACAGAGCTTTCTCTCACAATCAGATTTTTCCCTCAAACTCTCTATAGCAACTTAGCAATTATTTAGCAACTTCAATGTGTGAATATGAAGCTTCAATTTATAGAGAAATCATGGACCAAATTTGGTTCTTGCACATTGAATCAAACCAATGGGATAACAAAGAAGACATTGGGCAAGAAAGGTTTGGTGGAGGGTCACTATTACGACCACTCCCCCCTTCATCATCACCATCATTGCATAGCCATTATTGCTTTCTTGCTAGCCTTTATCAACTCTTAGCATAGACCAAGGGTCTAATACACGTGAATGAGAAAGAGTGGGCCTATGAATATAGGACAAGCATTTTAAACTCAGCATTTGGCAATTTTATGCATACATACTTAGGTTTATCTCATTTGAGCTTATTAAGTCAATTTTTATAACTTTATGTTACTACACCACATTAAGTTGTAGGTATACATATATATATACACATGTACACCCACATTTAAACAAGCATACCAATACATATAATAATATAACTCATGTACATTGGTTTAATTTAATTAATATTTTAATTAGACTAGATATAAAATAGTTGGGTATTCTCATCTCATAATTTTTCATAAAATTATTATCTCAATTACACCCAAATATTATAATGATAATTAATATTAATTATTTATTAACTTGCCATTTCTTTTAATAATCATAGTTAAACCTCTAATTGATTTAACTATACCACTCATGCCACACAAGGCAGAATTATGTAAGCTTAGTATTTAATAAACCTCAAGCTTACAAAATAATATTACTCTCAATGTCACATCTTATAATAAGTTCATGATGTAATACCATTACAATGCTTATTTACATGTTCTCTAATTATAGTAAATCTATTACCCTCCTATGGGCAATACCCAATGGTCAAAGAGGAGTTGGTGGTTAACTCCACCAACTACTACTATTCATGGTCCTTCTTCATCATTTCTCCCACATGGCTCCGGCTTGAACTTCACCATGGTATAAAAATTAGCATTTGGGCATAGAATAGGGGTCATGAGAGGGGTTTATTGCACCATGTCACATAATTAATTCTCATAACATATATACTTACATTTAGCAAATAAACTAACACTCTACACACCAATGCATGGCCTATACTTATATTCAAACTATTACCCTCCTATGGTCATTACACAAGGGGCAACGAAGAGTTGGTGGCTAACTCCCACCAACTACTACTATTCATTATACTAGCCATTTAGTTAACCATCATTGCTCTCACATGGGCTAACTTGCAAGCTTATAGCTAATAACTTAATGTTATTATCATATGATAGGGTCACCCATACATCCAATCATATAATCCATGTACATTTGACAATACTGAATATATTTT
Source organism: Panax stipuleanatus (assembly GCA_020205555.1). NCBI lineage: Eukaryota > Viridiplantae > Streptophyta > Magnoliopsida > Apiales > Araliaceae > Panax > Panax stipuleanatus. Next base: position 44,921,839 of record CM035123.1, on the reverse strand, counting down.
AATTGAGTAGTATCACACCCTATTATTGTAAATTTTATTATTTCAATTATACTTAACCATTGAAATAATTATTAACAACAATTATTTATTTAGTTTAATTTAATATCATTCATAAAGTACACATTTATGTGCCGCACATAACACATTGTCATATAGGTCCATTTATGTAACTCATGTGACTCATTTCACTTTACCATATAGTTTCCTATATTATATAGTTTTCTTGAAGTGTCACACTTCATTTCATATTATATAGATGTAGTTACTATATAACTTATAATTACACATCATTGCACATAGCAATTTATCCACATAATAATACTAATTAATTCCTTTAATTATTCATTCATTAATTTATTTAATGAATGTCTATCCCACCACTTTGCCACACTAGGCATACCTCACAAGCTCAATATTAAGCTTATCATTACTTCCACCACATTTTAATATTCCTTTTAATATAAGGTTTGTGTGACACATGCACTCTAATGTCAAGCTACCTTAAATAACTATACACTTATAATATGTATAGCATTTATGCTCAGAATAATTAAGATTTACTCTATTATTATAAAATCTACGATAAAATAATAACTTAAGTTATTTAATACATTAAAATAACTTAGCTTTCATTTATTAATTAGCTCTCTTAAAAATACATTAGAATTTATGTATTTTGCTATAACATGACATAAAAATGTTTTTATCATGTTTTTCTCTCAATATAGGCATTAATTATAATAAAACGACTTACTCATTTTCTCAAGATATTATTTTAATATCATATCTAAGTATTATTAAAATAGTTACATGTATGACACATGTACACCTTTTATATAGAAAATAGGCCATAAGTTTATTTTCTATTATGATAAATTGTTCCCAAAATAATTTCTTTAATCTATACATTTAACCATATCTCAATATTAATTAATTCTCTAATCAATATTTATTTAAAGATATATATTGGTTCAACAACGTATATATATTTTATTAACGTCGTTCGTACATTCATATAATACTATGCCGAGTAATATATATAAAGGCACTTACTATAATCATATACTCCACACATGTATTAACTCACTATTTACTTAAGTGATCTTAAACCCATTACTATATCACCATAGTTAAATAAGGCTTTACTATTCAAATTATATTATTCTATAATATAACTTCCAATTTAATATAAATTAACCAATATATATACTCGGTTAATAAACTTCCATAATAAATATTTATTCAATTCACGCTTTGCTATCTAAAGCTTGATCACTAATTATGATACATATTAATCATATATATATATATATATATATATATATATCCTCAAGTTCAGATTACACAACTTTCTCAGAAATTTCTACAGACCGGCGCAGCTGCGCTGGTATAAGGCTTGGAAGTGGCGCAGCTGCGCCACCTCAAGTTTAGGTGCAGACAAGTTCTGCTATAGCAGAACTAAAATCTAATTTCTTAAATACTTAGCACACGCTTGTAAATTGCTAACTCGTTATACCAGGTAACCAATAGCTTTTGCTACCTCCTTCAATGACTTAGAGATTAAACTTCAAATTCAAACTCTATTTTCCTTTAATAGTTATTCAACTATAAAATCTCATATATATATATATAGAATTCCTTCTTATAGAACCACATACTTTAAGATATATAACACCTATATATATTCTTATTTGAACCCAACACATGTCGTAAGAATTTTATTTATTAAATTCTCATTATTAATAGCTCTTGAAATTTCGGGTTCTTACAACTGGCTTCTTCGGGTAGTTACGAGCTATGTGATCCTTGGATCCACATGTGTAACAAGCTCCCTTCTTCGGGTTCGGGAAATTAGGCGCAATGTGACCTTCCTGACCACAGTTGAAGCATACCCGCTTCCCCCTCAAACACACTCTAGTGTGATTATTCCCGCATGTCACACATGCTTCAATCTTCTTTTTCTACTGATTTCCCTGTTGACTCCCAGCAGACGTGTTATCGTTCCACTTCCTTTTCTGGTTGATAGCCCCGCTACGACCATCCTTGGTTTCCATCTCATTCTTCTTCTTCTTGTCTTGATTATACTTAGTCAACGCGTCACTTCCACCTTCAGCGAGGATTGCCTTCTTCAACACAGCTGCAAACGTATTCAGCTGGAACATAGAGACCTTGCTGTAGAGCCAGGGCTTCAGTCCCCGCTCAAACCTCCTCGCCTTCCTAGCGTCGGTACTGACCTGGTACGTAGCAAACCTGGCCAGCTTATTGAACTTCGTGGCATACTCTGACACCGTCATTCCTCCCTGCTTAAGCTTTAGAAACTGGACCTCCATATGGTCCTACGAACTAATGGGGAACTAAATTTCAAAGAACATCTCCTTAAAACGTTCCCAAGCTATCACTCCTTCCCCCTCTATAGTCTTGTTGGCCTACCACTAGAAGCTAGCATCCGACTTCAACTTGAAAGTTGCGAACGCCGTCTTCTAGTCTTCGCTAACTCTAGCCACGTCAAATACCTTCTCCATCTCCATAACCCACGTATGAGCCTCTATCGGGTTTATCGATCCCTTAAACTCTGGCGGCCCTACTAACTTAACTTCCTTAAAAGTCATACCTTGCACTTGCGATTGATTCACAAGCGCTCCCGTCAGCAATTCACCAATTGCTGAACCGAATTGGGATTCATCCCATTGTTATTATTGTTGTTGCTATTGTTCATCGAACCCTCAGGGTTTTGACGTGTAGGTCTCCTTCTAGGAGGCATTTTCTTGTTAAAAAATATCCTTACTAAATCCTTTACTCAATTCTTAAGTATTCAAGTTCATACTTAAACATTTAAATTAACTCTATTCATATGGCACATCAATAAACTTCTTTATTCATTCATTCGTTGTTTTAAAAACACAGAATAGATAGCATCTTTGTTATTACATCATCTTTTCTGAACTGAAAAGTTATAGGATTACATTATTATCTTATCCCATTATTATCTCAAATTATGGGATTTACATATAATTAACAATTCTATTATCTAGACATATTAAGACGTCGCACATCCTCTCTACGTTCTTCCTCCATCACCCAAAATGCTGTCCTGCGATCCACCATGTACCATGATAAACCTTGGAACTGAGTTGGGTAATAGAAGATATGATCCTGGGCTCTATCTATAGCCGTATAGAAAGCGTATTCTGTCTCCCTCAGTTTGGCCCTCTTTGCTTCAGCCACGTCTTCAGCTCGATCGGCACGTTGAGTAGCCCTCAAGCTTGTTTGCTCCGCTCTGGCGCGCTTTGCTGACTCCACCTGGATATCGTGCTTCAACTTTGCTAGTTCAGCCCGTGCATCATCTCTATCACTCTCTGCGTGAATTAAATCCCACTTCACGTTTCCAACCTCAATGTCCAACTCTTCGATCGTCTTGTCCTGCTACTGTATGGTTACTTTGAGCTCTCTGACTCGACCATATAGCTCTACACTATGGTCGTAGATCGCCTCGTACATCTCAGCACTAGTAGAGTGAGGTAGTAATTCCTCCTCTGGATCCTCCTACTCTTCTGACTCTTCTGACTCATCCTCATCCTCATCATCTCGGTCAGATATCGGCTTATGCTCCTGACCAACTATGGTGATCAATGGAGATGGCTCTCTCCTAACCAACTGCTCCCAGACAATATGGATGTCTCGGGGCTCCTCGTCCCTCGGCATCTGAGGTAACTCCTCTCTAGCCTTACTGGACTCTCCAACGTTCGTCATCCTGATAAGAAAATTTTAAAGTTCAATTATTACGTGACATCGATCGACACTCTTCGAATACTAGAATGTAAACACATAGCACATAAGGTAATTTATTATCTTCACCTATCACCGCTATCTTTTCGATCTTCCTACAAGGCTACTACCTAACGTTTTTCCCCCACCTAAGGTTCATAACGTACTATTTTGATACCAACCTGTGACACCCCCAAATCCGGGTATTTTGTTTTCACATGATTTGGTGCTCACTATTTAAATAAAACATACAACTACCCAATAATAAGGAATGCAAAAAGATTTACAATCTCATCATTAAATAAAACCTTCCTTATGAAAAAGGAATACAACCTTAATCCAAAAATATCCCAGGTTTGCTAACCTTAACATAAACAAATAAGTGCGAAAATAAAATATCATAAACAAGTCTTATTACAATCAAAATCAAAGACAACAAGTCTTTACTTTTTCATCTTGCCTTTTCCTATACTTGTTAACGGTACGTCAACGTTCTCGGCTTTAACTGCAAGTAATTATGAAATATGCAAGAGTGAGCAAACAAAAGCTCACTTGGAATATAACAATAATATGATATAAACTGAATAGCTTCAATAGATTTGAATAACTTTACTTTCATCAACAATAAAGAATTGAATAATAATTCTTTCATCAATACTTAGAATTTTGAATATTGAATCATCTGAGGGTCATAAGACCTTGAACTATGTCCTAGGTTATAAACATTTTCGTTAAAAACCTTTAACAGTCATTTAGACTATGGACTCTAACTCGTACTTAGGGGGATCAACCCTTCGTACCATGTATTGTGCACAAACATTTAACGCTTTCGCGTAGTAACCTCCCCTAATAAATAGGGTTGTTCATCTCAGTATTTGATACGAGTCCGCACCAAATAAAGTTTGGTTTGGATAGCTAAAAAGAAATTTGGAGTTTCAACTATCATCAACTAAAGAGTAGTTGAATCGACTCAAAAGCATTATGAGTTCAATAATACAAGAATTGTGAACCAAGTATAAGTCATAACAATAGACTTCATATTACATAAGCATGCTTTAAAAATAACTTAAAGCATTTGAAAGATTAAGTAGATCTTGCTTGAACAAATAAGGCAAGATCGCATTACTTCAATAATAAGTTCAATACTTGTTCATTATGAATATCAGAATACAACATAACTTGTACAATAATTAACAAGTTAAGAATCGGAACAAACTTGCATGATATAAAGAGTAAGGATTCGCTAACTTGCATAAACGTAAAACAAAGGTTTAGGAAACTTGCCTCAAGCGCAAGCTACACTTTACAATTACAAACCACTTCCACAATTATCCTACATTTTATATTATGTTTATAACATCAATTAGTACATCATCATGATGTTTAAACCGTTGGACTTCTTGCTTAGGTTCAACTCACAACATGCACAACATACGCACGTAACATTTTAAACTGTCGTATTGTGACATCCCGAATTTTTAAGAATTTATAAATGAGAATTTAATAAATTAAATTCTTATTTTTAGATGTTTCAAGTATAAGTATGTGTATATGTGAGAAATATTGGGAAATATGTGATTTGGTGTGAAGAGAATTTAAATGTTAATTTAATATTTATTGAAGTAAATAAATATTTTAATTAAATTATTTATTGAGATTATGTGATTAATATGGAGTAATGTAATTAAGTGTATTATATTAATTAAATGAAGTGAATAAATATTTTATTGAATTTATTTGTTGAGTTAAATAAATTAAGTATGTGATGATGTGGATTGATATATTTAATTAAATTGATATATTAGCAATGGTGTAGAATAATTCTAATTTAATTAAGAATAACTGAATTAGATTTAATGTTATGTGCTACGTGTTAATAATAATTTGTTACATGTATTATGTTTAATAAAGAAATTATAATTGTGTAACAATTTAGAATTGTGTGTTTTTATTATTAAATGGGTGTTAGTTTTATTTAATTAGAATATGGTAATTTAATTAAATAAGTGTAGTAATTAAACTATGGAGTAAAAGATTTATTAAAATAATGGGAAAGGATTTTAAATGGTTTTACCAAACAAGGCCCTTGTACTTGATTAACCCTATTTCTCCAAATAAGGCCTTAGCTAAAAAGTGATTTTTAAAATAGCTTTGTTTTGCCAAACATGGCCTTATGACTTTTCAAATCCTATAACTTATGTAATTAGTAATACTTATTATTGTTATAAGTATTATATTTATTATATATATGTTACATATATATTATATATTATATGTGTATGATTACATATGTCAGTTAGAAAACAAAGTACGTTAGTTTTTCTAAAAAAAACCTAAGTCTAAGAGAAGAAGAATAGAGTTAGAGTTCTCAGAGAAGAAGGAAGAAGAGGAAGAAGAAGGGAGAGCTCAAAGCAAGGCCCACTATCATCTTCATCTCTATATCTCTCTTAATCAAAGACTAGCAAGGTTATAATTCTAACCCTAAATACAATTAAGATGTTTTATTTGGGATTTTTGTAAAATTAGGTTTTCATGTGTATAAGATTATGTGTTTATATCATGTTCATATGTTTTCATATATATAATTATGTGCCATGAAAAGAATTTTAGAACTGAATCGTCTCAAAAACAAGTTTCTCAAGCATGTGATTCTATATGTTCATAGTTTTGGAATTCTATGTAAAAATCTCTTTGTGAAACTTCATAATTTTGTATGAGAATGGGATATGTATGTATATATATACATGTATATATGTTTACATAAGAGTTTCATAGTTGTTTAAGAATTTCAATCACAAGTATATGATGAACCCTAAGAAAATCATGTTCATAGTGTTAGATTATGAATTTATGTTGAAAATTATTCTTAAATTATCAAAGAGATTGGTGAAAGCATGAAGTTATGTGTAATATATGATATAGCATGATTATATATGAATTATATGGTTGTTTTAGCAATTCAAACCATGGATTTTTGATAAACAATAGGAATCGTGTTCATAGTGTTTTCTTTGAGTCAATTTCTGAAAAATTACTTTTGAAACTATCAAAATTGATGTTGATTATGAGTTATTGTTAAAATTGATTAAGTATTATGTTAGTATGTTAAGAATAGAAGTGATTACAATTGGAATCACTTGAATTGGATGAAAAATGAATTCGTAGTAGCAATTTTTGTCAAGAACGCTTAAAATTGTGTTTTTCTTCGAATTCCATGAATTCTTGGTTGTGATTATGTATTTATATGAAATTTTTATGTTATGAGCATGTTAATAAGCTTAAAATATTGTTTGTCATATGTTTCATGTTTGTCATGTTGGAAAAATTCGAATTCGGTGTGACGGAATAAGCTAAATTGGCTTATTTCTCCACCAGTTAGCGAACCAGCCCCTCCACCAGCCCTTGGACCTGCCCCAGCGGGTGTTTTTGCCTTGGGGGACCCGCCCTAGCCGGTACCTTTGCTGTCCGGGGTGGTTTAGTTGTTGTAATGCAAAACTGTTTTGACCTCTGTTAGTAAAATGGCCATAACTTTTTCATACGAACTCCAATTTATAAGATTCAAGATGATCCAGAACGAGCACGAGTAGACCTACAACTTTTGTTTTTTAAATTTTTGAGATCGTTAGCAAGGGTCAAAATGGTCATTTTTGTGACTGATGCGTATTCAGAGGCAATCGGAGGGCGTCGGTCATGCACATACGCAAGTATAGTGCTGTCGACGATATTAGATGTTGTTCTAAGTTATAAAACATGAATGTTAGTAAATATAATGATGTTTAACTTGAAATGTAATTTGATTGACGTAAGATGTAATTATAATTGGTTAATTATGTGAAATGTAATATGATTATGTGAGGTGATTAAATTACGTGGTCATTAATTATTAACATATTAGTTAATAAGGAATGAGTTAATCTTAATTGGTTAACTAACGATGAAGATTAGCTATGTAATAATTAACTTATATCGTTAATTTTACAAATAATTTGACAGCGAGTGTCAAACGAGAATGGAAGAGAATTACGAAGTGTAAATTAGAATTTACTTAGATATTTGATAAGTGTTGCTAAGTGACTAATAATTGATGCGTATGGTGATACGTTATGTAGGATCATGAAGCAGATTATATTAAGCAATTTTTTAGTAATTGGTAATCCACGAGCCAGGCAAGTCTTTCGGTTCCTACTTGTCTACGTGAATTTGAAGAACAGTTTTAAATTGCATGATATGTTATATATGTTGTAAGCGAGCATGATATGTTATACATGTTGTAATCATGAAATGTTATAGTCAATTTATGACTACACTGTTTTGGTTAAATAATGTTGATTGAGTAAGGAACTCAATCTTTATATTTGTTATGTGAATTAAAGCATGTATGTCATGTTACTTTAATTATTATGAGATTTATGTTGAGCATGTTTATTATGTGATACGTGATGCATGAAAACTGTTAGAACTTGCTGAGCTGTCGAGCTCACTCTTGCAAATAACCATTTTTGCAGGTCAGGGATGCAAGGTAAAGATACGTGTGAAGTGATTTATAGAGATCAATGTTCAAGAATATTAGTTATGTTCAATTTCAAATTGTAGTTAATGTTTTGAATGTAATATGTTGCTGAATTATAAGTATAGTTATCCAATGTAGATGGATATTGTTTTATTATGTAAGACTTTGTATAGTCATTTTGTTGTAACTATTCATGATATAGATTTGAATCGAAGAGATGTAATGTAATGGTTGCGATTTAGGGCAATATAGAAAGAAAGTTTATAAGAGTTTTAAATATTCCGCATTTTTAGCGATTTTAATATCGAATAATGATGTAATGAGAGATTAAAGTTGTATTGTTAATGATCGAGAATGAGAAATATTATTGTATGAATTTTGGGGTCGTTACACGTATTGTACCTTATGAAAGTAATATCCATGTACACATTTAATATATCAAGATGAGACTTCAAAATATTTAGCACATATTAAAAATATGTTATCTCATTGTCTAATACATTCAACATGTCATCACATTAAGTTAGCTAACATATAACGCACAAAAACTTCACGGAACTCAAATTGCAAATCTCGGACAGCCCCTATTCCTGCTGGGGCGGGGTTCCCTAGGCTTACAGCCCCGCTGGGGCGAGGCCCACTGCTGGTGGGTTCCCCCAGCTCGCGATCGTGCAGGGAAATAAGCCAATTTGGCTTATTTCTTAGCACCAAAGTCCGATTTTTATCAACATAATGTATATAAAACTTTATAAAAACAAAATCTTAAAGTTTTAACATGATTATAACATTCATAAACACTATTATACATAATAAAAACACAATTTTCATGATTTTTTAAGAAAACAACATTCTCAAGTGTTCTTGACGAAAATTGCTACTATGAGTTCGTTTTTAAACTAAATCATGTAATTTCAATTGTATTAACTCTATTCCTTAACATATTATCATAATCCATGATCAAATTAAACAAAATTAACAATCAAACCTCAATTTTGATAATTTAAAAGACTATTTTCAAAATAAGTTCACTGTAAATTACTATGAGCATGATTTCTTCATGTTCATCGTATTTATGTGAATTGAACCATCTAGATTATCCAATAACACTTATATAATAGTATATATGTATGCCACAACATGTAATAATCGAAATAACATGATTTTTAAAGAAAATTAATTACAAAGAAGTAAAAACTGGAAGAACATAACTTTAAAATTTTCAAGAGTTTTGATTATACCCTTAGAATGTTTTGCAGAAGAAGATGATGGTGATGATTATCTCTTTGATTTCTCAAAACCTTCCTCCTTCTTCTTTCTCTCTTCTTCTCCTCTCTGTTTTCTCTCTTTTCTCTCTGTTCTTTCTTTCTTCTTTGTTTTGTTCTTTTAACTAACGTAAAACTATTTGTATAACTGATATACATATATATTATACATATAATTATATAATATAACTGTTAAGTATTAAACCACATAATAATTATAATAATTTTAATTAATACATGAGTTACAAATTTAAAATTTAAAAATTCCTAAGGCTTGTTTGGCCAAAACAGCTTTATTTTAAAAATAGATTATTAGTAGCTAGGGCCCTGTTTGGCAAAACAAGATTAAAACAGTTTTAAGGGCCTTGTTTGGGTAAAACTATTTTAAAATCCTTTTTATTCTTTTAATAAATCCTTTAACATATAGATTAAATGTTACACTTTATTTAATTAAATCTTAACATTCTAATTTAATTAAATAAAAGCTAACATCAATTAACCACATAAAAATTTCCACATAACAATTATAATTACTTGCTAATTATAATTTTATGTAACAATTATCACATAAACTTCATCTAATTTAATTATCTCAATTAAATTAGAATCATAAAATTAATATACATCAATTAAATTAAATATTAAATATTCATTTAATTAATATATTACACTTAATTAAAATACTCCACAACAATCACATTATTTATTTAACTCAATAAATAAATCAATTAAAATATTTATTTGATTCAATAAATATTTAAAATTAATATAAAATTCTCATTCGTTATAATACCTTGAACAGAGAGGGAGATACGTGGGTTTCTAGGGAGGATCAACTTCATAAGCCAATTCATTTCCCAGCTCACAGCAACCTGTGAACCCATATTCAAGCTACTAAGGAAGAATTCCTCCATTAAATGGAATGAGGATTGTCAACAAGCCTTCCTTGCTATCAAGAAGCAGCTAATCGAAGCACCAGTTTTGTTACCTCTATGGGATGGAGTTCACTTGTTCATGTACCTGTTCGTCAATGCCAATGTAATGGGCTGCTTGCTAGGACAGAAAAATGATAGTAGCAAAGAAAGAGCCATCTACTACATCAGCAAAAGATTCAGCAGTGGGGAACAGAAATACACCTTGATCGAGAAAACATGATTTGCATTAGCATGGGTCGCAATGAGGTTACAGCACTACCTCCTTGGGCACACGACCTACCTCATATCCCGCATGGATTCACTCAAATACGTATTCCACAAGCCAATGTTGAAGTGTCGACTGTCCAAATGGCAGTTGATCCTACAACAATTCGGCATTGTCAATGTGACTCAAAAATTAATCAAGGGTCAAGGCATTGCAAACTAATTAGCTGAAGCACCTTCAGGAGGGTTCGAGCCCCTAGAGACTTATTTCCCAGATGATGGAATCATGACAATTCAAAAACTCCAGCAAGAGAATACAGTCCAACCATGGAAAATGTATTTCGAGGGAGCAGTAAACATAGAAGGTGCCGAAGCTGGGGTAGTCCTTATCTCTGGTACAGGAGAATAATATCATGTGGCTACCAAACTTTAATTTGGCAACACCAACAACACGGCCGAGTATGAAGGCTATATAATGGGGTTGAAACTAGCCCAATCCATGGGTATCAAACATCTACTGGTCTTTGGAGACTCTGAGTTGGTCATTAGACAATCCACTGGGGCATATCACACCAACGAACTGCATTTGTTGCCCTACCATCGGCAGCTCGTCAAAATATCCTTGGAGTTTGAAGACATAACCTTCAACCATATTCCTCGGAGTAGGAATGATTTCGCTGATGCATTGACAACGGTTGCTTCATTAATCCGTATATCCGATAGGAGTGGGTTTCCCAACATCAAATTCACAGTTCAGAAAGCCCCGACATACGAGAATTACATTGGAGAAGTATCAGATGAAATACCTCATTTCAGCCTTGGTATCAAGACATCAAAGAATATCTACGAGATGGATCTACACCCGCTGGAGCAAGCCAATCCGCGTGAAAGCGGATTCATAAGATGGCCATGAAGTTCTATCTAAGCGGAGATGCCCTCTATAAAAGAGATGCTGGAATAGGCCTGTTAAGATGCCTTAATAAAGAACAAGCCCAGAGACTGATGGATGAAATCCACGGTGGTGTCTGTGGTCCACACATGAGCGGTCATCTGCTTGCCAAAAAGATATTAAGAACAGGACATTACTGGATCTTGCTCAAAGTTGACTGCGACGATCACGTCAAGAGATGTTTTTAATGCCAAGTACATGGAAACACCATACATGCTCCTCCGAATGAGCTACACAACATGAGTTTGCCATGGCCTTTCTCCATGTGGGGAATGGATGTGATCGGTCTAGTGGAACAAAAAGCCAACAATGGTCATCGATTCATCTTCACCATAATCGATTACTTCACCAAATGGGTTGAAGCTGCCTCTTTTCCCAAAGTCACCAAAGAGGTCATCATTGGGTTCATCAGAAACAATGTCGTCTGTCGATATGGACAACCAGAGGTGATCATATCAGATAACGCCAAGAACCTGAACAATCAAATGATGAGAGAACTGTGTAACAAGTTCCACATCAAGCATCTCAATTCCGTCATCTATCGGCCCAAGATGAATGGTGCTGTCGAATTAGCCAACAAGAACGTCAAAATGATTATGCAAAAAATGTCCGCCAATCACAAAGAATGGCCTGACCTACTGCCTCTAACCCTGTTAGCATACAGGACGTCATTGCGCACCTCTACTGGGGCTACCCCCTATTCGTTGGTCTATGGCATGGAAGCAGTCCTCCCCATAAAAGTAGAGATGGAGTCCTTGCGAGTATTGATTGATGCTCAAATGGACGAAGATCAATGGTTGCAAGACCGATACCACCAACTGTCCCTGATAGATGAAAAAAGGGCTACAGCCATTTTCCACGGGCAGTTATATCAGCAAAGGATTGCTCGATCCTGTAACAAGAAGGTCCAAATACGACAATTCAAAGAAAACGACTTGGAGCTAAAGAAAGTTTTAGCCAATCAATATGAATCTAAAGGAAAGTTCGCCCTAAATTGGAAAGGCCCTTTCATTGTCAAAGAGGTGTTGACGGGAGGAGCAATTAAATTATAAGAAATGGACAGGAACGAATTTCCCCAACTCATCAACTCAGACACCATAAAAAGGTACTATATCTGAAGCACATGCATACCCGCATCCTGGTCCTATAAATCAAATCAGGTTCGGTTTTTCACCAGAAAGCCGAAACTACGAATGACCTGATCTCCCTCAACCCGGGAGTACGTAGGTAGCCATTTCTAGTGCGGTCAACCCAAATAAAAACTTAAAAACCCATCAAACCAAACTCAAAACCCAAGACAAATACTTTTCAAGACTCTATCATACAAAGAAAACTACGAATGACCTAATCTCCCTCAACCCGGGAGTACGTAGGCAGCCATTTACGGCGCGGTTTGACCTTCAAGAAAAAATAAAAACCCCAATGAAAACCAGTTCTAAGACATCGAAACCATATAAAACCTAAATCCCATCCAATCTTCCTGATCAACAGGCCCATCTGAGATACTCCCTGACATCTCAACTGTTAGTCCATCAAGAAGAAGCTCATGATACATCAACAACAGCAAGTCATGAAAGAAGTGGTAATCACTCAGCAATGACAATACATCTCCAAACAAGGAAGTGAATCAAAAAATATATTTCTCTGATATAAAACTGTTCGATATATACATAGTATCTTGTACATGACAAAAATGGCTGATCTAGTCTGTACAAGAAAGATAAAGCTAGTCTATGGACACAAGGATAAGCGGGCCAGCAATGCCACCATGGTATCTCTCTCGAAAGATGGAGGAGCAGCAGCAAATGTAATACCCTCAGCCTCTATGCGGCTCAAAACCTCCACAATCATCTGCAGTGTGGCACTGTGGTCATCAATATATGCTCCCATCTCGATAACCAGGCCGTGGGTATAAGATCGAAGAGCAGTACTGTCAGCAATGTGGAAATCACGGGAAGCTATAGCCTCATCCCTCTCCGCAAAAGCTGCATCTCTAGCAATCAAAGTATCCTCGATCTCAGCAAAAGCTGCATCTATGGCTGAGCGGATCTCATCCCTCTCCACAACAGCTACATCTCTGGCAGATCGGAGCTCCTCTCTCTATCAAACCAGCATCCTGAGCGACTCAAAGTGCTTCCCTCTCAGCCAACGCTATATCTCTGCCAGATAAGGCGACCAACATCTGTGCTCTAGCTGAATCTCTCTCAAAGGTCATCCTAAATAGCGAGTCCGCCAAAGTCGGATCTGTCCCTATAGGAATAGTCGGTGGGTCGCTAACCAAAGCAGCTGTCAAACCCATGAATAATTTATCCTTGGTAGGAGACTCAGGATCCTCCATAGGCTCCTCCTCATCTGAATTTACAATAGGGACTGAAGGAACAAGTGCAGCTACTGCTATATCTGCCTCCAGCCATGCAGAAAACTCTATAGAACGATCCGGATGGCTACTAGATAAACCAGCACTCCCTCTGCTCTAGAACTAATCAAATTGGCTCATAACAGCTAGGGGATGATAAGTAGTCACTCCCCTCAAACCCGCTAGGGGCAAGTAATCCATGCCAGGCGTATGAGTAATGAAGCTATATGGGGAGGCTAACCCTGAGCATGGAAAAATCAAGAATGGATGCTCAATATCCAACAGAAATGCTGACCACGTCTCGGCATCAGTACACTCCACATGCTGAAAGGAGTAAGATGTGGCTACCTCGTGGGTAAAGCAATATCCATGAGGCCTAAAAAATCTGATCGGTCGGATATGGGACATCAGCCATACATACAGCAAAACCGAGCTACCTCGGAAGAACCCCTCTGGGTGGGTAATACAATAAGTGGCGGACCACAGCACCTCAGCTAATATCATCTGGATAATGGTGCTACCCTGTCTAAGGGCCCGAACAACAACTACCAATCCCACATCCAGGTGACCCAAGCGTAGCGGCATGTAGATGTATGCCATAATGCACATCAGCAAAATATCTACCCTGGCCAGATGCCACACCTCTGCTGAAATAATAAAGTCCCCAACATGTTGATCGTAGCTGTCAAGCTCCCCAAAATGATCGATCAAGAAGTCAATCGAGATCACACGCCCAGATACGATCTCATCCGCGACTACCCTCTGACGAAGACAGGACATCCGCAGGAATGGTCTCCGCATATCACTAATAGCAATCCGGGCGCACGGCAAGTCCAAAGCCAGACCAGTAAGCCGCTCGTACTCCTGTAGAGTCAGCGTCAGCTCATGTCGCCCAATGCAAAACACCTGCCCCTCGGGTATCCAGCAGGATAGTATGTCATCCACAAACCCATATAGCACCTAAAAATCTGCAAGGGCCAGCAAATGCCCTAACATCTGGTCAACTGTCCCTCTGGCTGAGAAGGGCAGGCTATCGTACCACGACCTCAATGAATTTTGCCACCTCAGACTATGGCAAATGCTTAATACGGCTCACAGCGGATGACGTCATCTGTGTCACCGTACCACAAGACCATCCAGGGGTTAAATCTGAACTCATCTGTCTAAATGCATACATCTGACATAATACATGCATGATGACAAATATAAACATGATGCGATAAATAGAAAATATCATGAATATCTATGATAAACTATCTACTGCGGGCATCATCCCTGTCTGATAATACAAAGCAAAATGAAGAATACAGGAAAATGGGGCACCACCACCCAACTACTAATAGTGGTCTATCAAAATGATGGAACAACTGCTAAATAGCCAAAATAGTGGCTGACCAGAAATATAGCTACCATAGCTATCCAAAAAGATCCAGATAATCCACGTCTAGGTGATCAACCTGCTCCATCTCCGCTGTAGATACGAAGCTGCGGTCATCAGGCATGTCTGTGTGGTATAAGGGAGGGTCTACCCCTGCAAAACTGCTACTAAATGGACCTAAAAAGGGGCCCGCTCTTGAGCTGGACGGGTTAAAAGAAGATGCCTCTGACGGATCTCGGCTAAGGTGCCTGATAAAGAAGCGAGCCCTATCTAACTCCCGGGTCAGATCTGCAATCTGGTCTAAATGAGTCGCCTCCCTTAGGCAAGCTATCCAGTCCGTCATCATCACGGACCCTGGCACCATGTCTGCCATAAACTGGGTGGCCCGAGTCTGAGCTCCAATAGTGTGAGGACTCCACCATCTGCTAAATGCCTCCTGGCTAAATGAACCCTCTGATAGGGTAAAGCCATCTATGCCCTCCATGGGAATCTCTGTCAGTGGCATGATCAACGGCCAATGATGCCAAGCAGGAGGAGCAATGGGAATGTGGATCTCACCCGTAATACTCTTGATGGCACGCTCTCCCAAATAGAGCTCCCAGCCTCCCTCTATCAAAATCGGGACTCTGAGGGTCGACAAAAGCAAACTCTCGACCAGTGGGAAAGCCTCCCTCAAATCCAATTGTCAAAAACTCGGAGGTATACGGCACCCAGGAGATCGATCCAGCTGTCAAAAACTCCAACTGTAGGTGGGCGTGAGTAAATCCCTCAGCAACAGGGACCTACGTCAAAGTCAAGTGATGCCAATGTCGTCCTCGAGGATAGGTCTCCAGACCTAAAGTAGTGGTGGGCCGTAGGCAAGGAAGCCTCTCAAATACCCAGAACTGGCCATGTCAATATCAAAAGTCCACAATGATCAAAACTAACAAATATAAATGCTGAAATCAAAAAAGCACAAGAAAGATGTACTCACCAGCAGAAACGGGTAGAACCTTAACCAAGCCTCCGTCGAACCCTCTGAAAGCATACACATGCCCCGGAGAAAATAGGCAAAGGTGTAGGAACCCCAATCAAAATCACTGAGGCGCTCTACATACCAGGTAGCACTAACCAGGGCGAAGGACACAGTAGATGACTTGTCCGCCACAAAACAACCCCTGATGATCACTAAAAACCATCACCTCAGAATGCGATCTCTAACCCTCCGATCACCAGGAGGAGGCTCCAGCAAAGTTCTATTCTGGGCATCTATACTCAAGGGCCAGATCAGGCTGATCGCCCCTTGAGCACCGTCGCAGGAACTCCTAGCAGGGACCAAACGGCAGTGGGAGTAATGTCAGCTACGACAGGCACTGGCTCGCCCTCAAACTCAATGCCGGTGATGAACCTCCAGTCCATAGGGGTCATCATCACCTCACAGTCTAACAGATGAAAGGACTGAGTTTAGTGGAACCAGCGCTCAGACAAAGCCCTCATATACCCCCAGGGGCAACGACGGGGAAGAATGGAGAAGAAAGCCTGGAACCCCCAGCCATCAACAATATCCATGTAATCCTCCTGCAAAGTATGATACAGGGAGTGCACGTTAAACCAATTCCCTTGAGGCTGCATAAAGCCGGGAACCTGCATCAAAAACCAATCCATGTCAAAAACATGTGCCACGAGAATGGCAAAAGAAAGAAAAAGAATCCAAGAAGAGAAAAACTTCAAGTCACCTCATTGGCATGGAGATATCTCGAAGGATGGTGACTCAAGTCGCCCAGCAGCTCCAAGGTAGGCACAACAATGCCTGGAACCTCCGCACGTGGAGCCTAAGCTGGAGCTGGAGCAGCAAAAGCAGACTGCTCATCAATGTCAATCAACGGTTCATCCTGAGCTAGACGAATCACCAACTCTGCCAACCTGCGAGGAGGTCTATCCGGACGTGGCTAAGGAACATCAGAGGCCCTTCTACGTCTGACTCCTGAAACGACTCTGCTAGCACGGTCGGGTCTATCACGGTCCATCACCTGTCCCAAGTCTCAAAATCACCTCAGAAAGGGTGTGGTAAGCCTAAAACATGTGTCTTATTATTATTTTAAATCAGTATTCTATGCATCTCTAAGTCCTAAAACATGCATGGGTCAGTAAAAAATACCCAGTAAAGTTAAAACCGCATGTTTTTCAAAAGATAAATCCTAAAAACATTCTTGGGTCAGTCAAAAATCCCCAATAGAGTTAAAATTGCATGTTCATTAAATGCTCGGATTTTGAATTTTTTTTGCCAAAGTCTCCTTTGTAAAACGGACAGTCCTCATGCACATAGGCAAGTCTAGGTGGCCATTCAGTAGCACACCTTCCCAAAAACAAGAACAGTTCATATTTATGAAATTAAATCAAAAGTCAACTTCGCATGGTAGCTCAATTACTATGGACATTTTGTAATTGAAAATCCAGGCTCACTAAGCCACAAAAAAGATGAGTAGACTAATCAAAAAGAGCAAAAATTGACTGTCTCAGAATCTAAATTTTCTTACATCCAAACATGCAGTACAGTAAGATATGCATTCATGTGTAGTCAGAAAATTTTTAACAGATTATATAGGCATGCATTTTTCATACATTGCGTCTAAAAGCCCCCTACGTGGTTCACATGCTTTTAATGGTCAAAACTTGCGAAAAAAGGACGTAAAACGTTACCTGCGCTGCGCTAAACGAGTAGGAACTGACGGAATCAAAAAACAGCTGCCCAAGCTCCGTAGATCTGAAAAAGAAGATTGAAATCCATTTGAAACTCAAAATGAAAATGTTTCAAATGCGCTCCTGTTGCCAAAATATAAAAGCCCAGGTGGAAGCAGGCCCACCTGCGGCTGTCGTACCTCCACCTGCGGCTCCCCAGTGTGGGTCCCACTCCCCCAGGCTCGATTTGAAATGGAGTTTCTATGTGCTGCCAAGTCAAATCTGAAGAAAAATAGCTACGCGATTGAGCGATTTGTCCTAAAATCCTGCGTTTAAGCAGCGTAATTCTGACAGAAAGGGGGACACTCTAGAAACCCTTGCTAATCATCCCGAAGTCATATCCGAGGATCAACAATGAAAAATTATGCAAAATTGTCAAAAACTGCCACTTTCAAAGCATCGGATACAGACCGAGTTCAATCCCGCCGTTGGTTCAGCCCCAACGAAGTATCGGGTACAGACTGAATCCAGTTCAGTCTTTGGTTCAGCCCCAGCAAAGTTTCGGGTACAAACTGAATCCACAACGAAGTATCGGGTACAAACCAAATCCAGTTCAGCTGTTAGTTCAGTCCCAACGAAGTATCGGGTACAGACCAAATCCAATCCAGCCGTTGGCTTCAACCCAACGAAGTATCGGGTACAGACCGAATCTAGTTCAGCCGTTGGTTCAGCCCCAGCGAAGTATCGGTTGTAGACTGAATCCAATCCAACCGTTGGCATCAATCCAACGAAGTATCGGGTACAAACCAAATCCAGTTCAGCCGTTGGTTCAGCCCCAGAGAAGTATCGGGTACAGACCAAATCCAATTCAACCGGTTGTTCAGCCCTAGCGAAGTATCGGGTACACACCTAATCCAATTCAGTCGTTGGTTCAATCCCAGCGAAGTATCGGGTACCGAGTTCAATTCAGCTGTTGGTTCAACCCTAGCAAAGTATCGGATACAAACCGAGTTCAAGTCAGTTGTTGGTTCAGCCCCAGCGACGTCTTAGCCATTGGAGCAACCTCAGTGAAGCATCAGAAGTTATCCAGTGACGGGAACCATATAATAGTCCATCTCCGATGATTGAATCTGTTATACACATCCTCAAAAGGTGCACCAAAGAGAATTGGTGATTCCATCGCATATTGCCAAATAACGGCATAAAATTTCATCAAGATGGACATTGGAAGCCTCCATGAAGGAGAATCGATAATCGAGAAATGTCCCCAGCAGAGGAGCCTTTAGAAATGTGCAATAGCACTAGCCGAAAGGAAGTCACCCCTATAAAGAGTACCGCCGGACAGGGAAACCATTGGTCTCAAACCAAGGTAGCAACAGTAGTATCATCCCTATCTAAATCAATGAAGTTATTGCAGAGAACGTCATCCCAAGTAGAAAGTGACAAAAATAGTTCGCGGTTGCCTGGTATTGGTATCCCAAGCAAAAATGTAGAAAATATTTCAGTTTATCATCATCAAACAAACATCGACAACATCGATGGGAATCAAACCGTTGGTATCAGCCCCAACACAAGCGCCGATAAAAGTAAATAGTTTACAATGCGATCTGCGATGCGATTTGCGAAGCAATTTGCGATGCGATTGGAGAAGCAATTTGCGATGAGAAGTGCGATCTGCGAAAACATTACAACATTCATTGCATTGCATCATTGATATCTTTGCATTTCAAGTGTCTAGCAATCTTTATCCTGCTCATTCCATTACATTGCATAAGCATGATAAAGAGGGGCATCTGTAGACACTCGAAATTTCCTACCCCGATACTAACATTGTAGGAGGGTAAAACTGTCTTATCAAATCAACTCTGATCTCCAATCGGACAGTCAGATCAACCCCGATCTCAATATCGGGCCATCAAATCAACTCCGATCTCCAATCAGACCGTCAGATCAACCCCGATTTTAATATCGGGCCATCAAATCAACTCCGATCTCCAATCGGACCGTCAAATTAATCCCGATCTCAACATCTGGCCATCAAATCAACTCTGATCTCCAATCGGACCGTCAAATCAACCCCGATCTCAAAATCAGGCCATTAAATCAACTCCGATCTCTAATCGGACAGTCAGATCAACCCCGATCTTCAATTGGGCCGTCAAATCAACCCCGATCTCCATATCGGGCCATCAAATCAACTTTGATCTCCAATCGGACCGTCAGATAAACCCTGATCTCAATATCAGGCCTTTTAAATCAACCCCATTCACCAATACTGAGACAACCAAAGCCTCGAACACTAGCCTCGGGATGTCAACTCAGCCCTAGTCTCAACCCGGGAGGTACAGATCAGCCCCGGTCTCAGCCCGGGAGGTATAGGTCAGCCCCGGTCGTAACCCAGGAAATCAAATCAACTTCGGGAACGAACCTAAAGCTCCACAACATCTCTAAAGAAAAACCTGGAGCGACCAAGTCAACTTCAAAGATTACACTGAGGACAGACAGACTTGAATGGGATCCAAGTCTTGGAAACAACTCCCGGAAGTCAACCAAAGGCCACGTCGACACTGAAGGCAACCCCGGAAGGGGAAAAATGGTCATTTTAACAACCTCAAGCTGATTCAATCAAACTTAAGCCGAATTGATGCCACCAAGGTCAGAACGAACCATAACGACGATCCCGAGTGCAAACAGCGCAAGACAGCTCAACGGACAAACTGCGGAGAATCGAAGACTTGGTTGTGAACCCATCTTCTTTGACACATAAAAAAAAAATTCCAATGTCATTGTGACACTCTCGGCGAGGGCTTTCCAAAAAAGTATCGCATGCCTCAAACGGACGCTCCGATCAAAAGTTAGAAAGTTTCGACTTCGACCTCGAGTTGCTCGGAGTGCACGTACTTCGAGACTATAAAACCAGGCACATGGGCCCACCAGGGGAGCCGCACCTCTACCTGTGGTAGTAGCAGGTAAGGTGGAGGCTCCCTGGCCTATATATATGAGGTGACCCCCCTCATTTCAAAAAAGAAAAAACACAGCGAACCTCTGTCCGTTTGATTTTCTGACTTTTTCACCTCTTCTAAACCCAAATTTTTTCACTCTAACATGTAGATATACCCATATAATACCGCATATCAGAAAATAATCGGTAGATTATGACGTTTAGAGCCTATGATTTGGCAAAAAGCCCGTGTAGCAGTTCATTGTAAGTATTTTTACGATCCAAAAGTGATTCCTACTTCTTTGCACTATTTTGCACTTGCATATCAAATTTGGTTTTTTAAATATGCCCAGAACTTAGTTTCGTGGCCATTTTTGTCAAAATTTGGTATATTTTTGTACATAAACTCAATTTCTGGCATTTCTACAACTCGGATTGACGATCCGGCAGCTCTAACAGATTTAGTGCACTAGTACCTTCGTTTTAAGCAACTTCGCAGGACTGGGTTCTCTTTCCAGTCCAGTTTTGGCTTTTTCTCATGTTTATTTAACTATATATATACTAACTTTTCAATTTTATTCAGCCCAGATGTCAAATCTGAGGTAGTTTACTTCTTTTATATATATTTATGCATATATAAGCAGCCTTCACCACTATTGGATTCTCTTCCCAGTCTTGGTTGACTACATTTCTGTCAATATACATATATATATATATATATATTTCTGTCCGGCCTGGATTATTCTGTGGCCCTTATACTGTTTTTGCACACTTTACCATTATTGGGTTATCTTCCTAGTCCCTAGTTGACTACACTTCTGTACATTTACATTTCAGTTCGACCTGGATTATATTGTGGTCTTTTTACTACTTTTATATATAAATATGCATATATAAGCAGCCTTCACCACCATTGGGTTATCTTTCCAGTCTTGGTTGACTACTTTTTTGTCAATGTATATATATATATATATATATATATATATTTCAATTCCAGTTCGAGCACCGGTGTGAAAACCCATCGCCCTTTACAGTTTTTGTATATATATAACTGTGTATATATCTTGGCTTTATTTGCTTTTCATTAAATTAATGATTTAAAGATTCATTTGATATGAATCGGCATTTTTCAATCACAAAAGCAACCTCGCATCCCTTAGATCGCTATCTAGTAGGAATGAGTCGCTTCAACCAGGTGTGAACTAGGATTTACTAATAAATCCTCGGTTCTGGCAATATTGGGATATATATCTATTTCTGTACAAATTTAAACTGTGCAGGTTTATTGGCTACTCTCATGTGAGCCTAGGAATCGTGGGATTCATGATCAAATCGATCAGAATCTGATTCCCACAATGGACAAACTCCGCTTTACGAATGTACCCTGCTAGTTTTTCTGTAAAATGTACATGCAAAGACCTTAAAATGGTTATCCGAATTAAGGTCTCAACATAGTGAAAAATATGATTTGTCGTGTCAGAGTCCCTCCGATGGCTATCATGCCCATGAGGAGACCGACACTTGTATATTTATTTTTATGGTCGAAGATGTGACATCCCGGATTTTTAAGAATTTATAAATGAGAATTTAATAAATAAAATTCTTATTATCTGATGTTTTGAGTTTGAGTATGTGTATACGTGTTATATATTGTGAAATATGTGAATTGATGTGAAGAGGATTTTAAATATTAATTTTAATATTTATTGAATTAAAATAAATATTTTAATTAAATTATTTATTGAGTTAAATAAATAACTATGTGATTAATATGGAGTAATATAATTAAGTGTATTATATTAATTAAATGTTTATTTTAATTAATATGTAATAATTTTATGTTATAGTTCTAATTTAATTGAGATAATTAAATTAGATGTAGTGATGTGGTAATTGTTACATGAAGTTATAATTAGCGAGTAATTATAATGTGATAATTTTATGTGATTAATTAATGTTAAACTTTTAATTAATTAAATTAATGTTAAGATTTAATTAATTAAAGGATAACATTAAAAAGATGTGTTAAAGGATTTATTAAAAGAATAAAAAGAGTTTTTAAAACCGTTTTTCCAAACAAGACCCTTGCATTGTTTTAAATTCGTTTTGTCAAACGGGGCCTTAACTACTAAAAACCTATTTTAAAAATAAATTATTTTGCCAAACAAGCCTTAAGGGTTTTTAAATTTCAATTGTGTAACCTATGTATTAAGTACAATTATTATAATTATTATGATAATTATGTGTTATAAGTTATAAGTTATAAACTCTATATTTATGTTTATACTTATAATATATGTATATTATATTACATATACATACGTTAGTTTAGAAGTTAAAAGAGTTAGAGAAAATAGTCAGTGTTATCAAAGAAGAGAAAAATACAAAGAGAAAACACTCTGTGATTTTTACAAAGAAAATTGAGAGGAGTTTGGTGATTCTGAGAATTAAAAGGGGGATTATCAGAGCTATTCTCACCATCTAACGAAACTTAATCAAGGATTGAAGATAGTAATTCACCTCTTGTTCTTAGTTTCCTTGTAATTCAAGTTTCATAGATAATTGGAATTATAATCGATGATTTGGTTAATTACAGGTTATATGAATTGATAGATGTTATAATCCATTAATTCGAATGCTATAAGCGATTTTCAGAAATCAAAGTATTGTAAAAATAAGGTTTTTCATGAAGAAATTGCGGTCTTATGAGTTTTCTTATATTGGTTGATTTTAGAATGAAAATTGATTATGTAGTATGCATTAATATGCAAAATTGAAAGATGTTCATAATAATATCTTCAATAACGAAAATAATGCATGTATTATGAATGCAATCGGTTGAGAATTGAAATTTTGGTGAATTATTTTGTTAAAAGTATAAGTTTTATGAAAATAGCAATTTACAATGAACTAACTTGAAAAATAGTTTCTTAAATATCAAAATTAGTGTTTGGTTGTGATATGTTATGTAAATTGATCATAGATTATAATAATATATAAAGAAACGAACAAAACATGATTTGAATCATGTGATTTGGGTTAAAAACGAACTCACAGTGTTAATTTTCGTCAAGAACGCTTAATAATGGTGTTTTCTTCAAAATCATAAAAATTAGGTGCTTTGATTATGTGTTGTGGTGTTATTGTATGTTAAAATCATGTTAGAAGTTTAAGATTTTGTTTGTATAAAGTTTCATGTACGTTGTGTTAGTTAAAATCGGACTTTAGTGCGAAGAAACAAGCCAAATTAGCTTATTTCTCTGCAAGTTCGCGAGCCGGAGAACCCAACAGCAGGAAGCCCCACCCCAGCGGGGCTTTTGGCCTAGGAACTCCCTCCCCAATGGGGCTACAAGCTGTCCAGAGTGGTTTAAGTAGTGTAATGCAAAACTGCTTTGACCTCCTATAGTAAAATGGCCATAACTTTTTCATACGAATTCAGATTGAGGAGATTCAAGATGATCCGGAACCAGCACGAGTAGACCTACAACTTTTTTTCTTTAACTGTTTTGATTTGAGGTCGTTAGAATGGGTCAAAATGGTCATCTTTGTGACTAATAAGTATTTAGAGGCAATCAGAGGGCGTCGGGCATGCACATACGCAAGTATAGTGTTGTCGACTATAATAGATGTTATTCTAAGTTATAAAACATGAATGTTAGTCAATATAATGATGCTTAACATTAATGAATGATGTATTAGATAAGTTATATAAGCACACTAAGCATACACAAGAGAGACGATTCGGGCGTGTGACGAATGAACGTCGAAACGCTGTGACAAGTGTTAACGAACGTAAAAAGTGTTTTAAGTCAAATGAAATGAACATTATAAGATATGAAATGGGGTTAATATAAAACCCATAAGTAGTCCTAGCAAGACTTAAACACTTGAATGAATTTTGAATATTACTAAAAAGAAATATAGTGAGATATAAGTCGAAAGTTAACACAATCAAATTGAACATTGTGTATTGATAGTAGGAAGAGTTATGAGATGTAGAGTAGAGTTTACATTACAACTACTATGTGTTGCTATGTGACTAATAGTTGATGTGCATGATTATATAATTGTGTAGGGCACGTGAAGTGTAGATAGCTGTAAGCTGTTAATCTGTTATTGGTAAACAACGATCAAGGCAAGTCTTTCAGTTCCTATTTTCTACGTGAACTTGATGATGAACTATTTTAAATTATTTTACAAAGAGCATGATATGTTATATATGTTGTAAGCATGAAATGTTAAAGTCAATTTATGACTACATTGATTGATCAAAGAATGTGGATTAAGTAAGGAACTCAATCTTTATATTTGTTATGTGAATTAGAGCATGTATGCCATGTTACTTTGATGATTATGAGATGTATGTTGAGCATGTTATTATGTGCTATGTGATGTATGAAAACTGTTAGGTCTTGCTGAGCTGTTGAGCTCACTTATGCAAATAACCACTTTTGCAGGTCAAGGATGCAAGGTAATGATGCGTGCTAATTGAATGTTAAGATCAATAGCGATGAAAGAAATTATTTATTCTATATGAGTAATGTGTTTGTTTTGGATGCATTATACTTGTTAAAGTTGTAAGGTTGAGCTATCCGATGTATAGTGGATATTGCTTGTGATGTAATACTTTGTATAGTAACTTAGAGAAAGCGATTCATGTAATAGAATTAAATCAAAAACATGTAATGATTAAGGTTGAGATTCAGGGCAATAAAGAAAGAATTATATAAAAGTTTTAATTATTTCGTATTTTTTTAGTGATCGTATCATCGAATAATGATGTAAAGATAGATTAAAGTTGTATTGTTAACGATCGAGAAGGAGAATATTATTGTAAGAATTTTGGGGGCGTTACAAAGGATGCTTCGCAGCCCGACAAATAACCATTCAACTGCAAGCCTTAAGGCTATAAAGATAAAAAATGGAAGTATCAACAGGCTTCAATTCCTATGCTAGCGTAAGGGTTTGATAAACCAGCTTTCAAAACATCATTTTCAAATTACAAATTAAATCAAAGACTTTTTGCAAATCAAATCAAACCCTTCGTATATAGGTTCAACGAAGCAAAGCACTACTTTCAATTAATCAAACATAGGCCCAATTTTTAAAATAGCATTCACACATGTATTTTAGTTTTTTTTTAAGGAAAATATTAAAAAGATGCGGTACCGTATTTCCACGGGAGTTGTGGGGTGCCTAACACCTTCCTCACACTTAACCAAGCCCCCGAGCTTAAAACTTTATTTTCAAAGATCAAGTTTCAACAGTGTCCAGTAATTGTGCCTCTTTCAAACAAAACTCGATTGAGTTTGTACAACCATTTCAAATCTATCAGCTGGCGACTCTGTAAAATGATCAAATCGTTGACATGATACATGTTGGCCTTTTCCTAAAAAACCCTTCAAAATCTTTTTCGAAATAAAAAGAGTAAGGGTAGAGATAACTTAGGAAGAGATAAAGATCCGGGTTGTGACCCGACCCGTGGATTTTTTTTCGACATCAACAGGTATCATCAGTTGAAGGTGAGGAGAGAAGATATACCGAAGACGGCCTTTAGAACTCTGTATGGGCATTACGAATTCCTGGTAATGTCATTTGGTCTAACGAATGCACCAGCGGCATTTATGGACTTGATGAATAGGGTGTTTAAGCCATTTCTAGACAAGTTCGTAGTGGTGTTCATAGATGATATTTTGGTATATTCCAAAACTAAGGAGGAACACACTGAACATTTCAGGCTGACATTGGAATCACTAAGACGGGAGAAGCTATATGCGAAATTCTTGAAGTGTGAATTCTGGTTAGAACGGGTGCAGTTTCTTGGCTACGTGATTGACAAAGATTGGATTTTAGTAGATCCGTCGAAGGTTGAAGCTGTAATGAATTGGGATCAGCCGAAGAAACCATTAGAAGTGAGGAGTTTCTTGGGATTGGCGGGTTACTACAGAAGATTTTTCCAAGAATTTTCCAAAATCGCAACTCTGTTGACGAATTTGACTTGGAAGACAGTGAAGTTCGTTTGGACAGAAAAGTGTGAGAAAGTATCCAGGAACTAAAGAAGAGATTGAGTACTGCGTCGGTGTTGTCATTGCCAGATAGTACAGGAAATTTTGTGGTATACAATGATGCTTCACATAAGGGATTAGGCTGTGTGATGATGCAGAACGACAAAGTCATTACTTACGCATCACGTCAGCTGAAGGACTATGAGAAAGGTTATCCGACCAATGACTTGAAATTGGCGGCAGTAGTGTTTGCTATGAAGATATGGAGACACTACCTTTATGGATAGAAGTGTGAGATATACACAGATCATAAGAGTTTGAAGTACATCTTTACACAGAAAGATTTGAATATGCGCCAAACGAGATTGTTGGAGCTAATTAAGGACTACGATTGCGAGATTCTTTACCATCCGGGTAAAGCTAATGTGGTTGCCGATGCCTTAAGCAGAAAGGTCGTGAGAAGTTAATGATATTAACTGATCAGGAACAGTTGGTGAATGAGATAGCTAAGTTGGAACTAGAAGTTAAGTGTGACACCCCCAAATCCGGGTACTTCATTTCCACGTGACTTGGTACTCACTATCTAAATAAAATACAACTACTGCCCAATAATAAGGAATGCAAAATAAATTACAACGTTATAGATAAATAAAAATCTTACTTATAAAAGGATTACTACTTAATCAAATCAATCCCAGGGTTTACTAACCTTAACGTCAATAAATAAGTGTGGAAATTAAAAATAACATAATAAAATTCTATTACACATTATAATATAAACATAACAAGTCTTCACTTGTTCATCTTGTTTTTTCCTTTACTTGTTGACGCAGTCAACGCTTTCGACTTTAGCTGCAATGGTTATTAATTGCAAGAGTGAGCAAACAAAAGCTCACTTGGAATAACAGTCAATAATAGTGATGACATAAACTGAATACTTCAAATGATTTGGAATAACATTTCTTTTATCAATAATAAAGAATTGAATAATAATTCTTCGTCAACATTTAGAGTTCGAATATAGAAATCATTTGAGGGTCATAAGACCTTGAACTATGTCCTAGGTTATAAACATTTCTATTTAAAACCTTTAACAGTCGTTTAGACTATATGGACTCTTAACTCGTACTTAGGGGGATCAGCCCTTCGTACCACGTATTGTGCACAAACATCTTAACGCTTTCGCATGGTAATCTCTTAATAAATAGGGTTGTTCATCTCAGTATTTGATACAAGTCCGCATCAAAGAAATTTTGGTTTGGATAAGCTTAAAAATGGTAATTTAGAATTCAACTATCATCAACTAAGGAGTAGTTGAATCGACTTACAATAACCAAGAATAATTCAACAATAAAGAATTATAAAATAACTCATGCTTTAGAATTAAACTTAAAGCATTCAAAAAGTAAGATAGACCTTGCTTTAACAATTAAGTCAAGGTTACATTAATTCGATCATAAACTTTAAATAATTAAAGTTCAATCATGAACTTTAAATAATTAAGTCAAGGTCACATTAGAGCACTTGTATATAAATAACAAGTCAGGGATAAGAAAACTTGCTCAAGTAAAGTTTGAGTTTAGAAAACTTGCCTCAAGCGCAAGCTACAATTACTAACAAGTTCCACAATTTAACCTACGCATGCGTAATTAACAATAATAATATAAATTAGTTATCATATAACTAATTTACATAACTAGTTAACCCATCTATGTTAACTCATTCATCTTTAATTATTAGGTTTAATAATTAATTCTCACATCACGTGTTCACATAATTAATCAAACTTAAATTATGTACTCATTTTAAATTAAATTATAATTAAATAAATTATAATTTAAATTATATATTTACTTTAATTAAATTATAATTAATCAAATTATAATTTAAATTACACATATTATATTTTAATATAATTCATTACAGTCCATTTAGCATTTTTATTTTATTAACATGTTTTATATTTTATTACATCATTAATCTCATAAAATTTCACATTTTAAAAAAAATTCTGCACAATCTGCAGGGCCAGTGCGGCCGCGCTCCAATAAGCCTTGGGAGCGTCGCGGACGCGCTCCATCAACGCCTTGGAGTGGCGCGGCCGTGCCACTGCGCAGACTATTCTGACAGACTCGCGAACTTTGCAGAGAAAAAGTCAATTAACTTATTTTTTCACACCAAACTCCGAATTCAGTACACATAAATCACATAAACCTTTATAAAAATATCAGTTAATGTTTTTAATCATGTTCTAATACATATATCATCAAAACACATAATTTAAAACACTAAATTTTATAAATTTTGAAGAAAAGACATTTTTCAGTGTTCTTGATGAAATTGAACACTGTGAGTTTGTTTTTAAACCAATTCACATAATTTCAAACATATTGACTTCGTTTCTAAGCATGTTATCATAATCTAAAATCAATTTATACAATATAATACAATCAAACATGAATTTTGATTTTAAAGAACCAATTATTTTCAAAACAAGTTTACTGTAACTTTTGATGAACATGATTTCTTCATGTTCATCATGTTTACATGAATTAAACAACTTAACTTATCATACTAATCATATATAAACAGTTTATATACCCAATACAATATATATACATCAAAATCACAAAGTTTCATGAACAACTATTTTCATAGAGAAGTTCTTATTATGAAAAACATGGAAGAACATAAAGTAATAATAGAATTAGGATTATACCCTTGTTGATTAGGAAAAGAAGATGAAGATGGTGATGATTTCTGTAACTTTTCCTTCCTCTCTCTTTCTTCTTCTTCTTCTCTCTTCCTCTGTCTCACTCTCTATATATTTCTTTGTTCTAACACTAACTAAACCACTACTATAAAACAGTAAATAGATGACCCTTAATAGATAATATTTTTATAAAAATGTTGTGGTTTAATTTTTCACAATATTTTTTTGAGAAAATATTATGATTTGATATACAAAAGCATTATGTATCTGAGAGGGGTAATTTTTTATTTTAAAGTAATAACGTTTTTTTAAAGAAAACGTTGTCTTTTAAAAAAAAATGGAGGTTTAATTTGTATACGCATGAAAAACACGGAGCTTTCTCTTGTTCTATCTGCTCTTTCTTCTCTTATTTTCATCTCAATCAAAGCCCTAGCCGTCTGAGATCCTGGAATTGCATACCTTATCATACCTCTCAATCGAAGCCCTAGCCCTCTCAAGCCCTCTAGGTCCATTAATTTCATCTCAGATCTTGGACGCCCTAGGCGATTACGATGAAGAGACGAAGAGTACAACCTTCTAAGACGAAGAGACGAAGAGACGAAGAGTACAGCCAACGCCGGATTTCTCTCATTCCTCGGCAGCGCTGCCTCCTTTGTCTCCGCAGCTGCTGCTCTAGCCGTTGCCACGCGTGTTTGATGTAGGTAAACTTTAAAACCGCCATTAACAAACCTTCTTTATATAGACCTCACCACAATCATTCATTTTCAAGTTTGAACTCTTTCTCATATTCACTCAAAAATGTTCTATTCTCACCAACTCCTTGCTCGAAAAGCTCCTCTCGGCCAGATATGGTAATAGCTCCCTTCTATCCATCTATAATTTCATTATGATTTGTTTATTATAGTTTTTTAAGGTTATATTGCTTATTATTTATCTGTAATCTCTCTATTTCTTCAAATTTAAATTCATATGATTGTAGATTTTGACATTTGGATTCAACTATACTGGGTTTATTCTGAGAGTTCATTGATTTTTGAAATTACGTTTCTGTTCGTTAGTTATGATTGTAGTATGATTTATTTTTGAACTGGAAGTTCTCTGAATTTAGTTTTGAACTGTTTGATACTATTTGTAGTAAAATTGAATTTAATTTTCACTGATGTTCTGTTATATATATATATATATATATATATATGTTTACAGCAAAGAGATCTTAAAATTTAATTTTCACTGATGTTCTAATTTTGTTCTTATTTTTCTGTTGTTATAAAGTATTTGTAGACTTTCAATGGAGACCTGCTTAGGTCCGTTTTGAACTTGAGTTTTGGTTTCTTAATTAATTAAAGAACATTAATTAATGTATTAGCTTTTATCACTTGGATTGAAGATACAAGAAAATTATGTTTATATTTTACTATTCCTTTGGTTGCAGGAGGTAAAAGTTGGAAACGAGCTTGAGGAGTCGGGCGAAAATGTTTTTGTGGGTGGGAAAAATCGCTGTAAGTGAGTGTATTCTTCATTCTCATCTGCATTGCAGATAACATTGGTTCCTCACTAATCAATTCTATAACCAGATACTTAACATTTGTAAATTGGGAGCTATGGTGGCCAAATTTTCCAGTTTTGGTGTATTTTAAGGAGACACAAACAAAACCTGAAGGACAAGTGCATTTCTTCCCAGTAATTTTTGTAAGTACTAAGTACCAGGACATGCTACTGAAATTTGTTTGGGTGTTTGATTGGGATTATGAAGCTATAGCTTTGACAGACATGTATTCTGTTTCCTTGTTGCTGCAAATAGAATGGCAAGCAACTCTATGATGATATGGTGGAACGAGCTTGCCCTTCAAAAACTAGTGGGCCGAATCAGTCCTGAACACTTGAGTTCTGTGTTTACAATCCTCGACGGTGCCATCTGACATCTAGCATTTGAGGTAAGAAGTACCAAATTTGAGTGAAATGTGTGCCACTTCCAAATTTATTTATTTTATTCGTATAACCCTCATGGGAAAAATGTCTGTTTATGCTGTTTTGCAGGCAGATTGTGTTACCTCTGGCTAATTAAAGCTGCATATAGTAAAATATCTGCTCGGTCAAAACCCTTCTCGTGTAGTTACCAGATCTATTATTGAGACATGCTCGTATTGGGTGCAGAGCATAGTCAAACTTAAAACACTTTTAAGATCCGAAACGGTGATCAGCTTAAAGAAATGTATATAATCAAAATCATGTTTCAACTTGGAATTTGCGTGATTGAGGTTTTAAATTGTTAATCCACATCCCAAAAACAAACAGGGAAAGAAAATAAGTGGCTACCTACCTTTTATGTTTTTCTGGAAATTCCTGGACTTAACCTATTACTTATCACCATAATAGCATCAGTAGTACATACAAATTCGACATAAAATGATCTTCCTTCAATTTTCGCCATCTCAGTTATCATTGTTCCTTTGTAGTTGGTCAACATTTTTGAGTTATTCATTGGAGGCTTTCTTTCCTATTCTTTTCTGTTTAATGGGTCTTATTCTTTTTAAGTCTACAAGTAATCTTTTTTCTTAAGTTTTTGATAGATACGAAGCTTTGTATGTTCTGAGATATTGTAGTGGTCCACCTAGATTTTATTTTGCTTATATATGCCCTTTTCATGTTTTTTGATTTATAGTGCAATATCTTTTTCCTTATATTAATCTTGTTTATGTGATATTCCATCAATTTATTTATGTAGCAATTGACAAAGTTATAAAGCTATTAGTGTCGTTATAAACGAATAACCATTTGCAAGGGGGGCCATTGGTTGAAATTTGAGAATGACCCTTCTTCTCATGAGAGAGCCTTGTGGACATGCTGACCAATTCATCTTCCTGTTATTCTTTGGTCTCAGCTACCTATCATCTGCTTATTTTAGTTTCATTTTATATCATTGGAGATGGATTTTTTAAAGATTTAGAATACTGTATTTCAACTCATAATGCATTACTGATGTTTTAGTACAGGCACATAAAGTCAATAATATTTTATGTTCAATCACATCTGCAACCATGTAGTATTATCCTATTACAGCTTGTTACTTAGCCATGTCTAATTATATAGGTTATTAAGATAGTAAATATAACCTTGTTATAGTTTATTTGTGACATCTAGTTGCAATACAACATACAATGTTGATCCTTGCAATTATTTTCCTGGTTTTGTTTTCAGTCAAGTAACATGCAATATTTCATCTGTCTCTAGCCTTCGTTTTTATTTTTACTGGATCCCTCTCTCACAGGTATTATGTATGTTTTTTGGTATTCCAGGTGTTCAATTTCAGCACTGGGAGAAATATCAATAAAACAGTCTTTGACAGTGAGGTTACCTCTATGGACCATGACCACACTGGCCAACTTCTTTTCTGTGGGGATGCTCAGGTGTGTGCCTGCTTATTAATTTCTCCTCTTTCATCTGATGAACTCTTAAAAGTTTTCTTAGGCATTTGAATATTGAACTTTCAAAGATGTTCACAATAAATTATTGAAATGATGGAGTATGGGTTTGCTCAATATTTTTAGTGGTTACAGTTTAAAACTTACCTGAGTACTAGTTCAATTTTGACTTCTAATGACTATTGATCTGGCTGACATTTTGAATCTCTTTCTATGAAGTTGCTGGAAGTGAGGATGCAAATGTTTACTTCTATGACTTAACTCGCCCAAAGCATACATGCGTAAACAAGCTACAGGTCTATTTGATTTGCATACAATGTTCTGTTACATTTCCAATGTCTTCTCTTATAACTGATTAGAAATTTTACAACCGCAGGGTCACGGTTATGCAGTTATAGGCATTGCTTGGAATCATGGAGAGAACTTGTGGGCTTCTTCGAGTTTTGGTGGCACCGTTATTGTATGTAAGAGAGCAAAAAAAATTAAAGCTTTTATATTCAGAGGTAAAGTTTTAAAACATATACGTTGAAGAGCTGTGCAAGGACCTTTCTTTTTCCTTGTCCTGTCCCCTCCATTCTTTTGTGAAAGTTGTGAAAAAT
This sequence comes from Panax stipuleanatus, assembly GCA_020205555.1. NCBI lineage: Eukaryota > Viridiplantae > Streptophyta > Magnoliopsida > Apiales > Araliaceae > Panax > Panax stipuleanatus. The sequence goes on along the minus strand of CM035123.1, from coordinate 44,888,142 downwards.
CATAGTATATCAGAGGAGTTTCTGAGTTAGATGTAATCAAAGAGGTTAGGAACCTGAATGACATGAACTCTATTCGTTGTATTAAAAAAAATTCTTTTAATTCAACATGATGCGTTTTGTGGCTGTTGTATCTAAAACATTTCTTGCATTTCATTTTTTCAAACATTATTGCTTTTAGTTTCATTTTTATGTAACTTATTAGTTAGTAATCATTTGCCTTAATATCATGATTTGTGTCAGTTTATCCTTTTTACTTTTGAAGCTTAGGACTTGTGTTTTATTTACTTGTAATATATCAGCTATTGTGACTGATATATCTAGGTAGCTACATCTGTTAAATCTAGGTAGCTACATCTGTTAAATCTATGACCTTTCTTAATTTCTGGCGACTTGGAATATTTGGTACCTTTGAACTTTAGAGTTCATGGAGACAGCTTTAGGTGATATGCTCTCTAAATTGTGGATGGTTTTCATGTACACTGATACTGCTCATACACAAACAAATGCATGCCCACACTGCACTCTATTTCTTTAGTTTATTTATTTAGGAATTCTCCATGATATTTAATATTTCCGTCTGCCAGTATCAGATTTTCTTTTATTGTCCAACTTCAAGTCTCATTCATATTGTCATGTACAATGACTGAAGATGCCCAAGTCCCAGATTGCATTAATCTTTTAGACCTCCTTTTTAACAGACCTCCTTTTTAATGTATTAATTGTTACTTAAATTGTATTATTTGTGTTGCAGTTCGCCTTTTCCCTGTGAATGAACGTGCTACTAGAACAATCAGAAACCTGTACATTGAGAATGAAAGGGTAATTCTGATATTTTGCTTTCTGGCGTAAATGCTGTTGTCAACAATTTATATCGTTACTAGAGCATGAACATGGTAAGAACTCAAACTTTATATCCAATAGTGAGGTGCAACATTGTAAACAATAAAACAAAAGGTACAGTGCTAGGGATATGAGGTGCTCTATGGGGTGACTGTAAACTGTAAACAAACTATTCTATAAACATGAAAACGAATTACAAAACGGTGCCACTGCCGAAATGATATTAATAGATTTACTACTGTCTCACTCTTTTCGCCATTGTCATTCTACAGTAATGCACAATTTTCAGATTCAAAACTACATTATTTACTTATTTATTTATAAAACCTTATTTATAACTAGTTTCCTCCTTCATTTATTCTTTTGATCTTTAATGGGATCAAGATACTTTAGTGTTGGTTTGTATGAGTTTGTATTGCAATTTGCAAAAGAAACGGTACAAGTAACAAATAATCTTGAACATTTCTTTTTTCTTTTCTTTTGGGGAGGGGGGTTGTGAAGGTTCTAGAGTCCTTAGGTACTATGATTTGGGGGAAAGACACTGAGGTTGGACTAGGAATAGAGAGAAATGCTTATACATGACCTCTTCTGTTTTCATCAGTAAAGTAAGTAACACCAATTTTTATTCAAGAATTTGTGATTGAAATCTACTACTTTAAACTTGATGACTTAAATGCTTGAGATGCATTTCAACTGCACTTGCTTATTGATCTCAACCACAACGGATCCGAATAAACTGTGGTTATATTGTATAAACTCAGAAGAATATCACAAATTTATACCCCATACAAGTGAAGGTGACGGGTGTATGATGTGCTGCTTGATGAGATGAAAACTCAAACTGCCTCTGTAATGCGTACTTACTAAAAAAAATAAGAAAAGAAGGCAGATGCATTCACTGCAGTGGACAAAGACACAAGTACAACTTGCTGGACTCATTTGCACTGTTACTCCCTCGTCGAGCAATTCAGAAGAGACGCACAACACTTTGAAGTTTGACCACCGTGCAAAACATATTGAAATTCAAGCAGCACAAAACAAGGTATGATTATTCAAGAAGTCCGTATTTGTGATGTTGTCTTTCTTGACATTTAGTGGAAGTATTAAGCCTATGAACCTGCAGATAATTGATGAGAAATCACTTATCAAGAAATACCAAAATGAGATTCGCTCTCTAAAGGAGGAAATGGAACAACTAAAGAAAGGTATTGTTACAATTCCTCAACTGAAGCATACTGAAGGAGATGACATCGTGATCCTCAAACAAAAGGTACCTTGTAGCTATAAAATTTGTTGAGCTACTAAATTTCATTTTCTTTCTTTTTTGTCCTGTTATTTTCTCCTCTAGAGTCTAGACTTCAATTATGATCCTTTTGCATCTTTTGTCTATGTGGAATCCCTTTACAACTTGTTACAGATATGTGGTATTTACATCATTTGTCTGTTTGATGTTGACTTTTTTTAGTTAAAAGGTTGTAGTCAATTATAATTTATATGAGGTGAACACCTCACATGAGGTGTACTCTCTACTGTCTGCAAAGAAGGTTAAGAATTAAAATATTTTTCCCCTGCATGACAGGGGATTATCCTTTTAGAAATGGACTAAAAAAAGGCATTATGTTGGAAATTGATTACTTTTCTGCAAATCATTATTATTATTTGAAATGATTTTGGAGGTTAAATGGGAAATTGATGACTTTTCTGCAAAATCATATTTATTAGAAGATGGACTCTCATTTTGTCCAGAGGGCATATACTTTATGTTGTTGCTTGTGAGTTGTGACTTGGATGTATTTTGCAGGATTTTGTTGATACCAAGATGACACTTGCTCAGAGCAAGAAATTATCACAGCTCACTGCAAATAATGCTCAGTGGGAGGATCGCCAACTACTGAGGTCTGGAGTCGTTAGGGGTACTGAGGTGTAGATTGAGTTTGATAATGAGGAAGAACGAAAGGTTGTATAGCCTCGAGTTAACGGTCGATGTACAAGGTTGTACTTGTATTTTGGGAGAAGATTGTTTTTCACATGATTAGGTAGTGCACCACATCTTAATTTTATGGATGGTTTGGTATATTTTGTGGATGTAGTCAAATTTGTAATTTAATGTACGTACTAGTAATTATATTGAAAAGTGAATTTGAAACTGTAAATGTATAGTATTATTGGGATGTATGGTATTTTGAAAGATAGAATGCTTACATTTTGGTTTTAAATGTTGTGGATTGTGTTTTTAAATAGGCAACGCTTTTAGAAAAAACATTGCCTATGTGTCAAATAGACAACGCTTTTTAGAAAAAAATAGTCTAATGTGTACAATTAACAACGCTTTTAAAAAAAACGTTGTTTAATGTGTTAAATAGACAACGTTTTTTTAAAAAAGCGTTGTCTAATGTGTCCAATAAACAACGTTTCTTTGAAAAAGCGTTGTCTAATGTGTTATAAGACAACGTTTTTTATACGTTATCTATTTGTGTTTAAAAACTTTGTCTATTTGACAAATAGACAATGTTTTTTAAAAAAAATGTTGTCTAATGTGTCAAAAGACAACGTTTTTTAAACGTTGTCTATTTATGTCTAAAAAACGTTGTCTATTTGACAAATAGACAACGTTGTCTATTTGACAAAATGTTGTCTAATGTGTCAAAAGACAACGCTTTTTAAACGTTGTCTATTTGTATCTAAAAAGCATTGTTTATTTGACAAATAGACAACGTTTTTTTGAAAAAACATTGTCCAATGTGTCAAAAGACAACGTTTTTTAAACGTTGTCTATTTGTGTCTAATAGATGAAATTGCTAACCACGACACTTTTAGGAGACCTATTACAACGCTTTTTAAACGTTGTCTATTTATTTTTTTCTACTAATGAACTAACGTAATTTTACAAAATATAAACTGATATACATATATTAGATATAGAATATAATACGTATATTGTAACTGACAAAACATAATAGCTATATTAAGTATATATCAGTTATAATTTATTTTGAAATTTAAAAGCCATAAGGCTTGTTTGGCAACACCTCTTTATTCTTAAAAAATAGATTTTTAATAGTTAAGGCCCCGTTTGGCAAAACGAAATTAAAACAGGTGCAAGTGCCTTGTTTGGTAAAACTTATTTAAAAATCCTTTTTATTTACTTTTAACACATAACTTTCAATGTTACACTTTATTTAATTAAATCCCAACATCCTAATTTAATTAAATTAAAACTAACATCAATTAACCAAATAAAATTTGTCACATAACAATTATAATTACTCGCTAGTCATAATCTCATGTAACGATTTTCACATAAAATTTATCTAATTTAATTATCACAATTAAATTAGAACTATACCATAAAATTGCTTACACAATAATTTAATATTAAATATTTATTTAATTAACATATTGCACTTAATTAAATTACTCCACAACAATCACATAAATTATTTATTTAACTCAATAAATAAATCAGTTAAAATATTTATTTAATTCAATAAATATTAAAATTCATATATAAAATTCTCATTCGTTACAATCTTTCCTCCTTAAAAGGATTCTGTCCCTAGAATCACAACTTTAAATCTCATCCGTTACATTATCTCATCCGTTACATTCTTCCCCCCTTAAAAGGATTCTGTCCCTAGAATCGATACACAAGAAATTACACAAATAATTGAGGATAGATTTGTTGGGTTTGTATGTAACGCAATCATGCAATCAAATCACATAAATAGGGCGGAAGCGTAAAAATTAGGTTTTCAAAATTTATACAAACCCATAACCATGATCATGTTTTGTGCTTGTTATCAATAACAGAAAAGAGAGAACATGGAATTATACATTTGAAGATCTAAGCTTCCTCAGGTACAAGTTCTACTCCTTTGATTCCTTTGATTCCTCTGATAGTGGCTCCTTCCCTTGAATAATGTCAGTCACCCAAATGTTTGGCCTCTAACGGTGATCCACCAAGGAAGATGAAGAACTCAAGAAAATGGGTTATTGGCTTAACCCTTGTTTCTATCTCTATAGAATATGTGTACTCCCAACTCTTGAAAAATTTCACATCCCTTATTTCTGATATAAGACTCTCTTATATAGATATTAGGTTAATCCTCCTAATCCAATTAGAATAGGGTTTTATTTATTTAATTAATTAATTACTTTTAATTAATTTATATCCTAATCTTTATTAGGATTGAGAGAGAGTACTGATATTATATTAATTCCTAAACTCCTTTAGAATTAAAATAATAATAATAATAATAATAATAATATTAATAAGACTCCTCTTATTAATTTATATTTAATATTTCTAAAATATTAAATAATAAACATTAAGCTATTTAATTTATTCTATCATCATAGATTAAATTAATTATACTTAATGCATTATTACTATCATGCCATTTTCTTCTTAAATAATTCTTCTTCCTTTTATGGTGTGACCCTTTAGGTTCTCCATATTAAACCGGTTGTGAATAAATCAATTAGAAAAATTCTAATCTTATTTAAATAAACAAATTAAACTAATAATCTATTTAAATAAATAACATTTATTCTACAATAGGGATAAGCCTCCCTAGCGATCAACGACTTTCCAGATAATATAGATTTCAACATTAATCATAAAAGAACCTGTGAGTTAATAGTTACCGTATAATTCAATCCTTCCACCATACAATGTCCCAATTAAATATAAGACATGGATTTACTGTCAAGTCTTAATTTATTTAATCATATGTATTTCGATTAGAAAATGCACAACTCCAAATAATGCAAATTAGAAACCTCTTTCTAATTTCATTCTACCTTGGCCAAGGATTCCTGGGTTGTCATTTAACGAATCACATAGGACATATCTCCTCTTTTACTAGAGGTGGTAGATTCTTTATTGATCATTCATTATCTCCATATGTAACTCATTACACCCAAGCATACCCTATATATGCCTTAAAAGGCCTTAAGGAATTAGTCAAAGTATAATTTGTTACATACAAGATACTATGATGATCTCAAGTCCAAGGATCACATGTACTACTATCACATTAGGAATTCCTATTGACAGGCGAGTAAAACTCCATTAGGTATTCCATAGCGAGTCATGTTCAGTGAACTTATTCTCCAATAAGCACCTACATACTTGCTTTAGTGTCTCCACACAAATGACCATGAGATCAGTCATCCTCATCCAATGAGCAAGCAACATATGTACCAATCTATCCGAATTTACTAATTCCCTTTTTAGTAATCCCACGATTGGGAACTATTTTAGTTTTAAAGCTTTCTAAGAATTTAGATCTCATTAGCATGATCAACATCATGATTCTAAAAGCATTGCTTAAAACTATGGGTTATTTACATATTATAAAAACAGCACCATGTAGATAATTAAATGCCTTTAATAAATAAATATTTTATTAATAAATAAATAAGATTGTTTACAAAGTATGTGCTTTATCATCATACATGATTGGCTTGTATGTACACTACTATCAATCTCCCACTTGCACTAAAGCCAATCGCCATGGTATCTCATACCCATCTTCTCTAAGTGACGATCAAACTGCTGTTGTGTTAAAGCTTTAGTAAATGGATCTGCAATGTTGTCTTGAGAGTCTACACGCTCCAAGGTGACGTCTCCTCTTTCAATGATCTCCCTGATCAAGTGAAATCGCCGCAACACGTGTTTAGATTTCTGATGAGACCTGGGTTCCTTAGCCTGTGCAACCGCTCCGGTGTTGTCACAGTATACGGGAACTGCTTCTCCAATGCTAGGAACCACACCAAGTTTAGTTATGAACTTCTTCATCCAAACAGCTTCCTTTGCAGCTTCACTTGCAGCTATATACTCTGCCTCTGTCACTGAATCAGCAACCGTTTGCTGCTTGGAACTCTTCCAACTCACTGCATCTCCGTTCAAGGTAAACACATACCCTGAAATAGATTTACTGTCATCTTGGTCTGTTTGAAAACTTGAGTCCGTGAATCCCTCGAGTTTTAATTCAGACCCACCGTAGACAAGAAAAATATCTTTAGTCCTTTAGGATATTTTTCACTACCTTCTAGTGCTCTTCTCCTGGATTCGACTGGTATCTGCTTGTTACACTAAGTGCGTGAGCAACATCCGGTCTAGTACATATCATACCGTACATGATAGATCCTATTGCAGAAGCATAAGGGATCTTACTCATACGGTCTCTCTCCTCAGGTGTCTTTGGGGCCTGTTTCTTGGAGAGATGTATTCCATGGCTCATCGGCATGAGACCTCTTTTGGAATCTTCCATGCTAAACCTCTTTAGCATTGTTTCAATGTACGTTCCTTGGGATAAGCCGAGCATCCTTTTAGATCTATCTCTATAGATCTTTATCCCCAAAATATAGGATGCTTCACCCAAGTCCTTCATAGAGAAGTTTTTAGATAACCAGATTTTAATGGATTGTAACATAGGAATGTCATTCCCTATCAGTAATATATCATCAACATATAATACAAGGAATGATACTGCGCTCCCACTAACCTTCTTGTATACACATGGTTCATCCTCGTTTTTGATAAAATCAAACTCTTTGATTGTCTCATCAAAACGAATGTTCCATCTACGAGAAGCTTGCTTCAACCCATAAATGGATCGTTGTAGCTTACAGACTTGATTTGTTCCAACTTTTGAAATAAATCCCTCTGGCTGTGTCATATACACATCCTCCTCAAGTTTCCCATTGAGGAAGACCGTTTTCACGTCCATCTGCCAGATCTCATAGTCGTTGTAAGCTGCAATCGCAAGCAAAATCCGAATGGACTTGAGCATGGCTACTGGTGAGAAGGTTTCATCATAGTCAACTCCTTGTCTTTGTTTGAAACCTTTTGCAACCAGTCGGGCCTTATAGGTCTCTACCTTTCCGTCTGCTCCAGTCTTTTTCTTAAAAACCCATTTACACCCAATAGGTTTAATACCTTCAGGTGGTGAAACCAAAGACCATACTTTGTTTTCATACATGGAGTCCATTTCAGATTTCATGGCTTCAAGCCATTTCCCTGAGTCTTTATTACTCATAGCCTGTTCGTAATTTAATGGATCATCATCATTCATGATGTGTACCTCATCGTCATCCTCTATAACGAATCCATACCTCTCAGGTATCTTCGGTACTCTTCCAGATTTACGAACATGGTGTGGTACAGTAGGTTCTTCTACTTGGTTAGGTACCTGACTTTGATCCGTAGTAACTTGTGGTTCTTGAACTTCTTCAAGATATATCTTACTCCCACTGACCCCTTCATGGATAAACTCTTTCTCCAAGAAGGTAGCATGTTTCGCAACAAACACCTTTTGATCAGTTGGATGATAGAAATAATACCCTACGGTTTCTTTAGGGTATCCCACAAATCTACACTTATCGGATTTAGTCTGTAGCTTATCATTTTCAAACTTTTTGACATAAGCTGGACAACCCCAAGTCTTAATATGCTTAAGATTTGGTTTCCTCCCTTTCCACATCTCATATGGAGTCTTTGGGGCGGATTTGGTACGTACCTTGTTAAGTAGGTATGCAGCCGTTTCTAGGGCATATCCCCAGAAGGAAATTGGAAGGTCGGTAAAACTCATCATGGATCGAACCATGTCCAACAATGTTCGATTTCTCCTTTCAGATACTCCATTTAACTGTGGTGTACCTGGAGGAGTCCATTGTGAGATTATACCATTTTCTCTGAGACAATTGAGAAACTCACTGCTTAAGTATTCTCCACCTCGATCTGATCGAAGTATCTTAATACTCTTGCCCGTTTGTTTCTCTACTTCACTTCTGAACTCTTTGAACTTTTCAAATGATTCTGATTTGTATTTCATTAAATACACATATCCAAATCTTGAGTGATCATCAGTGAAAGTAATAAAATAAGAATACCCACCCCGTGCACTTGTTGTCATAGGTCCACAAACGTCTGTGTGAATCAATGCCAACAACTCTGTAACTCTCTCCCCTTTTCCACTAAAAGGAGATTTAGTCATTTTACCCATGAGACAAGATTCACAAGTTGGATATGATTCATAATCAGATAGCTCGAGGAGCCCATCTTTATGCAACTTGGATAATCTTGTTTCATTGATATGACCGAGTCTATAGTGCCACATATAGGTATAATTAATATCATCTCTTTTCCTTTTCTTAATTTGTTCAATTTGAAATATATTTTCTTGCAAGTCAAGTGTATAAAGTCCATTTCGCAAATTTCCAATACCATATAAAACATCGTCTTTATAAATAGAACAACCATTGTTCTTTATAATAACGTCAAAACCTTCCATATCCAATACAGAAATTGAAATAATGTTTTTAATAATATTCGGAACATAATAACAATTATTAAGATAAATGGATTTGCCCGAAGGCATTGCTAAACAATAAGTTCCTACAGCTAATGCAGCAACTTTTGCTCCATTTTCCACTCGTAGGATCACCTCATCTTTGTTCAGCTTTCTACTTCTGACCAGTCCCTGCACAGTATTACATATGTGAGAACCACAGCCGGTATCCAATACCCAAGTAGAATTATGACTTTCAGAAAAATTAATTTTAATCATAAACAAACCTTGATTGGAAGTCGAAGCTTCTCCAAGCTTCTTCTCTGCTAGAAACTTCTTGCAGTTCCTCTTCCAATGTCCCGGCTCATTGCAATGAAAGCACATTCCTTTAGCTGGTTCAGGTTTCTTTTGCTCCTTTTCTTTCCCCTTTCCCTTGGCCTTCTTAGATTTCTTCTTTTCAGAAGACACCTTGGGCCTCTTCCTTTTATTGGAAGAATCCACCATCAAGACATGGTTCTTCTTGGATGAGAAGTGACCTTCTGCAGTTTTCAGCATGTTAAGCAGCTCAGGTAAGCTGACATCTAGTTTATTCATGTGAAAATTAACCACAAACTGCGAGAAGGTCTCAGGGAGTGACTGCAAGACCAAGTCTTGACTCAACTCCCCATCCATGACGAACCCAAGCTGTCCAAGGCGTTCAATCAAATTGATTACCTTCAGAACATGAGTCTCGACGGTAGTGCCCTCGGTCATCCGAGATCGGAAGAGCTCCTTAGATATCTCATATCTAGCAGTCCTACTTTGTTCACCATACAACTCCTTGAGGTGAAGCAGCATAGCAGGAGCATCCATTTTTTCGTGCTGACGCTGAAGCTCGTTATTCATGGATGCGAGCATGATGCATTGAGCCACATATGCATCATCTTGCCACTTATTGAAAGTGGCAATCTCTTCCTCAGAGGCTGTTTCTGAAACAGATTCAGGGATAGTGGAATTTAGGACATAAGAAATCTTTTCAGCAGTGAGAACAATTCTCAGATTTCTTAGCCAGTCCTCATAATTCGGGCCGGTAAGCTTATTTGCATCAAGTATGCTTCGTAGTGAGATTAGTGATTTTGACATTTTTAAAATTCTGCATGTGAAAAGACAACATTTTAGCAAACATTCATTTTATTAACTTTGCATACCAAAATAAATTTAGGTCTTTATTTTAAATTGGTATCTCCCACTATTTTCATCAAACTATATTACCCTCACTCATATAGTTCGGCAACATCTAATTAAAGATTTGCTAGTGAGATTAAGGATCCCATTTCAAATGTATATAACCTTGTGGATAGCACAACAAGCGATATACAAATAAATAGGTAGACAACTCTTGTCAATTACATCACCATGTAACTCCTTTTATTTTGCCTCTTAAATCATAATGGTCATGTGTGTGCACATCCAAACTAAAATGATTTAAGTTAAGTCCAGCCTAGCACTTCCATAAATTCAAAAAAGAAAAATTCTCGTCCTTGTGGATAGCACAACAAGACTAGATCGTTCAATTTTCTTGATAAGCATCAAATGTGATTAATTAACATCTTAAATATTCAATACTCGCCTTGTGGATAGCACAACAAACTCATATTAAATATTTAATACTCTATTAACTAATCATGCTAGAAGGCGACGTTCGATATTCCAAATATCATTTGAACGCTTCAGACTTAATATTATTTCTTTGAGGGGTTTGTTATTATTTGTCTCATCTTTTTAAGCTCGCATGCACATATATATATAAAATACGCGTCATTTTATTAAACATGCGAAGCATGTTTGTATAAAATATAATATATATAATATTTAGCATGCAATATAGAATACTATATTCTACCCGGATTGATTATGGACTTTTATTCTAGTTTGGTTCACTAGAGTTACCAAGTGAACCAAAAGGTCAAACCTAGGAGTGAAAGAATTTAAATTTTAAATGTAACTATTACATTTAAACCCGGGCTCCATACAAACGGGTCTTCACGCGCTCCTCGCTCCTTGGTCTCCAATTTCTTCAAAATAATTCTAACTATCTCTATTACATTAACTATTTAAAATTAAATAGAAACCTTGATCAGCAGTCAAGGGGAAGTACATAGAAAGGAGATAGAATTTACATCGAGAATAAAACTAGAGAAGACGAGGTACGCAGACCCCATTTTATAAAACCCATACATTCAAGCATTCATCCAAAATAAAATCCAATCACATTGGTCATAGTTCATAATCAACCCCATTTATTATCATACACATCAACATATGCATCAATAAATATCCATTCATCTCATGAATAACAATGCTATTCCATATATGGATCGATGTTATTTAATGGACAAAAGTTTTGCTAAATTTTATTTTTGAAACAAAATAAACTCTTTTATTTTAATCAAAAATAAATCCAAATTAAACTCCTTTAATTTTAGCATTCTGAAATCATATTTCAGATAAAATAAACTTCTTTATTTTAAAACTTTATCAATTAAATAAACAGTTTACTTAATTAATTAAAATCAATTTTCAGGGTCTGTCCAGGTACCGGCGCAGCTGCGCCAGTAATGAACTGGGTAGCTGCGCAGGTAGACAGAAGCAGCAGTTTTTGCAGACCGGCGCAGCTGCGCCAGTAATGAACTGGGCAGCTGCGCAGCTGCGCTGTTCGCCGCAGAAACTTGCAGAAAACGATTTTTGTCCAGAAAAACGATCCAATTTTCACATCAATTCATACATGGAATTATAAAATTGATAATTAGCACAAAGTTAGGCTCTGATACCACTGTTGGGTTTGTATGTAACGCAATCATGCAATCAAATCACATAAATAGGGCGGAAGCGTAAAAACTAGGTTTTCAAAATTTATACAAACCCATAACCATGATCATGCTTTGTGCTTGTTATCAATAACAGAAAAGAGAGAACATGAAATTATACCTTTGAAGATCTAAGCTTCCTCAGGTACAAGTTCTACTCATTTGATTCCTTTGATTCCTCTGATAGTGGCTCCTTCCCTTGAATAATGTCAGTCACCCAAATGTTTGGCCTCTAACGGTGATCCACCAAGGAAGATGAAGAACTCAAGAAGATGGGTTATTGGCTTAACCCTTGTTTCTATCTCTATAGAATATGTGTACTCCCAACTCTTGGAAAATTTCATATCCCTTATTTCTGATATAAGACTCTCTTATATAGATATTAGGTTAATCCTCCTAATCCAATTAGAATAGGGTTTTATTTAATTAATTAATTAAATACTTTTAATTAATTTATATCCTAATCTTTATTAGGATTGAGAGAGAGTACTTATATTATATTAATTCCTAAACTCCTTTAGAATTAAAATAATAATAATAATAATAATAATATTAATAAGACTCCTCTTATTAATTTATATTTAATATTTCTAAAATATTAAATAATAAACATTAAGCTATTTAATTTATTCTATCATCATAGATTAAAATAATTATACTTAATGCATTATTACTATCATGCCATTTTCTTCTTAAATAATTCTTCTTCCTTTTATGGTGTGACCCTTTAGGTTCTCCATATTAAACCGGTTGTGAATAAATCAATTAGAACAATTCTAATCTTATTTAAATAAACAAATTAAACTAATAATCTATTTAAATAAATAACATTTATTCTACAATAGGGATAAGCCTCCCTAGCGATCAACGACTTTCCAGATAATATAGATTTCAACATTAATCATAAAAGAACCTGTAAGTTAATAGTTACCGTACAATTCAATCCTTCCACCATACAATGTCCCAATTAAATATAAGACATGGATTTACTGTCAAGTCTTAATTTATTTAATCATATGTATTTCGATTAGAAAATGCACAACTCCAAATAATGCAAATTAGAAACCTCTTTCTAATTTCATTCTACCTTGGCCAAGGATTCCTGGGTTGTCATTTAACGAATCACATAGGACATATCTCCTCTTTTACTAGAGGTGGTAGATTCTTTATTGATCATTCATTATCTCCATATGTAACTCATTACACCCAAGCATACCCTATATATGCCTTAAAAGGCCTTAAGGAATTAGTCAAAGTATAATTTGTTACATACAAGATACTATGATGATCTCAAGTCCAAGGATCACATGTACTACTATCACATTAGGAATTCCTATTGACAGGCGAGTAAAACTCCATTAGGTATTCCATAGCGAGTCATGTTCAGTGAACTTATTCTCCAATAAGCACCTACATACTTGCTTTAGTGTCTCCACACAAATGACCATGAGATCAGTCATCCTCATCCAATGAGCAAGCAACATATGTACCAATCTATCCGGATTTACTAATTCCCTTTTTAGTAATCCCACGATTGGGAACTATTTTAGTTTTAAAGCTTTCTAAGAATTTAGATCTCATTAGCATGATCAACATCATGATTCTAAAAGCATTGCTTAAAACTATGGGTTATTTACATATTATAAAAACAGCACCATGTAGATAATTAAATGCCTTTAATAAATAAATATTTTATTAATAAATAAATAAGATTGTTTACAAAGTATGTGCTTTATCATCATACATGATTGGCTTGTATGCACACTACTATCAAGATTTTCATCATTACATCTTCGAGTTCCCACGTAGCTTCTTCAGCACTGTGGTTCCTCCAGATTATCTTAACAGAAGGTATCAGTTTATTTCTACGTACTTGTTCCTTTCTATCGACTATTTGAACAGGAACCTCTTCATACATTAAGTCTTTATCAAATTGTAAAGGTTCGTATTATATTATATATTTGTAGTCGTGTTAGTACGGTCGCAACACGAAAATATGGAAGACGTTATGTATATTATCTAGCTCCGGAGGTAACGCAACCTCGTAAGCTACCTCGCTAACCCTTCGCAGTATTTCAAAAGGTTCAATGAATCGGGGACTCAGCTTCCCCTTCTTGCTAAATCGAATTTTTCCTTTCTAGGGAGATACCTTCAAGAAAACGAAGCTTCCTGCTACAAACTCTTGATTCTGTCGATGTTGATCGGTATATTTCTTTTGTCTGTCTTGAGCAGCAACCAATCTCGTTCTGATCAGCTTCACAATCTCAGCCGTTTGTTGCACCAATTCCGGTCCCAACAGCTGACGTTCATCGACCTCATTCCAGCACAATAGAGTCCTGCACTTTCTGCCGTATAATGCTTCGTAAGGCGGCATGCCAATACTTGCATGATAACTATTGTTGTAGGCGAACTCCACCAAAGGTAGATGATTATCCCAGCTTCTTTTGAAGTCCATAATGCAATCTCTCAACATATCCTCTAGCGTCTGAATTGTTCTCTCGCTCTGGCCATCAATTTGAGGATGGTATGCCGTACTCATTCGTAATTGCGTTCCCAGGCATTCTTGTAGTCGCTTCTAAAAATTTAACGTGAAATACAGATTTTTGTCGGACACAATCGACATTGGAACACCATGTCTAGAAATAATTTCTTTTATGTACAACTTCGCTAACTGATCCAAGTTGAACTTAATCTTGATCGGTAGGAAATAGGCTGACTTCGTCAGTCAATCCACTATTACCCATATCGCATCAAAACTGTGACACCTCCAAATTCGAGTACTTCATTTCCACATGATTTGGTGTTCACTTCTTAAATATAACATACATCTACCTAAAAATAAATAATTGCAAAATAAATTACAACATTTATAAATACTTAAAATCTTCCTTATCAAAAGGTTTACAACTTTTCAAAATAATTCCCAGGGTTTAATCTAACCTGACATAAATATTAATGAGGAAAATAAAAGCATCATATAAAGTTTTATTACAATTTCAAAATAAAATAAGTCTTCACTTGTTCAGCTTTTCTTTGCCTTTACTAGTTGATGGAGCGTCAACGCTTTCAACCTTAGCTGCAATTGTTATTTAATATACAAGAGTGAGCAAACAATAGCTCACTGAAATACAACAATAATAATTATATAATTGAATAGCTTCAATAGATTTGAATAACTTTACTTTCATCAACAATAAAGAATTGAATAATAATTCTTTATTACATTAAAATTTCGAATTTAGAATTCATCTGAGGGTCGTAAGACCTTGAACTTTTGTCTTAGGTTATAAACATTTCTATTTAAAACCGTTAACAGTCATTTAGACTATGGACCTTAACTCGTACTTAGGGGGATCAGCCCTTCGTATCATGTATTATGTACAAATATCTTAACGCTTTCGCATAGTGGCCTCCTCTAGTAAATAGAGTTGTTCATCTCAGTATTTGAATACAAGTCCGCACCAAAAAAAGTTTGGTTTGGATAAACTTAAAGGGTAATTTAGGATTCAACGTTCATCAACTAAGTAGTTGAATCGACTTACAATAATCAAGAACAATTCATAATTAAAAGATTATGAATCTATTATATGCTTTAGAATCAAACTTAAAGCATTTAAAGGACAATATATACCTTGCATGAACAATTAAGTCAAGGTCATATTAATTCAATAATAAACTTTGATAATATTTGCTCAATATGAAATTATAAAAAATACAAATAATTTACATCATTATGATCAATAAAATAACTCAAGTAAGGTTTGAGTTTAGAAAATTTGCCTCAAGCGCAAGCTACTAATACAATCACGTTCTTTAACACTTCCTACACACATATATTTAATCACAATAACCTAAATTAGTTAACACATAACTAATTCACATAATTGGTTAATCCATATAGGTTAACTCTTTCTAGTTTAATTAATAAGTTAATAATTAATAACCACATAATTAATTACACCACATAGGCATGCTCACATAATTAAATCAATTAATAATTATGTATTTCTCATTAATTAAATTATAATTAAATGAATTATAATTTAAACATTTAATCTAATTATAATTACTCAATTTATAATCACATCTTATATTAATTAAATTATAATTTGTATTTAATTAAACTACATCATGCATTTACTAAATTATAATTTCACAAATCATAATTTATAGCTAATCATGCAAATATTACCTTATAATTACACAAATTATAATCTATAATTAATCATGCATTAAATTATAATTATATATTATAATTTAAAATTTAACATTCACTTGATTAAAATAAATCAAATATTATTCGTTATAATTTAACAACATTATAATTTAAATTAAACCTTTTCTCTAATTATAATTATTCAAAATTATAATAACATATTATACTTTACCAATATAATGTATTAGAAATCATTTAGCATGTTAATGTAAGTCTAACATGTTATCACATCACACATTAGGTTAACTTCAATAAACTAAACAAAATGCACAAAAAATTAATTCATCTAAATTTTCTACATACCCCTCGCCGGGGCACAGGTTTCCCTCTTGACAAGCCCGCCGGGGTGGGCCCCCTGCTGGGTCGGCAGACAAGCTCGCGAACTGTGCAGAGAAAAAATTAATTTGACTTATTTTTCCACACCAAATTCTAACTCCAATTCATACAATTCATATCAATTTATAAAAAACACAAACTTAAAGCTTCTAACATAATTTTAATATGCATAAACATTGTAACACATAATCAAAACAACCAATTTCATGATATATGAAGAAAAGTCATTGATAAGTGTTCTTCATGAAATTGAACACTGTACTACTGTTTTTAAATCAATTCACTCAATTTCAAGCATGGTAAATCAATTTCTAAATATGCTATCATCATCTATACTTAATTTAAACAAAGATGAACAATCAAACATGAATTCTTTTGATTTTAAAAGAAAAACTATATATGTATATATATATTTAAAATACATCACTGTAACTCTTTGATGATCATGAATTCCTCATGTTTAATATATAAGCATGAATTAAACAATCAAATTTATCATACTAATCAATTACAAACAACTTATATACACCATATCACTTTCATCCATCAACATCACCATGTTTATTAAGAACTAAACTTTTTACAGAGAACTAAATATTGTTGAAGAACATAAAGAAACATAATTTAAATTTAAGAGTATACCTTTTGATTAAAACTAGGAGAAAAGATGAAGATGATGGTGTAAAGCTTTCCTTTGGATTTCTCAAAGTCCTCTTCTTCTTCTCTCTTCTTCCTTTTCTCTCTATCTTTTCTCTATTTTGTTCTTCTGACTAACTCTTGTTCTAAAACTAACTAACGTAAAACTATTGATATACATATATCATATATACATATAACTGACAAGTAATTAACCCATATAATAAATATATTAATATAATTAATACATGAGTTACACAATTTGAATTTAAAAAATCATAAGGCTTTATTTGGCAACTCTTTTAAATAAAAACAGATTTTTAGTGCTAAGGCATCGTTTGGTAAAAATAGATTTAAAACAAGTGCAAGGGCCCTGTTTGGCATAAGCCTTTTAAAACAAAAGTAAGGGCTTTGTTTGGTTAAAACTAATCTAAAACCCTTTTTATTCTTTTAATAAATTCTTTTAACACATATTCTTAATGTTACACTTTAATTAATTAAATCTTTAACATTTTTATTTAATTAATTAAAATCTAATATCAATTAATCACATAAAATTTGCCACATAATTATAATTACTCACTAATTATAATTCATGTAACACTCATCACATAATTCATCTAATTTAATTACCTCAATTAAATTAGAACCATACTATAAAATCAATACACATCAATTAAATCAAATATTACTCTTAATTAAATCATTCCACAAAATCACATAATTTATTTATTTAACTCAATAAATAAATCACATAAAATATTTATTCACTCAATAAATATTAAAATTTAATATATAAAATCTCAATCGTTACAATCTTCCCTCCTTAAAAGGATTCTGTCCCCAGAATCACAACATAAAAAAAATTCTCATAAAAAAATTTCTCATCTATTATATTTTTCCAACCTTAAAAGGATTCTGTCCCTAGAATCGATATATAAGGGTTACATAATCACTTAAGCAAATAATTGAGGATACGACTTCCTCATTACATCTTCGAGTTCCCACGTGACTTCTTCAGCACTGTGGTTCCTCCAGATTACCTTAACAAAAGATATCACTTTATTTCTAAGTACTTGTTCCTTCCTATCAACTATTTGAACAGGAACCTCTTCATAAGTTAAGTCTTTATCAAACTGTAAAGGCTCGTATTCTATTACATGTTTATAGTCGTGTTTGTAAGGTCTCAACATAGAAATGTGGAAGACGTTATGTATATTCTCTAGCTCCGGAGGTAACGCCACCTCGTAAGCTACCTCGCCAACTTTTCGTAGTACCTTGAAAGGTCCAATAAATCGGGGACTCAGCTTCCCCCTCTTACCAAATTGAATCTTCCCCTTCAAGGGAGATACCTTCAGAAAAACGAAGCTTCCTGGTAAAAACTCTCAGTTCTGTCGATGTTGATTGGCATACTTCTTCTGTCTGTCTTGAGCAATAACTAGTCTTGTTCTAATCAACTTCACAATTTCGGCGATTTGTGGTACCAGTTTCGGTCCCAACAGTTGACGTTCTCTGACATCTTCCCAGCACAAAGGCGTTCAACACTTCCTACTGTATAACGCTTCGTAAGGAGGCATGCCGATACTCACATGATGACTATTATTGTAGGCGAACTCAACCAACGGTAGATGATCATCCCAGTTTCCCTTGAAATCCATAACGCAAGCTCTCAGCATATCCTCAAGCGTCTGAATCATTCTCTCACTCTGACCATCAGTCTGAGGATGGTACACCGTACTCATTCGCAATTGCGTTCCCATGCACTCTTACAAACGCTTCCAGAAATTCGACGTAAAACGTGGATCTCTGTCAGACACAATCGACATTGGAACGCCGTGTCGAGAAATAATTTCCTTCACATACAGCTTCGTTAGCTGATCCAAGTTGTACTTAATCCTTATTGGTAAAAAGTGGGCTGACTTCGTCAGTCGATCCACTATAACCCATATTGATAAGTAGGTTTTATACCTACTTGTTGGATGCCAACTTACTTTGATTATGGCTTAACTCAAGCACTTTAGTGTCCTTTAATGCATTTATCTTTGTTTTGCATGTTTTAGGCAGAAAACTCCAAAAGGCATGGAATGACATGAAAATAAGCATATGGCATGAACTCGCCAACAAGGCTGGTGGATTGGCATGCACACAGTGACATGGTATGGGCAAAAGGAAGGTGGAGAGCCTATGTGGAACAAATCAGATAGCTTGGCATTAAGATGGTTTGAGGTGAGGGGCATGTGATGATGGCTTTGATGCAGACCAAGTGAAGGAAAAAGAAGCACAAAAGAAAGAGTAAAGGATTTCACAAGAAAGCAGCCACAACAAGATTTCACCAGTAGCAGAAAAGTACTCGCGCGGCCACGCCAAGAAAGCAAGGGCAGCTCGCGCGCTCGCGCCGAGTGCTAGAGCCAGAGGACTACCCTGGAGAAGCGCGCGGTTGCGCCGCAAGTAGAGCTAGAGCCCGCGCGCCTGCGCCGGTCAAAGTTGCTGACTTTAATTTATTTTGCTGAGTGTAATCGTGTATAAGGCTTGGGGGGATTGGATTTTAAAGAGGATGACTTAGCATTTTATAAGACTTAGATTTTAACTTTCAAGCTTGGGTTCCTATATTCTAGGGTTAGAGAGTGTGAAGGTTTTAGAGGCTTCTCTTCTTCTTCCTTCTTGCTCTAGTAGTATTACATTCCTAGGGTTCATCTTGGAACTTATTGGTGGTCCAGACTCAAGTTTATTATCTTTTATTGAAAGGGGGAAACCACAGGATTTGCACTGTCTTTTTCTCTTTTCTCTCATTTCATAGTTGCTCAATGCTTGGTTTGAATCCCATAATGGTGGGTGGTTCAGTGATGAACTAACTTCCATTATGGGATTCTAATGGAGTCTATTTGCTAAATCTAGGGTTTATGCCTCTTTGATATATATTGATGATATTATATGGTTTGCCTAACATGGTTGTTTGTATGCCTAGATGCTTGATCAACATCTACTCTTATAGTTTATATGAATTTGAAACAATGAAGTGTAAACTTAGATTTTTCCATGTTAGCATACGTTTGTGAAGCTTGCATTGGCTGAGTTTTATGATTCGCTAGCCGGATAGAAATATACCGTATGGCTGTATATAGTCTAATGGGAGTTTGTGCTTAAATTGGTTTAGCTTGTAAATCGCATAGAAATATAGTGGTTTAGGCTTTACTGATGTTCATGTGATTTCTATCTTAAGTGTGGATATTATATGGTTTGGACTTGGTTTATTGAAAGATAGCCAATTCTCACATTCGCGCTCCCGGCTAGCATTCCTTTATGATTATCCGTATATGATTCGAGGTGTGATTAACCTGGATGAAGCTTTAGATGAAGTTAGGATCCCATATCCTTCTTATTTGAACTCTTCGCGTATTAATTGGTTAAGTCTAGTTTAAATTTTAGTATAATTAATTAAAGAACACTGTGACAACTGTTTAAGCAGACAAAGATAACTAATGGACTGTTGCATAATAGATTAGGCCTGACTCCATTTTTCGTGGGACGATCTCGACTTATCGAGTTATTACTTGCCGACCATGTACACTTGTACGTGTTTTTGTGTCCGTTTTCGTTGACACGTAAAAGGCGCAACAAGTTTTTGGCGCCGTTGCCGGGGAGACGGTTTTAGTTTAATCCTATTGACATCAGTTTTCGTTAAATTTGACTGACTTGAAAAAATCTCACCTTACCTCATTTCTAATTTTATTTTTACTTGTGTTTCAGGTACTCGTGGATAGTTTATGCACACTCGAGCCTCACATCCTGAATTAGTGCCTCACCAAGAGCACATCAACGGTCGAGCGTGGTGAGCTAACATCCGAAACATCAATCCTCGAGAAGAGCCTGAACCACTTCATCAAATGGCAATCAAGGCCCATTATTGACGCTGCATCGGGGGGAGCTATCTGGAAAAAGGATTTTTTGACAGCGTATGAGCTCTTTGAGACCATGGCAGCAAACGAGTATCAGAATCCAACGGCCAGGATGGTATAACCGAAAGTTGCAGGGATGTTAGAAGTGGATGCCATTACAACATTGTCTGCTCAGATGGCAGCCATGGCAAAGAAGATTGATTCATTGGCGGAAGAAAAAGTTAAGACAGTTGCTTGTGTCTGTGAGATTTGTGCAGGGACACATCAAACAGACCAATGTGCTATTAATACAGAATCAGTGCAGTTTGTGAGCAACTACCAAAAACCCCATAATCAATTTCAAAATTCTTACAACCCCAACAATAGGAATCTTCCCAACTTTAGTTGGAGTAATACTCAGAATGTCCAACACCCCCATCATCAGACATCTCAGCCACAATACCATACATCACAACCACAATAATTTCAATCTCAACAACAATATCAACCACAACAAGCTCATCACCAGTATGCACCAAAACCCCCCTACCCTCCTGGTTTTCAACAACAACATCATCCCCCACCTGTACCTCAGCCAGAAAAGAAGTCAGAGGAGAGAGTGGAAATCGATGAACTTAAGTTAATCGTGAAGAGCCAAGCTATATCTCTCAAGATGATGGAGACGCAAATTGGTCAAATTGCCAATGCGGTTCTCAATCGACCTCAAGGGACTCTTTCCAGTAATACAAAGACGAATCCAGGGAAAAGGGAGGGAAAGGAGCAATGCCAAGCCATCACCCTAAGGTCTGGGAGGCAGACTTTAGACTTGGAGGCTGGCGCGGCCGCGCCCCAGGAAAGCCAAAACCTGGCGCGGGCGCGCCAAGATGCAGATAACCCTGAGACAGTGTTGGTTGATGGAAATGATGGAGGAAAGATTGTTGCGGCAGATAAGGAGGAAACCACTGAGAAAATCATAACCAAACCATCACCTGTGTACCCTACTGTTCCTTACCCACAAAGATTGCACAAGCCAAGGGACGACAGACAGTTCGCTAAGTTTTTGGAGGTGTTTAAGAAACTGCAAATAAACATACCCTTCGCAGAGGCATTAGAACAAATGCCAAGTTACGCGAAGTTCATGAAGGGTATTCTGTCAAGGAAGAAACGATTAGAGGACTTTGAGACAGTGGCCTCAACAGAAGAGTGTAGTGCAGTATTACAGCGTAAATTACCTCCAAAGCTTAAGGATCCGGGCAGTTTCACAATACCTTGCTCCATTGGAAATTTGTCTTTCAGCAAATGCCTCTGTGACTTAGGAGCTAGCATAAATTTGATGCCTCTGTCCATATTCAATCAATTGGGATTGCCGGCTCCCAAGCCGACAAATGTATCACTGCAACTTGCTGACAGATCCATCACTTATCCTAGAGGTATTATGGAAGATGTTTTGGTTAAAGTGGACAAATTTATCTTCCCAGCTGACTTCATCATTCTTGATTACGAAGAAGACAGAAATATCCCAATCATTCTTGGGAGACCTTTCCTTGCCACGGGGCGAACTCTTATAGATGTCCAAAAGGGAGAGTTAACAATGAGAGTGCATGACCAAGAAGTCACTTTCAACGTTTTTAAAGCTATGAAGTATCCCACCGACGAGGAAGAGTGCTTCCGAATTGATGTGATAGATAGGGTGATGAATGAAGGAGATGGAAATCTGGTGGGTACTGAGCCTTTGGAGAGTGCTATATTGGGAGACTCAGATATTGAGGATACTGAAGTTGTTGAATACGTGCAAATTCTTGACACAACACCAAAGATGCAAAAGTTTAAGATGCCTATCGAGCCACTAAAACTTGCTGGGGAGACATCAAAACGACTCAAGCCTTCTCTTGAGGTGCCTCCAGATCTTGATCTTAAACCTCTTCCAGATCATTTAAGGTATGCATTTTTAAGTGAATCTTCAAAGTTTCCTGTTATTATCTCTGCTGCACTAACATCTTGTCAGGAAGAACAACTGCTACGGGTACTAAGAGAGTTTAAATCGGCAATTGGATGGACCATAGCAGATATAAAGGGGATCAGCCCAGCATTTTGTATGCATAAAATCCTGCTGGAAGATGATAGCAAACCATCAGTGGAGCAACAACGCAGATTAAATCCTATCATGAAGGAAGTGGTTAAGAAGGAGATTTTAAAGTGGTTAGATGCAGGGATTATCTATCCAATATCAGACAGCTCTTGGGTGAGCCCGGTGCAGTGTGTGTGGAAGAAAGGGGGTATGACCGTGGTATCCAATAAACATAGCGAGCTAATTCTTACCAGAATAGTGACGGGGTGGAGAGTCTGCATGGACTACCTCGGACTAAACAAGGCTACCAGGAAAGATCATTTTCCCCTCCCGTTCATTGATCAGATGCTAGACAGGCTGGCCGGTCGTGAATATTACTGCCTTCTGGATGGGTACTCAGGATACAATCAAATAATGATAGCCCCAGAAGATCAAGAAAAGACTACCTTTACTTGTCCATATGGTACATTTGCGTTTAGAAGGATGTCTTTCGGTTTGTGCAATGCCCCGACTACCTTTCAGAGGTGTATAATGGCCATTTTCTCCGATATGGTTGAGCAAAATGTTGAAGTCTTCATGGATGATTTTTCTATTTTTGGAGACTCCTTTGACCTATGTTTGGAGAATTTGGTGATGGTGCTAAAACGGTGTGTCGAGACGAATCTTGTATTAAATTGGGAGAAGTGCTATTTTATGGTACAAGAGGGTATCATTTTGGGTCATAAGGTTTCGAAGAAAGGATTAGAGGTGGACGGGGATAAGTTGGAAACTATTGAGAACTTGCCTCCGCCTATTTCTGTAAAAGGTGTTCGTAGCTTCTTGGGACATGCAGGCTTCTATCGTCGGTTTATAAAGGACTTCTCGAAGATTACAAAGCCACTTTGCAGTTTGTTAGAAAATGATGTCCTCTTTAAATTTGATGAGGAATGCCTGACTGCATTCGATCACTTGAAGAAGAAGTTAACTACGGCGCCAGTGATCACATCTCCGAATTGGGACCTTCCTTGTGAGCTAATGTGTGATGCCAGCGATTTTGCTGTGGGAGCTGTATTGGGCCAGCGAAGGGACAAGTTCTTTCATGTTATATACTATGCTAGCAAGACCCTTACTGATGCCCAGTTGAACTACACTACTACAGAAAAAGGGCTTTTGGCGGTGGTGTACGCATTCGACAAATTTCGTGCTTATTTGATTGGGACTAGAGTGATTGTGTACACCGACCATGCAGCGATCCGATATTTGATAGCAAAGAAAGATGCCAAACCCCGTCTGATCAGGTGGATCATTCTTTTGCAAGAATTTGATCTAGAAATCAAGGATAGAAAAGGGACTGAGAACCAAGTGGCTGACCACTTATCACGATTGGAAAATTCGGGAAGGGATGCAAATGACAAAGTGATGATAAATGAATCCTTCCCAGATGAGCAATTGTTTGTGGTGAAAGGCGAAGTGCTATGGTTCGCAGATTTTGCAAACTTCCTATTGGGCAATATCATTCCTTCTGACTTGACTAGGCATCAAAAGAAGAAGTTTCTGCATGATGTGAAATGGTTTATTTAGGATGAACTGTACTTGTTCAAGCAGTGTGCCGATTAGATGATTAGAAGGTGCATTCCATTTAGCGAGATGGAGAGTGTGCTGCAGGATTGCCACGCATCTTTGTATGGAGGCCATTATGGAGGTGAAAGGACAGCGGCCAAGGTTTTGCAAGCAGGTTTTTATTGGCCTACTATCTTTAAGGATGCTTACAGCTTTGTTCAAAGATGTGATAGATGTCAGAGGGTAGGAAATATCTCAAAGAGAAATGAAATGCCCCTGAGTACAATCCTCGAGGTGGAGATCTTCGATGTTTGGGGGATAGACTTTATGGGGCCGTTCGTTTCATTATGTGGGAACTTGTACATCCTTCTGGCAGTCGATTACATATCTAAATGGGTGGAAGTGACAGCTCTACCGACAAATGATGCTAGGGTGGTTCTGAGGTTTCTACAAAAGAGCATTTTCATGAGGTTTGGAACTCCCAGGGCTATCATTAGCGACGAGGGCACCCACTTTTGCAATCGCTAGTTTACAGCTTTGTTAGCTAAGTATGGGGTAAATCATCGTGTAGCTACAGCTTATCATCCCCAAACCAATGGCCAAGTCGAAGTGTCAAATCGTGAGGTAAAAATAATATTGGAAAAGATTGTGAACCCCACAAGGAAAGATTGGTCACTAAAGTTGGATGATGCAGTATGGGCTTACAGGACTGCCTATAAAACACCACTGGGAATGTCGTCGTTTTAGCTTGTGTATGGAAAGGCATGTCACCTTCCTCTGGAGCTTGAGCATAGAGCCTATTGGGCAATCCATAAGTTGAACTTTGACTTAAAGGCTACAGGGGAGAAACGTCTACTCCAACTCAATGAATTGGACAAATTTTGATTGCAGGCTTATGAAAATTCCAAATTATACAAGGAAAAGGTGAAAAGGTGGCATGATCGTAAGATTCTGGAAAGAACATTCGAGCCAGGGCAAGCAGTGCTATTATTCAACTCCAGACTTAGACTCTTCCCATGAAAGCTCAAGTCAAGGTGGTCAGGGCCTTTCACTATCAAGACTGTATATCCACACGGTGCAATAGAGATTTTCGATAAGGACCCAGATAACCCCTTCAAAGTCAATGGACAAAGGCTGAAGCATTACTATGGTGGAGAGGTTTCCAGTCAGGAGGTCGCCTCAATCCTTTCTACAACTTGAACGAATCTGACAGAGTCTAGCTTATGGACTATAAACAAGCGCTAGATGGGAGCAACCCCATCATCTCTATCTCTTCCCCTTGTTAATTCTTGCATTGTTTTTCTATACATTTCTCACCCCCGTTTAATTCTGGTGACTTATCTCTTCAATCTCTCTTTCCCTGTTTAATTCTAAGCATGTGGAAAAGATTTACCTATTTTTGAACATTGTAGGTGTTAGAATGCTCATTGCCTACATTTTTGAACTTTAGGCATGTAGCATGAAATTTTTGGAAGTTAGATACGCTCTGTACATACCTCTATGGGATTTACATGATTCATTGCATACGCATTCAGCCATAGTTGCACAGAATTTTGGAGCTGGAAGCTCTTTGAACATATTTTGGATATGCTAATATTCTGCATAGAAGCCTATAGCAAATTTTTTTTGGGAAATTACATGGAAACGATTCATACATAACATTGCTCAGGAATAGCAGTTCATTCATCTTAATCATGCACATTGCATTCAGGAAGCAAACAATATTTAACTGTGGTTGTTTTATGTGCAGGTGCGATAATGGGTACAAGATGCTTCTTATCTCTTCACTTAGTTGCTACAGAATAGGTGCAGAAAGCAGAAATTTTTGGCCAGGTTAAGGGAAGCGCGCCCGCGCCAACCTCAGGCTGTTTACAGGTGCGCCCGCGCCAACATTCAGCAAGCCAGAGAGCAGCCCTGACCCGCGCGGCCGCGCGGCATTCCATGTCTAACCTGGTGCGCCCGCGCCTTAAGCCCTTCGGCAGTTCAGTTTTAAATTGGCCGTTCACACCCTTTTATTCCTCATATTTTATAACCCCCCATCCACTATCATATACTAAGCCCTTTCTCGATTATATCTATCTCACTCTCCAAGCCCTAATTCTTGTTTCCATCATCAACCAAGTTAGGTTTGGGTAGTGTTGCAGAAATTTTCTTAATCAATTGGGGGGAAGTTTCATCAAGCAAAGGTTGGTTCTTCAAAGTGGGAATCTAGGGTTTGTGGAAGTAGTGGCTGCCATAAAAGTTTGGGGGTTATTGTTCTTCGGTATTCTTCATCAAGGGTTCTAGCCAGTTTCTGACCAATTAGCCATGGGTCCAAAACGCTCACGCACTGCCGCTTCCTCTTCGGCTGCTTCGCCCGATCGCAGTGGCTCTGACGATGACATCCCCATCGATTTGACTAAGTTCATTAGTATTGAAGCCCAAAAACATACTATAGGATCGCGGCAAAGTCAGTTGTTAAGGAAAGAGGGTTAAAGCCGACGAAGGAGGACGGAGACATGAGGGCTATGATTTGTGAGATGGGCTGGCAGGGAGTTTGTGCCACGCCACCTCCGGTGCCATTGGCGTTAATCCATGAATTCTACGCGAATGCAAGCATCACGAAAAGCGGCCGGTCCTTTGTTAGAGGCCAAACAGTAGATTACCGCCTAGCTGTAATGCGGGAGGTTCTGAGTCTGTCATCAGTGCTGGCGAGGCAAGTAAATTGGGTCGAGGCTGAAAGATTCGAGACTGATTTGGATCAGGTGATTAGGGACTTATGCGTGTTGGGCACAGTGTGGAAGATAAAGAAGGACACCACTGATGAATATAGCACCTTTCCCGCCTCTGGGTTGAACCGCTACGCTAAGGCGTGGAATTTGTTCCTTTGTGCCAATCTGATGCCATCCACTCATCAGCATGAAGTTATTGTCGAGCGGGCCATCATCTTATGGGGCATTATCACAGGCAAATACATTGACGTGGGCCATTTGATCAATCAAAATATGCTACGATTTATGAGAGGAAGCACCACGGGCGCCATTCCGCACGCATCAATCATAGCCCATCTTTGTGCGGAGGCAGGTCTCGAATGGGCCGACGAGCAGATTCAGATGCCCAGTGGGGATGTCACACACACCACGATCAAGCATTTTCAGGATTGGTCAGGGGGCACAGCACACCAGAGGGAGAAAGGGTTTATTATAGCAGCTCCTCCGCCAGTCCCACCCCCACAGCCGCAGCCAGACGAGGAAGCAGCCCCTCCTTCCGCAGATCATGGTCGCCAAATGCAGCGTATTGAGAGGAAGATTGATGCCCTGCACGCAAATTTTGTTGGGTTCGCCGATGGGTTGACACGTGCACTTGTCGAGGCCTTAACACATCAGGGCACCATGCTAGAGTGGCCAGTGTTTGCTTCCGAGATGCCATACGGATAAGTGGTTTTATGACCACTTATTCGGATAGTAACCAACTTGTTTCGTTGTTTAAACTCAAGTAATCCTGTGCTTTTAATATGTCTTTCTTGTGTTTTGCAGTTTTCATTTTAGGAACTTTCTAGGTGCAAATTGAGCTTAAAAGGGCCAAAGATGGCCTAAATGGCGCAAAGCACAGAAAGTGGCTTAAAGCATAAGGAAGGCACGATGGCGTGGCAAAGGAGCAATGGTTTGTAATGCAGTAATGAGGCCAAAAGGAGCAACAATCCGGACATCGTTTGGGGGGTTTATGTTCATTTCATGTTCTTGGATTGGAGCTTAGTTCATATTGTAGAGCATCTTATAATCTTTCCGAAACATCTTGAATCATCCCAATCGGAGTTCGGAGGCGAGAGTTATGCCCCATATACCAACGGACGTTAAACTTCACGGTTTTGAGTTTTCATGCATAGCTGTCACTTGGAGCTCAATTTCAGCCTTCATCCATCCATTATTTCTCAATGCTCAAAGAAATAAAGTTGTAGAGCTCTTCGATAGCTTCTATTTGACAGGTGGCAGGCCTCGTAACTCCTCCCGGATCAAACGTTATGGCCGTTTTACCAGAGGACTCTGCAGCAGAAAATCCTTGGCGCGGGCGCTGGAATTTTAGGCCATTTTTGGGCGCGACCACGCCAGTCCCCAGCTGTGCCAGACTTGACTTTTCAATTGAACGGGACTTGGCTTTTGATTGGGATATAAGAGGGCTTGTTTGGGGCAAGAAAAGGCATCATATATTGGCCCTAAGCCCTAGTTCCTCTCTTCTCTTCCTTTACATCTTGTTTAGTCTAGATTAGGAGTAGATTAGAGAGTAGATTAGTGCTAGTTTAGTGTTAGTTAGTTAGATTCTAGGGTTTTGTTAGTGTGTGAATATTGAAGCAAGTAATAACATCAAGATCCAAGCTTGGAGAAAACACAAGATTTGCATTTCTCTATCTCTTACTCTCCTTGTATTAAATTGTATTCGGATGATGTTTATCTAACTTATGGATAATATATTCAAGTTATCTATGACTTAGTTTATATTTTGGGGTTTCAATGGAACCCAACACATAGTTTGTATTGATTGCTCTCTCTTTGCTATTATTATGAATTGGTTATCATAACTTGTGCTTTTAGATTGTATTCTTGTGAACCTGTATGAACTTGACAAATGGATTATAGGTTTAGACCTAGTTATGATATCATGCGAAAGTTAGAAATTCTTGCGGGTAATCTATGAGATTATGTGACGTGTGTCTCATTCATTGTCCTAAAGAGTTGATAATTTGTTAGTGTTTAGGATAGAAATATACCTAAATGCCGTATGCAACCATTTGAGAATCTAATCGTAATGACTTCCTATGCGAAAGTTGGTAATTGATAGAGTAATTAACGAGATTTCCCATGACATGTGTCTTGTTAATTGTTCTGGATATTAGTTGCTTGATAGTGTGTAGGATAGACATATACCTACATGCCGCATTAGGAAGATTCATAGTTATCCATCGAAAGAGGCTATTATGTAATCGTGATTTCTCGGTTGTCAATTCTAGGTGCTTATTATTCTAAGTGAGAGAGTTAAGAGATTCGAACGAAGTGTTGGGGGAAATTGTAATCCCATGTCTTCATTATCTGAATTTACCCTAGGATTAGTTATTGCATGTTTTAATTCTTACCTAATTCAACTTAGCTTTAATAATTCATTCTCCTTCTCACCCGTTTAAATAAGATTGAGATGATTATGAGCTAGTGGTTTGGTATCTTTTATCCATTAATTTCTCGTGGGAACGATATCTTACTCACTCTTTATTACTCGTTGGCCGCGTATACTTGCGCGAATATATTGACCGATAAATCGGCCAACAAGTTTTTGGCGCCGTTGCCGGGGAATTAATTGGATAACTGTTTGCCAACATTAGTTTCAATCAAATTAGTCTTAATTTAAACATTTTTATTTTTTATTTAATTCTCTTCCTATATTCTCTTCTCAGGTATAATGGACTTGAATTTCTATCCATGGAACCAAAGGCAAGAGCAACCAAGGGAAGCATACAATGATGGCGTCAACCCAATTGCAACACTTTCAGCACAATTGGAGGTTCTCTCGAGAAAGTTGGATACTGTTTTAGCCCAACAGAGTCGAGAGCCAGTTATTTCGTATGACTATGGTGCTGGAAGCTGCACTAGCCATTAGGAGCCTATCAGTTTTGGACAGGAGCAGTATGGGGGTGAGTACTTCCAAAATGAACCTTATCCCACGTATCAGCCAGATTGGGGGTATCACCCAGACCCTTCAGCAAACCCTTCATCAGACTATTATCAAGACCAGTACTGGGATCCAAATTTCGTTTACGCCCCAGAATGCACTTTCCAGACTCCAGTTTACGAGCCTCAATACAATTTTGAGGGTGACACAGAAAATGCAAAATTGGAGGAAGGAGGTGACATATCACTGAAGGACATCTTGATTAAGCAACAGAAGTCAGTCAAGAATATCCAGAACTGGGCGGAGCAAATTAGCAAGGCCCTGATGATAGAGGAAGAACAAGGGATTCTGACCAATACTGCAAGCTATCAAGGACAATATGAGCCAAGTCCAATTTATGCACCCGAACCCACATACCAACCCCCGTGTTTACAAGGAGAGCAGTCTTCAATGGAATTCATGTATGCAAGCTCAGAAAACCAAGAGGAGTTGTTTGGGAGCCCAGAAGAATCGAGCCAAAATTTTCAATATCAGATGGCCCCAATCAACCATGCTTCTACCAGTGAGACTCAATACATGGATCCCGTGGCTGAAACAGAAAAGGAAGGATTGGATAGTTTGTGGGGGAACTCATTAACATAAACACAGGAGACCTTGATTGAGCAAGAGCAATCGATTGAGGATCTTTAGATTTGGGTGGAGCAGATTAGCACGACATTAAGGAAGGAGGATGTATGTTACAAGAGACAACAATGCAAGATCCTGTACCTCCAATGACTGAAGCCGTAAGTTATGATCCCCAGACTACTTAGTGCTATGATATGGGTGCAGAAACTGATAGAGAATCCGAAGTGCAATTGCAACTGGACGAGCCGAAGGCAATGGAAATAGAGGAGATAATTGGGGATATGGAGCAGTATGAACCAACAATGATAATACCCCAAGAGCCTCCTTCACCGAAGTTTGAGACTCCAGTCAAGTTTGCACACCCTTGCCCCCTTGGAAGCCACATTACAGATACGGATCTCGTTGACACGAGAGATTTCGCAGTCTTGACACCATGGTGGTCAGAAGAGAAGAGAATAGAAGAAGAGTCCGTTGTGTGGTCTATGCCTCCATGCCCCAATCATTTCACCTACACAATGGAACCCTTGCCTAGCTCCCCAACCTTCAGGACGGGGAATTCTTTTACTTATCCAATGCTAGGTAGTTTAAATCTTCATCCACTCCTACTGGGAAGCTGCTAAAGTCACACAGCTATTCTGATGGATGGAGGGGTTCTCCAGTATCGTCGGGGAGTTGGGTAGCAGTGGGCAGACACAGTCGAGCTAGAGGACTATAAATCAAGCTCTAGATGGGAGGCACCCCATCATTTATCTCTCTCTTTGTTTAATTCTCCATTACCTACTTCCCATCATCCCTCTCTCTATCTCTTTGTTTAATTCTCCATTTACATGCTTTCTATTACATTTCCACCCCCCTCGTTTAATTCTTATTAGTTAATATTTAGTTTAAATTTTTGCATACTGTAGGAATTAGGAGTTCATTGCCTACATTTTTGAACTTAGGCATGAATGCGTATCTTTTTGGGACTATGAAGCTCATAGCATATTTTTGATGCACTTGCATTGCTTATACGCACTTAGAGAATTTTTGGGAATTTAAATGCATATATCTTTCCATGTTCATTCTCTTGATGTAAATAGATAATATACTTTTGATAGTTTACGAGGGCTTAATAAAGGTTATATGTCTTTCTCAGGATCAATGCATGCTGCAAGAAGCCAAACTAAAGGGCCAACCAAGTGTATAGGAAAAATTCTGCAGAAACAAAAATCTGGTAGCCCGCGCGGCCACGCCAAATCCAAGGCATTACCACGCGCGGCCGCGCCACATGCAGACTGGACCTATTGTGGGAAAAATCCTGCAGATTTTGGGGGGGTACCACTTCATGTCAATTATTAGCAGCCCCCAAGCCTCATTCCCTATAATCCCAAACCCTCAGTTCCTTAATGCAATCCCCCATCTCTTCCTTAATGCAATTTCCCCCCCCCCCCCACTAAAAGCCTTAGTTTTTAAAACCTCCTACCTCCTCAATCCAAAGTACCAATTTCCATCCACCTCAGCCTCTCAACCTGATCAATTAAGACATTGAGTGTGGAATCTCTAGCAGAGCAAGATTGATATTGAGTTAGGTTGGTTCGTTGAGTACAGTGCTGAGTGGGGTTTATTTTGTCAGAGCAGAAAGAGAGACGGGGGAAACTTCTGAGAGGGCGCCAATTCATTTCATGCAGCATCAGAAGCCGAATAGGGGAGTTCCTTTCTTTTTACCTTTACCTTCAATGAGGACATTGAACATTTTAAGTTTGGGGGTATTGGTTTTGTTTTTGCATGTAGTTAGTTCATTTCATGTTGTGTCAGTTCATTTAGTGCATGTAGTGTTAAAATTTGTCAAAATTTTAAAATTTTTGCATTCTGTTTTACATTCTCTGTTAGGACATTTTGCATGAATCCAGTTTTAGTTGGTGAGTTATGTATGTGGCCTATGAAGAAACTAAAATCACTTGATTGTTGAATTTATTGGAGACTTAAGCTTGATTTCATTGTCATATATGTAAATCCTTACCTGTCAGATACTGTGTGACGCCCCCAAATTCCAGGACCGCCACTTGGTCTCTCGAATTCGGTTCATCACGTGCTCATGGTAATACATCACAATAATAATAACTAAATATCACACAATCACAGCGGAAAATCTATTCTAGAATAATTTACAATGATTTATTATAATTATTCCCCCAAGTCTCGCAACCTACAGTACTTAATAGATTACATAATAATATCAATTAACGACTTATTACATAATCTAACTTAAGCTTAAACATAATCAAATCCAGTCTTACTTCATCATCTTAATACAACATTAAAATATATAAAAAAAACATAAAAGAGACAAGCTAGTTGGTAGCCTTGCCCTTGCCCTTATCAACGCCCGAAGGTTCGCCCTGCTCTGCCTTAACTGAAATGTTTTAGGGAAAGCAAGAATGAGCACAAATTGCCCAGCAAGTAATATATAATAAGGGTAAGTGATATAATTCTTAATTCTCGAAAGGGTATAACAAGGTTTGATAGTTCAAGGATAACAAGAATATCAACAGTCTTCAATAATAGTCGCTATGGACAGAATAATATCAATATGATTCAATAATAAGTCAATTTAAGATTTCAAATAACTGAATACTGAGCAGTCACTAAGGACTATGAACTTCTACTAGAATTGACAGTAATAAACTAAAAATCCAATAAAAACAGGTACAACAGGTGATCAGCCTAAAGTACCATCGTTATGCATAACAATCAATCATACTCAAGTGTGCACGTCGGTTCTCCGACAATTATATATTCCCTTCAAAGAAGGTTGTTCTTCTCAGTCAAATACAAGATCCCGCACCAATCAATTAGTTTGGGTCATTTTTCAATAACATAAGTCTAGCCGAATCAAATGGCATAGACACTTTCACAATATTCAAGAACAATACTAAGTTCAACATGAATAATAGCTTTAATGAAATAAGAGTTCAAGTATGCTAATTCAATTCAAACAATTAAGTAGGAAACTAGTTCGCAATATACAAAGATAGAATACTTGTATCCAAAGAGATAAGTTTTAGATACTTGCTTACGATATCCGTTGAATAAAGTAATGCAAGGGTTTAGGATACTTGCCTTATGCGTAGTTTACTCACGTAAAGCTAGCCAACACTTTGGAATCCTAATTATAATGTATTACATGTATAGGATTTTCATTAGTTAACACATCCGTTACATAATTTATTACTCAATATACATACATGTTACTATCTTAGTCACATGTCATACTTATTATCATATGACATGAAATCAGATTATATGTTATTATGAATCAAGTACATAGTTATAACATAAATGATATTATAGCAACTCATCATGTTCAAGTAGCTATGATCCTTTGACCCATGGGCTTCCATTATATAAGTTAAACATTATCTTGTTACTTAATCATCACCTATGTACACATATCAGTAGGGTGTAAACCATTTCTAGCAATGTAGGCATCATATAAGCTATCTGTCCAAAAATCAGATTGTCAAACTGCATGGCTTCTGATTCCAGGCCGGCGCAGCTGCGCCATGGCTAAGCCTAGGGCCAGCGCAGCTGCGCAGCCTTCTGGCCAAGCCAAGGCTGAGCTGTGCCTTATGGTTTCTGTCCGGTCATGCAAGCCAACAACACCACATAGCATATAAACATATTAAAAGATACTTTTATGTTTGTACAACCTTTTCTCATTTCAAATATATATGATATGGATTCTAAGTCAATACTTTCAATAACTTAAAGCCATTCAAGGATACGAACTCATAAGGTCTAACATGCTCGCTTTTTTTTAAACACTTAAATTATTCACATAACTTGCATTAAACATGTTCATGAGTTTTCATATCACATATATGCAACTATTATTATCATTAGTTTGAAAACATGCTTTATTTACGCAAATTTGATTTCACTACATGTAACATAGTAGGAAAACATGAATGATACCTTAGCAAGTCTACAAGTTCTATCAAACATGTTCATAAGTATCGAAATTCAAATCTCAATGTAACATGTCGACGTTCACGTTCAACACTTATACTTTCATTAATAAAGTTTGCTAATACCCTCTAACACGTTCATGCTACATTATGAAATTTATATACGTAAGTTAATGTGTCCGACATGTATGTCAAGGCTATATAAACATACCCGAAAATCAGAATATATATATGATCTTTATATGTCAAGGTTTGCCTTTAAAAACTTATAGTTTCGCTCGAAATGTTTACTGATCGAGGTTTAGCATGCTCACGTCATACTATGAAACACGTATACACAAGTCAACATTCATTTCATGTGTTTCTAGATGGTACTAACGTGTCTCGAAAGTCAGAATATTAACATGCGTCATATATGTTTAACGTCCGTTTATAAACCTTATGTTCCCTTTGAAAACTTTAAGTGCGTTTCCAAACTATATGTTGTTTTGTTAACCATGCATGCTAATATACTAAAACATGCTTACATTGCCTCATTATGTTTATATATATATGTTACACAAGCTAGCATGCTGGTTTAAGCCATATCAATTACTTAACACACAACAGGATTTAAGCAGATTGCAGAAAACTGGAGCAGGGTGCCGGCGCAGCTGCGCCGCATCCCAGGCTTAAACCCGGCGCAGCTGCGCCACTACTGGTTCGCACCAGACAGCAGGCAGCTACGGCAGTTTCTAGCCCAACTCACAAAATAGCTTCACGAAAACAGTTTTTAAACAACTACATTCCAGTTCAAACATGTATATAAGCCATATAGCAACTAAACAAACTTCCTTCAATCTAATTATAGTCCAATTTGGCATAATCAGAAATTGAAATTTTTGACAGAAAAATGAAAATGAAGAACATGAATCATGTAATTATACCTTTTCTATGAATTAAGCTTGCTGCTATCTCACAATGCTATTATACTGATATATGTATATGCTCTCAACTTATCAACTCAAACAAAATCTCAGCAAGGTGAAATGAGAAGGAAGGAAGCCATATTTATAGAGAAAACAAGATACAGACAATGCAATTGCCTACCATTTCAAACTAACAGAAATTTGAATTGCATGCTAGATAAGAAGAAGTTGGTAGATAGTTGTTGAAAGCCATCATTAGAGCCACTCCTCATATAATTATTGCTAGCTAAGCTTGGGAGAAGAATGGGGAGAATAGGCCTTAGCTTTTTTGCCATACACGTGAAGGAGAAGGAGAGTGACTATTATATTGGGACAAGGCCATATATCAGCATTCTAGAATTTGTATATATACACAACACTTATGCCAAAATATGTTACATGTATATATACTATATAATTAGGCCAAAATTATAGTTACAATGTAATTCTAATGATACTAACATGGATTCACATAATGTAATAAGTGTGAATTGTACACATATAATTCATGTACATTTTTATCATACTGGTATAATTTAATCGGATGTTATCACATTACATTATCTCATGTATTATTAAATTGTTCACCATATATTCATGATGTCTCACTTTATTAAAATTAATAGTTTACAATATGTTCATGATATATTATACAGTGTATACCCACATATTTATTGTCACATAAGTATTATCATGCATTCATAACATATAGTTTTAACATAATCACATTATGCTTCATGTAATATATGGTTTCTATGTGTAATATATTCGCATTGCATTATATAACATAGTTTATGTATATACATGCATGGTCACACTTAAGTGTCTCTCTACACTATATAATATAGTTGTATTCCATATACTTTATATATTCAAGTATTGCACATTTGCACATATCAATTAATATAATCTTATTATATTAATCACTCACTTATTTATTTTATTATTCATAATGTCAAATAAATAAACTATTTATCTCGTTGATTAATTAACAATAATATTAATTAATTTATTCATCATTGATTATTAATTATACCAAATTAATAATCATAGGATTAATTATCACATTAACAAATATAAATCTCAGCACAATTATAAACAAGTGGATTATTATTATTATATTTCTTGTAATAATAATAATCATATATTATTAATCAACCATAGTTAATATCCCACAACAATCAATTAATATTCTCTAATAACAATTAACAATTAATTAATTGTTCACTTAAAAATTCTTCGTCAATTAATATAATTATTAATATTTCCCATTACTGTGCCACACTAGGCTCTCAACGAGTTTATCGTAAACTCCACATTTTTCTCAATTGTCATAGATATTTAATTTAATATAATTGAATTAATCATTCTCATAACACAATCATTTATATTCAAATAAATTCTCATTTCCATTAATATATTTATTTAATAATATTAGGAAATTCTCGGGTATTACATACTGTGTAGCCAGTGAGCACGATAGAGTAACCACCATGACATGCTAAGTCTAAATTTTCACATACTTGTCTTCTGGTGGAAAAACTATATTTTAATAAAAGAGTTTCAGTTCGCATATAATAATAACTAGACTGTTAAAAGCTTAAGTTTGGGGGAAACAGGGGACATGCATGATATATGCGGGGAGATGGAGCGTAAGACGCACTCCCTTGCAGGAAAAGAAAAAGTAAAAGAAAACAAAAGAAAATGCATTGAAAAAGAAAAAATTAGAATAAACACTTCGGCTATGTCGAGTTCTGTGGCCTTTGATATTCTAGCAAGTAAGCCCTAGGGGTGTCTCTACACCCAGCGCCCTAAGGCCGTCTGGTCTGGGAGTCGTTGGTCGAAAGCTCGCTACATGGATATCATTGAAAAGCCTAAGAGAACTAGGCATTGCACAGTCGAATGTGTACATAAGAAAGTGCGAATACGCCCTCGTGAGTAATAAAAGCTTAATGAAAACCCCCTGTTGACTCTTAACTCTAGTAATGCATGGTCTTAGTTAGAACTTATATGATTTATTGTTTTTCTTAAGTTAAAGCTTGTTTTTCCCCTAAGAAGCATAGTAGGTGAGTTATTTATATGAATGCATATCTAATGGTTGCTAAGCACACAACACACAATACATCAGTGCTGACAGTTTTGGATTTGCAGAATATCCCTTATGGTCTTGTTTTGGGTAGCTTATCTGTTCGACTATCTTGTGGTTTTCTGAGGCATTGCTTTGTAAGTTCAATACTGATTGGAACCTGGATTTGCATTCATGATAGCGTAGGTTGCATACATCGTATATATTGCATTGCATCTCGTGTTTAGTTTTGTTTTGGTTGCTTGAGGGCAAGCAATGTTTAAGTTTGGGGGTATTTGATAAGTAGTTTTATGACCACTTATTCGGATAGTAACCAGCTTGTTTCGTTGCTTAAACTCAAGTAATCTTGTGCTTTTAATATGTCTTTCCTGTGTTTTGGTGTTTTCATGTTTAGGAACTCTCCAGGTGCAAATTGAGCTTAAACGGGCCAAAGATGGCCTAAATGGGGCAAAGCACAGAAAGTGGCTTAAAGCATAAGGAAGGCACGATGGCGTGGCAAAGGAGCAATGGTTTGTAATGCAGTAATAAGGCCAAAAGGAGCAACAATCCGGACATCGTTTGGGGGGTTTATGTTCATTTTATGTTCCTGGATTGGAGCTTAGTTCATATTATAGAGCATCTTATAAGCTTTCTGGAACATCTTGAATCATTCCAATCGGAGTTCGGAGGCGAGAGTTATGCCCCGTATACCAACAGACGTTAAACTTCACGATTTTGAGTTTTCATGCACAGCTGTCACTTAGAGCTCAATTTCAGCCTTCATCCATCCATTATTTCTCAATTCTCAAAGAATAAAAGTTGTAGAGCTCTTCGATAGCTTCTATTTGACAGGTGGCAGGCCTCGTAACTCCTCCCGGATCAAACGTTATGGCCGTTTTACCAGAGGACTCTGCAGCAGAAAATCCTTGGCGCGGGTGCTCGAATTTTAGGCCATTTTTGGGTGCGACCACGCCAGTCCCCAGCTGTGCCAGACTTGACTTTTCAATTGAACGGGACTTGGCTTTTGATTGGGATATAAGAGGGCTTGTTTGGGGCAAGAAAAGGCATCATATATTGGCCCTAAGCCCTAGTTCCTCTCTTCTCTTCCTTTACATCTTGCTTAGTTTAGATTAGGAGTAGATTAGAGAGTAGATTAGTGCTAGTTTAGTGTTAGTTAGTTAGATTCTAGGGTTTTGTTAGTGTGTGAAGATTGAAGCAAGTAATAGCATCAAGATCCAAGCTTGGAGAAAACACAAGATTTGCATTTCTCTATCTCTTACTCTCCTTGTATTAAATTGTATTCGGATGATGTTTATCTAACTTGTGGATAATATATTCAAGTTATCTATGACTTAGTTTATATTTTGGGGTTTCAATGGAACCCAACACATAGTTTGTATTGATTGCTCTCTCTTTGCTATTATTATGAATTGGTTATCATAACTTGTGCTTTTAGATTGTATTCTTGTGAACCTGTATGAACTTGACAAATGGATTATAGGTTTAGACCTAGTTATGATATCATGCGAAAGTTAGAGATTCTTGCGGGTAATCTATGAGATTATGTGACGTGTGTCTCATTCATTGTCCTAAAGAGTTGATAATTTGTTAGTGTTTAGGATAGAAATATACCTAAATGCCGTATGCAACCATTTGAGAATCTAATCGTAATGACTTCCTATGCGAAAGTTGGTAATTGATAGAGTAATTAACGAGATTTCCCATGACATGTGTCTTGTTAATTGTTCTGGATATTAGTTGCTTGATAGTGTGTAGGATAGACATATACCTACATACCACATTAGGAAGATTCATAGTTGTCCATCGAAAGAGGCTATTATGTAATCGTGATTTCTCGGTTATCAATTCTAGGTGCTTATTATTCTAAGTGAGAGAGTTAAGAGATTCGAACGAAGTGTTGGGGGAAATTGTAATCCCATGTCTTCATTATCAGAATTTACCCTAGGATTAGTTATTGCATGTTTTAATTCTTACCTAATTCAACTTAGCTTTAATAATTCATTCTTCTTCTCGCCCGTTTAAATAAGATTGAGATGATTATGAGCTAGTGGTTTGGTGTCTTTTATCCATTAATTCCTCGTGGGAACGATATCTTACTCACTCTTTATTACTCGTTTGCCGCGTATACTTGCGCGAATATATTGACCGATAAATCGGCCAACACATACCCTCCGCCAGATACACCACCCGAGGAGGGTGGCCATGCCGAGCAATAGGGGAGTTTTCTGACCCTTTACCTTCAATGGGAACATTGAATATTTCTAGTTTGGAGGTATTGGGTGTAGTTAAGTAGTTTATTGCATATAGTTAAATGTCTGCACCTAGTTTTATTGCATTTAGTTGCATTGCATTCCAGTATAGTTTCAGTTTATTTATTTCAGTTTTATTTCATTTTGTTGAATTAGTAAGTGTTTAGTTGCATTGCATTGCATAGTCCCTTATTTTAGTCTGTTGAATTCCGATCTGGCCTGTGATGACATCGAGTTATGGCAGATTATTGAACTCTGTTAGTTGTTTAGGCTCAGTTATATTCGATACATGATGTAATCTAAATCTGTTGCTTAGATGTTGTCGGATAGCATAGTTTGTTTTTGTGGCTTGTTGGCTAGATTAATGCATGCTTGTCTTCTAAGAGGAAAATTTTTGTTTTTAATTGATAGAATGGTGTAATAAAAGCAATAATGACCTTAAGAACACTGGAATACAAGTCTGAAGAAAAACTTTGGGTATGCATGTTGTAAGTAGAGATGGAGCGTAAGACGCACTCTCATTAGAAAAAGAAAAAGAAAAAAAAAAGAGAAAATAAATTGAGAAAAAGAATACAAAAATAGAATAAATGCCTTGGCTAGCGAAGTCTTGTGGCCTTTGATACTCGAGCAAGTATGCCCTAGGGGATTGTCTCTACACCCAGCGCCCCAAGGCCGTCTGGTCTGGGAGTCGTTGGTCGAAAGCTCGTTAAATGGGTATCACTGAAAAGCCTAAGAAGGCCTAGCATTGCACAGTCGGGTGAATTATAAGCATAATAAGCCCTTGTTGCGCTTCAGCTTGTATCTTTGTGTTGGTTTGGTCATTGTTTGGTCTTCTTAAGAAATTCTTAGCTTAAAACCTCAATTTTTCCTTCCTTAGAAGTATAGCATGTGAAATCTTTGCTTTTATCAAGCTTGTTCATGACATTGCACTCATACACTGTATCTGGGTAACAGGTTGTGATTTACAGATTGTATGTCTATATAACTGTAGCTTGAGCCGATACATTGATCATTGCTCTTATTATCTCTCTGAGGCGAATCTGTTTGGAATTCATTTGATGGCTATTATTTTGGGATGCATTTTCATGTAGTTAGTTTCATACAATGTAGTTGCATTTGTGTTTTTGCTTGAGGGCAAGCAATAGTTCAAGTTTGGGGGTATTTAATAAGTAGGTTTTATACCTACTTATTGGATGCCAACTTACTCTGATTATGGCTTAACTCAAGCACTTTAGTGTCTTTTAATGCATTTATCTTTGTTTTGCATGTTTTAGGCAGAAAACTCCAAAAGGCATGGAATGGCATGAAAATGAGCATATGGCATGAACTTGCCAACAAGGCTGGTGGATTGGCATGGACACAGTGGCGTGGTATGGGCAAAAGCAAGGTGGAGAGCCTATGTGGAACAAATTAGATAGCTTGGCATTAAGATGGTTTGAGGTGAGGGGCATGTGATGTTGGCTTTGATGCAGACCAAGTGAAGGAAAAAGAAGCACAAAAGAAAGAGTAAAGGATTTCACAAGAAAGCAGCCACAACAAGATTGCACCAGTAGCAGAAAAGTACTCGCGCGGCCGCGCCAAGAAAGCAAGGGCAGCTCGAGCGCCGGCACCGAGTGCCAGAGCCAGAGGACTACTCTGGAGAAGCACGCGGTCGCGCCGCAAGTAGAGCTAGAGCCCGCGCGCCCGCGCCGGTCAAAGTTGCTGACTTTAATTTATTTTGCTGAGTGTAATCGTGTATAAGGCTTGGGGGGATTGCATTTTAAAGAGGATGACTTAGCATTTTATAAGACTTAGATTTTAACTTTCAAGCTTGGGTTCCTATATTCTAGGGTTAGAGAGTGTGAAGGTTTTAGAGGCTTCTCTTCTTCTTCCTTCTTGCTCTAGTAGTATTACATTCCTAGGGTTCATTTTGGAACTTATTGGTGGTCCAGACTCAAGTTTATTATCATTTATTGAAAGGGGGAAACCACAGGATTTGCACTGTCTTTTTCTCTTTTCTCTCATTTCATAGTTGCTCAATGCTTGGTTTGAATCCCATAATGGTGGGTGGTTCAGTGATAAACTAACTTCCATTATGGGATTCTAGTGGAGTATATTTGCTAAATCTAGGGTTTATGCCTCTTTAATATATATGGATGATAATATATGGTTTGCCTAACATGGTTGTTTGTATGCCTAGATGCTTGATCAACATCTACTCTTATAGTTTATATGAACTTGAAACAATGAAGTGTAAACTTAGATTTTTCCATGTTAGCATACGTTTGTGAAGCTTGCATTGGCTGAGTCTTATGATTCGCAAGCCGGATAGAAATATACCATATGGCCGTATGTAATCTAATGGGAGTTTGTGCTTAAATTGGTTTAGCTTGTAAATCGCATAGAAATATAGTGGTTTAGGCTTTACTGATGTTCATGTGATTTCTATCTTAAGTGTGGATATTATATGGTTTGGACTTGGTTTATTGAAAGATAGACAAGTCTCACATTCGCGCTCCCGGCTAGCATTCCTTTATGATTATCCGTATATGATTCGAGGTGTGATTAACTTGGATGAAGCTTTAGATGAAGTTAGGATCCCATATCCCTCTTATTTGAACTCTTAGTGTATTAATTGGTTAAGTATAGTTTAAATTTTAGTATAATTAATTAAGAACACTGTGACAACTGTTTAAGCAGACAAAGATAACTAATGGACTGTAGCATAATAGATTAGGCCTGACTCCGTTTTTCGTGGGACAATCTCTACTTACCGAGTTATTACTTGCCGACCGTGTACACTTGCACGTGTTTTTGTGTCCGTTTTTGTTAACACGTAAAAGGCGCAACACATATCGCATCAAATCCCTTTTGAGTCACTGGAAGACCTACCACAAAATCCATCGTGATGTGCTCCCACTTCCACTCTGGAATTTCTAACGGTTGCAGTAACCCGCTAGATCTCTGATGTTTTGCCTTAACTTTCTGGCACGTCAAGCATTTCGCAACGCATTCAACAACGTCCCTCTTCATATTCGGCCACCAGAAATGGTGTCTGAGATCCTGGTACATCTTCGTACTCACAGGGTGAATCGAATATCTCGAACTGTGAGATTCGTTCAAAATCTCCTCTTTGACTTCTGTTACTGGCGGTACCTAGATTCTTCCTTCAAACTGTAATAGACCTTCATTATTGATTTT
Organism: Panax stipuleanatus; assembly: GCA_020205555.1. Lineage (NCBI taxonomy): Eukaryota > Viridiplantae > Streptophyta > Magnoliopsida > Apiales > Araliaceae > Panax > Panax stipuleanatus. The sequence goes on along the minus strand of CM035123.1, from coordinate 44,844,816 downwards.
GAACTTGAACTCTTCGCCATCGGCTATTCTTTTCCGGATCTTTTCGCACTCTTTGTCATGAAGTTGTGCTTCTTTCACCTTGTTTGCCAAAGTAGAACCAGTAGTTACTTGAAACAGCTTCTCATCAGATTCCTTCGGATACTTCACTTCTAGTTCCAACTTAGCCATCTCTTTTATCAACTGGTCCTGATCAGTTAATATATTTAACTTCTCCCGACCCTTTCTGCTTAAAGCGTCGGCAACGACATTAGCTTTACCCGGATGGTAAAGTATATCGCAGTCGTAGTCCTTGATCAGTTCTAACCATCTCCTTTGGTGCATGTTCAAATCCTTCTGGGTGAAAATATACTTCAGACTCTTATGATCCGTATATATCTCACACCTTTCTCCAAAGAGGTAGTGTCTCCAAATCTTTAGAGCAAATACTACTGCCGCCAATTCTAAGTTGTGGGTCGGATACCCCTTCTTATAATCCTTCAACTGACGTGACGCATAGGCAATGACTTTGCCGCTCTGCATCAACACACAGCCTAATCCCTTATGTGAGGCATCACTATATACTATGAAATTTCCCGTACTATCTGGTAAGGACGACACAGGCGCAGTAATCAACCTCTTCTTCAATTCCTGAAAACTTTCCTCACACTTTTTCGTCCAAATAAATTTAACTATTTTATGAGTCAAATTCGTCAACAAAGTTGCGATTTTAGAAAAGTTTTGGATAAATCTCCTGTAATAACTTGACAATCCCAAGAAACTGCTCACTTTAGACAGCGTTTTTGGCTGATCCCAATTCATTACAGCCTCAACCTTTGACGGATCTACCGAAATACCATCCTTGTCGATTACATGGCCAAGAAATTGCACACGTTCCAAGCAAAATTCGCATTTTGAGAATTTAGCGTAAAGCTTCTCTCGTCTTAGCGATTCTAAGGTCAGCCTTAAGTGTTCAACGTGTTCCTCCTCGGTCTTGGAATAAATCAGGATGTCATCTATGAACACCACTACAAACTTGTCTAGGAATGGCTTAAACACTCGATTCATTAGGTCCATAAATGCAGCTGTGGCATTCGTTAGACCAAATGACATCACCAAGAACTCGTAATGACATACTGAGTCCTAAAAGCCGTCTTTGGTATATCTTCCCTTCTCACCTTCAACTGATGATACCCACTCCTCAAATCGATTTTTGAGAAGTATCTAGCACCCTTTAACTGATCAAACAAGTCATCGATCCTAAGTAAAGGATACCTATTCTTGATCGTAACTTTGTTCAACTCTCTATAATAAATGCAAAGACGCATTGATCCGTCTTTCTTCTTGACGATTAACACTGGCGCTCCCCACGGTGAAACGGTTGGCTGAATATACTTCTTATACAGCAATTCTTGAAGTTGAACCATCAGTTCCTTCATCTCGACTAGAGCCATTCTGTACGGAGCTTTCGAAATCAGAGTAGTTCCCGGCGCTAAGTCGATCACAAACTCTATCTCCCTATCTGGCGGAAGTCCTGGCAAATCGTCCAGAAATACGTCCACAAACTCCCTAACCACTGATATCTCTTCTATCTTCAGGCTCTCCTTACGCGTATCTACTATGTAGGCTAGATATCCTACACAGCCTTGCGCCAAAAGTTTCTTGGCTTACATAACCGTCAGATAACTTGCTTGTCTAGGCGATTTACTACCATAGAACACTACCTTCGACGGAGTCGTAAGATTTACCAACTTCTTCTGACAATCAATTACCGCCCCATGGTTGAACAACCAGTCCATACCCAGTATGACATCGAATTCCCCATGTTTTATCGGAATCAAATCTACCCTTAGCTCCTGACCTTTAATGTCCAATCTACAGTTCTTGTAAACGAACCTAACAGGAATAACCTCCCTATTCGAAATCTCTATGTTCAAGGGGTAAACTAACTCCTTTATAGGTAAGTCTAGGGTTTTAGCAAAATCATCGGATATGAATGAACAAGTAGCACCCGAATCAAATAATACATATGCATTTATACTATTGACCGAAATAATACCTGCCACCATGTCTTTTAATTGCACAACATCCTGCACCGTCATGTTGAATGTTCGGGCAGTAGGTCGAATAGCCTGCAATGGTGCAGCGATAGTCACGGTACTGCCGCTTCCATTCCCTCCACTCCCTGTTGACCCTGCCGTTAACTTCTGAGGGCAACTGCGAGCCATGTGATCTTTGGATCCACATGTGTAGCAAGCTCCCTTCTTCGGGTTCGGGCCATTTGGCGCAATGTTGCCTTCTTGACCACAGTTGAAGCACACCCGCTTCCCCTTTATGCACATTCTAGTGTGATTTTTACCGCATGTAGCACATGCTTCGAACTTCCTCTTCTGTTGGCTTCCTTGCTGACTCCCAGCAGAGGTGTTTTCGTTCTATTTCCTATTTTGATTGATAGCTCCGCTACCACCAGACTTGTTTTCTGTCTCAATCTTCTTCTTCTTGTCTTGATTAAACCTTGTCACCGCATCGCTCCCCCCTTTAGCGAGTATGGCCTTTTCCAGCACAGCTGCAAACGTGTTCAGCTGGAACATGGAGACCTTACTGTAGAGCTAGGGCTTCAGTCCCCGCTAAAACCTCCTCACTTTCCTAGTGTCAATGCTGACCTGGTATGTAGTGAACCTGTCCAGTTCGTTAAATTTTGCGGCATACTCAGACATCGTCATCCCTCCCTGCTTAAGCTCTAGAAACTGGACCTCCATCTGGTCTTGCGAACTCACTGGGAAGTATATTTCAAAGAACATCTCTTTGAAACATTCCCACGGTATCACTCCTTCTACCTCTTGGGTCTTGTTGGCTTGCCACCAGAAACTAGCATCTGAATTTAACATGAAAGTCTCGTATGCTGTCTTCTAGTCTTCACCGACTCTAGCTACGTCGAAGACCTTCTCCATTTCCATTACCCACGTCTGGGCATCTATAGGGTTTACTGATCCTTTGAATTTAGGCAGTCCTACTGCCTTGAACTCTTTAAAAGTAGTACCCTCCACTTGCGGCTGATTAGCAAGTGCTCCTGTCAACAGGTTCACCAATTGCTGAATCGAGTTGGGATTCGTCCCATCGTTATTGTTGTTGTTCGTCGAACCCTCGGGGTTTTGACGTGTTGGTCTTCTTCTAGGAGGCATTTTCTGTTAAGAAAATATTATTATTAGATCCTTTATTCAATTCTTAAGTATTCAAGTTCATACTTAAATGTTTGAATAACTCAGTTCACGTAAAACCCATAGCACGTCAATAAACTTCTTTTATTCATTACTCGTAGTTTAAAAACATCAATTAGATAGCATTTCTGCTATTTACATCATCCTTCCTGAACTGGAAAAGTTACAGGATTACATTATTAACCCATCCCATTCTTATCTCAAATTATGGGATTACCTTATTTAATACAAAAAGAAACACATAAACAAAAGTTCTAGTGCCTTGACATATTGAGGCGTCGCACAGCCTCTTTGCGTTCTTCCTTCATTACCCGAAACACCGTCCTTCGGTCCACCACGTACCAGGGTAAACCTTGGAACTGAGATGGGTAATAGAAAACATGATCCTGGGCCCTATCTATAGCCGTATGAAAAGCGTATTCTGTTTCCCTAAGATTAGCCCTCTTGGCTTCAGCCTCGTCTTCAGCTCGATCAGCTCGTTGAGTAGCCCTCAAGCTTGTTTCCTCCTCTCTAGCACGCTTCGTTGACTCTTCCTAGATGTCTTGCTTCAGCTTTGCTAGTTCAGCTCGGGCCTCGTCCCTATCATTCTCTATGTGTATTAGCTTCCACTGCGCTTCTCCTAGCTCACTATCCATCTCTTCGATAGTCTCGTCTCGCTGCTGGATGGTTTCTTCGAGATCTCAGACTCGACCATGTAGCTCCACGTTACTGTCGTAGACTGCCTCGTACATCTCAGCACTAGTAGAGTGAGGTGGGAATTCCTCTTCGAGATCCTCTTCCTCCTTGGGATCCTCTTCCTCCTTTCACTCATCCTCGTCCTCTTCCTCTGGAATAGGTGTTAGGTCACGCTCCCGACCAGCTATGGTGATCACTGGAGATGGCCCTCTTCTAACCATCTGCTCCTAAACAACATAGATGTCTCGGGGCTCCTCCTCTCTAGGCACCTGAGGTATATCCTCTCTAGCCTGACTGGACTCTCCAATGTTCGTCATCTTGACAAAAGAATTTTAAAGTTTAATTATTACTGGATATCGAGTCGTCGCTCTTCGAATACTTAAATGTACACACATAGCACATAAGGCCCGTCGGGGCGGCCCCCCTGGTGGGTCGACAAACATGCTCGCGAACTGTGCAGAGAAAAAGTCAATTTGGCTTATTTCTCCACACTAAATTCTAACTCCAATTCATACAATTCATATCAATTTATAGAAAACACAAACTTAAAGCTTCTAACATAATTTTAACATACATAAATATTGTAACACATAATCAAAACAACCAATTTCATGATTTTTAAAGAAAAGTCATTTATAAGTGTTCTTCATGAAATTGAACACTCTACTACTGTTTTTAAATCAATTCACCCAATTTCAAGCATGGTAAATCAATTTCTAAATATGCTATCATCATCTATACTTAATTTAAACAAAGATGAACAATCAAACATGAATTCCTTTGATTTTAAAAGAAAAACTATACATGTATATATATTTTCAAAATACATCACTGTAACTCTTTGATGATCATGAATTCCTCATGTTTAATATATAAGCATGAATTAAACAGTCCAATTTATCATACTAATCAATTACAAACAACTTATATACATCATATCACTTTCATCCATCAACATCACCATGTTCATGAAGAACTAAACTTTTTACAGAGAACTAAATATTGGTGAAGAACATAAAGAAACATAATTTAAATTTAAGATTATACCTCTTGATTAAAACTAGGAGAAAAGATGAAGATGATGGTGTAAAGCTTTCCATTGGATTTCTCAAAGTCCTCTTCTTCTTCTCTCTTCTTCCTTTTCTCTCTATCTTTTCTCTGTTTTGTTCTTCTGACTAACTCTTGTTCTAAAACTAACGTAAAACTATTGATATACATATATTATACATATATCATATATACATATAACTGACAAGTAATTAACCCATATAATAAATATATTAATTATAATTAATACATGAGTTACACAATTTGAATTTAAAAAGTCATAAGGCTTTGTTTGGCAACCCTTTTAAAAAAAACTGATTTTTAGTGCTAAGGCATCGTTTGGTAAAAATGGATTTAAAACAAGTGCAAGGGCCCTGTTTGGCAAAAGCCTTTTAAAACAAAAGTAAGGGCCTTGTTTGGTTAAAACTAATTTAAAACCTTTTTTATTCTTTTAATAAATCCTTTTAACACATATCCTTAATGTTACACTTTAATTAATTAAATCTTTAACATTCTTATTTAATTAATTAAAATCTAATATCAATTAATCACATAAAAATTATCACATAATTATAATTACTAGCTAATTATAATTCATGTAACACTGATCACATAATTCATCTAATTTAATTACCTCAATTAAATTAGAACCATAATATAAAATCAATGCACATCAATTAAATCAAATATTACTCTTAATTAAATCATTCCACAAAATCACATAATTTATTTATTTAACTCAATAAATAAATCACATAAAATATTTATTCACCCAATAAATATTAAAGTTTAATATATAAACTCTCAATCGTTACAATCTTCCCTCCTTAAAAGGATTCTGTCCCCAGAATCACAACATAAAAAAAATTCTCATAAAAAAAATTTCTCATCTGTTACATAAACCATTCTGAGTCGCTGGAAGACCAACCACGAAATCCATCGTGATATGCTCCCACTTCTATTCTGGAATTTTTAGCGGTTGTAGCAATCCACTGGTCTCTGGTGTTCTGCTTTGACTTTCTGGCACGTTAAACATCTCGCAACGCATTCAGCAACGTCTCTCTTCATATTCGGCCACCAGAAATGGTGTCTGAGATCCTGGTATATCTTCGTACTCCCAAGGTGAATCGAATATCTTGAACTGTGAGTTTCACCCAAAATCTCCTCTTTGACTTCTGGTCTTGGCGGTACCCAGATTCTTCCTTTAAAACGTAGCAGTCCTTCATTATCGATCTTGAAATTGATTTCTTTACCATCGGCTATTCTTTTTCGGATCTTCTCGCATTCCTCATCATGAAGTTATGACTCTTTCACCTTGTCTACCAGAGTAGAACCAATAGTTACTTGAAATAATTTCTCATCCGACTCCTTCGGATACTTAACTTCCAGTTCCAACTTAGCCATCTCTTCTATCAACTGGTCCTGATCAGTCAATATATTTAACTTCTCCTCCTTTCTGCTTAAAGCGTCGGCGACGACGTTAGCTTTACCCTGATGGTAGAGAATCGCGCTGTCGTATTCCTTGATAAGTTCCAACCATCTCCTTTGGCGCGTGCTCAAATCTTTCTGTGTGAAGATATACTTCAGACTCTTATAATCTGTGTATATCTCACACTTTTCTTCATAAAGGTAGTGTCTCTATATCTTCTGAGCAAACACTACTACCGCCAATTCCAAGTCATTGGTCGAATACCCTTTCTCACAATCCTTCAGCTGACGTGACGCATAGGCAATGACTTTGCCGTTCTGCATCAGCACACAGCCTAATCTTTTATGTAAGGCATCACTATATACCACAAAATTTCCTGTACTATCTGGCATTGACAACACAGGTGTTGTACTCAACTTCTTCTTTAGTTCTTAAAAACTTTCCTCACACTTTTCCATCCAAACAAACTTAACTGTTTTACGAGTCAAATTCGTCAACGGAGTGGCGATTTTGGAAAAGTCCTAAATAAATCTTCTGTAGTAACCTGCCATTCCTAAGAAACTCCTCACTTCAGACGGTGTCTTCGGCTGATCCCAATTCATAACAGCTTCAACCTTTGACGGATCTACTGAAATCCCATCTTTGTCAATCACGTGGCCAAGAAATTGCACACGTTCTAACTAGAATTCGCACTTCGAGAATTTTGCATATAGCTTTTCCCATCTCAGCGATTCTAATGTCAGCCTTAAATGTTCAGTGTGTTCTTCCTCAGTTTTGGAATAAACCAGGATGTCATCTATGAACACCACTACGAACTTGTCTAGCAATGGCTTAAATACCCTATTCATTAGGTCCATAAATGCCGCTGGTGCATTCTTTAGACCAAATGGCATCACTAAGAACTCGTAGTGTCCATACCGAGTTCTAAAGGCCGTCTTCGGTATATCTTCTCTCCTCACCTTCAACTGATGATATCCACTTCTCAAATCTATTTTTGCGAAGTATCTATCACCCTTCAGTTGATCTAACAAGTCATCGATACTAGGTAAATGATACATATTCCTGATCGTAACCTTGTTTAACTCCCTATAATCAATGCATAGCCGCATCGATCCATCCATTTTCTTCACGAATAGTGTTGGCGCTCCCCACGGTAAAACGCTCAGCTGAATATATTTCTTGTCCAGCAGTTCTTGCAGTTGAACCATCAGTTCCTTCATCTCGATAAGAGCCATTCTGTATGGAGCTTTCAAAATCGGAGCAGTTCCCGGCGCTAAGTCGATTACAAACTCTATCACTCTATCTGGTGGAAGTCCTGGCAAATCGTTCAGAAATACGTCCACAAACTCCCTAACCACTAATATCACTTCTATCTTCGGACTCTCCTTATGAGTATCCACTATGTAGGCTAAATACCCTACACAGCCTTGCTTCAGTAACTTCTTGGCTTGCATAATAGTTAGACATCTCGCTTGTCTAGGCAATTTGCTACCATATAACACTACCTTCGACGGAGTCGTAAGGTTCACAGACTTCTTCTGACAATAAATTACTGCCCCATGGTTGAACAACCAATCTATACCCAATATAACATCAAACTCCACAAGTTTTATTGGAATCAAATCTACCCTCAACTCATGGCCCTTTAATGTCCAATCTACAGTTCTTGTATACAAACCTAACAGGAATAACTTCCCTATTTGCAATCTCTATGTCCAAGGGGTAAACTAATTCCTCTTTAAGTAAGTCTGAGGTCTTAGCAAAGTCATTAGATATGAATGAACAAGTAGCACCTGAATCAAATAATACATACGCATTAATACTATTGACCGGAATAATACTTGACACCACATCCTTTGATTACACAGCATCCTGCACCGTCATATTGAATGTCCTAGAAGTGGGTCGGCTTGACGGCGGTGGTCCAACGATAGCCAAGATGCTGCCGCTGCCATTTCTCCCACTTCCTGTTGACCCTCCTGCTGGCTTCGTCGGGCAACTTCGGGCCATGTGATCCTTGGATCCACATATATAGCAAGCTCCCTTCTTCTGGTTAGGACAGTTAGGCGCAATGTGGCCTTCCTGACAACAGTTGAAGCATACCTGCCTCCCCCTCAGACACACTCTAGTGTGATTCTTACCGCATGTCACACATGCTTCAATCTTTTTCTTTTGCTGGTTTCCCTGTTGACTCCCACCAGAAGTGTTGTCATTCCATTTCCTTTTTTGGTTGATAGCACCGCTACCACCAGTCTTGATTTTTGTCTCATTCTTCTTCTTCTTTTGGTCTTGATTGTACTTGGTCACCGCTTCTTCAGCGAGTATAGCCTTTTCCAGCACAGCTATAAACATTTTCAGCTGGAATATGGAAACCTTCCTGTTGAGCCAGGGCTTCAGTCCCTGCTCAAACCTTCTCGCCTTCCTTTCGTCAGTACTGACCTGGTATGTTGCAAACCTGTCCAGCTCGTTGAATTTTGCGGCTTACTCCGGCACCGTTATCCCTCCCTGTTTTAGCTCCAGAAATTGAACCTCCATCTGGTTCTGAGAGCTAACGGGGAAGTACATTTCAAAGAACATTTCCTTGAAATGATCCCACGCTATCACACCTTCCTCTTCCCTAGTCTTGTTGGCCTGCCACCAAAAACTAGCTTTCGACTTTAGCATGAAGGTCGCAAAAGTCGTCTTCTGGTCCTCGCTAACTCTAGCCACGTCGAAGACTTTCTCCATCTCCATTATCCATGTTTGGGCCTCTATCGGATTCACCGATCCATGAAATTCTGGCGATCCTACTGCCTTGAATTCCTTAAACGTTGTGCCCTACACTTGGGGCTGATTCGCAAGTGCTCCCATCAGCAGGTTCACTAATTGCTGAACCGAATTGGCATTCGTACCATCGTTATTGTTGTTGTTGTTGTTGTTATTCGTCGAACCCTTTGGGTGTAGACGTGTGAGTCTTCTTCTAGGAGGCATCTTTCTATTAAGAAATACCTTTATTAGATCCTTTACTCATTTCTTAAATATTTAAGTTCATACTTAAACATTTAAATAATTCACACACACATAGCACGTCAATAAACTTCGTTATTCATGCATTCGTAGTTTTAAAAACATAGAATAGATAGCATTTCTGCTATTTACATCATCTTTCCTGAACTGAAATAAGTTGCAGGATTACAATATCATCTCATCCCATTATTATCTCAAATTCAAGGATTTATATTTATTTATTTATAAAGAAACACATAATTAAAGACTCTACTATCTATGCATGTTAAGACGTCGCACAACCTCTCCCCGCTCTTCTTCCATCACCCGGAACACTGTTCTGCGATCCACCATGTACCACGATAAATCTTGGAACTGAGCTGGGTAATAAAAAACATGATCCTGGGCTCAATCTATAGCCGTATGGAAAGCATAGTCCGTCTCTCTTAGCTTGGCCTTCTTCACTTGGACCTCGTCTTCAGCTCGATCGGCACGTAGAGTAGCTCTCAAGCTCGTTTCCTCTGCTCTGACACGCTTCGCTGACTCCTCCTAGATGTCATTCTTCAGCTTCGCTAGCTCGGTCAGTGCATCTTCTCTTTCACTCTTCGCGTGGACTAGATCCCACTTCGCATTTCCAAGCTCATCATCCAGCTTCTGAATCGTCTCATCTCTCTGTTGTATAGTAGTCCGACTCTCGTCCACCAGTTCTTCAAGCTCTCCGACTCGACCATGAAGCTCCACGTTACGGTCGTATATCTTGTTGTACATCTCAGCGCTAGTCGAGTGAGGTGGAAATTCCTCTTCAGGATCCTCCTCCTCCTCCTCTGACTCATCCTCATCATCTCGGTCAGATACAGGCTCATGCTCCAGACCAGCTATGGTGATCAATAGAGATGGCTCTCTCTGAACCAACTGCTCCCAAATAACCTAGATGTCTTGGGGCTCTTTGTCCCTCAGCAACTGGGGTAACTCCTCCCTAGCCTGACTGGACTCTCCAACGTTCGTCATCATGACAACAAAATTTTATAGTTTAATTATTACGTGTCATCGATCAATACTCTTCAAATACTTAAACGTAAACACACAACACATAAGGTAGTTTATTATCTTTAGCTATCATCACTATCTTTTCGATCTCCTATAAGGCTACAACCTAAGGTTTCCCCCACCTAAGGTTCATAACCTAAACACTGCTCTAATACCAACCTGTGACACCCCCAAATCCGGGTACTTCATTTCCACGAGATTTGGTGCTCACTATCTAAATAAAGTACAACTACTGCCGAATAATAAGGAATACAAAATAAATTATAACCTTATAGATAAATAAAAGTCTTCCTTATAAAAGGATTACTACTTAATCAAATTAATACTAGGGTTTACTAACCTTAACGTAAATAAATAAGTGCAAAAATTAAACTATAACACAACAAAATTCTGGTACACATCATAATCAAAACATAACAAGTCTTCACTTGTTCATCTTGCGTTTCCCTTTACTTGTTGACGGTGTGTCAACTCTTTCGACTTTAGCTGCAATGGTTATTAATTGCAAGATTGAGCAAACAAAAGCTCACTTGGAATAACAATCAATAATAGTGATGACATAAACTGAATACTTCAAATGATTTGGAATAACATTTCTTTTATCAATAATAAAGAATTGAATAATAATTCTTCGTCAACATTTAGAATTCGAATATAGAAATCATCTGAGGGTCATAAGACCTCGAACTATGTCCTAGGTTATAAACATTTCTATTTAAAACCTTTAACAGTCATTTAGACTATATGGACTCTTAACTCGTACTTAGGGGGATCAACCCTTCGTACCACGTATTGTGCACAAATATCTTAACGCTTTCGCATGGTAATCCCCTAATAAATAGGGTTGTTCATCTCAGTATTTGATACAAGTTCGCACCACAGAAAGTTTAGTTTGGATAAGCTTAAAAAAGGTAATTTAGAATTCAACTATCATCAACTAAAGAGTAGTTGAATTGACTTACAATATAACCAAGAATAATTCAACAATAAAGAATTATGAAATAACTCATGCTTTAGAATTAAACTTCAAGCATTCGAAAAGTAAGATAAATCTTGATTGAACAATTAAGTCAAGGTCACATTAATTCAATCATGAACTTTAAATAATTACTTGTCCATTGCAGAAATAAAAGGACAGGATCAAATACAATTAAGATTTGAATTTAGAACACTTGTATATAAATAACAAGTCAGGGATAAGAAAACTTGCTCAAGTAAAATTTGAGTTTAGAAAACTTGCCTCAAGCGCAAGCTACAATTACTATCACGTTCCACAATTTAACCTACGCATATGTAATTAACAATAATAATATAAATTAGTTATTGGTGCTCACTATCTAAATAAAATAAAACTACTGCCCAATAATAAGGAATGTAAAATAAATTACAACCTTATAGATAAATAAAAATCTTCCTTATAAAAGGATTACTACTTAATGAAATCAATCCCAGGGTTTACTAACCTTAACGTCAATAAACAAGTGCGGAAATTAAAACATAACACAATAAAATTCTCTTACACATCATAATCAAAACATAACAAGTCTTCACTTGTTCATCTTGCTTTTCCCTTTACTTGTTGACGGTGCGTCAACGCTTTCGACTTTAGCTGCAATGGTTATTAATTGCAAGAGTGAGCAAACAAAAACTCACTTGCAATAACAATCAATAATAGTGATAACATAAACTAAATACTTCAAATGATTTGGAATTACATTTCTTTTATAAATAATAAAGAATTGAATAATAATTCTTCGTCAACATTTAAATTCGAATATAGAAATCATTTGAGGTTCATAAGACCTTGAACTATGTCCTAGGTTATAAACATTTCTATTTAAAACCTTTAACAGTCGTTTAGACTATATGGACTCTTAACTCGTACTTAGGGGGGAACAGCCCTTCGTACCATGTATTGTGCACAAACATCTTAACGCTTTCGCATGGTAATCCCCTAATAAATAGGGTTGTTCATCTCAGTATTTGATACAAGTCTGCACCAAAGAAAGTTTGGTTTGGATAAGCTTAAAAAGGGTAATTTAGAATTCAACTATCATCAACTAAGGATTAGTTGAATCGACTTACAATAACCAAGAATAATTCAACAATAAAGAATTATGAAATAACTCATGCTTTAGAATTAAACATAAAGCATTCAAAAAGTAAGATAGACCTTGCTTGAACAATTAAGTCAAGGTCACATTAATTCAATCATGAACTTTAAATAATTACTTGTCCATTGCAGAAATAAAAGGACAGGCTCAAATACAATTAAGATTTGAATTTAGAACACTTGTATATAAATAACAAGTCAGGGATAAGAAAACTTGCTCAAGTAAAGTTTGAGTTTAGAAAAATTGCCTCAAGCGCAAGCTGCAATTACTATCACGTTCCACAATTTAACCTATGAATATGTAATTAACAATAATAATATAAATTAGTTATTGGTGCTCACTATCTAAATAAAATACAACTACTGCCCAATAATAAGGAATGGAAAATAAATTACAACCTTATAGATAAATAAAAATCTTCCTTATAAAAGGATTACTACTTAATCAAATCAATCCCAGGGTTTACTAACCTTAACGTCAATAAATAAGTGTGGAAATTAAAAATAACATAATAAAATTCTATTACACATTATAATATAAACATAACAAGTCTTCACTTGTTCATCTTGCTTTTTCCTTTACTTGTTGACGCAGTCAACGCTTTCGACTTTAGCTGCAATGGTTATTAATTGCAAGAGTGAGCAAACAAAAGCTCACTTGGAATAACAATCAATAATAGTGATGACATAAACTGAATACTTCAAATGATTTGGAATAACATTTCTTTTATCAATAATAAAGAATTGAATAATAATTCTTCGTCAACATTTAGAATTCAAATATAAAAATCATCTAAGGGTCATAAGACCTTGAACTATATTCTAGGTTATAAACATTTCTATTTAAAACCTTTAACAGTCGTTTAGACTATATGAACTCTTAACTCGTACTTAGGGGGATCAGCCCTTCGTACCATGTATTGTGCACAAACATCTTAACCCTTTCGCATGGTAATCCCCTAATAAATAGGGTTGTTCATCTCAGTATTTGATACAAGTTCATACCAAAGAAAGTTTGGTTTGGATAAGCTTAAAAAGGGTAATTTAGAATTCAACTATCATCAACTAAGAAGTAGTTGAATCAACTTACAATAACCAAGAATAATTCAACAATAAAGAATTATAAAATAACTCATGCTTTAGAATTAAACTTAAAGCATTCGAAAAGTAAGATAGACCTTACTTGAACAATTAAGTCAAGGTCACATTAATTCAATCATGAACTTTAAATAATTACTTGTCCATTGCAGAAATAAAAGGACAATCTCAAATACAATTAAGATTTGAATTTAGAACACTTGTATATAAATAACAAGTCAGGGATAAGAAAACTTGCTCAAGTAAAGTTTGAGTTTAGAAAACTTGCCTCAAGCACAAGCTACAATTACTATCACGTTCCACAATTTAACCTACGCATATGTAATTAACAATAATAATATAAATTAGTTATCATATAACTAATTCACATAACTAGTTAACCCATCTATATTAACTCATTCCTCTTTATATATTAGGTTTAATAATTAATTCTCACATCACATAATCACATCACGTGTTCACATAATTAATCAAACTTAAATTATGTACTCATTTTAAATTAAATTATAAATAAATAAATTATAATTTAAATTATATATTACTGTAGACACTTGAGATTTTCCTTGCCCTGATACTCATCCAGTAGAAGGGTAAAATCGTCAATTAACCCCAAATCCGATCCACAATATCGGCGCTCCAGTCAAATTCGCTTTCCAATATCGGTAATCAAGTTCCGACAGTCAATCGGACCATCAATCAAGTTTCGACAGTCAATCGAACCATCAATCAAGTTCTGACAGTCAATTGGACCATCAATCAAGTTCTGACAGTCAATCAAACCATCAATCAAGTTTTAACAGTTAATCAGACCATCAATCAAGCTCCGACAATCAATCGGACCATCAATCAAGCTCCGACAGTCAATCGGACCGTCAATAAAGTTCCGACAGTCAATCGGACCATCAATCAAGCTCCGACAGTCAATCGGATCATCAAGCTCAAACCCGGTCTCAACCCGGGAGGTACCAATTAGCCCCGGCAGCAACTCGGGAGGTACTAATCAACCCCGGTCTCAACCCGAAAAGTGTAGGTCATCCCCGGTCTCAACCCGGGACGTCAGGCCAACTTCAGACATCAGCCTAAAGCATCGCAACAACTCCATCACAAAACCTAAAATGACCACATCAGCCTAAGAGACAACCCTGAGGTTAAAAGACTCGACTGGGATCCAAGTCTTGGAATCAGTTCCCGAAAGTCAACCAACGACCATGCCGACACTACAGGCAGCCCCGAGAGGGGTACAACAATCATTTTAGCAACTTTTAACTAACTTGGTCAATCTCAAGCCAAATTGATGCTGCCAAAGTCAGAATGAACCCTAACGACGATCCCGAGTGGCAACAACGCAAGACAGTTCAACGGATAAACTGTGGGGAATCGAAGACCTGGTTATGAACCCGTCTTCCTAGACCCGAAAAATGTTTTTTCCCATGTTATTGCAACACTCTCAGCGAGAGCTTTTTGGAATGGTATCGCACGCCTCAAACAGACGCTCTGATCAAAAGTTAGAAAGTTTTCGACCGGACATCGCATTGCTCGGAGTGCACGTACTTCGAGATGACCAAGCCGGGCACGCGGGACCCACCTCAAGTGGTCGCACCTCTACCTGCGGCAACCGCATGTAGAGGTGCGACTCCCGCCTCTATAAATAGAGGGGCAGCCCCCTCTCATTTGCATAAGTAAGAAGCGCAGCGAAGCCCTACCCAACTGATTTTTTTGACTTTTACACCTCTTCCAAATCCAAATATTTTCATTCCAACACATAGATATACCCATATACTACTGCGTATCAAACGACCCCCAGTAGATTTGGACGTTTAAGGCCTATGATTCGACAAAAAGCCCGTAGTGCAACCCATTGTAAGTATTTTTATGATCAGCAAGTCAATACTACTACTTTGCACTGTTTTGCTCATGCACATAAAGTTTTATCTTCTAAATATGCCCGGAACTTAGTTTTGTGGTTGTTTTCATCAAAAATTGATATATTTTTGTACATAAACTCCGTTTTCAATGTTTCTACAACTCCGATTGACGATTCGTCAGCTCCAGTAGCTTTAATGCACTAGCACACACCGTTTTGGCAACTTCGTCGGACTGGGTTATCTTCCCAGTCCGGGTTTGGCCTTTTTCTGTATATATTTAACCGTTTATGTACTAACATTTAAATTCTGTCAAGCCCAGATTTCAAATCCGAGGTAGTTTACCGCTTTTATATATATTTACGCATATATAAGCGACTCTTACCATAACTGGTCTTCGTTCCAGCATTGGTTGACTACATTCCTATCAATATATATATATATATATATATATATATATATTTTAATTCAGTCCGGGCACCGGCGTGAAAACCCATCGCCCTTATTACTGTTTATATATATATATATTTCATTTCTGTCACAGCCTGGATTATTTCGTGGCTATTTACAGTTTTATATATATATATATATTTCGATTCCAGTCCGGGCTTGCGAGTGAAAACCCATCGCCCTTTTATAGCTTATATATACATATATAATTATATATATTGCTTTATTCAATTTATTCAATTGCTACATTTAACATTCATTTGTATATGAATTTGCACTAACATTTCTGCGGGCAAACTAGATTTATCCAAATCTCGCCACTTCTAGTTTTCAACGGTTCAAACAGGTCCCGACAGAACCTGGAAGCTATAATGGCTGAGATTTCTTTAAATTTAGTTATTTTTATAGTTTCAGCTTCAAAAGCAACCTGCGTTCCTTAGATCGCTATATAGTGGGAACGAAATGATTCGGCCGTGCGGACCGGGATTTACTGAATGAATCCATGGTTCTGGCTATCTTGGGATATTTATCGGCTTCTGTACAAATTTAAACTGTGCAGGTTTTCTAGCTATTCATATGTGAGCCTAGGAATCGTGGGATTCATGATCAAACTAATCAGAATCTGATTCCCACGATGGACAAACTCCGCTCTACAGATGTACCCTGCCAGTTTTTTCTGTAAAATGTACATGTACAGACCTTAAATTGGTTATCCGGATTTAAGGTTTCAACATAGTGAAAATATGGATTGTCGTGTCAACGTCCCTCCGATGGTTTTCATACCCATGAGGAGACCGACATTTTATATTTCTGTGGTCGAGGATGCTTCGCAGCCCGACAAATCACCATTTGCATGCAGCCTTAAGGCTATAAAGATAAAATTGAGAGTAGCGATATACATCAATTCCTATGCCAGCGTAAGGGTTTGATAAAACCAGCTTTCAAAACATCACAGTCAATTCAATTCAAAAGCTTTTGCAAATCAAACTAAATGATGCCTTTTGCAAATCAAATCAAAGATTGATTTTCAAATCAAATCAAACCCTTCGTATATAGGCTCAACGAAGACTGTCAAAGCTTTCAATCAATCAAAAGGCCCAATTTTCAAACAACATTCACTCACGCATTCCAGTTTTAAGGGAAATATTGAAAAGATTGTTGTACTGTATTTGCACGGGAGTAGTGGGGTGCCTAACACCTTCCCCACACTTAACCAAGCCCCCGAACTCAAAACTCTGATTTCAAAGATCAAGTTTTGATAGTGTCCAGCAATTGGGGCTCTTTTCAAATCAAATTCGGTTAAGTTGGTACAACCATTTTTAAAATTACCAACTGGCAACTCTGTTCAATCAAATCAAATCGTCGACATATACACATGTTGGCCTCTTTCCTAAAACCCTTCAAAACCTTTTTTACAATTAAAAAAATAACAGTAGAGTTAACTTAGGAAGATTGATTTGAGGAAAACCGGGTTATAAACCAACCCGCGGTATTTCTTAAATTTTTCAACGTCGACAGGTGGTGACTCTGCTGGGGATGACGTAGAGGGCTTAGACCGCTTTCAATCTTTTCAAACATTTCCCTTTCAAAATTATTGAATGCGTAAAATCCCGCGTCTCCACAGTCAATGGATGAGTGAATGCTGCGTCTTTCATTGAATGTATGAATGCTATGCCTTTACATTAAATGAATGAGAATGAATGCTTTAGTGCTTTGCACCCGTATTAGTGCTTTGCACGAACTGTCATTGCAAGCATAAGTGGTAAGGCCGATGTATGTGAATGTATGATGTGAGTCCCTCCACTAGGAGGCTAACCCGGTCGGTGATAAGTAAGGACTCTGGGGACGACTAACTGTCCAGGGCTGCCTCCTGAAAATGCACCGCCCAGATTCGCTCTAGTTGAACGATCAGATTAACTTCCTTTCTATTAGATTGCAATGATCTGGGACCCTTCATGCCGAAACAAAAGCTGCGAGAGTAACCTAAGATAGGTCAGCTTCTGATCAACCGAATCCGACGGGATGCTTCTTCATGCCTTCCTCTTTCAATTCCATGTCAAGTCTCCAATTACTAAGGAGCGTATTGTAAATGATAATAATGAAAGATTTACTTTCCTGTCAAATATCCTGTCATCCTGCCATCCTGCCATCAAAACAACTAACCTCAGTTTTGCAGGATAAACTTAAAAAACACACATCATAAATGCATCCAGTCATTACCTACCTCAGGGAACTGACACGTATACGTTTTGGTGTAGGTAAGGAAAAATTGGTCCTATCACTAGATCAAAGGCCAGAAAAGCACCCAGTCCATCTACGGATATGGCTTCAAGTACTCCACCATAATCCACCCCTGTGTCTAGGGAAGAATTCGAAGGATTGAAAAATCAGATAGCCGAACTAGCCGGTTTCCTTCGAGTGCAAAGCAAGGCCTTCAAAGAGAAACAATATCAAACACATCCAGAACTAGGATCATCTGGTAGTGGTGCTGGCGGTCAAGATACATAAAAGGCCGAAACTCAAATCCCTGGACCCCAGAACCAGGATACAATCAACAAAACTCTAGAAATCACCATCCTAAGTAAAGAACAGGAAGCTGGTGACATTATCAAGAAAATACAACAAATAGAAGATGTGACACCCCCAAATCTGGGTACTTCGTTTTCACATGATTTGGTGTTCACTTTCTAATATAACATACTGATGAGTGGGTTTTATACCTACGAATCGGTATTCATTTTAGCTTGAGTCTTGGTGTTTTCAGGTATTTATCTTAGTATTTTACTCGGATTTATATTATATTGGCAGAAAGCGGAATAGATGCGAAAGTGGCGTAACAGGACAATTTGGAACCCAATTTGACAGTTAATGATTCAGGGATTAGCACATGCAAGCATTATAGTTGGTTTGCCATGCAAAGCCCAAGCAGTTTTCGGATTCATGAAGGAAATTGATTCAGCATACAAGTGGGCTGAGTTATAATGTGGTATTCATGCGCCCAGTTCATATATGGAAGGTACAAGTTTAATATTGTTTATTATACTTGGATCAAGATTCACGAAGTGGAGCAGCCCATGTTCCTAGAAGCTCACGGATGCCAAGGATGTTTTTGAAGTTGCTGCAATTACTAATGTTTGTAGTATTCCACCCCTTGAGATAACAACTTCTACACTTGAGAGGCTTATTCACTTGAAATTGGAGAACATGATAACAATTCAGCATATATAGGCCAAAGAGTTATAGCAGATCATGGATTGAATATACTAGCAATCAGCATACATAGCTGGGCCACGGCTGTAGCAGTTGGAAAAGTGGGCCACAGCAAGAGGTAGTCCACGAGCAAGCAGCCATGCACAAACAAACCAGCACCCTTGCACATGCCAATTCAATATTAAGTGGGCCACGGGTAGTGGATAAAATGGACTTAAAAGAATGATATGAAGTGGGACTGGATACTTTTCCTTCTTTTACAACGGATTGGTGCAAGGAGAGGTGATGGAGGGCCACGAATTGGTGATGCAGCAGGAGCAGCTAACAAACATTAAAGCAATATCAAGGGGGCGGTTAGAATTATATGAGAAGAAGGGACTTGACCCAATATAAGGGGGGCGACGCAGCAGCTTGCCAAGGTGAGTGGGCCACAAATGTTGTGAATTACTAGCCACGAAATTAGCAAGTTAAAAGGAGAATGGAATAGCATGTAAGTTGTATGGTTATGCCAATTGGGCCAAGGTTATTATGCTTACAAAGAAAAGAATCAAATTATGTGGGCCACGTGCATGCATTAGAGAAAGGAATGGAGCAGCTTGTTTAGCATGTGGGCCAAAGCAAATGTGTAGCAACCATGCAACTAACAAATTAAGCCATCATGAAGTAAACGAAAATTAGCAAAAGAAAACAATAAGTTGCTAGACAGAGTATCCACCCGTCGGGGTGGGTGATTAGTAACGAAACTCCCCGCCGGGGCGGGGAGGCGCGCACACATGGAAACGCTCCTACGTTGAGTTGGACACGGCGGCAAGTTTAGGATGAAGGGCTAGAACGGGTATGATATAAAAGGGATGCTTATAAACATATAAAATATATACCTAGCCATCACAAAAAGCACTAATTGTGGATCTGAACTTGAAAAGGAGAATTGAAGCGGAGCATATTTGGATAAACGTGAAGCAACTTGGAGACAAGCAACGACTGGACTTTTATATTCCTATCTTTCTCTATTCATTTTACTTTGTATTTGTTATGTTTAATACTCTGTGGATTGTGGATTTTATTTCATTCGTTATGAACTAATTATTTATTTAAGCCTATAACGGATCTTATTTTGTAATGGATGATTAATTATTCTTAAATTCAGTTTATGGAGGTTATTCCCAGATTATTTGCTATGTGTGTGTTTAATCTATATAATTGCCTGATCAACAATTATCTGTTATCCTGTATGAACTTGAGAAAGAACATATAGGATTAGAACTAGCCATAGTGACATATGTTCGTGATTTCTGCGTAGATGGAATTCATGATTCGTGTTTAGGGTAGAGATATGTCTTTACGCCATATGTAATCTTATAGAGAACTTGATATTAAACTCTCTTTAATTATAATTCACATAGAGATATAGTGAATTAGTTAATTAGGGTGTCTTGCTTAAATCTATCACCTGTGGATTTAAGTAAGTATGGATATTATGCATCGAGAGGTGATTTTATCTGCGTTAGTGTTCTTGATTAATAATCTGGGGTAATTGAATTAAACTGGGGAAAAGGATATTATCTGAAATGAAATAATAAGTGAAGTTGTAGGCTTAATTCTCTCAATTTTGTTAAAATCTCAATTTAGTGCGATTTCTTTCATTATTAAGTTAGTTATAAAAATATCCTTTAACCGTTAGTTTGATAAAGCTGAAATATTATACAATTGGTAATTGTTTGATTGAGCGATAATTATTGTCTCTGTGCGTACGATCTTTGATTTATCACTGTATTACTTGTGGACCACGTACACTTGCGTGTTGCGCGTAAAAAATACCCGACACATACATCTACCCAATATAACTTCAAAATAAAATACAACCTTTATTCAAAATAATAAAATCTCCCTTAAAACAAGGGTTACAACCTTCTTAAAAATCAATCCCAGGGTTACTTTAACCTTGACATAATAATAATGTGCGGAAATAAAAACATAACATTAACGTCTATTACAATCATTTCAAATAATAAAAACAAGTCTTCACTTGTTTTGCTTTTCCTTGCCCTTACTCGTAGACGGGGCGTCAACATTATCAATCTTAGCTGCAATTGTTATATAATGCAAGAGTGAGCAAACAAAAGCTCACTGGAGTTTAACAATAATAAATACATGAAAGGATATCTTTAAAATTTTTTTGAATAACTTAGCTTACTTCAGTAATAAAGAATTGAATAATAATTCTCTATCAATATTAAAATTCAAATATAGAATTTATCTGATGGTCATAAGACCTTTGAACTTTTGTCCTAGGTTATAAACATTTCCATTTAAACCTTTAACAGTCAATAAGACTATGGACCTTAACTCGTACTTAGGGGGATCAGCCCTTCGTACCATGTATTATGCACAAACATCTTAACGCTTACGCGTAGTAACCTCCCCTAATAATAGGGTTGTTCAACTCAGTAATTTAAATTCAAGTCCGTACCAAAGAAGGTTTGGTTTGGATAAGCTTATAAGGGTAATTTAGAATTCACGTTTATCAACTAAGGATTAGTTGAATCGAATTTCAATAACTTGGAATAATTCGTAAGGGAAAGAACTACGAACTATCATATGCTTTAGAAATAAATTTAAAGCATCTCAAAAGAATATTCAAACCTTGCTTAAACAATAAGCCAAGGTTACTTTAATTATATCATGAACTTTTAATAATTATTTGTCCAATAAATGAACAAATCTCAAACAATGAATAATTGAATTGAAACAAATAAACGAGTTTAGGGTTTAAAAGACTTGCCTCAAACGCAAGCTACTAATATAATTCACGTTCTTTAACACTTCCTACACATATATTTTTAATCACAACAATCTAAATTAGTTAACACGTAACTAACTCACATAATTGGTTAACCTTTCTAGGTTAACTCATTCTTATTTAATTATTAAATTAGTAATTAATAATCACATAATTTAATTACATCATATAGGCATGCTCACATAATTAACTCAATTAATAATTATGTATTTCATATTAATTATAATTAAATAAATTATAATTCAAATATTTAATCTAATTATAATTACTCAAATTATAATCACATCTTATTTAATTAAATTATAAATAAATTATAATTTTTAATTATATAACTACAACATACATTTACTAAATTATAATTACACAAATTATAATTTATAATTAATCATGCCAATATTGAATTATAATACACAAGATTATAATCTATAATTGATCATGCATTTATTATAATTACATAAATTATAATTTAAAAATTATCATTCACTTGATTAAAATTAATCAACTATAATCATTATAATTTAACAAAATTATAATTTAAATTAAACCTTTACTCTAATTATAATTATTCAAAATTATAATCATAAATTATATTTTATTAATATAATTTATTAATATTCATTTAGCATTTTAATATATGTTTAATCATGCTATAAAAGTTACTACATAAAATTAGCTTTACAAAATACAAAAGAACAAAAAAAAAATTCCCTGCCACCCCCCCGCAGGGGCGGGGGTTTTCCTCTTGATAGGCCTGCCGGGGCGGGCCCCTTCCAGCAAACGCAGACAAGCTCGCGAACTGTGCAGAGAAAAAGCTAATTTGACTTATTTCTCCACACCAAATTCTAATTCCAGTTCATGCAATTCATATCAATTTCTAAAAACATAAACTTAAAGCTTCTAATCATGATTCCAACATATATAACATGCTCCTAGACACAAAATCATCTTAAACAACAAGAATCCATGATTTAAAAATTCCAATTCTAATATTTTCCAAAAACTCATAGTTTTCAAAAAATCATTCATTGTAAATCCAATTCTAACCCAATTCAACTCATAATTCATACAATATCTCCGTAATTGAAAATAACACCATGATAAATTCTAAATAGGCATATTAACACATAAGAAATCCTCAATTATCATTTTAAAACTCAACCAAAGCATATGAACTCACAAGAACATCAATTTTCCATTAAAACATGTTTTATAACTAATTTGATTTCTGAAAACTTGTTTATGGCATACAATTCACTTATAACAACACATGAATACACTATGTATAAACAATTCATGCTTATACAATTTTATGAAAATTTGCATTGATAGAGAATAAAACACGAAGAACACGTAAATTGACTTCTAAAAAATATAAGGGTAGAGATTATAGAATATACCTTTTGTTAATAGGTTGAAAGAGAAAGATGATGATTTTTAGGTTTCAAGCTTAGAAATTCCTTCTTCTTCTTCTTTCTCTCTAACTCACTGTGTTCTTTTCTCTCTAACAATCTAACTTTCTAACGTAGCTTTACATAATATGCATAGATAACTGATATAATAATATACGTATACTAATTACACTTAATGATATAATTAAATTAGCAGTTATAATATTTCAAAAGCCACAAGGCTTTGTTTGGCAACAGATTAATTTAGAAAATAGTTTTATTAACTAAGGCCTTGTTTGGATAAAATGGGTTTAAAGCTAGTGCAATGGCCCTGTTTGGCAAAACCTTTTAAAACAATAAAACCATTTAAAAACTCTTTTCTTTATTTTAATAAATTATTTTAACACATACTTTAATGTTACACTTTAACTAATTAAATCTCTAACATTATAATTTAATCAATTAAAATCTAACATCAACTAATCACATAACAATTTGTCACATAATTATAGTTACTCGCTAATTACAATTTATGCAATACATGTAACACTTCATCACATAACTCATCTAATTTAATTATCTCAATTAAATTAGAACTATACCATAAAATTAATAAATTATTAAACATCCATTTAATAATTTATAACACTTAATTAAATCACTTCCACAAATCACATAATTTATTTATTTTAACTCAATAAATAAATCACATAAAATATTTATTTAACTCAATAAATATTAAAAATTATCATATAAAATCTCAATCGTTATAAAAGAAACCCTCCGGTCCATCAAAGGAACTGGGGCATTTGGCAGTGTCAACTACTCAGATTTATGCATATTTCCAAGGGCTCGGTATCTCGAAAAATTTCAAGTCCCTGATTTCGAGAAATATGACGAATTAGGGGATCCTTACACACACCTGAAAGTTTTCATTGGAGAACTCGAATCCTATGCTGAGGACGAGAAACTTCAAATGCAGCTATTTCAGAAGAGTTTAACTGGAGAAACCAGAGCATGGTATGCCCGTCTGGACAACTCCAAAATCCACTGTTGGGAAGAACTGGCCCATGCCTTCCTCAGTCAGTACAGTTTCCAATCTCAGCTAGCTCCAGATCGGTATCAAATTACCAAAATCAAGAAGAATAACACTGAATCATTTAGAGAATATGCCCAGCGATGGAGACGGGTCGCAACACAAGTCGCCCCAGCCATGACTGAATCTGAAATAGTCATAATGTTCATCGATATTCAAGAAGCTCCTTATTATGAAAGGGTCCTAGCAGGCATAGGAAAACCTTTCTCTGAAATGATCAAACACGACGAAATGGCCGAAATGGGACTCAAGTCTGGGAAAATAAAAGACCTAACGGCACTCAAAGCTGTTGCTGAGCATATCCAATTTAGAAATTATGGGAGTAATTCCCGGAGGGTCCATAAAAAGAAAGATGAAGAAGTCTCCTTAGTGTTACAAGGACAAAATTCAAGCGGTAATTCAAACAATACACCCATTCAAAGGAGGAACTATACCCATTTCCAAGCTGCAACACAGCCTTCAAATCCTACATTCTAGAAAAACATGGAGGTCAGACGCAGAAGGACTTTCACCCCACTAGGGGATTCACCCGAGAACGTCTTCAAACTTCTGATAGCTCAGAAGAAGATTGGCCAACTCCTTCTGCCAACTAACACTAATTCAAGGAACTTCAACCCTAGCAAGAAGTGTTCTTATCATTCTGGATCACCGGGCAATGACACCCAAGATTGTTGGTCCCTCAAGCATAAAATCCAAGATTTGATTGATAATGGAGAAATTGTGGTCACAAAGCCCAATCAACCACATGTCCAAGATAACCCTCTCCCACAGCACACAAGGAGGAGAGTGTCAACATGATCAATACTTCAGGTGGAGAAGGATCCAAATACCTCCGCTATGTTAAAAAATTAACTCAATATAATAACATCAGCCCAATGAGTTGTGAAGATTTTGAAAAATAATTCCTGATAGAGCAAGAAATAAAGGCTATCAAGGAACAAATCGAGCAGTTGGTTGAACTGGTCGTCTACCAACATCAACTCACCAGAAAGATGGTGAAGCAAATCCATCAATCTATTGGCAGTCGCTCTCCTCCAGCGGAAGTCAGTTCCAATCAAGATCATAGCCGAACTTGTGAGCTTACACCCTGGACTGACATGGGGATCGAAGAAGCAAGTGTCCAAACAGGTAGGAAGTTCCTATTTCAAAGGAATTTCACTAATTTGAACCAGTCAATGGAAGAAATCCTACAAATGATGATCAACGAGGGAATGGTTGAAAACTTACTACCTCCGCTGAACCTTCAATCCAGAAAATTCAAACCTGACCAAATATGTCAGTACCATTCCAACTCTCCCGGCCATGATACAGAAGAACACTGGGCACTTCGTAACCTAATTCAAGACTTGATTGAGAAAGGTGACCTAATCAGAGGAGATCAAATCCTCGACATGACAGATAAAGATAGCCTCTGGATCCCCGATGCATGGTATCAGGACACAGTGGCTGTCATATCTTTCGATAAAGAATCAATCATCACACCCCTGGTACTGACAGGTGAAGGGGTCCAAGTCAAATAAAATCCTGTGAAGGTGGCTGCACCTCAGCCTCTAATTTTGTCCTTCAGGCCTCAGTATCCAATCCTCAGTCTGAAGAAGGTCCCATGGAACTACGGGGGCATTGGAAGCTCTACTTCAAACAACATTTCCATCCTGTCAAAGGATAATCCATTGTACCTGCCTCAGTGGGTGATTAAACCAGTTACCAAAGCAAAAGAAAGGGTGGCTGAAGAAAAGATAAAAGAGTTCCTCAAAAAGATGGGACACAATGAAATCAAGATAGTGCAAAGCTTGAAAGATGCACCCAAGCAAATATCTATCCTGGACTTGGTCCTATCATCAGAGGATCACCGTAACATCTTAGTGAAGGTAGTAGAAGAAGCCCATCTGCCACACACGGTAGACACAGAGAAATTTCGTCACGTGATAGAACACATTTTCAACAACAATGTGATTTCCTTCAGAGACAATGATATCCTGGCTGAGGGAAGGGGCCACCACAAGTCCCTGTATATAGCCGTTATGTCCTCCGAATACGTGATCGGAGGAGTGCTTATTGATGGAGGATCTTCCCTCAACATTTGTCCATACGACACGTTGGAAAGGATGAAGATCAATCCAAACCGGATCAAAGCCAATCACATGGTTATCCGGGCTATCGATGGATCTCGCCGCCAGGCTATGGGGGAAATCGAGCTTCCTCTAGAAATTGGTCCACACACCTTCTACGTATCTTTCCAGGTGCTCAACATAGCCACCGGATACAACTTGTTGTTGGGCAAGCTATGGATCCATATGGCCAGGGCTGTTCCATCCACCCTCCATCAGCAACTCAAGTACATTATCAACGACAGCCTCATCACAGTGAATGCTGACCCGGAATACCCTATCCACATACATGGGGACATGCAGTGATTAGCCTGGACGCCGGGATTGAGCTTGCAAGTTTTTAAGCTCTCGAGGTGAGCGATATTCAATATCTACCGATTGGGGCACCAGCCTTGAAGCCTAAAATTTCCACTAAAGTAATGACAGTAGGCCAAGAAATGGTAGCTGCTGGTTTCCAGCCTAGAGAAGGGTTAGGAAAAAACAAGCACGGCATTAAGATGCCAATCCAAATCCCAAGTCAGATGGGAAGAGCAGGATTGGGATTTTCATCCGGGTCAAACCATTGGAATCCACACAAACATCCCAAGGCTCAAGCCTCCACACTTCTGCTCACAAACCTCATAAATGCCAGATGGGCGAAACCTACGAGAAAGATCCCTACGGGGGCATCAACCATGCTATTTCCTGCAATCATATCTGTCCATGAAAGGAAAGCCCTCAAGCCTGAGGCAAATTGCAAAAAGGGAAAAGAAAAGATCTTGTACGAAGGACGAGACCCATTCACTAACATGAAGGTCATTATCAACTACGAAGGGATGAATAATGAAATCCCAAATAGTGACGATGAAGATCGTGCTCACTTTCCTCGCACCAAACAGAGGAACAATCCCCAAAAAAGCCTCGGCCATATCCTAAAGGATGTCTCAGTTGTCATTTAAGACGAGACAGACGAGCACACCACTTCCAGTATCCTCCCTATCCATGAGGATCTAACCCTGGATAATTAGAGCAGTGTCCCTTGCCTCAGTCAAAAAGGGTAAAGGGGCAGACAGTCAATCTGCCCTTAATCATGCTTTCATTTACTACTTACTTTTGATTGCACAACTGGAGCAGTCACTTTTGTCATGCTTTACGAATGCTATGTGTATTTAAGCAGTGGTGTATATTAATGAAAGCATTTTTGTTTTCAGGACCCAAGCAATGGATGTGTGTGTCTCTGCTGATGAGATGCCAACCTGTCAACATAACTCCAACTATGATGCAAGATTGAGCTTCGACTTGACGGATCTTGATCAAGAGGAGGAAGATGACTATGAGGTGCCAGAGGAGATCAAGGAATGGGTTGAAGACAAATTCAAACCAAACCTTGACCAAACCTCCACCATCAACATAGGAACCTCCAAAACCATCAAAGAAATCCAAATAGGTTTAGACCTCACATCGGATCAAAAAGCCGACCTGATCGTGCTCTTAACACAGTAGCAGGATGTATTTGCATGGTCGCATGAAGACATAATTGGTCTATCAACAGACATTGTCATCCATCGAATGCCCATTAAAGAAGGGTTCAAACCAGTCAAACAAAAGCTTAGACGATTGAAACTTGAGTAGAGTCTCAAAGTCAAAGAAGAAATCGTTAAGCAATTCAAAGCCGGGATCATCATGGTATCAACATATCCCGAATGGCTATCAAACATAGTTCCCGTACCTAAACTCGGAGGGAAGGTACGAGTCTGCGTGGATTATCGGGATCTAAACAAAGCCTGCCTCAAGGATAATTTCTCGATACCTTTTATCCACATCCTAATTGACAATACTGCGCAGTACGTCATGTATTCCTTCGTATACCGCTTTGCTGGTTACCATCAAATCATGGTTGCTGAAGAAGACCGGGAGAAAATAGCTTTTATCACTCCCTGGGGAACTTTTTGCTACCGACGACTATCCTTCGGCCTCATCAATGCTGGAGCAACGTATCAGCAAGCCATGATGGCCCTCTTTTATGATATAATGCACAAAGAAATAGAAGTCTATGTTGACGACATCATCATCAAGTTTCGGAGGGAGGATGATCACATAGACCATCTCAGGAAGCTGTTCAACAGGTTGCGCAAGTACAACCTTAAGCTAAATTTCGCCAAATGCATTTTTGACGTCAAGGCAGGCAAACTGCTAGGATTCCTGCTGAGTAATCGGGGCATTGAGTTAGACCCTGCTAAGATCAAAGCCATTTTTGAAATGCATGTGCCTCGTACAGAGAAGGAGATACGAGGATTCTTAGGAAGGATCAACTTCATAAGTCGATTCATTGCCCAACTCACAGCAACTTGTGAGCCCATCTTCAAGCTGTGAAGGAAGAATTCCTCCACCAAATGGAATGAGGATTGTCAACAAGCCTTCCTTGCCATCAAAAAGCAGCTTGTCGAAGCACCTGTTTTGGTACCTCCAAGGGATAGAGTCCCTTTATTCATGTACCTGTCCGTCAATGACAATGCCATGGGCTGTATGCTAGGACAGAAGGATGATAGTAGCAAAGAAAGAGCTATCTACTATATCAGCAAAAGATTCAGCAATGGGGAATAGAAGTATACCCTGATCGAGAAGACATGCTGTGCATTAGCATGGGCCGCCATGAGGTTGCAGCACTACTTGCATGGGCACACGATGTATCTCATATCCCGCATGGATCCACTAAAATACGTCTTCAATAAACCAATGTTAAATTACCGACTGTCCAAATGGCAGTTGATTCTACAGCAGTTCGACATTGTCTACGTGACTCAAAAGTCTATCAAAGGCCAACTAACGTAGCGGAAGAAACAGAAAACTGTTATCAATTGTTGAACCGCGTACGATTGCCAAACGATAACCTTCTACAACCTGTTGATTCTATGAATACCAGGAAATAGGCAGCAAAATTCTAATTCAGAGAATTTTGGAAAAATACATAAATTTTATTATTCATCAAAAACTGCGGCTCCCCATCATAACAAGGTGTTTAAATAGCAAAACCCTAAAAACAGAATCCAAAACGGAAAAGGAAAACTAATAAAGACAATTACAAAAATAACCATAAAACAGAAAAATGTCTTTTTGAAGGCCTAAACGATGGAATTTGACCAAAAAACCCTGTACGTCACGAGCGAAACGCTCGTGAGTTTTGACCGTTGACCCGTTTCCCATGAAATTAGGCTCCGGAAACGCCCAAATCCGACACTCCAAACTTAGCCGAAATTACCGAATTGCCATTGAATCAGATCTTTGCCATTAAATCAAATCTTTCCATAAACTGGCACGCTTGCTCTTCAACCGCATCATTCTCCCCAGGGTGGACAGAATTCGCCCTCGAATTGTCATCATCGGAGGAATCGCCCGTGTAAGGAATCAAATGCTTGACATTAAAAACATTCGCTGTACGAATATGACTCGGCAGTTTCAAGCGGTATGCATTAGGATTGATCTTCTCAACAATTTCCACTGGCCCAACCTTCTTGGCAGACAACTTATTATAGTCACCTACAGAAAATCTATCTTTAGTAAGAACAGCCCACACATAATCCCCTACTTCGAACTCAACATGACGCCGTTTCTTATCAGCAGCTTGTTTATACTTGCCCGCGGCCTGCAGCAGATTGTCACGGACAGCCCTGTGAACCTCCTACAATCCTGTCACAAAGGTTTCTGCCGTACCATGAACTCGTGTTTTTGCTGGTAATGGCAGCAAATCAAGCGGTCCTCTAGGAGTAACAGAATACACTACTGCAAAAGGGCTAAATCCAGTACTCCTGTTAACTGCATGATTATGAGCAAACTCTGCCTGACATAACTTCAGATCCCAACTCTTCACATGTTCTCCAACCAAACACCGCAACAAATTGCCTAGCGACCGATTCACCACTTCCGTTTGCCCATCTGTCTGTGGATGGTAGGCACTACTAAAATTCAACTGTGTGTTCACCATCTTCCACAAGCTACGCCAAAAATGGCTAAGAAACCTGGTATCACGGTCAGACACAATAGACACTGGCAAACCATGCAACCTATAAATCTCTCTAAAGTACAATTGAGCAACACGAACAGCATCTGTGGTCTTTTTACATGGAATGAAGTGCACCATCTTGGAAAAAACGATCAACTACCACATAAATAGAATCATTACCTCGCTGTGTACGCGGTAATCCCAGCACAAAATCCATACTGATGTCCACCCATGGCTGTGATGGAACTGGTAGAGGCATATACAAGCCTGCATTGGTTGCTGTTCCCTTAGATACTTGACAAACCCGACACCGTTGCACCAGTTTCTCAACCTCCTTCCGAATAGTAGGCCAGAAGTAAGTAGACTGCACCAACTGCAAAGTCCTGTCTCTTCCTACATGCCCTTCGCAATGCAGCTCTTGAAGGATCTTCAACCGCAAACTACAGTCTGGAACACATAGTTGGTTGTCCTTAAACAAAAATCCATCCTGCAAATGGAAATCTGTCCTCTCCCCTGCCCGAACCTTTGCCAAAATACCAGAAAAATATGGATCAGCTTCAAGTATTTCAGCAAATGAATCAAAACCAGGTACCTCCACAGAAAGTCGAGTTAGTAGTCCCTTTCGCCTGCTCAAAGCATCAGCCACTCGATTGGTAACTCCCGACTTGTGTTTCACCACGAAAGTGAACCTTTGTAGGTAAGCAACCCAACTCGCATGTCTAGCAGAAACTTTATCTTGACTATGCAAATGTTTTAAAGCCTCATGATCCGTATACAAGATAAACTCCCGCTGAAACAAATAATGTCGCCGATGTTTAATAGCCTGAACCACAGCATAAAACTCAACATCATAAGTGCTATAACGCAGCTTGGCACCCGAAAGTTTCTCACTAAAATACGCCACTGGCCTGCTGTTTTGACTCAAAACAGCCCTAATTCCCACTTTGGAAGCATCAGAATACAACACAAAAGGTTGATAAAAATCTGGTAATACTAGAATGGGAGCTGTGGTAAGGCGGAATTTAATTAGCTCAAACGCCTTTTCTGCTTCATCTGTCCAAGCAAACTTCCCATCCTGCTTCATACACTCAGTAATAGGAGCCATAATGCTACTAAAATGAGGGATAAAGCGCCGATAAAAGGAAGCCAACCCATGAAAGCTCCGAACTTCAGTAATGGTACTAGGCCTTGGCCAATGCTTCACTGCCTCTACTTTGGACTCATCTACCTGCAGCCCCACATCAGACACAATGTAACCAAGAAACAGCACCCTAGGTGTTAGAAACACACACTTCTTAATTGCAGCATAAAATTTCTCCCTACGCAGAACATGAAGAACTTCTCGCAGCTGACTAAGATGCTCGCTCGGGTTAGCACTGTAGATTAAAATGTCATCAAAATACACAACAACGCACTTCCCAATGAAAGGCCTCAAAACTTGATTCATAACACGCATAAAGGTGCTAGGTGCATTGGACAACCCAAACGGCATGACCATCCACTCATACAATCCCTCCCTCGTCTTAAAAGCTGTCTTCCATTCATCGCCAGCCCGAATACGGAGTTGATGGTATCCACTCTTCAAATCCAATTTAGTAAACACAGTAGCCCCACTAAGCAGATCCAGTAGGTCATCCAATCTAGGAATAGGAAAACGGTACCTGACCGTTATTTTGTTGATGGCTCTACTGGTCGATACACATCCGCCAAGTACCATCTTTCTTTGATACCAGAAGGGCTGGTACCGCACAAGGACTCAAACTCTCTCGAATGTACCCCTTGGCCAGTAACTCTTCCACCTGTCTCCTTAATTCTTCATGCTCTCCGGGACTCATCCTGTAATGAGGTCGATTGGGTAAGGCTGCCCCGGGCTCCAGATCAATCTGATGTTGGATATCACGCATTGGGGGTAATCCTTCAGGCAGTTCTTCTGGAAATAAATCGCTGAACTCTTCTAGGAGTGGTTTGACTACAACAGGAACCTCGACCTCTTTGTCTACCACCCTCCCGATTAAGGCGTATACTATTTTCGTCTCCTGCACCACCTCCACAAACTGTGCTAAAGTCAACAAACTAGCACTGCCTTTGTTTTCTTCCCGCTTGGGCACTAACACAATCTTTACCTCCTCAAACACAAAGCTGTAAGTATTCGTCTTACCGTTATGAACCACCTCTCTATCAAATTGCCAAGGTCGTCCTAACAGCAGATGGCATGCATCCATAGCTACTACATCACATCAAACCTCGTCCTTATATTTTGTCCCCACAGAAAAGGATACCAATGCACGTCTTGAGACAGTCACCTCGCCCCCTTGTTTCAACCAGGCTAACTTGTACGGCTTTGGATGTTTTTCCGTTGTTAGTTCTAGCTTTCGGACTGCCTCTGCTGAAATTATATTCTCACAACTGCCTACATCAATCACAAACCTACACACCTTCCCTTTAACAGTACAGGTTGACTGAAAAATGTTGTTTCTCAGCCAATCATCATCAACAGCCCTAGGTGTAAGGCAGGACCTCCTCACCACCAGCGCAGTCCCAACATCACCAGTCACCACCTCCTCATCCACGCCTTCTGAATCAAAGATCGGTTCACCAGTTAGCAAGGTTTCATCTTCGATATCATCGCCCTCATCTATTTCAGCAAACATCGCCCTTTTTCCAGCTTTCTTGCACTCAGTCTGCCTGTGTCCCACTTCACCACATGCAAAACACTTGATACCACTTACTGGACCAACCCTCCTATTATTATTTGTTACTGCTCCCGTTTTGGCTATTGCCCCCGCCGCTGCAACCTCGCCTGAACGGCCAGTATTGACACCTCCTCCTGAATACCCAAAGCTAGCAGGTTGTCCAAAACCACCAGGACGCCTCTTCTCAATCTGCACAGCCCTCTGATGCGCTGCAGAAATAGACATTGGATCAAACATGTTGACTGTCTCTTTAATTTGTTCTCGTAAACCCCCAATATATCGGGCTACTAACTGATCTTCTGTCTCATGCACCTCGTTCCGAGCAATCAGCTGATAGAATTCAGTCGTGTATTCATCAACTGTACGACCTCCTTGCCTTAAATTCTGTAACCGCTGGTACATTAATCGCTGATAATTATAAGGTAGGAACGTCGCCCGCAACTTTTTCTTCATCTTCTCCCAGTCCGTAATTTTTGACTTCCCCAATCTAACCCTCGTTTGCCTGAGTTGCTGCCACCAAGCCATTGCCCTATCTCTGAGTCTGGTAGCAACCAAGGGCACTCGTTTACCATCAGGGACACCCTTAAATTCCAGGATCTCTTCTACCGTGGCCAGCCAGTCAATGAATTCCTCTGGTTGGAGGGTACTACGAAATTCAGGAATTTCAGTCCTCATACCCGTCTCCCAACGTCTCCTATCGTCCTCCACTGCATATGGTCGACGACGCCTTCGAGGTGCCTCATCATAGTCATCATCAAAGTCATCTCCTTCATCATTCTCTCTTGCGAAAGGGTTTC
Source organism: Panax stipuleanatus (assembly GCA_020205555.1). Classification (NCBI taxonomy): domain Eukaryota; kingdom Viridiplantae; phylum Streptophyta; class Magnoliopsida; order Apiales; family Araliaceae; genus Panax; species Panax stipuleanatus. The sequence continues at coordinate 44,810,845 of CM035123.1, read as the reverse complement.
TCCGATCATCATAATTAGGGTTCCCCCCAGGATGAGGAATTTCCCTATTCTGGTTCGCCAACAACTCGCCCATCCTTAGCGTCAATCGATCCATCATAGTGTTCATCCCCTGCTCCATTACTTGTTCGATTCGCTGCTCGAACCGCTGCTCAAGTCGCTGCAGATCCTCACGCCCATAAACATCATCCACACGCGATTTACGGGGTGGCATGGTGAATATGATTCAGGCTTTGATACCAACTGACGTAGCGGAAGAAACAGAAAACTGTTATCAATTGTTGAACCGCGCACGATTGCCAAACGATAACCTTCTACAACCTGTTGATTCTATGAATACCAGGAAATAGGCAGCAAAATTCTAATTCAGAGAATTTTGGAAAAATACATAAATTTTATTATTCATCAAAAACTGCGGCTCCCCATCATAACAAGGTGTTTAAATAGCAAAACCCTAAAAACAGAATCCAAAACGGAAAAGGAAAACTAATAAAGACAATTACAAAAATAACCATAAAACAGAAAAATGTCTTTTTGAAGGCCTAAACGATGGAATTTGACCAAAAAACCCTGTACGTCACGAGCGAAAGCGCTCGTGAGTTTTGACCGTTGACCCGTTTCCCATGAAATTAGGCTCCGGAAAACGCCCAAATCCGACACTCCAAACTTAGCCGAAATTACCGAATTGCCATTGAATCAGATTTTTGCCATTAAATCAAATCTTTCCATAAACTGGCACGCTTGCTCTTCAACCGCATCATTCTCCCCAGGGTGGACAGAATTCGCCCTCGAATTGTCATCATCGGAGGAATCGCCCGTGTAAGGAATCAAATGCTTGACATTAAAAACATTCGCTGTACGAATATGACTCGGCAGTTTCAAGCGGTATGCATTAGGATTGATCTTCTCAACAATTTCCACTGGCCCAACCTTCTTGGCAGACAACTTATTATAGTCACCTACAGAAAATCTATCTTTAGTAAGAACAGCCCACACATAATCCCCTACTTCGAACTCAACATGACGCCGTTTCTTATCAGCAGCTTGTTTATACTTGCCCGCGGCCTGCAGCAGATTGTCACGGACAGCCCTGTGAACCTCCTGCAATCCTGTCACAAAGGTTTCTGCCGTCCCATGAACTCGTGTCTTTGCTGGTAATGGCAGCAAATCAAGCGGTCCTCTAGGAGTAACAGAATACACTACTGCAAAAGGGCTAAATCCAGTACTCCTGTTAACTGCATGATTATGAGCAAACTCTGCCTGACATAACTTCAGATCCCAACTCTTCACATGTTCTCCAACCAAACACCGCAACAAATTGCCTAGCGACCGATTCACCACTTCCGTTTGCCCATCTGTCTGTGGATGGTAGGCACTACTAAAATTCAACTGTGTGTTCACCATCTTCCACAAGCTACGCCAAAAATGGCTAAGAAACCTAGTATCACGGTCAGACACAATAGACACTGGCAAACCATGCAACCTATAAATCTCTCTAAAGTATAATTGAGCAACACGAACAGCATCTGTGGTCTTTTTACATGGAATGAAGTGCACCATCTTAGAAAAACGATCAACTACCACATAAATAGAATCATTACCTCGCTGTGTACGCGGTAATCCCAGCACAAAATCCATACTGATGTCCACCCATGGCTGTGATGGAACTGGTAGAGGCATATACAAGCCTGCATTGGTTGCTGTTCCCTTAGATACTTGACAAACCCGACACCGTTGCACCAATTTCTCAACCTCCTTCCGAATAGTAGGCCAGAAGTAAGTAGTCTGCACCAACTGCAAAGTCCTGTCTCTTCCTACATGCCCCTCGCCATGCAGCTCTTGAAGGATCTTCAACCGCAAACTACAGTCTGGAACACATAGTTGGTTGTCCTTAAACAAAAATCCATCCTGCAAATGGAAATCTGTCCTCTCCCCTGCCCGAACCTTTGCCAAAATACCAGAAAAATATGGATCAGCTTCAAGTATTTCAGCAAATGAATCAAAACCAGGTACCTCCACAGAAAGTCGAGTTAGTAGTCCCTTTCGCCTGCTCAAAGCATCAGCCACTCGATTGGTAACTCCCGACTTGTGTTTCACCACGAAAGTGAACCTTTGTAGGTAAGCAACCCAACTCGCATGTCTAGCAGAAACTTTATCTTGACTATGCAAATGTTTTAAAGCCTCATGATCCGTATATAAGATAAACTCCCGCTGAAACAAATAATGTCGCCAATAGTTTAATAGCCTGAACCACAGCATAAAACTCAACATCATAAGTGCTATAACGCAGCTTGGCACCCGAAAGTTTCTCACTAAAATACGCCACTGGCCTGCTGTTTTGACTCAAAACAGCCCCAATTCCCACTTTGGAAGCATCCGAATGCAACACAAAAGGTTGATGGAAATCTGGTAATACTAGAATGGGAGCTGTGGTAAGGCGGAATTTAATTAGCTCAAACGCCTTTTCTGCTTCATCTGTCCAAGCAAACTTCCCATCCTGCTTCATACACTCAGTAATAGGAGCCATAATGCTACTAAAATGAGGGATAAAGCGCCGATAAAAGGAAGCCAACCCATGAAAGCTCCGAACTTCAGTAATGGTACTAGGCCTTGGCCAATGCTTCACTGCCTCTACTTTGGACTCATCTACCTGCAGCCCCACATCAGACACAATGTAACCAAGAAACAGCACCCTAGGTGTCAGAAACACACACTTCTTAATTGCAAGCATAAAATTTCTCCCTACGCAGAACATGAAGAACTTCTCGCAGCTGACTAAGATGCTCGCTCGGGTTAGCACTGTAGATTAAAATGTCATCAAAATACACAACAACGCACTTCCCAATGAAAGGCCTCAAAACTTGATTCATAACACGCATAAAGGTGCTAGGTGCATTGGACAACCCAAACTGGCATGACCATCCACTCATACAATCCCTCCCTCGTCTTAAAAGCTGTCTTCCATTCATCGCCAGCCCGAATACGGAGTTGATGGTATCCACTCTTCAAATCCAATTTAGTAAACACAGTAGCCCCACTAAGCTGATCCAGTAGGTCATCCAATCTAGGAATAGGAAAACGGTACCTGACCGTTATTTTGTTGATGGCTCTACTGGTCGATACACATCCGCCAAGTACCATCTTTCTTTGATACCAGAAGGGCTGGTACCGCACAAGGACTCAAACTCTCTCGAATGTACCCCTTGGCCAGTAACTCTTCCACCTGTCTCCTTAATTCTTCATGCTCTCCGGGACTCATCCTGTAATGAGGTCGATTGGGTAAGGCTGCCCCGGGCTCCAGATCAATCTGATGTTGGATATCACGCATTGGGGGTAATCCATCAGGCAGTTCTTCTGGAAATAAATCGCTGAACTCTTCTAGGAGTGGTTTGACTACAACAGGAACCTCAACCTCTTTGTCTACCACCCTCCCGATTAAGGCGTATACTATTTTCGTCTCCTGCACCACCTCCTCAAACTGTGCTAAAGTCAACAAACTAGCACTGCCTTTGTTTTCTTCCCGCTTGGGCACTAACACAATTTTTACCCCCTCAAACACAAAGCTGTAAGTATTCGTCTTACCGTTATGAACCACCTCTCTATCAAATTGCCAAGGTCGTCCCAACAGCAGATGGCATGCATCCATAGCTACTACATCACACCAAACCTCGTCCTTATATTTTGTCCCCACAGAAAAGGATACCAATACACGTCTTGAGACAGTCACCTCGCCCCCTTGTTTCAACCAGGCTAACTTGTACGGCTTTGGATGTTTTTTCCGTTGTTAGTTCTAGCTTTCGGACTGCCTCTGCTGAAATTATATTCTCACAACTGCCTGCATCAATCACAAACCTACACACCTTCCCTTTCACAGTACAGGTTGACTGAAAAATGTTGTTTCTCAGCCAATCATCATCAACAGCCCTAGGTGTAAGGCAGGACCTCCTCACCACCAGCGCAGTCCCAACATCACCAGTCACCACCTCCTCATCCACGCCTTCTGAATCAAAGATCGGTTCACCAGTTAGCAAGGTTTCATCTTCGATATCATCACCCTCATCTATTTCAGCAAACATCGCCCTTTTTCCAGCTTTCTTGCACTCAGTCTGCCTGTGTCCCACTTCACCACATGCAAAACACTTGATACCACTTACTGGACCAATCCTCCTATTATTATTTGTTACTGCTCCCGTTTTGGCTATTGCCCCCGCCGCTGCAACCTCGCCTGAACGGCCAGTATTGACACCTCCTCCTAATACCCAAAGCTAGCAGGTTGTCCAAAACCACCAGGACGCCTCTTCTCAATCTGCACAGCCCTCTGATGCGCTGCAGAAATAGACATTGGATCAAACATGTTGACTGTCTCTTTAATTTGTTCTCGTAAACCCCCAATATATCGGGCTACTAACTGATCTTCTGTCTCATGCACCTCGTTCCGAGCAATCAGCTGATAGAATTCAGTTGTGTATTCATCAACTGTACGACCTCCTTGCCTTAAATTCTGTAACCGCTGGTACATTAATCGCTGATAATTATAAGGTAGGAACGTCGCCCGCAACTTTTTCTTCATCTTCTCCCAGTCCGTAATTTTTGACTTCCCCAATCTAACCCTCGTTTGCCTGAGTTGCTGCCACCAAGCCATTGCCCTATCTCTGAGTCTGGTAGCAACCAAGGGTACTCGTTTATCATCAGGGACACCCTTAAATTCCAGGATCTCTTCTACCGTGGCCAGCCAGTCAATGAATTCCTCTGGTTGGAGGGTACCTACGAAATTCAGGAATTTCAGTCCTCATACCCGTCTCCCAACGTCTCCTATCGTCCTCCACTGCATATGGTCGACGACGCCTTCGAGGTGCCTCATCATAGTCATCATCAAAGTCATCTCCTCCATCATTCTCTCTTGCGAAAGGGTTTCTCCGATCATCATAATTAGGGTTCCCCCCAGGATGAGGAATTTCCCTATTCTGGTTCGCCAACAACTCGCCCATCCTTAGCGTCAATCGATCCATCATAGTGTTCATCCCCTGCTCCATTACTTGTTCGATTCGCTGCTCGAACCGCTGCTCAAGTCGCTGCAGATCCTCACGCCCATAAACATCATCCACACGCGCTCTACGGGGTGGCATGGTGAATATGATTTAGGCTTTGATACCAACTGACGTAGCGGAAGAAACAGAAAACTGCTATCAATTGTTGAACCGCGCACGATTGCCAAACGATAACCTTCTACAACCTGTTGATTCTATGAATACCAGGAAATAGGCAGCAAAATTCTAATTCAGAGAATTTTGGAAAAATACATAAATTTTATTATTCATCAAAAACTGCGGCTCCCCATCATAACAAGGTGTTTAAATAGCAAAACCCTAAAAACAGAATCCAAAACGGAAAAGGAAAACTAATAAAGACAATTACAAAAATAACCATAAAACAGAAAAATGTCTTTTTGAAGGCCTAAACGATGGAATTTGACCAAAAAACCCTGTACGTCACGAGCGAAACGCTCGTGAGTTTTGACCGTTGACCCGTTTCCCATGAAATTAGGCTCCGGAAAACGCCCAAATCCGACACTCCAAACTTAGCCGAAATTACCGAATTGCCATTGAATCAGATTTTTGCCATTAAATCAAATCTTTCCATAAACTGGCACGCTTGCTCTTCAACCGCATCATTCTCCCCAGGGTGGACAGAATTCGCCCTCGAATTGTCATCATCGGAGGAATCGCCCGTGTAAGGAATCAAATGCTTGACATTAAAAACATTCGCTGTACGAATATGACTCGGCAGTTTCAAGCGGTATGCATTAGGATTGATCTTCTCAACAATTTCCACTGGCCCAACCTTCTTGGCAGACAACTTATTATAGTCACCTACAGAAAATCTATCTTTAGTAAGAACAGCCCACACATAATCCCCTACTTCGAACTCAACATGACGCCGTTTCTTATCAGCAGCTTGTTTATACTTGCCCGCGGCCTGCAGCAGATTGTCACGGACAGCCCTGTGAACCTCCTGCAATCCTGTCACAAAGGTTTCTGCCGTCCCATGAACTCGTGTCTTTGCTGGTAATGGCAGCAAATCAAGCGGTCCTCTAGGAGTAACAGAATACACTACTGCAAAAGGGCTAAATCCAGTACTCCTGTTAACTGCATGATTATGAGCAAACTCTGCCTGACATAACTTCAGATCCCAACTCTTCACATGTTCTCCAACCAAACACCGCAACAAATTGCCTAGCGACCGATTCACCACTTCCGTTTGCCCATCTGTCTGTGGATGGTAGGCACTACTAAAATTCAACTGTGTGTTCACCATCTTCCACAAGCTACGCCAAAAATGGCTAAGAAACCTAGGTATCACGGTCAGACACAATAGACACTGGCAAACCATGCAACCTATAAATCTCTCTAAAGTACAATTGAGCAACACGAACAGCATCTGTGGTCTTTTTACATGGAATGAAGTGCACCATCTTAGAAAAACGATCAACTACCACATAAATAGAATCATTACCTCGCTGTGTACTGCGGTAATCCCAGCACAAAATCCATACTGATGTCCACCCATGGCTTGTGATGGAACTGGTAGAGGCATATACAAGCCTGCATTGGTTACTGTTCCCTTAGATACTTGACAAACCCGACACCGTTGCACCAGTTTCTCAACCTCCTTCCGAATAGTAGGCCAGAAGTAAGTAGACTGCACCAACTGCAAAGTCCTGTCTCTTCCTACATGCCCCTCGCCATGCAGCTCTTGAAGGATCTTCAACCGCAAACTACAGTCTGGAACACATAGTTGGTTGTCCTTAAACAAAAATCCATCCTGCAAATGGAAATCTGTCCTCTCCCCTGCCCGAACCTTTGCCAAAATACCAGAAAAATATGGATCAGCTTCAAGTATTTCAGCAAATGAATCAAAACCAGGTACCTCCACAGAAAGTCGAGTTAGTAGTCCCTTTCGCCTGCTCAAAGCATCAACCACTCGATTGGTAACTCCCGACTTGTGTTTCACCACGAAAGTGAACCTTTGTAGGTAAGCAACCCAACTCGCATGTCTAGCAGAAACTTTATCTTGACTATGCAAATGTTTTAAAGCCTCATGATCCGTATACAAGATAAACTCCCGCTGAAACAAATAATGTCACCAATGTTTAATAGCCTGAACCACAGCATAAAACTCAACATCATAAGTGCTATAACGCAGCTTGGCACCCGAAAGTTTCTCACTAAAATACGCCACTGGCCTGCTGTTTTGACTCAAAACAGCCCCAATTCCCACTTTGGAAGCATCAGAATACAACACAAAAGGTTGATAGAAATCTGGTAATACTAGAATGGGAGCTGTGGTAAGGCGGAATTTAATTAGCTCAAACGCCTTTTCTGCTTCATCTGTCCAAGCAAACTTCCCATCCTGCTTCATACACTCAGTAATAGGAGCCATAATGCTACTAAAATGAGGGATAAAGCGCCGATAATAGGAAGCCAACCCATGAAAGCTCCGAACTTCAGTAATGGTACTAGGCCTTGGCCAATGCTTCACTGCCTCTACTTTGGACTCATCTACCTGCAGCCCCACATCAGACACAATGTAACCAAGAAACAGCACCCTAGGTGTCAGAAACACACACTTCTTAATTGCAGCATAAAATTTCTCCCTACGCAGAACATGAAGAACTTCTCGCAGCTGACTAAGATGCTCGCTCGGGTTAGCACTGTAGATTAAAATGTCATCAAAATACACAACAACTCACTTCCCAATGAAAGGCCTCAAAACTTGATTCATAACACGCATAAAGGTGCTAGGTGCATTGGACAACCCAAACGGCATGACCATCCACTCATACAATCCCTCCCTCGTCTTAAAAGCTGTCTTCCATTCATCGCCAGCCCGAATACGGAGTTGATGGTATCCACTCTTCAAATCCAATTTAGTAAACACAGTAGCCCCACTAAGCTGATCTAGTAGGTCATCCAATCTAGGAATAGGAAAACGGTACCTGACCGTTATTTTGTTGATGGCTCTACTGTCGATACACATCCTCCAAGTACCATCTTTGTTTGATACCAGAAGGGCTGGTACCGCACAAGGACTCAAACTCTCTCGAAAGTACCCCTTGGCCAGTAACTCTTCCACCTGTCTCCTTAATTCTTCATGCTCTCCGGGACTCATCCTATAATGAGGTCGATTGGGTAAGGCTGCCCCGGGCTCCAGATCAATCTGATGTTGGATATCACGCATTGGGGGTAATCCTTCAAGCAGTTCTTCTGGAAATAAATCGCTGAAATCTTCTAGGAGTGGTTTGACTACAACAGGAACCTCGACCTCTTTGTCTACCACCCTCCCGATTAAGGCGTATACTATTTTCGTCTCCTGCACCACCTCCTCAAACTGTGCTAAAGTCAACAAACTAGCACTGCCTTTGTTTTCTTCCCGCTTGGGCACTAACACAATCTTTACCCCCTCAAACACAAAGCTGTAAGTATTCGTCTTACCGTTATGAACCACCTCTCTATCAAATTGCCAAGGTCGTCCCAACAGCAGATGGCATGCATCCATAGCTACTACATCACACCAAACCTCGTCCTTATATTTTGTCCCCGCAGAAAAGATACCAATGCACGTCTTGAGACAGTCACCTCGCCCCCTTGTTTCAACCAGGCTAACTTGTACGGCTTTGGATGTTTTTCCGTTGTTAGTTCTAGCTTTCGGACTGCCTCTGCTGAAATTATATTCTCACAACTGCCTGCATCAATCACAAACCTACACACCTTCCCTTTAACAGTACAGGTTGACTGAAAAATGTTGTTTCTCAGCCAATCATCATCAACAGCCCTAGGTGTAAGGCAGGACCTCCTCACCACCAGCGCAGTCCCAACATCACCAGTCACCACCTCCTCATCCACGCCTTCTGAATCAAAGATCGGTTCACCAGTTAGCAAGGTTTCATCTTCGATATCATCACCCTCATCTATTTCAGCAAACATCGCCCTTTTTCCAGTTTTCTTGCACTCAGTCTGCCTGTGTCCCACTTCACCACATGCAAAACACTTGATACCACTTACTGGACCAACCCTCCTATTATTATTTGTTACTGCTCCCGTTTTGGCTATTGCCCCCGCCGCTGCAACCTCGCCTGAACAGCCAGTATTGACACCTCCTCCTGAATACCCAAATCTAGCAGGTTGTCCAAAACCACCAGGACGCCTCTTCTCAATCTGCACAGCCCTCTGATGCGCTGCAGAAATAGACATTGGATCAAACATGTTGACTGTCTCTTTAATTTGTTCTCGTAAACCCCCAATATATCGGGCTACTAACTGATCTTCTGTCTCATGCACCTCGTTCCGAGCAATCAGCTGATAGAATTCAGTCGTGTATTCATCAACTGTACGACCTCCTTGCCTTAAATTCTGTAACCGCTGGTACATTAATCGCTGATAATTATAAGGTAGGAACGTCGCCCGCAACTTTTTCTTCATCTTCTCCCAGTCCGTAATTTTTGACTTCCCCAATCTAACCCTCGTTTGCCTGAGTTGCTGCCACCAAGCCATTGCCCTATCTCTGAGTCTGGTAGCAACCAAGGGTACTCGTTTACCATCAGGGACACCCTTAAATTCCAGGATCTCTTCTACTGTGGCCAGCCAGTCAATGAATTCCTCTGGTTGGAGGGTACCACGAAATTCAGGAATTTCAGTCCTCATACCCGTCTCCCAACGTCTCCTATCGTCCTCCACTGCATATGGTCGACGACGCCTTCGAGGTGCCTCATCATAGTCATCATCAAAGTCATCTCCTTCATCATTCTCTCTTGCGAAAGGGTTTCTCCGATCATCATAATTAGGGTTCCCCCCAGGATGAGGAATTTCCCTATTCTGGTTCGCCAACAACTCGCCCATCCTTAGCGTCAATCGATCCATCATAGTGTTCATCCCCTGCTCCATTACTTGTTCGATTCGCTGCTCGAACCGCTGCTCAAGTCGCTGCAGATCCTCACGCCCATAAACATCATCCACACGCGCTCTACGGGGTGGCATGGTGAATATGATTCAGGCTTTGATATCAACTGACGTAGCGGAAGAAACAAAAAACTGTTATCAATTGTTGAACCGCGCACGATTGCCAAACGATAACCTTCTACAACCTGTTGATTCTATGAATACCAGGAAATAGGCAGCAAAATTCTAATTCAGAGAATTTTGGAAAAATACATAAATTTTATTATTCATCAAAAACTGCGGCTCCCCATCATAACAAGGTGTTTAAATAGCAAAACCCTAAAAACAGAATCCAAAACGGAAAAGGAAAACTAATAAAGACAATTACAAAAATAACCATAAAACAGAAAAATGTCTTTTTGAAGGCCTAAACGATGGAATTTGACCAAAAAATCCTGTACGTCACGAGCAAAGCGCTCGTGAGTTTTGATCGTTGACCCGTTTCCCATGAAATTAGGCTCCGGAAACGCCCAAATCCGACACTCCAAACTTAGCCGAAATTACCGAATTGCCATTGAATCAGATCTTTGCCATTAAATCAAATCTTTCCATAAACTGGCACGCTTGCTCTTCAACCGCATCACCAAGGCATTGCAGATCAATTAGCAGAAGCACCTACAGGAGGGTTCGAGCCCCTGGAGACATATTTCCCAGATGATGGGATCATGACAATTCAACAACTCCAGTCAGGGAATACAGTCCAACCATGGAAAATGTATTCGAATGAGCGGTAAACATGGAAGGTTCCGGAGCTGGGGCATTCCTTATCTCTGGTACAGGTGATTGTTGGGTATTTTCTACGCGCAACACGCAAGTATACGTGGTCAACAAGTAATACAGTGATAAATCAAAGATCGTACCCACAGAGACAATAATTACTATTTAATCGAACAAGTACCAATTTTAGAGTATTTCAACTTTATCAAACTAACAGCAAAAAGATATGCTCTTCTATAACTAAATTAATATTAAAAGTAAGCACACACTGGATCAAGATCTTTAACAGAATTGAGAGAATTAAGCCTACAACTTCACTTATTATTTCACTTCAGATAATATCTTTGTCACCAGTTTATTTCAATTACCCCCAAGTTATTAATCGAAAACACTAATGTAGATAAAACCACCTCACGATGCATAATATCCGTACTTATTTGTATCCACATATGATAGATTCAAATAAGACATCCCAATTAATTAACTCACTATATTTCTATGTGAATTACAATTAACCAGAATTTATTACCAAGTTCTCTTTTAGATTACATATGACGTAAAGGAATACATCTATCCTAAACACGAATCACAAATTCCATCTTTGCAGAATTCACGAACATATGTCACTATGGCCAGTTCTAATCTCCTATGTTCCTTCACAAGTTCATAAGAAATAACAGAATAATCGTTGATCAGGCAATTATATAAATTAATCACACACATAATGAATAACCTGGGAATAACCTACATAAACTGGATTAAAAATAATTAATCATCCATTACATAATAAGATCCGTTATAGGCTTAAATAAATAATTAGTTCATAACGAATGAAATAAAATCCATAATCCACAGAGTATTAATCATAACGAATACAAAGATAATATGGATTGAGAAAGATAGGAATATAAAACTCCTATCGTTACTGTCTCCAAATTGCTCCGTGTTCATACGATCATGCTCCTTGCCAATTCTCCTCTGCCGAATTTTAGATCCCAGATTTAATGCTTTTCCAATTATCTCCAGGTGTATCCTCCCTTTTTTTTATAAGTCCCCTAGTATATTTTATTTCCTCCCGGTTCGGTCCAAGTTGGAAAAGGAGACTAGCACCAATATCCTTCCTTCATGCATTCCGTGTAAAACACAAAAATCCATCCTGTTTACCGCCTCCCCGCCCCAGCGGGTTGGCACCTTGTAAATCACCCGCCCCGGTGGGCGATCCTTCTGCCCAGCCACTTGCTTTTCGTTTATTCCAAAACAGCAGGATAATGTTTGTTTGTGTGAGCATCAAAGCCACATGCTTGGCCCTCTATATATTTGTATCAGGTTCCTTTATATCTCATCATATTAATTGCCCACACAATTCCTTACAAGCCCTAAGCTGCTAAAGACAAACTTGCTTGGATTTGCACAACCCGTGGCCCACTTGCAAATTGGAAGATCATACTAATACTTGCATGGTCATTACTTACATGATTTTCTCCCCTGCTGCAGTTAATTATTGAATTGGGTCCGGCCACTTGATTTGCATGCTTGCTGTGATTCCGTGTATGCATGGTTTGCCCCTTTATTGGACCACATCTCTAGCCCATATGACTTACTAGGAGATTCAATCGTGAGCTGCTTGTGACCATGGGCTGCTTCATCATCCAATTCGTGATCATTGCTTCTTTATTGTGCCTAAAATAAAAATATAAGCATAATGAGTATATTCAGGTACACAATTAAAAAGAGTAAACATTACAGAATAGACATATAACATGCAAATTCATCCTTATAACGCTACTTTCACCTCCGTTTTATTCCCTGCACATAAACGTGTAACTTAATAGAGATGATAGACAAATTAATCGAAAATAATCAAAATCAAGCTATAACGACTACCGATTCGTAGGTCTGAAACCCACTCATCAAATACTCCCAAACTTAAGACTTTGCTTGTCCTCAAGCAAAAACCATGCATATACAAAACTATACAATGCTCATGAATGCACATGTCAATGTATACACAGCTAACACATTGCACCTCAGAAAACTCACAACCGAAATAAACATTAAATCCAACCAGCTACGTATCCATAATTCAAACCAATTTATGAATCTTGACCTGTCAACACTAATGCTGTGTGTGTGCTTAACAACAATATACCCAACTACAGATTAAATAAATAACATAATACGCGTCTTAGAATGTAGTCAGAGTTCAACTCAAGAAATCGCGTGAACCAAGTACAGTGAATTCAAGTAAACATTAACTAAGTCGAAAGTTAATATGGGAGTTTTTCTATCTTTGTTTATTCACGGAAGCATTTTGCTCTTTTTTCGTATCTCACATTTCCTCATGACTGTGCAATGTTTAATTCCCTTAGGCTCTTCAGTAATACCCATATAGCGAGTTTTCGACCAACGACCCCCAAACCGAATGGCTTTAGGGCGCTGGGTGTAAAGACATCCCCTAGGGCGTACTTACTCGAGTACCACCGGCCACGAAACTAAACAAGTTACGGTGTTTATTCATAATTTCTATTTTTCACATTTTGCAATTCATTTCTTTTTTTATTTTTTTTCTTTCAGATAGCTCCCATATCTTCCCCCAAACTTATGTTTTAGTCTAATCTTAGTCACTAATACAAGTTCACTAAATTTCCTTTATTAAAACCTAGTTTTTGTTAAAGACGACAATTACGTGACTATTCGAACTGAGTTGACTACATTGGTATCTTATTGTGCTAACTGGTGCAATAATGTCAAACAGGTAAGGAATCATGCAGAGGATTGAATACACATCAACATTTTGGTTTTCATTATGTTTATATTCTTATGTAAGTCCAGTCTCATCACAGGCTAAAGTTATTTCTTACCACTGACATACTGACTCATACAATCCTAATTACAAACTCTTTTTGGTCTTTTATGATTTTTCAATTTTTTTTTCTTTTTAATATTTGATAAGCATAAAAACTTAAACTACTCTACTATGCAAATTTTTACGAACCTACTATGCAACTATACATACTCTAACCATTCATGCACACGCTAAACAAATTCATGATGATTAAAACACAACACACCCCCAAACTTAAATGAAACAATGCCCTCATTGTGAAACATATAGAATTTAAGTGTAGAGGACTCCCCTGTTCAGTCAAACATTCGGGCCGGCCTCCTCCTCGATGTCTGAGTCAGATGGTGGATATGGTGGGATCGACTGTGGAGCAGGGAACTGGATTAGATCAGCGGCGGTGTTTAGGCGGGAGAAAACCTCAGCAAGAACGGCATTAAAAGTGTTCTGTGTTGCGAACATGTGATTCTGTCGTTCCGCTGTGCGGTCAATTCTTCGCTGAAGGCGTCTAAACATGGCCGTTGTCGATGTGGTCGATGTTTGTGGTTCCAATTCCTCGTTGGACATCCTATTTTCTGCACCTCGAGCCTCCTCCTCCGCGTCTGAAACTATAAACTCGAGGCCTCGAGGATGTGCCGGAGCTCCCGTCCATGACCCAAATCTGTTTATCAGTTTAGAATCCAGAACCATCGAAGGGAATTGGACTGGCTCATTCGGTGTCCAGGCTACGCCTGCTTGTAAACACAACCCAGTGATTAAGGATGGGTGCGGTAATCCTCCAGATATTCCTCCTTGCAAACACCGTCGAATTGAAAAGTTAATAACCGTCCCAATATTGATGCTTAGATCTTTGACAATTGCATACAATAGTGAGATTTTCTCTTTAGTGATATCACTGGTGTATGTTGATGGCAGTAGTTTGGCACAGAGGAATGAATACCAGACCTTCCCATATCTGTTCAAAGTGGAGGTCGGGACGATGATACCTTTTCGAATGTGTTTTACCCAGACAGTGTCCGACTTGCATATTTCTTTAATAATCCGATCATAGTCTATCCCGGCGTCTCGCATCTGAGTGAACTGACACATAGCAGGCGGTGTGATATTGAAAAAGGCATTGATTGCTTCTGGATTGAAATCGACCATTTTTCCTCTTACAAAAGTTCTATACGGGAGGACGTTCTCCGCATTGGCATAGAATTCTTTCACTACTGCTACCACTGCTGGTTCGGCTGTTCAGTGAAATAGTGCCAAAGTCGTTCATTGATTTGCCTGTACATTTTGCCATCTATTGGATCCGGTCTAAGTCCACGTTCTGAGATGATGGCTTTTCTTGACACATACTCAAAACGTTCAGCGGCGGCCGTGTTGCGAAATTTTTTCCTATCGACTGGTGGGGCGGCAGCGGATGAGGACCCTTCGCCCTTTTGCTTTTTTTGTGGGCGTGGAGGCATGTTGTTTGTGGGCTGAAACTCATGTATTTCCAAAGATTTGTTATTCAGTACTTTTACCGAACACTTGGTGTGCACTGTCAAGTTGGGTTGCTGTTCAGTGAGTTTGCTCTCTAGGATATCCCCAAATTTTGTTACTCAACC
Source organism: Panax stipuleanatus (assembly GCA_020205555.1). Classification (NCBI taxonomy): domain Eukaryota; kingdom Viridiplantae; phylum Streptophyta; class Magnoliopsida; order Apiales; family Araliaceae; genus Panax; species Panax stipuleanatus. The sequence goes on along the minus strand of CM035123.1, from coordinate 44,795,699 downwards.
AAGCAAGCAAGTAGAATCTAACAATGAATCACCCATTCTTCACAAGCACTTACCCAATTCAAACAGAATTTACAAGTGATCGTTTTACCCAATTGAACAATAGAAACTATTAACTTAGTATGCCATTCAATTCGGATGTAGTGGACTGTATGATTGAGCGTCAATATTGAATGTAATATCCTTGAAATTCGTCTGGATAATAGTGAATGATGGGTTGGGATTCGCGAATTTGGGGGGAAGTAATTGGGGATTACGTGGGCTTGTGTTATGGGGATGTAGGGGGATGGGGTTTAGATGGGGTTTTGGTGATTCGTGAGGTGTGGGTTAATGCTTTGAGGGTATAGTGGGTAGTGGAGTGATAAGGTGGTGGTAGTGCAGCAGGATTCGTGGGGCTTATTTCGGGTGATGGAGATGTTATAGGATTTGTGATATTCAAGTGGGGTAATTGGGGCTAGTGGGATTTGGAAAAATGGGGAGTGTTAGTGGGACGTTGGATGAAGATAGCGGAGAGTTATGGGGGGTGGGAATTCGGTAGTGGTTAGGATTTTGGTGGGGGGGTTAATGGATGCTGGAGTGAGAAGAATTAGGAGAATGGGACTTGATAGGAGTTGGACGGAATTTAAGAATATTGCAGGTTCCGTGTATCCGCCCCAGCTGAAGATAATGCCTGTTAATTTCTGCCCCAGCAGAATATCCTTCTGTCTGGCAATTTTTAAGAGCCGCCCCGGCGGCAATTTATTACTCTTCCAACCGCCCCAATGGGTTGTCCTGTGTTGGCAGCCAAATATTTTATTATTTTCTCAATTCTCTTGTCTCCCCTTTCTTTTGCTTATTGATTATTCCTTGATCCATCTGGAAGTTGGAGTTCCTGTATCAATTACACCACAAGCTATATTAGACGTGCCTCCTGCAGAAAGGTTACTACGTTAATACATTATTACCTTATTAAATGATATTCATGCAACTAAAAATGAAATAGAAATAAAATAAAATAACCGATGGGTTGCCTCCCATGAAGCGCTTAATTTTAAGTCTTTAGCCTGACTCCTTTATTATTTTATTTGGGTTCGGCCAGGACGACCGTGGTTGCTTGGCGATCAATTTTTTCACCCCTGTAATGCTTTACCATTGACCGTTGACTTTAAATGTGTCCGTTGACTCCTTAGTATATAACTCAACGGCGCCATGCGGGAATACCGTCTTTATCGTGAATGGGCCTGACCATCTAGATTTCAGCTTTCCGGGGAATAATTTCAACCGAGAGTTGAATACTAATACTGATTGACCCGGTTCAAACTGGCGGTGCATTATTTTTTGATCATGCCATTTCTTCACCTTTTCCTTGTACAACTTTGAATTCTCATACGCCTGCAAGCGAAATTCGTCTAGTTCGTTGAGTTGTAACAGCCGCTTAAATTTAGCTTTCTGATTTCCCAATATGCTCGATGCTCTAGAGTTCTACCGATAAGTGACATACTTTCCTGTAGACGAGTTGATAAGGAGACATGCCTATTGGAGTCTTTTAGGCAGTCCGATACGCCCACAAAGCATCGTCTAACTTTACTGACCAGTCCTTCCTATTTGGATTTACAACTTTCTCCAAAATTCTTTTGACATCCCTGTTAGACACCTCCGCTTGTCCACTTATTTGCGGGTGATAGGCTGTGGCAACCCTATGTTTGACCCCATACTTTGCCACAAGAGCAGTGAAGTATTTGTTATAGAAATGGCTCCCTTCATCACTAATGATTGCTCGTGGGGTTCCGAACCGAGTGAATATATTCTTTTGCAAGAACCTTAACACCACTTTTGCATCATTTGTCGGTAATGCCACCGCTTCAACCCATTTCGAGACATAATCTACAGCCAAGAGGATGTACAGATTGTTGAATGAAGATGGAAAGGGTCCCATGAAATCGATCCCCTATACGTCGAAAACCTCGACTTCCAAGATCATGTTCAATGGCATTTCATTCCGTTTTGATATATTCCCCACTCTCTGACATCTATCATAATTCTTCACGCATTGATGTGTATCTCTGAACAACGTGGGCCAGTAGAATCCTGATTGAAGCACTTTTGCTGCTGTGCGATCAATCCCATAGTGTCCCCCATATAGTGATGCGTGACACGTCTGTAGGATACTCTCCACTTCACTTTCCGGTATACATCGCCGGATCATTTTATCAGCATATTGGCGGAACAAGTATGGTTCGTCCCACATGTACCACTTTACATCGTGTAAGAATTTTCTCTTTTGGTGTCGGGACAAGTCTGGTGGAAGGGCGTTACTGACCACGTAATTGGCAAAGTCCGCATACCACGGAAACTCGCCGTTTATCAAAAATAGTTGCTCGTTAGGAAATAGCTCATTGATGGCTAACTTGTCTGTTTCATCCTGCCTTGGGTTCTCAAGTCGTGAGAGGTGATCGGCCACCTGGTTCTCTATTCCCTTTCTATCCTTGATTTACAGGTCAAATTCCTGTAGTAGCAACACCCAACGGATCAGCCTTGGCTTTGCGTCTTTCTTCTCAACTAAATACCTGATGGCTGAATGGTCCGTGTATACCACCACCTTAGTTCCCACCAAGTATGAACGGAACTTGTCAAAGGCATACACAACCGCAAGTAATTCTTTTTCAGTGGTTGTGTAGTTTAACTGTGCATCCGAAAGAGTCTTGCTTGCATAGTAGATGGCATGAAAGATTTTATCCTGTCTTTGTCCTAGTACTGCTCCAACTGCAAAATCACTGGTGTCACACATGAGTTCGAAGGGTTTGGTCCAATCAGGTGCTATTATTACGGGGGCCGTGGTCAACTTTTTCTTTAACTGTTCAAAAGCCACTCGACAGTTTTCATCAAATTTGAATGGGACATCTTTTTCTAATAGACTGCAGAGTGGTTTAGTGATTTTTGAGAAGTCCTTGATAAACCGTCTGTAAAATCCAGCATGACTGAGAAAACTCCGAATACCCTTTACCGATGTCGGCGGTGGTAGATTTTCAATTGTTTCTAACTTTGCTCGATCGACTTCCAATCCTTTTCTTGAGACTTTGTGGCCAAGAATTATCCCCTCTTGGACCATAAAGTGGCACTTCTCCCAGTTGAGTACCAGGTTCGTTTCCACACACCTGTTCAAAACCAATACCAGATTTTTTAGGCATCTATCAAATGACTCCCCAAAGACAGAGAAATCGTCCATAAAGACCTCAACACTTCGTTCCACCATGTCTGAAAATATCGCCATCATGCACCGCTGGAATGTTGCCGGTGCGTTGCACAGTCCGAATGACATCCTTCTAAAGGCAAAGGTGCCATATGGACATGTGAATGTCGTCTTTTCTTGATCCTCTGGTGCAATGACGATCTGGTTGTATCCGGAATACCCGTCCAATAAGCAGTAATATTCATGTCCGGCTAATCTGTCCAACATCTGATCAATGAACGGCAAGGGAAAATGATCCTTTCTAGTCGCCTTATTCAGTTTTCTATAATCCATGCAGACTCTCCAGCCAGTTACTGTTCTTGTCAGTATTAACTCGTTATTTTCGTTCTTCACCACTGTCATACCACCCTTTTTCGGCACACATTGGACCGGACTCACCCAAGCACTGTCTAAAATTGGGTAGATGATTCCTGCGTCTAGCCATTTCAAGATCTCTTTCTTCACCACTTCTTTCATTATAGGATTGAGCCTCCTCTGTTTTTCTACTGTGGTCTTGCTATCTTCCTCCATCAGGATCTTGTACATACAGAAAGATGGACTGATCCCTTTAATGTCAGCGATGGTCCATCCAATAGCCGATTTATGTTCTCTTAACACTCTCAGCAGCCTACTTTCCTGCATTGGATTAAGTGCAGATGCAATAATAACAGGTAAAGTAGATGAATCGCCTAAAAATGCATACCTGAGGTGATCAGGTAACGGCTTAAGTTCAAGCTTAGGTGGTTCCTGGAGAGATGGCTTGATTTTTTCTGATAAGGCTCCTTCCATTTCCAAAGGTTCAACTGGTGGTGTGAATCTATTTGCTCTCGAAATTGTGTCCAATAGCTGTATATATTCTATTATTTCCTCATCCTCCTCATAACATTCTTCCATCAATGCTAATTCTAATGGGTCAGTATTCAATATCCGCAGTTGTTCCTCATCCACCAATGTGTCTATTGTATCCACCCGGTAACATTCCTCATCTTCCTTGGGGAAGTTCATGGCCTTGAATACATTGAAGGTGACTTGCTGATCGTGCACCTTCATGGTCAACTCTCCTTTCTGCATGTCGATGAGTGTATTACCAGTAGCCAAGAATGGTCGTCCAAGGATTATTGGGATTTCTTTATCTTCTTCAAAATCAAGGATGATGAAATCTGCTGGGAAGAGTAATTTGTCCACTTTCACCAAAATGTCTTCGACAATTCCTCGAGGATACGTTACTGATCTGTCCGCCAATTGTAGGGAGATGTTGGTAGGTTTAGGTGCCGGTAATCCTAGCTGAGTGTAAACTGATAGTGGCATAAGGTTAATACTGGCACCTAAATCACAAAGGCATTTGTTGAAGGTTACACTTCCTATAGTGCATGGAATGGTAAAACTACCCGGATCTTTCAACTTCGGTGGAAGCTTCTTTTGCAGAATTGCACTACATTCTTCTGTCAGTGCCACAGTTTCGAAGTCTTCTAGTTTTTTTTTCTTCGAAATAATGTCCTTCATGAATTTGGCATAACTGGGCATCTACTCTAATGCCTCCGCAAACGGTATATTTATATGCAGCTTCTTGAACACTTCCAGGAATTTTGTGAACTGTTGCTGTAGTTTTTGTTTGTGGAGTCTTTGTGGAAATGGCAGTGGAGGATAAACTACTGGTGTAACCACTTGTTCCTTTTCTACTGGTGTTTCTCCGCCCTCTTTTTCCATTGTTTATCCCTTATTAGCCTCGACTTGCTTCTCGATTACCGGCTTCTCCAAATCTAGCTCATCTAACTGCTTTCCACTCCTAAGTGTCACTGCTTGACATTGCTCATGTCCTCCCTTCGGATTCTTCTCGGTGTCGCTAGGCAACGATCCCTGGGGCCGGTTATTCATTGCACTTGCTATCTGTCCTATTTGAATCATTAGATTCTTCATATCCACCGCAAGAGCCTTCGTCTCTTTCCTCGCCAATTCATTTTCTGTTCTGACTTTGGCTATAGCTTCTTCCCAACCTAGCTTTTCCTCCTGTTGTGTTGCTGCCTGTTGATGCGGATTCTGAAAACCAGGAGGGTATGGTTGTAGTGGAGTCTGTTGTTGTTCCGTCATGTTTGTTCTAGGTATTTCAAATTCCTGTCGATTCTTTGCAATCCACTCAATTACCCCCCAAAACCGTTTGTCGATATCGTCCTCAAAGGGCAACAACTCTGGTTTCTTCGATCTGGTTTGCATGCACTAATCGAAAGTACCTGAAATATCCAAACAAACAAAAATAAGAATAAATATATATATGTTTAATTAAAATTGATCTACTTAAATCGATATTATAAGTAATAAACGCAATTACTGTCCCCGACAACGGCGCCAAAAAACTTGTTGGGTATTTTCTACGCGCAACAAGCAAGTATACGTGGTCAACAAGTAATACAGTGATAAATCAAAGATCGTACCCACAGAGATAATAATTACTATTTAATCGAACAAGTACCAATTTTAGAGTATTTCAACTTTATCAAACTAACAGCAAAAAGATATGTTCTTCTATAACTAAATTAATATTAAAAGTAAGCACACACTGGATCAAGATCTTTAACAGAATTGAGAGAATTAAGCCTACAACTTCACTTATTATTTCACTTCAGATAATATCTTTGTCACCAGTTTATTTCAATTACCCCCAAGTTATTAATCGAAAACACTAATGTAGATAAAATCACCTCACGATGCATAATATCCGTACTTATTTGTATCCACATATGATAGATTCAAATAAGACATCCCAATTAATTAACTCACTATATTTCTATGTGAATTACAATTAACCAGAATTTATTACCAAGTTCTCTTTTAGATTACATATGACGTAAAGGAATACATCTATCCTAAACACGAATCACAAATTCCATCTATGCAGAATTCACGAACATATGTCACTATGGCCAGTTCTAATCTCCTATGTTCCTTCACAAGTTCATAAGAAATAACAGAATAATCGTTGATCAGGCAATTATATAAATTAATCACACACATAATGAATAACCTGGGAATAACCTACATAAGCTGGATTAAAAATAATTAATCATCCATTACATAATAAGATCCGTTATAGGCTTAAATAAATAATTAGTTCATAACGAATGAAATAAAATCCATAATCCACAGAGTATTAATCATAACGAATACAAATATAATATGGATTGAGAAAGATAGGAATATAAAACTCCTATCGTTACTGTCTCCAAATTGCTCCGTGTTCATACGATCATGCTCCTTGCCAATTCTCCTCTGCCGAATTTTAGATCCCAGATTTAATGCTTTTCCAATTATCTCCAGGTGTATCCTCCCTTTTTTTTATAAGTCCCCCAGTATATTTTATTTCCTCCCGGTTCGGTCCAAGTTGGAAAAGGAGACTGGCACCAATATCCTTCCTTAATGCATTCCGTGTAAAACACAAAAATCCATCCTGTTTACCGCCTCCCCGCCCCAGCGGGTTGGCACCTTGTAAATCACCATCCCCGGTGGGCGATCCTTCTGCCCAGCCACTTGCTTTTCGTTTATTCCAAAACAGCAGGATAATGTTTGTTTGTGTGAGCATCAAAGCCACATGCTTGGCCCTCTATATATTTGTATCAGGTTCCTTTATATCTCATCATATTAATTGCCCACACAATTCCTTACAAGCCCTAAGCTGCTAAAGACAAACTTGCTTGGATTTGCACAACCCGTGGCCCACTTGCAAATTGGAAGATCATACTAATACTTGCATGGTCATTACTTACATGATTTTCTCCCCTGCTGCAGTTAATTATTGAATTGGGTCCGGCCACTTGATTTGCATGCTTGCTGTGATTCCGTGTATGCATGGTTTGCCCCTTTATTGGACCACATCTCTAGCCCATATGACTTACTAGGAGATTCAATCGTGAGCTGCTTGTGACCATGGGCTGCTTCATCATCCAATTCGTGATCATTGCTTCTTTATTGTGCCTAAAATAAAAATATAAGCATAATGAGTATATTCAGGTACACAATTAAAAAGAGTAAACATTACAGAATAGACATATAACATGCAAATTCATCCTTATAACGCTACTTTCACCCTCTGTTTCATTCCCTGCACATAAACGTGTAACTTAATAGAGATGATAGACAAATTAATCGAAAATAATCAAAATCAAGCTATAACGACTACCGATTCGTAGGTCTGAAACCATGGGTGTAGGATTAGAGAGCCGTACTATCAGCAATGTCAAAATCACGGGAAGCTATAGCCTCATCCCTCTCTGCAAAAGCTGTAACCCGAGAAATCAAATTCTCCTCAATCTCTACATATGCTGCATCTCTGACTGAGCTAACCTCATCTGGCTCTACAATGGCAGTATCTAAAGCAGAGCGAAGCTCCTCCCGCTCAATCAATCCAGTATCCAAAGCGATCCTGAGACCATCCCTCTCAGCAAAAGCAAAATCCCTGCCAGATAGGGCTGCCGACATCTGCGCTCTAGCTGAATCTCTCTCAAAGGTCATCCTGAATAGAGAATCTATCAAAGCTGGATCTGTCCCTGTGGGAATAACCGGGGGATCACTAATCAAAGCTACCACTAAATTTGCGAACAGCTCATCCTCAGTAGGAGAATCGGGATCCTCCATGGGCTCCTCCTCGTCAGAATCCGCAAGCGGAGGTAAATAAAGCTCTGCTACTGCGATTGTGATCTCTGCCTCTAACCATGCAGAATATTCCGTAGAACCACCCGGATGTCTACTGAAGAACTCAGCCCTCTCCCTGTGAGTCCAACACTCATAGACTCTAAACCAAGTTGGCCGGTGACATAGATGAAGCCGACATCCTCTGATCAGCAAAATCCTCAAAATGGTGCATACTTTGCCACTGATCAAACTGCTCCATAACTGACAAGGGATGATAAGTAGTCACACCCCTCAATCCTGCCAAAGGCAAATAATCCATGCCAGATGCATGAGTAATAAAGCTGAACGGGGTCGCCATCCCTGAGCATAACAAAACTGCAAACGGGTGCTTAATATCCGACAAAAATGCTAACCAGGACTCTGAGTTAACGCAATCAGGCAGACGAAAGGAGTAAACTGAGGATATCTCGTGGCTAAAACAATAGGCATGAGGTCTAAAGGATCCAATCGGTCGTATGTGTGACATCAACCACATATACAGCACGACCGAGCTGCCCCAAAAAAACCCCGCTGGATGGGTACTGCAATAGGTGAGCGACCTCAGAGTCTCCACCAAGATCATAGGGATAATGGTACTCCCCTGCCTAAGGGCTCTAACTACGACAACCAATCCCACATCAAGGTGATCTAAACGCAATGGCATGTAAACATACGCCACGAAGCACATCAACAGCATGTCTATCCTGGCTGTCTGCCACTCCTCTGCGAAAATGATGAAATCCCCGACGTGACGGTCGTAGCTATCAAGCTCACCATAGCGCTCTATCAAGAAGTCAAGGGAGATCACATGCCCTGAAACGATCTCATCCATGACTATGCTCTGTCAAAAGACCAGACGGCCGAGTAAACGGTCTCCGCATATCACTGATAGCCATCCGAGCACACGGTGACTCTAAATCCAAGCCAGTAAATCTCTGGTACTCCTCTAGAGTAGGCAAAAGCTCACACCGCCCAATGCGGAATACCTGTCTCTCGGTACCCATAAGGGTAGGACGCCATCAATGAAGCCGTCTGGAACCCTGAAATTTACAAGGGCCATCGAATGCCCCAGCATCTGGTCAACTGTCCCCCTAGCTGGAAAGGGCAGACTATCATACCATGACCGCAACGATGCCGCCACCTCTGACAGTGGCAAATGCTCTATACGGCTAACTACAGACATCGTCATCTGTAGTACCGTATCACAAGACCGTCCAGAAGTCAAGTCAAATCGTAGCTGTCTGAATGCATACACATGATACATGCATGATGATAATGATATAAACATGATGCAGCAGATAAAGATGACAGAAATATCTATAAAAAGCTATTTACTGCATCATCATCCCTATACCCCGGTACAAAGTGAAAGGAAAAATATAGGGAAATGGGGCACCACCACCCAGCTAATACAGTGGTCTATAAAAATGATGGCACAGACGCCGAATAGCCAAAATAGTGGCTGACCAAAAATATAGCTGCCAGAGCTATCACAGGAAGTTAAAGACTTCGGTATCAAACCGATCGACCTGCTCCAGATCCTCTGTCTGCACAAAGATGCTGGGATCAGGCATATTTGGGCAGTATAAGGGAGGATCTACCCCTGTATAACTTCTACTGAATGGACCTGAAGAGGGACCTTCTCCAGAGCTGGATGGGTCAAATAAAGATGCCTCTGATAGATCTCGGCCAAGGTGCCTGATAAAGAAATAAGCCTGGTCCAACTCCCTGGTCAGATGTGCTATCTGGTCTGTATGAGTAGGCTCTCTAATACAAGCTATCCAATCCGTCATCATCAAGGACCCCAGCACCATGTCTACCATAAAATAGGTGGCACGAGTTTGAGCTCCGATAGTGCAAGGACTCCACCAACTATAAAAGGCTATCTGGCTGTATGGGCCCTCTGATAGATCAAAGCCGTCTATACCCTCCAAAGGGATGTCTGTCAAAGGCACGGATAATAGCTAGTGATGCCAAACAGGAGGAGCAATGGGAATGCGGATCTCCCCTGTGATGCTCCAAATGGCACGCTCTCCAAGATAAAGCTCCCAGCCTCCCTCCATCAACATAGGGATTCTGCGGGTCGATAAATTAAACTCCCGACTAGTAGGGAAACCTCCGTCAAATTCGACGGTCAAGTGCTCGGATGTGTACGGCGTCTAGGTGATCGAACCCGTCATCAAAAGCTCCAACTGCAGACGGGCATGAGTGAATCCCTCAGCAACAGGGACCTCCGTCAAAATGGAGTGATGCCATCTCCGTCCACGTGGATAGGTCTCCAGACCTAATGCTAAAATGGGTCGTAGGCAAGGAAGCCTCTCAAATGCCCAAATCTATCCATGCAAATATCAAAAGTCCTCAGTGACCAAGACTGCCAAAAATAAGTGCAGAAATCAAAAAGATACAAAAAGATGTACTCACCAGCAAAAACTGATGGAATCCTAACCAAGCCTCCGTTACAGCCTCCGAAAATAGGCGCATGCTTTGGAGAAAATAGGCAAAGGTATAGGAGCCCCAATCAAAGTTACTGAGGCGCTCTACATGCTGAATGGCGCTAATCAAAGTAAAGGACACCGTCCACGAGTTGTCTGCCACAAAATAACCCCTGATGATCGACAAAAACAATCACCTCAGAATGCGATCTCTAGCCCTCTGATCATCAGGCGGAGGCAACTACAAAGTTTCGTCCTGGGCATCTATACTCAAGGGACCAGATTGGACTGCCTGACTCTTGAATGCCGACTGAGGGACTCCCAACAGGGATCTAACTACGGTGGGTGAAATGTCAGATACAACAGGCACTGTCTCGCCCTCAAACTCAATGCCGGTGATAAATCTCTAGTCCATAGGAGTCATCATCACCTCGCAATCAAGCAGATGAAGGGACTGAGTCTGGTGGAACCAGCGCTCAGACAAAGCCCTCATATACCCCCAAGGGCAACAGTGGGGCAGGATCGAGAAAAGGCCTAAAATTCCCAGCCATCTACGATCTCCCTGTAATCCTCGTGCAGAGTATGATAGAGGGAGTACACACTAAACTAGTTCCCTCGAGGCTGTGTCAAGCCAGGAACCTGCATAAAAAATTAACCCATATCAAAAAAAACCTGTGCCTCAAGAATAGCTAGAAGATGGGAAAAGAATCCAGAGGGAAGAAAGACTTCAAGTCACCTCGTTGGCCAGAAGATATCTCGAAGGATGGTGACTCAAGTCACCCAGCAACTCCTGTGTCTGCACAGCAATTCCCGGGACCTCCGCACTTGGAACCTGAACTAGAACAGGAGCAACAAAAGTAGCCTCATTGTCATCAATGTCAATGGGCTGCTCTTACTGTGCTGGATGTATCCTGCTCTCTACCAATCTATGAGGCATCCTAGCTGGACGGGCCTGTGGGACGGTAGAAGCCCTCCTCCGTCTAACGCCTGATGAAACCCTGGTAGAGTTATCGGGTCTATCGCGATCCATCACATACACCAATACTCTAAAATCACCTCAGACAGGGTGTGGTAAGCCTGAAACCTGTGGCTTATTAATCAATCAATCTAGCATACATATCTAAGTCCTAAAACATGCATGGGTCCATTAAAAATACCCCGTACAGTCAAAACTGCATGTTTTCAAAATCCCAAAAACTCAAAACCTGCATTAGATCAGTAAGAAACTCCCCACAGGGTCAAAAATGCATGCTTTTCAAAACCTATGATTTTGGAAAAAATTCGCTAGAGTCTCCGTTGTAAAATGGATTGTCCACATGCGCACAAGCATGCCTAGGTGGCCATTCAGTAGCACAACTATCCAAAAATAGAAACAGTTCATATTTACTAAAACAAATCAAAAACCAGCCTCACATGGTCTCCAAAATACCATAGGCATTTTTAGTTGAAAATCCAGGCTCGTTAGGCCTCAAAAAGGATGACTAGACTCACTAAAAAGCTCAAAATAATATTGTCTCAGAACCTGAATTTTCTTACATCCAAACGTGTATTACAGTAAAATATGCATACATATGTAGACAAAAAAAATTCACAGGTCATATAGACATACATTTTTCATACATTACGTTTAAAAGCACCCTAGGTGGTTCACATGCTTTTAACGGTCAAAAATTGCAAAAAAAGGATGTAAAACGTTACATGCACTGAGCTGAACGCGTGGGAACTGACGAATTCAGAATTCGATGGCCAAAATTCTGTAGATCTGAAAAAGAAGATCGAAAATCTTTTCGCTGCTCAAACTGGAAACTTGCAAAATAAAAAATCCCGCAGCACATTAAATAAATTGGGTAGCCGTAGCTTCACCTGCGGCTATCGCACCTCTACCTACAGTAGCCCAGGTGGGTCCCAATCCTCCCGGGCCAGGTTCGGTCTGAGTCGAAACGGAGTTTAAACGGGCTACAAAGTCAAATCCGATGAGAAATCGCTATGCGATTGAGCGGTTTGTCCAGAAATCCTGCGTTTAAACAGCGTAATCCTGACAAAAAGGGAAATTACACGAAGACCCTTGATATTCATCCCGAAGCCATGTCCGGGGATCAACAGATCAAACTGCGAAAAAACTGCGCAAGAATTCCGCGAAACTGCCAAAAATTGCCATTTTTGAAGTTCAGGTACTGACTGAAGTAATTTCAGCCGTTGGCTCAGCCCCAGCGAAGTTTGGATTCTGACCGAAGTTAATTTTAGCTGCTGGCTCAGCCCTAGTGAATTTTGAGTTCTGGCCAAAGTCAATTTCAGCCGTTGGCTTAGCCCCAGTGATGTTCGGGTTCTGACCGAAGTCAATTTTAGCCGTTGGCTCAGCCCCAGCGAAGTTCGGGTTCTGACCGAAGTCAATTTCAGCCGTTGGCTCAGCCCCAGTGAAGTTCGGGTTCTAATCGAAGTCAATTTCAGCCGTTGGCTCAGCCATAGCGAAGTTCGTGTTCTGACCGAAATCAATTTCAGCAGTTGACTCAGCCCCAGCAAAGTTCGGGTTCTGACCAAAGTCAATTTCAGCCGTTGGTTCAGCCCCAGCAAATTTTGGGTTCTGACCGAAGTCAATTTCAGCTGTTGGCTCAGCCCCAGCAAAGTTCGGGTTCTGACCGAAGTCAATTTCAGCAGTTGGTCAGCCCCAGCGAAGTTTGGGTTCTGACCGAAGTCAATTTCAGCTGTTGGCTCAGCCCCAGCGAAGTTCGGGTTCTGACCGAAGTCAATTTCAGTCGTTGGCTCAGCCCCAGCGAAGTTCGAGTTCTAACCAAAATCAGTTTCAACCGTTGGCTCAACCCCAGCGAAGGTCGAGTTCTGATCGAAGTTAATTTCAGCCATTGGCTCAGCCACAACGAAGTTCGGGTTCTGACCGAAGTCAATTTCAGCCGTTGGCTCAGCCCCAGCGAAGTTTGGGTTCCGACCGAAGTCAATTTCAGCCGTTAGCTCAACCCCAGCAAAGTTCGGGTTCCGACCGAAGCAATTTCAGCCGTTGGCTCAGTCCCAGCAAAGTTCGGGTTCCGATCGAAGCAGTTTCAGCCGGTGGCTCAACCCCAGTGAAGTTCGAGTACAGATCAAAATATAGTCCAATCATTGGCTCAACCCCAATGACGCTTCAACTGACGGCTTAACCCCAGCCAAGTAATAGAAGGGATCCGACAGCGGAAACAATTATAACAATCCATTACAACTGATGGAATCTGTTATACACATCCTCAGAGGGGATCATTGAGGTAGTATTAATCAGAATCTACAAACTATTACAAAGGACGTCATCCCTAACAGATCAAGATAAAAAAATCTGTGATAGCTTAACTCCGCCAATCTCATCAGAGTCAAACCCGTTATCGTGAATAATGTCATGCCCAGCAGAAAATGACAAAGGTAGTTCGCGACAACTCCCTAATACCATCAAGGGCTATACAAGACGGTGTCATCCCCAGCCAAGTGATAACGCACGCAGCAAAAAGTAGCCCATTCTACTTCAAGATGCCCAGCCTTCGAAATGACTCTGGCATTTTCTATTCCCAGTGTCTACTAATCTTTATCACGTCCATTCCACTACTTTACATAGACATGATAAAGAGAGGCATCTGTAGACACTCGAGATTTTCCTTGCCCCGATACTCATCCAGTAGAAGGGTAAAATCGTCAATCAACCCCAAATTCGATCCATAATATCGATGCTCCAGTCAAATCCTATTCCCAATATCGGTAATCAAGTTCCGACAGTCAATCGGACCATTAATCAAGTTTCGACAGTTAATCGGACCATCAATCGAGTTCTGACAGTCAATCGGACCATCAATCAAGTTTTGACAGTCAATTGGACCATTAATCAAGTTCCAACAGTCAATCAGACCATCAATCAAGTTCCAACAGTCAATCGGACCATCAATCAAGCTCTGACAGTCAATCGGATCATCAAGCTCAAACCCGGTCTTAACCCGGGAGGTACCAATCAACCCCGGTCTCAACCTGGGAAGTGCAGGTCATCCCCGGGCTCAACCCGAGACGTTAGGCCAACTTTAGACATCAGCCTGAAGCATCTCAGCAACTCCATAGCAAAACCTGAAATGACCACATCAGCCTCAGAGATAACCCTGAGGTCAAAAGACTCGACTGGGATCCAAGTCTTGGAATCAGCTCTTGGAAGTCAACCAACGACCATGCCGACACTACAGGTAGCCCCGGGAGGGGTACAATGGTTATTTTACCAACTTTTAACTGACTCGGTCAAACTCAAGCCAAATCAATGCCACCAAAGTCAGAATGAACCCTAACGACGATCTCGAGTGGCAACAACGCAAGACAGTTCAACAGATAAACTATGGAGAATCGAAGACCTGGTTATGAACCTATCTTCTTGGACCTAGAAAATGTTTTTTTCCATGTCATTGCAACACTCTCGGCAAGAGCTTTTCGAAAAGGTATTGCACGCCTCAAACGGACGCTCCGATCAAAAGTTAAAAAGTTTTTGACCGGACATTATATTGCTCAGAGTGCACGTACTTTGAGATGACCAAGCCGGGCACGCGATACCCACCTCGAGTGGCCGCACCTATACATGCGACTATAGCAGGTAGAGGTGCGGCTCCCCCCTCTATAAATAGAGGGGCAGCCCCCTCTCATTTGTATAAGCAAGAAGCGCAACGAAACCCTGCCCGACTGATTTTTTGACTTTTACACCTCTTCCAAACCCAAATATTTTCATTCCAACACATAGATATACCCATATACTACCACATATCAAAAAACCACCGGTATATTTGGACGTTTAAGGCCTACGAATCGGCAAAAAGCCCGTAGTGCAACCCATTGTAAGTATTTTTACGATTAGCAAGTCAATACTACTACTTTGCACTGTTTTGCCCATGCACATAAAGTTTTATCTTCTAAATATGCCCGAAACTTAGTTCCGTGACCGTTTTCGTCAAAAAATGATACATTTTTGTATATAAACTCTATTTTCAACGTTTTTACAACTCGGATTGACGATCCGTCAGCTCCAGTAGCTTCAATGCACTAGCACACACCGTTTTGGCAAGTTCGCCGGACTGGGTTATCTTCTCAGTCTGGGTTTGGCCTTTTTTTGTATATATTTAACTGTTTATATGCTAACATTTCAATTCTGTCAAGCTCGAATTTCAAATCCAAGGCAGTTTACCGCTTTTATATATATTTACGCATATATAAGCGACTCTCACCATATCTGGTCTTCGTACCAGTATTGGTTGACTACATTCCTGTCAATATATATATATATATATATATATATATATATATATATATTAATTCAGTCCGGGCACCGGCGTGAAAACCCATCGCCCTTATTACTGTTTATATATATATATATTTCATTTCTGTCACAGCCTGGATTATTTCGTGGCTATTTATAGTTATATATATATATATATATATATATATATTTCTATTCCAGTCCGGGCTTGCGAGTGAAAACCCATCACCCTTTTACAGCTTATATATATATATAATTATATATATATTACTTTATTCAATTTATTCAACTGCTGCATTTAACATTCATTTGTATAAGAATTTGCACTGACATTTCTGCGGGCGAACTAGATTTATCCAAATCTCGCCACTTCTAGCTTTCAACGGTTCAAACAGGTCCCGATAGAACTTGAAAGCTATAATGGCTGAGATTTCTTTAAATCTAGTTATTTTTATAGTTTCAGCTTCAAAAGCAACCTCGCGTCCCTTAGATCGCTATCTAGTGGAAACGAGACGCTTCGGAACCGGGATTTACTGAATGAATCCTTGGTTCTGGCTATCTTGGGATATTTATCTACTTCTGTACAAATTTAAATTGTGCAGGTTTTCTAGCTATTCATATGTGAGCCTAGGAATCGTGGCATTCATGATCAAAATGATCAGAATCTGATTCCCACGATGGACAAACTCTGATCTACAGATGTACCCTGCCAATTTTTTCTGTAAAATTTACATGTACATACCTTAAAACGGTTATCTGGATTTAAGGTCTCAATATAGTGAAAATATGGATTGTCGTGTCAGCGTCCCTTCGATGGTTTTCATACCCATGAGGAGACCGACACTTTATATTTTTCTGTGGTCGAGGATGCTTCACAGCCCGATAAATCACCATTTGCATGCAGCCTCAAGGCTATAAAGATAAAATTGAGAGTAGTGATAAGCTTCAATTCCTATGTCAGCGTAAGGGTTTGATAAAACCAGCTTTCAAAACATCACAATCAATTCAATTCAAAAGCTTTTGCAAATCAAACTAAATGATGCTTTTTGCAAATCAAATCAAAGACTGATTTTCAAATCAAATCAAACCCTTCGTATATAGGCTCGACGAAGCCTGTCAAAGCTTTCAATCAATCAAAAGGCCCAATTTTCAAACAGCATTCACTCACGCATTCCAGTTTTAAGGAAAATATTGAAAAGATTGTGGTACCGTATTTACACGGGAGTAGTGGGGTGCCTAACACCTTCTCCACACTTAACCAAGCCCCCGAACTCAAAACTCTGATTTCAAATATCAAGTTTCGACAGTGTCCAGCAATTGGGCCTCTTTTCAAATTAAATTCGGTTGAGTTGGTACAACTATTTTCAAAATTACCAACTGGCGACTCTGTTCAATCAAATCAAATCGTCGACATATACACATGTTAGCCTCTTTCCTAAAACCCTTCAAAACCTTTTTTTGCAATACAAAGAATAAGGGTAGAGATAACTTAGGACGATCGATTTGAGGAAAACCGGGTTATAAACCAACCCGTGGTATTTCTTAAATTTTTCAACGTCGACATTTACTTTAATTAAATTATAATTAATCAAATTATAATTTAAATTACACATATCATATTTTAATAATATAATTCATTACTGTCCATTTAGCATTTTCATTTTATTAACATGCTTTATATTTTATTACATTATTAATCTCATAAAATTTCACATTTAAAAATAACTTTCTGCACAATCTACAGGGCCAGCGCGGTCGCGCTCCAATAAGCACTGGGAGCAGCGCGGACGCCCTCCATCAAAGCCTTGAAGCGACGCGGCCGCGCCACTGCACAGACTGTTCTGACAGAGTTGCGAACTTTGCAGAGAAAAAGTCAATTTGACTTATTCCTCCACACCAAACTCCGAATTCAAGACACATAAATCACATAAACCTTTATAAAATTATCAGTTTATGTTTCTAATCATGTTCTAATACATATATCATTAAAACACATAATTTAAAACACTAAATTTTGTAAATTTTGAAGAAAAGACATTTTTCAGTGTTCTTGATGAAATTGAGCACTGTGAGTTTGTTTTTAAACCAATTCACATAATTTCAAACATATTGACTTCATTTCTAAGCATGTTATCATAATCTAAAATCAATTTATACAATATAATACAATCAAACATGAATTTTGATTTTAAAGAACCAATTATTTTCAAAATAAGTTCACTGTAACTTTTGATGAACATGATTTCTTCATGTTCATCATGTTTACATGAATTAAACAACTTAACTTATCATACTAATCATATATAAACAGTTTATATAAGATATACATCAAAATCACAAAATTTCATGAAGAACTATTTTCACATAGAAGTTCTTATTATGAAAAATATGGAAGAACATAAAGTAATAATAGAATTAGGATTATACCTTTGTTGATTAGGAGAAGAAGATGAAGATGGTGATGATTTCTCTAGCTTCTCCTTCCTTTCTCTTTCTTCTTTTTCTCTCTTCCTCTCTCTCACTCTCTGTATATATTTTTTTGTTCTAACACTGACTAAACTAACGTAGTTTTACAAAACATAAACTGATATACATATATTAGATATAGAATATAATACGTATATTGTAACTGACAAAACATAATAACTATATTAAGTATATATCAGTTATAATTTATTTTGAAATTTAAAAGCCATAAGGCTTATTTGGCAACACCTCTTTATTCTTAAAAACGGATTTTTAATAGTTAAGGCCCCGTTTGGCAAAACATAATTAAAACAGGTGCAAGGGCCTTGTTTGGTAAAACTTATTTAAAAAACCCTTTCTATTTACTTTTAACACATAACTTTCAATGTTACACTTTTTTTAATTAAATCCCAACATCTTAATTTAATTAAATTAAAGCTAACATCAATTAACCAAATAAAATTTGCCACATAACAATTATAATTACTCGCTAATTATAATCTCATGTAACAATTTTCAAATAAATTCATCTTATTTAATTATCTCAATTAAATTAGAACTATACCATAAAATTGCTTACACAATAATTTAATATTAAATATTTATTTAATTAACATATTGCACTTAATTAAATTACTCCACAACAATCACACAAATTATTTATTTAACTCAATAAATAAACCAGTTAAAATATTTATTTAATTTAATAAATATTAAAATTCATATATAAAATTCTCATTCGTTTACATTAAGTATCCAAAGGAAGCGGATGAGAAATTATTCCAAGTAACTACCGGTTCAACTTTGGTGGACAAGGTTAAAGAAGTCCAACTACATGATGAGGAGTGCGAGAAGATCCGGAAGAGAATAGCCGATGGTGAAGAGATAGAGTTCAAGATTGATAATGATGGACTGCTACGTTTTGAAGGGAGAATCTGGGTACCGCCAGTACCGGAAGTCAAAGAGGAAATTTTGGGCGAAGCTCACAGTTTGAGATATTCGATTCACCCTGGAAGTACGAAGATGTACCAGGATCTTAGATCATTCAAATATGACGTATTCTTGTTTAAATCGGTGACATGGGGTAAGAAAGCTTGACATCTGTTTTTTTAAAAATGAATAGCTTTATGACTTGAAATGACAGTGATTGATTTTAGTGGTTTGGTTGTTTGAATTTGCACAACAGGTTGGTTAGGAATATGAAAGCTAACAACCTTACGAAAATAATCAATTTTAGCATATTAAGTGGTTAACTAGTCGATTCCTAAAATCACATCAATTGCACGTATATTCAAAGAAATGAGATCAACAGGTAATGTGAGGGTGCCAATTTGAATCAAACAAGATTTGTAAACTGTGGATGTAATGAAGGTTTCTCCCAACGGAGTTTCAATAGATAAATCAAAGTCTAATTTCTCAAGGGTCAAGTTCAAACGTTGAGCGCAAGTAGGTGAAATAAAAGAATGGGTAGAACCGGTATCTAATAAGGTATAGACCTCGCAAGAGTTTATGATTAACTTACCCATGATAACTTCGTTCGGGTTCCTCGCATTTTGGAAAGTCACGACAAAAGCTCTCCCCTGAACAACCGACTTTGACTTATCCAGGACAGCCTTTAGAGTCACCATCCCAGCTGGACTTGACTTCGCTATAAAGCATATTTCACCCTCAACTGCTTCGTCGCACTCCTGATCCATGATTTGAATCATTACTATTCGATCCATATCGAATTGGGGTAGACCGCTCTGCACTGGGTAATTCCAAACTTGATGTTAGATTCTCCCAATTGTTATCCAAAAAGTGAAATCCATATCGTCTATTTTAGCCTTTTTGGATCGGACATTTCTTTCTACAATATCAACGCGTCGTGCGACTTTTACCCATGCATCTTCCATTCTCACTCATTAAGTTATTTCTTCTTTCAGCTGATCTTTGACATTTGCATTCTCAGATTCCAGCTCTATTATTATATGCTCTGCCAGAGAGAGCTTTTGTTCAAGCTTCGCATATCGGGTAGCAAAATCTTGAATTGTTGCATCCCTTTGTTCCATGATCGCCTGTCGTTCTTCACCTTGCTCTTCTAACTCACGAATACGATCTTGCAATTCTACATTTCTATCATAAAATTCTCCTAATAAATCCTCCTCAGGGTCATCTTCTTCCTCACTCTCAGCTGCTACCTCTGCGACTAGCTCGGGTGTAACTATTAATTCTTCACTCACTACATGAATATCTCTAATTCTTCTTCGCCTGACATCCTACAATCAGGTTTAATAACTTAATTAGTACTCCCCAATAAACATCTTTTTTATAACAAGATATTATACTCCAATATTTATTCTTTAAATACATCTCCTCAATTCAGCACTTAAATGAGTTCATCTCTTGATTTTCAGATGTCATTCTTAAATACTGCCATAAAACCAGGGTTAATTAAAGAAATTAACATATCACATATTATCCCTATATTCCGACCAATTAAATAACAAGTAAGCTTAGGTAGGACACACTAACGAAGGATTTACTCGTCTCTCCCCTCCTAGTTCTATTCCCAGATCTCTGCCAGAGATCATATCCCTAAACTCTGATACCAACTGTGACGCCCCCAAAATAGGTTCATACAACCCATTCTGAGTCGCCAAAAATATGGTACAGAATTCGAATACAAATCTTCTTATAACAAACAGTCGTGCAAAATACGTCCACACAAACTGTGAGTTTCAATACAGATCATATATAATATGAAAATATAAACACTCAAATAAGTCTTCATTACAATTATTATCACACTATTTTATAAAATAGTGAGGACTACTATAGCTCTATCTTGGACCATTATTCTATTCCCCGACTAGTCCGCGCAATATTCTTTTCCTAAAGAGAACAATGGAAGAAAAGGGTGAGCTCAACTAACCCAGTAAAGAATATTATGACTAAGATAATGAAGAATAAATTATCGTTAATCTTCAATAAATCAGATAAAATATTATGGACAACAAGTTTTTTAGATCAACAACTGCAGCGGAAATAACAATTCATTAGAAGAGTTAAGTAGAGTATGATGTCTACTATCTTCTATGATTTAAAAGTCTATAATCAATATTTTATCCCTATAACATCAATCAATAAATATTTCACATCAATAATTTATCTTTGCACTACGGGCCAAAGATATTCATTTGTATCACCAATGGTCATGATCATACCAAACACCTGCCCATCTTTGCACTACAGGCCAAAAATATTCATGAATCAACAGCTCATCTTTGCACTACGGGCCAAAGATATTCATCAATCAACATCTCATCTTTGCACTACGGGCCAAAGATAGCTTTCATCATAATTTCAGACTGAGGATGATGAAAAATGGTATGAAGAACGAATCTAGTGAGATAAAGGATAAATATTAGAGATTTATAATTTAATTTATCCAGAGTTCAAGAATGAAGATCAAAACATGGATCCAATTTCAAGAAGAAGATCCATAAAAGATAACTTGGACAAAGAAAAGAAATTTTAATTTTGTTATGAATAGTACTCGTGAATACTACCGTATGTATGAATAGTGTCGTATGTATGAATAGTGTCGTATGAATAGTACCCCGACATGAAAAGATTAAATTTCATAAGAAAGTTCAGACCAATATTCCGGTGAAATGATATTAGATGAAGCGCAAAACTCAAGAAATTTCTAACCATTTCAAGAATTATAGAAGCAATACTTACCGTAGTAAGTTTAAATTTAGGAATATGAAATGAAATATTATCACTTTCATAATATGGAATATGAAAGAAAATAATATTCTTTACGAATATTGAAAGAAAATAACATTATTTACGAGAAAAAATAATATCCTTTACCTTAGTAGAATACTAGATCTGACTGGAATATCAGATATTATGTTGAGGAAATCTTGCACTATTATCCATACTCAAAATATCCTTATACTCACAAGAAATACGCTCAATAGTATAGAGAAAGAATTTTCTAATTCTGATGTGATTTTTATTTTTTAACTAAGCACCCTATTTATAGGAAATGCTTAGCATACCATTTCTGACCAATTTCTCCTACGGATGATTTTCTTGAATGCATCACACTAACAAGGACACCATCCCTCCACCATATTCAAACCCATGTTTTTCTTATTAAAAACATGTATAATAATTAAAAGAATTCCAATTCAATTTTCTCTCTTCCACCTCATTTTATTTTTATACCATGAATTTACCATAATAATGTTACCATTTAAATTATAAAATTATACTATTATATTATCACATTATACTATTATAATATAATATTATAATAATATATTTGAATGAATTATTTTATCGGAGAAGATAAAATGTCAACTTTCAACAAATGTCTCTTGTTAAAAATTTCTCCATTTATAGCAAAATTGAAGAAATATTTACTTATCATAGTTATCAACAATCAATTATTATTCATAATTAATATTACAAAATCACAATATTGACAACCAAGTCGTTCCTAGGATTTCGATAAGAATGTATCCTTATTGGCGTGCAATTATATAATCTAACCCTTTTCCTCGACAGAACTTTCTAGATATTCTCAATAATGTTATCTAATAATATCATTTAAATAATATGTGTGACAATTATTGGTTTAATAATGTAAAAAATTGTGCAGTGGTTACTGTGACAATTATTGAATGAGTGACCTCTTACGTAAGAATCAGTAATTTAAAATACTGTGCAATACCGCGTGCTACTGTGCACCAACGCGTATTACTGTACCTTTCTCACCGGGTATTTCAACAGTTTTAACGGCAAAAGTTTTGCCGTTATTTTAGAAAACGTATTCTTGTAGTTTTCTTCATCCGACAGTTTTTCGTTATGGGGCCCACTAATAACTGCGCCGTCGTACGAATATTCTCCGACAAAAAGAATATTCCCCGACTAAACGAATATTTTCCGACACAATAAATATTTTATAACCACTTGCTTACTTTGTAAAATTTACGCATAACACCCATAACTTATCACAATTATCAAATCAACACCTTACTATTTAAAATAATATGTAGAGAAAATTAAATCTTATTCATAAAAAGTTGGGGTCTTACATTATATGTACAAAAATCTCAGTTTGGTGCGAGGAAATAAGCCAAATTAGGCTTTTTCCTGCACAAGTTCGCGTGCTGATTTTTCACCAGTATAAATGTCCGCCCCCTCGGATATTTAGCCTAGAAATGTCCGCCCTAGTGGGCTTTCCTGCTGTCCGAAATTTTGTGTTGTGTCTTTTAAGTCCTAACATAATGAACTAATTGAATGTAATGAATTTGATGACATGTTAAGTATATAAAACAATAATATAACATATTGTTGACATGTATAAGATAATTTGAAGTCTCATGTTAACAAGGTAAGTGTGAATTAGATATTATTGTCATAAGGTATGATTGTGATGGTTTAAAAGATTAGACACGTGTGTTATGCATGTTGTGAGTTTATATTCACGTTATGTGGTTAGTTAGCAAGTTAAGTTTACGAACCACGTTGTTAACTTGAACTTAAGTGAGAAGTTTAACGGTTAAACGTAGTGGTTATGAAACTATTCGATATTGTAAACGTAATGTAATATGTAGGATAATTGTGGAACGTGATTATAAATTGTAGCTTGTGCAAGAGGCAAGTGTTCTAAACTCAAACTTTACTTTTATTGAACAACTTGTTCTATCCTTTCTTGTTACGTTTATGAAAAGTTATTTTATTCTCTAAATTCTATATTGAGCAAGTATATTATTGAAGTTCCTTATCGAATTAATGTAACCTTGACTTAATTGTTCAAGCAAAGTTTTATTGAATTTTTTAAATGCTTTAAGTTAAATTCTAAAGCATAAGTTATTCCATAATTCTTTTATTATTGAATTCTTATTTATTGTAAGTTGATTCAACTACTCCTTAGTTGATGATAGTTGAACTTCAAATTAACCTTCGAGCTTATCTAAACCAAACTTTCTTTGGTGCGGACTTGTTAATGAAAACTGAGATGAACAACCCTAGTAATAGAGGATTACCATGTGAATGCGTTAAGATATTTGTGCACAATACAAAGTACGAATGACTGATCCCCCTAAGAACGAGTTAAGAGTCCATATAGTCTAACGACTGTTAAAGGTCTAAGTATAAATACTTACCACCTGGGATATAGTTCAAGGTCTTATGACCCTCAGATGAATTCTAAATTTTATTCTTGATTATCGATGATAAAAATAGTATTCAATTTAGTTGAAGTTATTCAGTATATGTCATCACTATTGCTTGTTATTTCCATTGAGCTTTTGTTTGCTCACTCTTGCAATTATATATCCATTACAGCTAAAGTTGAGAGAGTTGATGAATCGTCAACTAGTAAAGGCAAGAGCAAGATGAACCGTCAACTTGTTCAACTTGCTCTTACCTTTAGTAGTTGACGGTTCGTCAACTCTTTCAACTTTAGCTGTAATGGTTATATAATGCAAGAGTGAGCAAACAAAAGCTCACTTGAAATAGCAAACAATAGTGATGATGTAGTATTTAATAGCTTCAACTTAATAGATAATATTTCATTCATCGATAATCAAGAATAAGATTTAGAATTCATCTGAGGGTCATAAGACCTTGAACTATGTCCCAGGTTATAAATATTTTTATTTAAACCTTTAACAGTCGTTAGACTATATGGACTCTTTAACTCGTACTTAGCCTTTGTACCATGTATTATGCACAAACATCTTAACGCTTTCGCATGGTAATCCCCTATTACTAGGGTTGTTCATCTCAGTTTTCATTAACAAGTCCGCACCAAAAAAGTTTGGTTTGGATACGCTCGAAGGATAATTTGGAGTTCAACTATCATCAACTAAGGAGTAGTTGAATCAACTTATAATAAATAAGAATTCAATAATAAAAGAATTATGGAATAACTTATGCTTTAGAATTTAACTTAAAGCATTTGAAAATTTCAATAAAACCTGCTTAAACAATTAAGTCAAGGTTACATTAATTCGATAAGGAACTTCAATAATATACTTGCTCAATATGAAATTTAGAGAATAAAATAACTTTTCATAAACGTAACAAGAAAGGATAGAACAACTTGCTCAATAAAAGTAAAGTTTGAGTTTAGAATACTTGCCTCTTGCACAAGCTACAATTTACAATCACGTTCCACAATTATCCTATGTGACAACCCGGATTTTCAAGAATTTATAAATGAGAATTTAATAAATAAAATTCTTATTTTAAGATGTACGAGTATGCGTATATGTGTTATATTCCGAAATGTGTGATTTGGTATGAACAGAATTATATTCATGTATTGGATTAATTTAATTGAGTGCAATATGATTAATTAAATCGATGTGTAAGTAATTGTGTAGTAAAATTCTAATTTAATTGAGAATAATTAAATTAGATGAATATTATGTGCTAAGTGTTTATAAAGATTTACTAATTTGTTACATGAATTATGATTAATAAGTAAATTACAATTGTGTAATAATTTAGTGTTATGTGGCTATTTTAATTAATTAATGAATGTTAGCTTGTATTTAATTAAATTAGAATGATAGGATTTAATTAAATAGAGTGTAACATTTAAGCTATGTGATTAAAAGAGTTATTAAAATAAAATAAAAGAGTTTTAAATTAGTTTTGCCAAACAAGGCCCTTAAATATGTTTTAATTATGTTTTGCCAAACAAGGCCCTTAAATCTGTTTTAAAGAGTTTTTACCAAACATGACATTAACTACTAAAAATCTATTTTTAAACAAATAATGAGTTTTGCCAAACAAGCCCTAGTGGCTTTTGATTTTCAAAAATAAGTAACTGATATATATTAAGTAGAGATATAATGTATATGTCAGTTATATTGTTATATAATAATACGTATAATATATCTATAGTCAGTTATGTTATACTACGTTAGAAAACAAAACTAGTCTGTGTTAGAAATAAAAAGAAAGAACAGAGTAAACTAGAGAGAAAAGAGAGAAGAAGAAGAGAGAAAGAAAGAAAGATGAGGAAGGAGTTTTGAGAAATCAAAACTAGAAGCCTATCATCATCATCATCATCATCATCATATGAATCATCATCTTCTTCTAAGCGAAAAGGTATAATCCAATTTTAATTGTTCTTCTTCATTGCTTTTATTCTCTATAAATAGGTTTTCATGATAAACTATAAATTGATGATCAATATGTGTTAGATTATGTATATAAACTATTATAAATAAGTTATATGATAGTTTATGTGGTTCAATTCATGTAAATATGATGAACATGAAGAAATTATGTTCATAGCAATTTACAGTGAACTAGTTTGAAAAATAGTTTCTTAAATATCAAAAATTGTGTGTGATTATGCTATGATTATGAGAATTAAGTTTAGATTATGATAATATATCAAGAAACAAAATTAACATGTTTTGAATCATGTGATTTGGGTTAAAAACGAACTCATAGTGTTAACTTTCTTCAATAAAGCTTATCAATGGTGTTTTCTTCAAAATCATGAAAATTATTATTTTGATTATGTGTTGTGGTATTTATGTATGTTAAAATCATGTTAGAAGTTTAAGATTTTATTTTTATAAAGTTTCATATGCATTATGTTAGTTAAAATCGGACTTTGGTGAGAAGAAATAAGCCAAATTGGCTTATTTCTCTACACAGTTCGCGAGCCGGGGAACCCACCAGCAGGGGGCCACCCCCCAGCTGGGCTTTTGGCCTAGGAACTCCCGCCCCAATGTGGTTTGCTGCTGTCCGGAGTAGTTTAAGTGTTGTAATGCAAATTGTTTTGACCTCCTTTAGTAAAACAAGCATAACTTCTTCATACGAACTCCGATTAAGGCGGTTCAGAGTGGTTCGGAAAGATAACGAGTAGACCTACAACTTTTATTCTTTAAGTTTTTCGATTTGAATTCGTTAATAGGGGTAAAAATGACCATTTTTGCGACTAATGTGTATTTGGAGAAAATCGGAGGGCGTCGAACATGCACATACGCAAGTATAGTGGTGTCGACGATAAAAGATGTTGTTCTAAGTTATTAAACATGATTATTATAAAATATAAAGATGCTTTACATTAATCAATGATTTAATGATAACTATGTCGGCTTAAACAAACGTTAAGTGTTGATTAAAAGAGAAGTATAAAAAATATGAAATGAAGGTTAACTTAATTAATGTTAACAAACATTATATGACGCCCCCAAAATAGGTCCAATCAACCCAACCCATTCTGAGTCGCCAAACATATGGTACAGAATCCAAATACAAACTTTATATCAAACGATCGTGAGAAAAACAACCCCACAAGCTGTGAGCTTCAATACATATCGTATACAATACGAAATATGAACTCTCAAATTCAGTCCTCATTTATTATAATTATTATCACACTATTTTACAAAAATAGTGAGGACTACTACTGCTCTATTCTGACCATCACACTGTTTCCCGACTAGTCCCCGCAACATTCTCATTTCCTGAAGAGAACAATAGAATAAAAGGGTGAGCTCAACTAGCGCAGTAAAGAATATTATGACTAAGATAATGAAAAATAAATTATCTTTAGTCTTCAACAAATCAGATAAAATATTATGGACAACAAGTTTTAGATCAACAACTACAGCAGAAATAACAATTCATCAGAAGAGTTTAGTAGAAAATGATGTCTACCATCTTCTATGATTTAAAAGTCCATCATCAATATTTTATCCCTGTAACATCAATCAATATATAACTTGAATCAAATATTCATCTTTGCACTATAAGTCAAAGATATTCATTTGTATCACCAGTTGGTCATGTTCATCTCAACACCTGTCCATCTTTGCACTACGGGCTAAAGATATTTATCAGGTAATCATTTATCTTTGCACTACAGGCCAAAGATATTCATCAAATAATCATCCATCTTTGCACTACAGGCCAAAGATATTCTTTTGTATCACCATTTAAGACTAAAGATGATGAAAAATATTTTAAAGAACGAATCTAGTGAGATAAAGGACAAAAATTAGGGATTCGTAATTTAGTTTATCCAAGTTCAAGAATACTCTATAATAATCAATTGTGGAGCAAAATTCAAGAATGAAGATTGAAAGTTGTATCCAATCAAAGATAGGAACCATAATAGCCAACTTGGACAAAGAAAAGAAAATTTAATTTTTCTGTGAATAGTACCGTATTTGTGAATAGTGTCGTATACGTGAATAGTGTCATACACGTGAATAGTTACCCCAATATGAAAAGGAAAAAGTTTCATAATAAAATTCATACCAATTTTCGGTGTCATGATATTGAAAAAAATAACATCATTTTTGAAAAAAAATTAACATCTCTTACCTCAAAAGAATAGTACTTCTGACTGAAATATCGGATATAATGCTGAAGGAAACTTGCACTGTATAGCAAAACTCAAAGTATCGAAATACTCACAAAAATACGCTTGATATTATAGAGAAAGAAACTTCTGATTCTGATATGATTTTCAATTCTAATTAAGCACCCTATATATAGAAAAATGCTTAGAACGCCAAAGCATAAAATTTAATAAAATATTATTATTATTATTATTTTTTCACGCACACCATTGACCACACTCATCAGCACTCCATAAATGGGGCCCACCACACACCAAAAACGTTTTTCTTTAAAAAAAATATTTATAACCCAAAAATCAATTCAGACCCAATATTCCGGAACTTCAATAATTCATAATAAATAGCCCTTTTATCAGAAAAATATGAACTTTATGTCCATTCTATATAAAATTTAATTCTCTAAAACTTTGTAGAAGAAATATTTTTCCAAATTTCGAACGAAAAATGACCCAAATTTACATACGGACGAACTTGCAGGCTATAATCAAATTTCAGACAAAAATGGGACCCACCAACATATTTAACATGTTTTTTGAAACAAAAATACTTCGGACCCAATTTGCTCTCCTCCTCCTCATTTTATTCATATATCGTGCATTCATTGTAAAAATATCATCATTATTACATTATTACATCATACACTTGTAATGTAATATTACAATAATATATTTGAATGAATTATTTAATCGAAGAAGATAAAATATCAACTCTCAATAATTGTCTCTTAAAAATTCCTCCATTAAATAAATATTTCCTTATCATTTTTATCAATAATTAATTATTCACAAATAATATTACAGAATCACAATTATGACAACCAGGTCGTTCCTAGAAAAGAGGGGGCTTTCCGATAAGGATTTCTCATTACTGACGCGCAATTAGGTGACCAAACCCCTTTCCTAGACAGAACTTCCTTAGACATTGCCAATAATGCTATCTAACAATATTATTCAAATAATATGAATTATTGATTTGATAAAGTAAAATACTGTGCAAAGATAATTATTGAATCAACAATAATATAAAATATTGTGCAATACCATGTGCTACTGTGCAACAACGTGTATTACTTTATTTTAACCCTGGGTATTTCAACAGTTCTAACGGTAACCGTTACGCCATTATTTTTAGAAAACTCATTCTTGTCGTTTCCTTCATCCGACAGTTTTTCGTTATGGGGCCCACAAATGGCTGTGCCGTCGTACGAATATTCCCCGACAACAAGAATATTCCACGACCAAACGAATATTCCCTGACAACAATGAATATTTTATAACCACTTTCTTATTTTGAAATATCTGCGTATATTAGCCATAACTTTCCACATTCATCAAATCATCCCCTTACTATTTCAAAATAATATATAGAGGAAATTCAATTTTATTCATAAAAATTGGGGTTTTACAACCTCCCCTCCTTATGAAATTTTGTCCTCGAAATTGACGTACGTACCTGGTATTTCAAAAAGATTAGGATATCTCGCTTTTATTTTCGATTCTAACTCTCAGGTCATTTCTTCGATTCCAACTGTGACTCTCATAGTGTTTCAACCATAGTACCTCACAATGGTACCTATCAGTTTGCCACCGCACAAAAATGGCATCCCCTACAGAGAGTTTGGCTTTGGTGCATCCCACACAAGAAGTCACCAGCGAGAGGCTCGGGGCTTTTCACACCTTATGGCTCTTGATGCTTCGCCTTGACACGTTGACACGCTAAACACCTCGAGATAAACTCCGCGATCTCTCTATTCATATTGCTCCACCAAAATGTATGTCGAAGATCACGATACATTTTGGTACTATTGCGAACAGTGTGTTGTGTGCTTCCATCATGATTTTATACTTCAAATCAGCATCGTTAGGAACACAAAGTCTGGAGTTGACTCGAAATATTCCTTCTTCATCAATTCTCGCCTCTGGAATAGCACCTTCTTGCACCTCCTTCTTCATCTTCATCAGCTCCGGGTCTATACCTTGATCAGCTTTAACTCTATCCATTAAAGCTGGTTCTACGCGTATATTTGATATCATCACGTGGGTTCCTGGAGTCTTGAACTCTATCTCCATCTTTTGTACGTCATACAAAATAGGTCTTTGTGTTGACCTCATCACACTCGTTCCCGCATATGATCTTCTACTCAATGCGTCAGCTACCACATTCGCTTTTCCAGAATGGTATAGGATGGTATGATCATAATCTTTTAACAGCTCAAGCCAACGTCGTTGTTGCATATTGAATTCGTTCTAGGTGAAGAAATATTTGAGGCTTTTGGAGTATATTAGGATGTCATCAATAATGACAACCACGAAATGATCCAAATATTTCTTAAATATTCGGTTCATCATGTCCATGAACGTAGCATGGACATTGGTCAATCTGAAAGATATAACTAAAAATTCGTAATGCGCGTATTGAGTTCTAAAGGCAGTCATTGGAATGTCATCAGTTTTAATTTTTAACTGATGATATCCAGAACGAAGATCGATCTTTGAGTAGAATTACGCACCTGGCAACTGGCCGAACAGGTCATCAATGCGAGGTAACGGATACCTATTCTTGATGGTGACATGGTTCAACTCCCGATAGTCAATACATAGTCGCATACTACCGTCTTTCTTTACAAATAAAACAGGAGCACCCCAAGAAGACGTACTAGGACGTATAAAACCGATGTCTAACAACTCTTGTATTTGGACCTTTAACTCCTGAAGTTAAATAGGAGCCATTCGATATGGGGTTTTAGAAATGGGTTTTGAACCGGGTTCAAGGTCAATAAAGAATTCAACTTCTCTGTCTGGGGGTAGACCAGGAAGTTCTTCGGGAAATACATCAGAAAACTCATTAACAACAGAAATATCATTCAAACCTAACATTTTTTGGTTTAAATCAGTGACATGGGCTAAGAAAGCTTGACATCTGTTTTTCAATAAACGAATAGATTTATGATTTGAAATGACATTAATTGATTTTAGTGGTTTGGTGGTTTGAATACGCACAACAGGTTGGTTAGGAATATGAAAACTAACAACCTTATGAAAATAATCAATTTTGGCATGATAAGTGTTTAACCAGTCAATTTCTAAAATCACATCAAATGCAAGTATTTTCAAAGATATAAGATCAACAGGTAGGGTGAGGGTGCCAATTTGAATCAAGTAAGATTTGTAAACTGTGGATGTAACGAAGATTTCCCCCAACGGAGTTTCAACTGATAAGTCAAAGTCTAATTTCTCAAAAGTCAAGTTCAAACGTTGAGCACAAGTAGGTGAAATAATAGAATGGGTAGAACCGGTATCTAATAAGGTATAGACTTCGCAAGAATTTATGATTAACTAACCCGTGATAATCTCGTTCGAGTTCCTCACGTTTTGGGCAGTCACGACAAACGCTTTTCCAGGAACCACCGACTTTGACTTGTCCGGGACAGCCTTTGGAGTCACCATCCGCGCTGGACTTGGTTTCGCTACCAAACACTCTCTAGCTATGTGTCCTTCCTTTCCATAGTTATAACACACCTTGAATTATTATGGGCAGCTTGGACTGATGTGTCCCTCTTGCCCACATTTATAGTATACGACCGGTGGTCGTTCTCCTACCCTAGAAATAGTTGATGCTGGTGTTGCTGTCGACGTCTTCACATTCTCATTGTTGTACCTTCTTTTCTTGAAATCTTCCCCGACTCACTTCTTCTATTATCGTGGTCACGATTACCACCGGAGTGGTTACCACCTCTGTCGTGATACTTTTCTCGACGCTAGTTATCATTGTTCCGATGACTGCTGCCACCGGTACGACCTTGGTTGTTCTCCCTTGGTTGAACAGACTCATTATCTCATTCTAATAATTGACCCCTGTTCACAACATCTGAATATAAAGAAAATTTGTGAGAAATGAGGTATTGACGAATTTTGGGTTTGAAACCTCTCAGAAACATCCGCGCCATACATTCCTCATTATCCACTAAATGAGATGCGAACCGGGATAACTCCGTGAACTTAGCCTCGTACTGGGACACAGTCATGTTGTTTTATTCCAATTTAATAAACTCTACCTCTTTCATATGACGAATACTTTCTGGAAAGTACTTGTCATTGAACAGTTTCCGTAACGCCTCCCAAGACATCTTGAGTGCCGCAGGCTGCGTACGCTTTATAGATTCCCACCAGTAATCTGCCTCTCCTCGGAACATAAAGGTGGCGAATGGAACCTTCTGTTCCTCTGTGCATCCCAAGACATCAAATATCATGGTAATTTACTTAACCCACATTTCCGCCTTGATTGGATCTAGCTTTCCCAAAAACTCTGGTGGTCCCAACTCTTTGAACTGCTTGGCAGTGATAAGCCGCGAGTTGCTATTATTTCCACCGGTATTTTGAACACGAGTTTCCCTCGTCTAGTTTTGCATGAACTGCAAAAAGCTTCTAAACATCCCATCGTTCATCGTCTGATCAGTGGTGTTGTTTACAGGAGGAACATTGCCTTCCTATTGCACATTCTCCTGGTTGGTGATTAAAGGTGTCTCAACGGTCTCATTCACTCCATTGTTAACATTTTCAGCTGCCATTCTCAAATACTGCCACAAAACAAAGGTTAATTAAATAAATTAACATATCACATATTAGCCCTATGCTCCGACTGACCAATTAAATACCAGATAAACTTAGGTAGGACACACTAGTGAAGGATTTACTCGCCTATCCCCTTCTAGTTCTATTCCTCGATCTCCGCCAGAGACCATATCCCTAAGCTTTGATACCAACTGTGATGCCCTCAAAATAGGTCCAATCAACCCAACCCATTCTGAGTCGCCAAACACATGGTACAGAATCCAAATACAAACTTTATATCAAACGATCGTGAGAAAAATGACCCCACAAGCTGTGAGCTTCAATACATATTATATACAATACAAAATATGAACGCTCAAATTCAATCCTCATTTATTACAATTATTATCACACTATTTTACAAAAATAGTGAGGACTACTACTGCTCTATTCTGACCATCACAAGTTCCCCGGCTAGTCCCCGCAACATTTTCATTTCTTGAAAAGGACAATAGAATAAAAGGGTGAGCTCAACTAGCCCAGTAAAGAATATATTATGCCTAAGATAATGAAAAATAAATTATTGTTAGTCTTTAATAAATCAGATAAAATATTATGGACAATAAGTTTTAGATCAACAACTGCAGCGGAAATAACAATTCATCAGAAGAGTTAAGTAGAAACTGGTGTCTACCATCTTCTATGAATTAAAAGTCCATCATCAATATTTTATCCCTGTAACATCGATCAATATATAACTTGAATCAAATATTCATCTTTGCACTACAGGCCAAAGATATTCATTTGTATCATCAGTTGGTCATGTTCATCTCAACACCTGTCCATTTTTGCACTACGAGCCAAAGATATTCATCAGGTAATCATTCATCTTTGCACTACAAGCCAAAGATATTCATCAAATAATCATCCATCTTTGCACTACAGGCCAAAGATATTCTGTTGTATCACCATTTAAGACTGAAGATAATGAAAAATATTTTAAAGAACGAATCTAGTGAGATAAAGGACAAAATTTAGGGATTCGTAATTTAGTTTATCCAAGTTAAAAAATACTCCATAATAATTAATTATTGAGAAAAATTCAAGAATGAAGATCAAAACTTGGATCCAATCAAAGATATAAACTATAATAGCCAACTTGGAAAAAGAAAAGAAAATTTAATTTTTCTGTGAATAGTACCATATTCGTGAATAGTGCTGTATATGTGAATAGTGCCGTACACGTGAATAGTAACCCCAATATGAAAAGGTAAAAGTTTTATAATAAAATTCACACTAATATTTCGGTGTTATGATATTGAAAGAAATAACATCATTTTTGAAAAAAATAACATCCCTTACCTCAAAAGAATAGTACTTCTAACTGGAATATCAGATATAATGCTGAAGAAAACTTGCACGTATAGCAACACTCAAAGTATCGAAATACTCACAAAAATACGCTCGATGTTATAGAGAAAGAAACTTCTGATTCTGGTGTGATTTTCAATTCTAACTAAGCACCCTATTTATAGAAAAATGCTTAGAACGACAAAGTAAAAAATTTAATAAAATATTATAATTATTATTATTTTCACGCAAACCATTGACCACACTCATCAGCACTCCATAAGTGGGGCCCACCACACACCAAAAATGTTTTTCTTTAAAAAAAATATTTATAACCCAAAAATCAATTCAGACCCAATATTCCGGAACTTCAATAATTCATAATAAATAGCCCTTTTATCAGAAAAATATAAACCTTATGTCCATTTTATATAAAATTTAATTCTCTGCAATTTTGTAGAAGAAAGTTTTTTCAAATTCCGAACGAAAAATGACCCAAATTTACATACGGTCGAACTTGCAGGCTATAATCAAATTTCAGACAAAAATAGGGCCCACCAACATATTTAACATATTTTTTGTAACAATAATACTCCGGACCCAATTTCCTCTCATTCTCCTTATTTTATTAATATATCGTGCATTCATTGTAAAAATATCACCATTATTATATTATTATATTATTACATCATACACTTGTAATGTAATATTACAATAATATATTTGAATGAATTATTGTATCGAAGAAGATAAAATATCAACTCTCAATAATTGTCTCTTAAAAATTCCTCCATTAAATAAATATTTCCTTATCATTTTTATCAATAATTAATTATTCATAAATAATATTGCAGAATCACAATAATGACAACCAAGTCGTTCCTAGAAAAGAGGGGGCTTTCCGATAAGAATTTTTCATTACTAGCGCGCAATTAGGTGACCAAACCCCTTTCCTAGACATAACTTCCTTAAACATTGCCAATAATGCTATCTAACAATATTATTCAAATAATATGAATTATTGATTTGATAAAGTAAAATACTGTGCAGTGACAATTATTGAATCAACAATAATATAAAATACTGTATAATACCGTGTGCTACTGTGCAACAACGCGTATTACTTTATTTTAAGCCCCGGGTATTTTAACAGTTCTAACGGTAACCGTTACACCGTTATTTTTAGAAAACTCATTCTTGTCGTTTTCTTCATCCAACAGTTTTTCGTTATGTGGCCCACAAATGGCTGCGCCGTCGTACGAATATTCCCCGACAACAAGAATATTCCACGACCAAACGAATATTCCCCGACAACAATGAATATTTTATAACCACTTGCTTATTTTAAAATATCTACGCATATTACCCATAACTTTCCACATTCATCAAATCATCCCCTTACTATTTCAAAATAATATATAGAGGAAATTGAATTTTATTCATAAAAAGTTGGGGTCTTACACATTATACATCTAATGTGATGTAAAGACGAGGTTTAAGACTTAAATAATTGTTAAGTGTATTAAAAGAGAACGTAAGGAGAAGTACAAAGGAAGTTTAACGTAAAATAAATTGAATAAGAGATGAGGAGCCCTAATAGGACTTAACCACATAAATGGAACATTGTGTATCAAACCTAAATAAGATGATAGTAGATCGTAAAGTAGAGTTACTTAAACGATTACTAAGCATTGCTATGTGTCTAATAAATGATGTGCATGATTATATATTGTGTAGGATACGTGAGTGGCAAATAGCTATAAGTTATTTTTTGGTAATTGATAATCTACGATCAATGCAAATCTTTCAGTTCCTATTTGCTTTATAAATTTGGTAACTGATTGTGGTAATTTAGACTGTTGAATGTATGTGAAATTATAATTGATGCTTTATATTGTGAAAGTCAATTTATGACTAAACTAATTGGGTTATGGAACTCAATCTTTAATTGAGATGTGAAAATACCGCATGTATGATATGTTTAGTTAAACGATTATGATTTATGAATTGAGAATGATATTATATGCTATGTGATGCAAGAACTGTTAGATCTTGCTGAGCTGTCAAGCTCAATCTTGAAAATAATCATTTTTGTAGGTTAAGGATTCAAGGTAAGGCCATGTGCTACTTGAATGACATGGATCAGATTTAATGCATGAAGATTAAATATTTTAGCCAAAGTTGTTATTCCTATAAACGATGTTTAAGGTTCTGGAAGTGTACTTAATGGTTTATGATGTTTATTTTATGTTGAGTTGTAAAGTTTGAGTTATCTGAAGTATAAAGGATATTGAATTGGGATGTAAGGTTTTATATTATAACATTGATGTAACGATTCACTAAATAAATTTTAATCAAAGATACGTAATGGTAAAGGTTGTGATTCAGGGAAATATAGAAAGAAAGATATAAAAGTTTTAATTATTCTATATTTTTATTAAAGTTTAATATCGATTAATGATGTAAAGTTAGAAGTTTGATGTATTGTTAACAACCGGGGTCGAGGGTTGTATTGTATGAATTTTGGGGTCGTTACAGTTGGTATCAAAGCTGATAGGTTATACACCTTAGGTAAGAGAACCTTAGGCTATGACCTTAGGTTATAAGAAGTTAAGTTTATGTAACGGTACAGTTGTACTATTTAATGGTTGATGTATAGTATCTGGGCTAAACGATTCCGTCAGAGAGCGATGGCTAATACAAACTAGCAACCGATCTAACTCACTGTGTAAGACAGTGTAGACGATACGAAAAACTAGTTTGTTGGTTGTTTGTGGGAAACCACTCAGCTTACTATATTGAACACTGTTAGAGACTTGATGCGTACTGATTATGCAGTTACGGATACATATGATAAAAAGGTGATTCTTTTCACATACGTAGATGTATAAGATGAGTTAAGTCCTAGAAATGTTATAAGAAGAAGATAAGAATGACGAGGAGTAAAACTCGAATAAAATATTGAGCAATATGAATAAAATTAGAAATTCTTAAAGGAAGAATTGATAAATAAACAAAAAGATTCAAAGAAGAATCTTGGAGCGATATAAAGATAAGTATCAGGAGTTACCTAACTCCAATAATTAAGATGACGAATAATGATGAATAGATAAAGTCTATAAGATTAAAAGCATAAATAAAATCATAATATGACATGATGAATGGGAAAGATAAGAAGTTTGTAAAACAAAACGATCATGAGATAAGAAAAGAATCATAAGGGAGATGATTATAGAATAAGATCATGACGTGATCTTTTAAAGTTGTAAAAGACAGACGATCTGTAATGATTGAATAGTTATAGTTTGATGCTATAAAGAGAATGTATTATGTTATAGTACGAGATAAACTCACAAGGAGTTATATATGATGAGATACAGAAAGTTCGTATCGACCAAAGAGTAAGTTATGAGCAAGATAGAGTTAAGTGGGATTTCAACTGAGGACTCGTGTGATGGTTGAGTTGTACAAACCTTTGTATGGGCAGGGGTTTTGTGCTTACACTTGTTTTATCACATGGATAATCATTGGAATGTTGGTGTCGCGCTATCGATATATATATGGTGAGAAGGTGATTCTTGTCCCATGTTTATATTTGATAGTTAGAGACAATTAAGATTAGATTAGATGATATTAAGGTTAGGTGCGGTTCTTAAAACTCATGCTTGTGATAAGTTCGTGACTCATAATCGTATGTATGTTTTTGAACCCCTAAGCGGGTGGACAGTCCCTGATCAGTTCTTGGACTACGTATTATTAGGACAAGTTCTTAAAATCATATTATTGTGGCAAGTTCCTG
The DNA here is from genome assembly GCA_020205555.1 of Panax stipuleanatus. Classification (NCBI taxonomy): domain Eukaryota; kingdom Viridiplantae; phylum Streptophyta; class Magnoliopsida; order Apiales; family Araliaceae; genus Panax; species Panax stipuleanatus. The sequence goes on along the minus strand of CM035123.1, from coordinate 44,757,578 downwards.
AACTTCCAAAGTGTGGTAAGTTTAATAAACTATACTGGGTATAGAAATGTTATGGTATAGAAAGCATTGATGGTGAAACGGAGGAGTAAAAGATTTAAATTGATGGAGAAAATTTTTATATTCTAAATCTCCTAGCTTTGCTAGATTTTCAAAATTTATTGACTTCGTGTTAATGTTGCACTTCTGTTTTCTTGAAAAACATTAGATCAAATGATTGAACCAATGGATTTTTAAAACAGTGCTATTATTCACATTTCTATGCTAATTGCTTCAGCTAGATAAAAATGATTTGAAATTTTAAAATGTATTTTATATATTCTATGCATCATTTGATATGGTGTAGGAATAATAATCGAGGAAGTTATCAATGCAGTTAAACCTACTGTTGAATGTGATCGTAGGATCGTCAGCCCACTATGGTATGATGTAGTATGACGATGTCATATAATGACGAAATTCTCAACGTACCATTACTACGGTACGGTATCAGGATATTATAAAAAGATTTATTTATTTTTAGTTTCCTAAAACTATAAAGAAAAAAAAATATTTATTGAGTTGGTTAAAATATATATATATATATATATATATTTGTATTGATGTCCGAATTGTTGCTAGAAGTCTATTCTACTTAATTCAGCTAGACAAATATTGAAAGATGTTTATAAAATTCGAGCGTTCTTGACAAAGTATGCCAAACCAGGTTGCTCTGGTGCGGATTCAGATACTGAAAGCTGAGGTGAACAACCCTACAAAGGGGACATGTTATCGGAGACAATAGTTTTAAGTGTAACGCATATAGTCGTTACGATGTACTACGTTTGTGCACGGCGTAGTGGTGCGATAGTCTGATCACTTAGAGCACCGATGTAGGATGTTTACAGTCTGCGTGATTGTTAAACATTTAGTTAGAGCGGTTTATAGTGTGAAGTACCGGGGGTGAAGCACTATTAAACCTAAAGATGAGTTCAAGGTCTTGTGACCCCTCAGCATGATTTGGAATCTTTTAAATTCCTGAGTTATTTATATCGCTTCCCAATTATTGAGCAATTGTGGAAGATTCTTATTATTCTGAAGGTGAATGTGACGCCCTCAAATTCGGGTCCCAAAAACCTCGGACTTGGTACGTTACGGTACTTCATTATAATACATATTCTATAATCTAATGCGGAACTAATAAACATATATTGTTTATTTCACGTGACTCTATAACATTTCCCCAGGTTTATTAACCTTAACTGAACACATACCTTCAACATTACAAAAGGTTTACATAAGATAACTAAAAAGTTATTTTGCATAACACTCTAATCTTGTCATTTGCTTGTGTCTCTGTCTTTAACATTCGTCTTAATCTGAAATGTGTTATCATGATATAGCAAGAGTGAGCAACTACTTTACTTAGCAAGTTTAAATACAATAAGGATATATCATGATTGAAGAAAAGAGTATAGCTTTCTGAATTTTCAACAATATATAACAATTGTGAAAGATTGAGAATTAAATTTTAATAATTGAATGACTGAATCAATAATGCTGGGTGGTCAACAATGACCATTAACAAATTTAACTGAACCTTATGGTAATGAAGGTGATCAGACTTTCATATCCAATGAACATATGCAATTTGCACTAAGTGCGAATCAATAATCAAATATGTGGAATAATTGTACTTGCCTGTTCGACGAGCTACGGCTAGCTAGCTTTAATTAAAACTCTTTGAATGACCTAACATTGATAATGTAGATCTATCAATTAGTACAGCGTATAATTGTTCATCTATACACTTACTGGTGCTATTATTCAACAAATAATTCGATCACAAAGTACATATTTATTGTGTACTATCATTAATCCTATAAGATATTTAATTGATCTTAGGTTAATGATTTAATAATTAATAAGACTTTTCTTAGGTGATAAACACCTATTAGATCTTTAAACAATTTATTATAATTGTTTAATTAAGGAGTTATTTAAATTTCCTTTAATTGTTAACTCCCTCTTCATTTGATTACTATTTAATATTAATTAAATAGTAATTAATTAATTACCTTTAGTTATTATTTAATAATAAATAATAACCAATTATAACTCCTCATTATTTAATATTAATTAAATAATGGATAATTAAATAATTATTTTTTTTAATAATAATTAATTAATTCCTTATCCTTGAATAATAAATAATTGATTTATTTACTTCATTAGTCTTTAATTATTTCTTATTATTGTTTAAAGAATAATTAATTAACATTCATCCTTATTTATTATTAAATAATAAATAATTAATTCACTTAGTAAATCTTTAATTATTCTTTCTTATTAATATAAGAATAATTAATTATTACTTCTTCTTATTTATTATTTAATGTTAGTTAAATAATAAATAATTATTTGAATAACTTTTATGTCAATGTAAGTAAGTAATTACTTTATTATTGCTTAATCTTACTAAAATATTCTTTAATCATTATTTAATATTAACTAAATAATAATTAATTATTTATTTAACTCTAATTATTATTTAATCTTAATTAAATAATAAATAGTTATTTTATTAACACTAACTCTACTTAATTATTACTTAATATCATTTAAATAATAATTAAATAGTTAATTATATTTAACTTTATATGTAATTAGTTTACTAGCCCATTAGTGACTTTAAAAGTTATTTATTATAATTATTCATTTTCCATTCAATTTCTACTACTACTATAATTTTCGTTTAAAATTTCAGATTTGGGAACCTTCACGGAAACGCTTGTAAAACGAGATCTACAACTCGTATTTAGGTTCCGTTGGAGGCGTTGGATTCGTATCTTCCTGAATTATAGTTTTCATTTATCAAACATAAAATTCTGATCTGTTTAAGTCCCAGAAATTAGGATTAAAGTGACTAATCAACAAGGATATTTACAACAGTTGGTTCGTTTTTCTGATTTGGGGTCCTTTACGGCAGCGCTCGTAACTCGAGATCTACATCTCGGATTTAGGTCCAATTGATATCGTTGAATTCGTATTTTCCCGAACTATAATTTCATATATCAAACACCAAATTTGATTCTATTTTGGTTACCGAAAATAGCCCAAAAGTGGCTGATCAGTAGCGTGATTCCAACAGTTGGGTAGTTTGGGATTAAATTCATAACTTGCTCATCTTTAAACATATTTGAGTGATTCCAAAGAGGTTTTGCCCTTAACTCATGTATCTAGCATACCAAGAAAGAAAATCTCAAATATCACTTGAAGATTTCAACATGCACATGTTATAGCACACTAGTTAAATAAAAATTTCCCAAAAATTCATCTAACTTCCTTTTCCCAAACTTTTTCATATGAACTCATACAAATCCACAAGTTTAACTTATTAAACTCAAGATCTAGCATTGTAACATGATATTAACCATATACAACATGCATCCCCAAGAATCTAACATAGAATACATAGAGCATGCATGCATAAGTTTTTTCTTTACCCATTTTGTACAAATCTCTCATTTCTCTATTTTGATCGAACTTTCAACTTTAAAAAAATGTTTTGATCCTCATATAAAACACTTATATTCATATAGATGAAGAGTTTTTAAAGATCAAATATAAGGTTCCTTGTTTCATCAAAATCTAACAAAATAAGTAATCTAAACTTAAAATTTTTGAGAATCATTACCTAGTTCTTCTTGCTATTCTTCTTATTCTTCCAAAGTATCTTAGATACTTAGCATGCATGAAGATCAAAGCTCTCCTTTCCTCCTTGTAGTGGCAGAAATGGCTCTCCCCCTCTCTCTCTCTCTCTCTCTCTATATTTTCTTTTTTTTTCTTTTGCTAAGGAGCTTAGAAGTGTAAGGAATAAAATGAAATAAGTGGAGTAAGTATGATTAAGTGTGTAAATATTCCCTTCTCCACTACATTTCTCTCTTAATCATTCTAATGGTTGCTTGTACACTTAACCATAAGTGTTGGATATGCTAAGAGAGTGACACATGGCTTAGTTGGTAGATTTAGTAGATTTTAATCAAGATTTTGGATAAGCTCAACAAAATTGCTATCTCTCCCCATAATACCCCCATAGGGCCCGTCATGTCCCTCTTCTTCTCCCATTATAGATTTATTTTTCTTGTATTATTTACTTACTCTAATGACTAAAAAGTCCCTCCCTCAATGGACCAAGATTTGGGCCTCTTTAATTAATGCTTGGGCTCATATGATTATTTTGGGTCACTAGTAGTCAAGTTCATTTATACTATACTTGGGCTACTATTTATTTCTCTACATGTTGGGCTAAGTTAATTAATTTACCTAATAACATTCAAGTCCACCTCCAATAAAATAAGTGGGCTTAATTATTAATCCAATTGGGCTAGTCCACTAGTATTATATACTACTTGGACTATTACACATTCCCATAAATCAATCATAATACTTTATTTGCATAACCCTACTAGACTTGCCATATACAAGTAAACTAAATATGTCATTAGGGTTCAATAATTCCCTACACTTGGTGGGCTTAGTTGGGCCACCTTATATAATGTGTTGGGCTCTCTAATTAATTCCTTGGGCTATGATCATTATCACAGTCCAACATTCTTAATTATATCATACCCTAATCATTTAATTAGGGTTTTTATTTCTCATGTTTGAAAATAAATTCCTTCCTCATGCCTCTTTAATTTCATATCCCAATTGGACTTGGTTATAAAATTAATTATTTGAGATATATAAAATAAATCTCTAGGGTTAGTATATATTTTTAGATACTAACATTCTCTCATATTATAACCTCTTAGGTTATTTAATTATCATACCTAATATATATATATATATATATATATATATATATATATATATTAGGTTACATAATTTTATTCTTAATTTTCTTTATTTACAAAATAAATGTATCCACATTATATAATGTATATTTATTTAATCATTTACATAATTTACATAAATCATAACATATTCTACTTCTAACTCCAATTTTGACTTTTCTCCATAAAAGTCAACTGTTAACTTTGACCAAAAAGTCAACCCTTACACATTTTGTGTTTAATGTCTTTTCTAACTAAACTTGACGTTCTTGACGCAACCGAGCAGTCCGTATCTCAAAATTCTATCTCTAACTCATATTTTGAGTTTTAACTTACTCCATTCTTATTACTAAATATATTAGCTAATAACTTTATACTTATACTTATTCATCTTCTTACTTGTCAGTTAGGACCAACATTCAAGCTATGCTAATTACTAACATACAGTAGAACCTCTATAAATTAATATTCGATAAATTAATAATCTCTCTAAAATAATATTTTTTTCCCAGTCCTGACTTGGGCTAATGGGATAAATTAATAATTTCGATAAAATAATAAAATAATAAATTTTAAAAAGACCATTATATAAATATATGGTCCCATTAAAATCATAAATTAATAATTCTTTTAAATTACAAATATATCTAGGGTAATCTTATAAAATATGATTTTATTCTTGTTTATTTTGTCTTAAAATTCAAATCTATCTTAATTTCATCCTTAATTTTTCTTAAAATTCAAATCTAATTGAATTTCATTCTTAATATATGGTCCCATCAAAATAAAGTTTTGTCTTGAAATTCAAATATAATTGAATATAATTTTTTTTGAAAATAAAATGTGAATGTAATTTAAAAAGTGGATACAATGAACAATATTTAAATTTTTAAAATAATTAATATCACTTATAATGAATTCTATTATTACAATAATTTAATAAGTATGATACATTGCATCAAAAAATATATGATATAAACATCAATAAAATGCAATAATTTTAATGTAATTAAATTTATGTTCATCGAATAGAAAAACACTCTTTAAATTAATAAATTATTAATTTATTGATTAAATAATAACTCTCTAAATTAATAAAATTTTCCAGTCCCAACAGTATTAATTTATAGAGGTTCTACTGTAGTTTTATCTTTATTCTCATATCCCTAACGTAATTTATCATTTCTCTTGCTAAAATATATAGCACATTACTAAGTATATATATATATATATATATATATATATATATATATATATATATATATATATATATATATATATTTCTATACATATACTCATCTTTGTTTAACCTCATAGCATCTTTTCATGTGAATTTTAATTAATAAAATTTTCACATGCATCATTATAACATTTCTTACACTATTCAATTTACATCAACTTTTTAGGTATCGTAATACCTTAGTCTTAACATTTCTTCATACCATTTTTAGGGTTTTAAAATTTTGTAACCCATATTTTCTCTATTCTCATTCAAATAGTAAACCATATAGGTTTTATTTAAAAATTTTAAATAAATCCTCAAATTCTCATCTAGATTTTATTCTTTAACCTTTATTCTAATCATTCAAGATTTTACATTTTTGGGTTATCACAGTGAATGTGGCAAGAAGGATATTCCTTAGAAAGAAGTAGCTGTAGAACGCAACTTGTGATGATGAAAGATCTTTTTAGAGAAAGAATTTGGTTATACAATTCAGTGAATAGAGATTAACGTAAAGTCTATTTTGATATATTGATATATAAAGATAGATTAAAATTTTGAGGACGAAATTCTTAGAAGAATGGGTAAATGTAATAACCCAAATACTTACAAGATAGTGAATTATGAAGTATATGAATTCGACGAGTAGAGTATATGGTAATGATCCTTAGAAAGGAAATGAACGGGTTAAAGAATATATAATATTTGAAACATAATTGAGTTAATTGAAGGTTATGAAATAAAACCTAAAATTTATTGAAGAAATGAATGAAGTAGGATATATATATAAAACTTTTGTTAAGGTAATGTGTTGAAGTTATTCAACGATAAAATTATGAAAGATGTGACGCCCCCAAAATAGGTTCAATACCAACCCATTCTGAGTCGCCAAATATATGGTACAGAATTTCAAATACAAATCTTTTACAACAAAAGGTCGTGAGAAATACGACCATACAACTATGAGTTTCAATACAAATCGTATATAATACGAAATATAAACATTCAAATTCAGTCCTCATTTATTACAATTATTATCACACTATTTTATAAAAATAGTGAGGACTACTACTGCTCTAGTCTGACCATTACACTGTTCTCCGACTAGTTCCCGCAACATTCTCATTCCCTGAAGAGGACAATAGATGAAAAGGGTGAGCTCAACTAGCCCAGTAAAGAATATTATGACTAAGATAATGAAAAATAAGTTATCGTTAGCCTTTAATAAATAATATAAAATATTATGGACAACAAGTTTTAGATCAATATTCGCAGCGGAAATAACAATTCTTTAGAAGAGTTAAGTAAAGAATGAAGTTTACTATCTTCTGTGATTTAATAGTCCATCATCAATATTTTATCCATGTAACATCAATCAATATATATCTCGAATCAAATATTCATCTTTGCACTACGGGCCAAAGATATTCATTTGTATCACCAGTTGGTCATGTTCATCTCAACACCTGTCCATCTTTGCACTACGGGCAAAGATATTAATCAGGTAATCATTCATCTTTGCTCTGCAGGCCAAAGATATTCAGTTATATCACCATTTAGAACTGAGGATGATGAAAAACAAAATAAATAACGAATCAAGTGAGATAAAGGACAAATATAAAGGATTCGTAATTTAGTTTATCCAAGTTTAAGAATACTTCATAATGATACTTTGTGGAGCAAAATTCAAGAATAAAGATCAAAACTGGGATCCAATCAAAGATAGGACCCATAATAGCCAACTTGGACAAATAGAAGAAAATTTAATCTTTTCGTGAATAGTGCCGTATATGTGAATAGTGCCGTATACGTGAATAGTAACTCCGACTGAAAAAGTAAGAATTTTATAATAAAATCCATGTCAATATTTTGGTATAATGATATTGAAAAGAATAACATCATTTACGAAAGAAAATAACATCCCTTACCTTAAAAGGAGAGTATTTTTGACTGGTATGGCGGGAATATTCTTGAAGAAAACTTATACTGTTTTCTACACTCAAAACTTTCTTAAACTATAAAGAAATACGCTCAATATTATAGAAGAAGAATTCTCTGATTCTGGTATAATTTTTATTTCTAAACTAAGCATCCTATTTATAGGAGAATGAAAGGATACTATTTAGGAAAAATCACGGATTGCACAGGAAAAATTCAGACGAAGTTCACGGCGCGCACCGGCCGAGAAAACTGATTTTTCTGATTTTTACTATTCATTACTGTGCAATAAAATAAAAACTTTAAATAAAATATAATATATATATATATATATATATATATATATATATATTACCTACCGTATAAGGTAGGTAATTATAATATATATATATATATATATATATATATATAATAATAATACTCCCTCCCCCATACGTTACCTTCCCACCCCCCACCCCCACCCCCCCATTTCTAAAGTCAAATATATATATATATATATATATATATATATATAACAAAACTGAGATAACTTTTATTGACAGTTTTGAAAAATGAGTAAGTCGGGGTCCAAATAATAAGCCAAATTTACAACAAATATCTTATACTAATAATTCCTCCATTTATATCCACATTGAATAAATATTTCCTTATCATATAAATCAATAATTAATTATTCACAAATAATATTACTGAACCACAATATTGACAACTAGGTCGTTCCCAAGAAAGAGGGGGCTTTCCGATACGGATTTCTCCTTACTGGCGCGCAATTAGATTAACCTAACCCCTTTTCTCGACAGAACTTCCTTAGACATTGCCAATAATGCTATCTAATAATATTATTCAAATAATATGATTGATTGATTTGATAATTTGAAATACTGTGCAATCACAATTATTGAATCAATAAAATATTATACAATTATCAATGTAGCAATTATTGAATAAATAATATAAAATATTGAACAATAATTACTGTAATAATTATTGAGTAATGACTTCTTACGTAAGAATCAATAATTAAAATTACTGTTCAATACTATGTGCTACTGTGCAACACCGCGTATTACTGTATTTTAACCACCGGGTATTTCAACAATTTTAACAGTAACAACCACGCCGTTATTTTTAGAAAAATTTATCCTTGTCGTTTTCTTCATCCGATAATTTTTCGTTATGGGGCCCACCAATGATTGCGCCGTCGTACGAATATTCTCCGACAAAAAGAATATTCTCCGACCAAACGAATATTCCCTGACACAATAAATATTTTATGGCCACTTGCTTAATTTGTAACATTTGCATAAATCACCCCATAAGTTACCAAATTCATCAAATCAACCCCTTACAATTTAAAAAAATAATATATAGAGGAAATTCAATTTATTCATAAAAATTGGGGTCTTACAACCTCCCCTCCTTATGAAATTTCATCCTCGAAATTGACGTGCATACCTTGTGTTTCAAAAAGGTGAGGATACCTCGCTTTCATTTCCGATTCCAACTCCCAGGTCATTTCCTCAATAGTATGCTTCCTCCACAAAACTTTAACTTGAGGTATAACCTTTGAGCGTAGAACATGTTCCTTCTTATCCAAGATCTTGACAGGTACCTCCTCGTATGTTAAATCTTCGGCTATCTGATCTGGTTCTAACTCAATAATGTGGTTTGGGTCTTTCACATATTTACGTAGCACGAATATGTGAAAAATGTTATGAACACGAGACAAACTTGGAGGTAAAGCGAGTCTATATGCCACATTTCCTACTCGATCAAGAATCTCAAATGGACCAATAAATCGTGAATTGAGCTTTTCTCTCTTCCCAAATCTTGTAACTCCCTTCCATGGAGCAACATGTAATAACACATGGTCCCCAACATTAAATTTCACGTCCTTTCGATGAAGATCCACATAACTCTTTTGTCGATCCTGCGCCGTTTGTGTACGTTGTCGGATCATTTGGATCTTTTTCATAGTTATACGTACTAACTCCGGTCCCAACAATGTTGCTTCACCCACCTCATCCCAGCATACTGGAGAACGACACTTTCTCCCATATAACGCCTCGAATGGAGCCATGCCTATACTTGCCTGATAACTGTTGTTGTATGAGAATTCCACCAATGGTAGGTACTTATCCCAACTCTCTTTGAAGTCTAGAACACAGAGTCTAAATAGATCTTTAAGAGTTTGAATAGTCCTTTCCGATTGTCCGTCCGTTTGAGGATGATAAGCCGAACTGAATCGTAATTCCGTGCCCATAGCTTTTTGCAAACTGACCCAAAATTGTGAACTGAATCTTGGGTCACGATCCAAAACTATGGATACTGGCATGCCATGCAATCTCACAATCTCATTTATGTACATATGAGCAAGACGTTCCAGTGAATAAGTCTCTCTTATAGGCAAGAAATGAGCAGACTTGGTTAATCTATCGACAATAACCCAAATCGTATCTATGCCTTGAGAAACCTTGGAAAGACCCGTAACGAAATCTATGGTAATGTGTTCCCACTTCCATTTTGGAATCTCAAGTGGTTGCAATGGACCCTTTGGCACTTGATGCTCCACTTTGACACGTTAACACGTTAAACACCTCGAGATAAACTCCGCGATCTCTCTCTTCATATTGCTCCACCAAAATGTATGTCGAAGATCACGATACATTTTGGTACTCCCAGGATGGATTGCAAACTGTGTTTTGTGTGCCTCCATCATGATTCTATACTTCAAATCAGAATTTTTAGGAACACAAAGTCTGGAGTTGACTCGAAGTATTCCTTTTTCATCGATTCTTGCTTCTGGAATAGCACCTCCTTTCACTTTCTTCTTCATCTTCATCAGCTATGGGTCTGTAGCTTGAGCAGCTTTAACTTTATCAATTAAAGCTGGTTCTACACGTATACTTGACATCATTGCACTTCTCGCATATGATCTTCTACTCAACGTGTCAGCTATCACGTTCGCTTTTCTAGGATGGTATTGGATGGTATGGTCGTAATATTTCAACAGCTCAAGCCAACGTCATTGTCGTATGTTGAGTTCCTTTTGAGTGAAAAAATATTTAAGGCTCTTATGATCCGTATAAATCTCCACTTTCTCTCCATACAGGTAGTGTCTCCAGATCTTCAACGCGAAAACGACTGCTGCCAACTCTAGATCATGAGTAGGATAATTCTTCTCATATTCTTTGAGTTATCGTGAGGCATAGGCTATGACTTTTCCATGTTGCATGAGAACACATCCTAACCCTTTGCCCGAAGCATCGCTGTAGATAACAAATCCATTCGAACCAGATGGTATTGTCAGAACAGGTGCTGAAATGAGTCTCCTCTTGAGCTCTTGGAAGCTCTTCTCGCATTCCTCGTTCCATACGAATTTTGTATCTTTTCGAGTCAGCTGAGTTAATGGAGTAGCGATTCTAGAAAAGCCTTCCACGAATCTCCGATAATAACCAGCTAAACCCAGAAAGCTACGTACTTCGGCCACCGACTTCGGTTGCTCCCAACTTTATATTGCTTCAATCTTCGCCTGGTCAACAGATACTCCACGTTTTGATACCACGTGCCCAAGGAATGCTACCTCCTCAAGCCAGAACTAGCGTTTCTTCAGCTTGACATATAGCTTGTTTTCACGAAGCCTTTGAAGTACCACCTTCAAGTGGTGCTCATGATCTTCACGGCTTTTGGAATAGATGAGGATGTCATCAATAAAGATAACCACGAACTGATCCAAATATTCCTTGAATACACGGTTCATCATATCCATAAAAGCAGCAGGAGCATTAGTCAATCCAAAAGACATGACTAAGAATTCATAATGCCCGTATCGAGTTCTGAAAGCAGTCTTTGGAATATCCTCAGTTTTAATCTTTAACTGATGATATCCAGAACGAAGATCGATCTTTGAAAAGAATTTTGCACCTTGCAACTGGTCGAACAGGTCATCAATACGAGGTAGCGGATACCTATTCTTGATGGTGACATGGTTCAACTCCCGATAGTCAATACAAAGTCGCATACTCCCGTCTTTTTTCTTTACGAATAAAATAGGAGCACCCCAAGGAGATGTACTAGGACGAATAAAACCAATGTCTAACAACTCCTGTAGTTGGACCTTTAACTCCTGAAGTTCAATGGGAGCCATTCGATATGGGGTTTAGAAATGAGTTTTGTACAGGGTTCAAGGTCAATAAAGAATTCAACTTCACGTTTTGGGGGTAGACCGGAAAGTTCTTCGGGAAATACATCAGGAAACTCATTAACAACAGAAATATCATTCAAACCTAACGTATTCTGGTTTAGATCAGTGACATGGGCTAAGAAAGCTTGACATCCGTTTTTTAATAAACGAATAGCTTTATGACTTGAAATGACATTGATTGATTTTAGGGGTTTGGTTGTTTGAATTCGCACAACAGGTTGGTTAGGAATATAAAAACTAACAACCCTACAAAAAAATTCAATTTTGGCATGATAAGTGGTTAACCAGTCAATTCCTAAAATCACATCAAATGCAAGTATTTTCAAAGATATAAGATCAACAGGTAGGGTGAGGGTACCAATTTGAATCAAGCAAGATATGTAAACCGTGGATGTAACGAAGGTTTCTCCCAACGGAGTTTCAACAGATAAGTCAAAGTCTAATTTCTCAAGAGTCAAGTTCAAAGGTTGAGCACAAGCAGGTGAAATAAAAGAATGGGTAGCACCGGTGTCTAATAAGGTATAAACTTCGCAAGAGTTTATGATTAGCTTGTCCGTGATCATCTCATTCGAATTTCTTGCGGTTTGGGCAGTCACGACAAATACTCTTCCAGGAACCACCGACTTTGACTTGTCCGGGACGGCCTTTAGAGTCACCTTCCCCGCTGGACTTGGTTTCACTACAGGACACACTCGAGCAATGTGACCTTCCTTTCCACAGTTATAGCACACCTTGGATTGTTGTGTGCAGTTGGGACTGAAATGTCTCTCTTGCCCGCATTTATAGCATACAACCGGTGGTCGTTCTCCTCCCCTAGAAACAGTTGATGCTGATGCTGCTGTCGACGTTTTTACTTTCTCATTGTTGTACCTTCTCTTCTTGAAATCTCCCCCCGACTCACTTCTTCTATTGTAATGGCTACGATTACCACCGGAGTGGTTACCGCTTCTGTCATGATACTTTCCTCCCCGCTGGTTATCATTGTTCTGATGACTGTTGCCACCTATTCGACCTTGGTTGTTGTCCCTTGGTAGAACATAATTATTATCATGTTCTAACAATTGGGCCCTGTTTACCACAATCTAATATAGAGAAAATTTATGAGAAATGAGGTATTGACGAATTTCTGGTTTCAAACCTCTCAGAAACATACGGGTCATACGTTCCTCATTCTCCACCAAATGAGGTGCACACTGGGAGAACTCCGCGAACTTAGCCTCGTACTGGGACACCATCATGTTGTTCTGTTTCAGTCTGATAAACTCTACCTCTTTCATTTGACGAATACTTTCTGGAAAGTACTTGTCATTGAATAGTTTCTGGAACTCCTCCCACGACATCTTGAGTGCGGCAGGCTGGGTACGCTTCACAGATTTCCACCAGTAATCTGCCTCTCCACGGAACATAAACGTGGCGAATGGAACCTTCTGTTCCTCCGTGCTTCCCAAGACATCAAATATCTTGGTAATTTGCTTAACCCACGTCTCTGCCTTGATCGGATCTGGCTTTCCCTGAAACTCTTGTGGTCCCAACTCTTTGAACTGATTGGCAGTGACAAGCCTCGAGTTGTTATTATTTTCACCTTTATTTTGCGCACGAGTCTCCCTCGTCTGATTTTGCATGAATTACAAAAATCTTCTAAACATCCCATCGTTCATCGTCTGATTAATGGTGTTGTTTTCCTGTTGCACGTTCTCCTGGTTGGTGATTAAAGGTGTCTCAACGGTCTCATTCACTCCATTGCTTAAATTTTCAGCTTCCATTCTCAAATACTGCCACAAAAGAAGGGTTCAGTAAACAAATTAACATATCACATATTAACCCTATGCTCTGACTGACCAATTAAATACCAGATAAGCTTAGGTAGGACACACTAGCGAAGGATTTACTCGTCTCTCCCCTCCTATTTCTATTCCCCGATCTCCGCCAGAGATCATATCCCTAAGCTCTGATACCAACTGTGACGCCCCCAAAATAGGTTCAATACCAACCCATTCTGAGTCACCAAATACATGGTATAGAATTTCAAATACAAATCTTTTACAACAAAAGGTCGTGAGAAATACGACCATACAACTATAAGTTTCAATACAAATCATATATAATATGAAATATAAACATTCAAATTCAGTCCTCAATAATTATTATCACACTATTTTACAAAAATAGTGAGGACTACTACTGCTCTAGTCTGACCATTACACTGTTCCTCGACTAGTTTCCGCAACATTCTCATTCCCTGAAGAGGACAATAGATGAAAAGGATGAGCTCAACTAGCTCAGTAAAGAATATTATGACTAAGATAATGAAAAAAAAGTTATCGTTAGTCTTTAAAAAATCAGATAAAATATTATGGACAACAAGTTTTAGATCAATATTCACAGCGGAAATGACAATTCTTTAGAAGAGTTAAGTAAAGAATGAAGTCTACTATCTTCTGTGAATTAATAGTCCATCATCAATATTTTATCCTTGTAACATCAATCAATATATATCTCGAATAAAATATTCATCTTTGCACTGCGGGCCAAAGATATTCATTTGTATCACCAGTTGGTCATGTTCATCTCAACACCTGTCCATCTTTGCACTACGGGCCAAAGATATTAATCAGGTAATCATTTATCTTTGCTCTACAAGCCAAAGATATTCAGTTATATCACCATTTAGAACTGAGGATGATGAAAAATAAAATAAATAACGAATCTAGTAAGATAAAGGACAAATATTAAGGATTCGTAATTTAGTTTATCCAAGTTTAAGAATACTCCATAATGATACTTTGTGGAGCAAAATTCAAGAATAAAGTTCAAAACTTGGATCCAATCAAATATAGGACCCATAATAGCCAACTTGGACAAATAAAAGAAAATTAATTTTTTTTGTGAATAGTTCCGTATACGTGAATAGTGCCGTATACGTGAATAGTAACTCCGACGAAAAAATAAGAATTTCATAATAAAATTCATGTCAATATTTTGGTATAATGATATTGAAAAGAATAACATCATTTACGAAAGAATATAACATCCCTTACCTTAAAAGAAGAGTATTTCTGACTGGTATGGCGGGAATATTCTTGAAGAAAACTTATACTATTTTCTACACTCAAAACTTTCTTAAACTCTAAATAAATACGCTCAATATTATAGAAGAAGAATTCTCTGATTCTGGTGTGATTTTCATTTCTAAACTAAGCATCCTATTTATAGGAGAATGGAAGGATACTATTTAGGAAAAATCACGGATTGCACAGGAAAAATTTGGACGAAGTTCACGGGCGCGCACTGACGGAGAAAATTAATTTTTCTGATTTTTACTATTTATTACTGTGCAATAAAACATTCTAATAAAATAAAAACTTTAAATAAAATATATATATATATATATATATATATATTACCTACCGTATAAGGTAGGTAATTATAATATATATATATAATAATAATACTCCCTCCCCCATACGTTACCTCTCCCCCCCCCCCACCCCCACCCCCCAATTTCCAAAGTTAATATATATATATATATATATATAATACGTATATATATAAAATAAAACTGAGATAACTTCTATCGACAGTTTTGAAAAATGGGTAAGTGGGGGTCCAAATAATAAGCCAAATTTACAACAAATATCTTATACTAATAATTCATTCATTGATATCCATATTGAATAAATATTTCCTTATCATATAAATCAACAATTAATTATTCACAAATAATATTATAGAACTACAATATTGACAACCAGGTCGTTCCTAGGAAAGAGGGGGCTTTCCGATAAGGATTTCTCCTTACTAGCACGCAATTAGATTAACCTAACCCCTTTCCTCGACAGAACTTCCTTAGACATTGCCAATAATGCTATCTAATAATATTACTCAAATAATATAAATTATTAATTTGATAATTTGAAATACTGTGCAATGACAATTATTCAATCAATAAAATATTATGCAATTAACAATGTAGCAATTATTGAATCAATAATATAAAATATTAAACAGTAATTACTGTAACAATTATTGAGTAGTGACTTCTTATGTAAGAATCAATAATTAGAATTATTGTGCAATACCGTGTGCTACTGTACAACACCGCGTATTACTATATTTTAACCACCGGGTATTTCAACAGTTTTAACAGTAACAACCACGCCGTTATTTTTAAAAAAATTTATCCTTGTCGTTTTCTTCATCTGACAATTTTTCGTTATGGAGCCCACCAATGATTGCGTCGTCGTACGAATATTCCCCGACAAAAAGAATATTCCCCGACCAAACGAATATTCCCCGACACAATGAATATTTTATGGCCACTTTCTTACTTTGTAACACTTGCACAAATCACCCCATAAGTTACCACATTCATCAAATCAACCCCTTACAATTTAAAAAAATAATATATAGAGAAAATTCAATTTATTCATAAAAGTTGGAGTCTTATAAAAGAGATTTAGTAAAAACCGAGTAAGGAAGGTTTCGTTGATTTCGAGGACGGAATCCTTATAAGGAGTGAAGGATGTGACAACCCGAATTTTCAAGAATTTATAAATGAGAATTTAATAAATAAAATTTTTATTTTAAGATGTACGAGTATGTGTATATGTGTTATATTTCGAAATGTGCGATTTGGTATGAAGAGAATTATATTCATGTATTGGATTAATTTAATTAAGTGCAATATAATTAATTAAATTGATGTGTAAGTAATTGTGTAGTAAAATTCTAATTTAATTGAGAATAATTAAATTAGATGAATATTATGTGCTAAGTGTTTATAAAGATTTACTAATTTATTACATGAATTATGATTAATAAGTAAATTACAATTGTGTAACAATTTAGTGTTATGTGGCTATTTTAATTAATTAATGAATGTTAGCTTGTATTTAATTAAATTAGAATGATAGGATTTAATTAAATAGAGTGTAACATTTAAGCTATGTGATTAAAAGAGTTATTAAAATAAAATAAAAGAGTTTTAAATTAGTTTTGCCAAACAAGGCCCTTAAATCTGTTTTAATTATGTTTTGCCAAACAAGACCCTTAAATCTGTTTTAAAGAGTTTTTACCAAACATGACCTTAACTACTAAAAATCTATTTTTAAACAAATAATAAGTTTTGCCAAACAAGCCCTAGTGGCTTTTGATTTTCAAAAACAAGTAACTGATATATATTAAGTAGAGATATAATGTATATGTCAGTTACATTGTTATGTAATAATACATATAATATATCTATAGTCAGTTATGTTATACTACATTAGAAAACAAAACTAGTCTGTGTTAGAAAGAAAAAGAAAGAACAGAGTAAACTAGAGAGAAAAGAGAGAAGAAGAAGAAAGAAAGAAAGAAAGAGGGGGAAGGAGTTTTGAGAAATTAAAACTAGAAACCTATCATCATCATCATATGAATCATCATCTTCTTCTAAGCAAAAGGGTATAATCCAATTTTAATTGTTGTTCTTCATTATTTTTATTCTCTATAAATAGGTTTTCATGATAAACTATAATTTGATGATCAATATGTGTTAGATTATGTATATAAACAATTATATATGAGTTATATGATAGTTTATGTGGTTTAATTCATATAAATATGATGAACATGAAGAAATTATGTTCATAGCAATTTACAGTGAACTAGTTTGAAAAATAATTTCTTAAATATTAAAAATTGTGTGTGATTATGCTATGATTATTAGAATTAAGTTTAGATTATGATAATATATCAAGAAACAAAATTAACATGCTTTGAATCATGTGGTTTGGGTTTAAAATGAACTCACAGTATTAGCTTTCTTCAAGAAAGCTTATCAATTGTGTTTTCTTCAAAATCATGAAAATTAGTGTTTTAATTATGTGTTGTGGTGTTTATGTATGTTAAAATCATGTTAGAAGTTTAAGATTTTATTTTCATAAAGTTTCATATACATTATGTTAGTTAAAATCGAACTTTGGTGCGAAGAAATAAGCCAAATTGACTTATTTCTCTGCACAGTTCGCGAGCCGGGGAACCCACCAGCAGGGGGCCTAGCCCCAGCGGGGCTTTTGGCCTAGCAACTCCCTCCCCAGAGGGGTTTACTGCTGTCCGGAGTAGTTTAAGTGTAGTAATGCAAACTGTTTTGAGCTCCTATAGTAAAACAAGCATAACTTTTTCATACAAACTCCGATTACGGCGGTTCAGGATGATTCGAAAAGATAATGAGTAGACCTACAACTGTTATTCTTTACATTTTTTGATTTGAATTCGTTAGAAGGGGTAAAAATGACCATCTTTGTGACTGATGTGTATTCGGAGACAATCGGAGGGCGTCGGACATGCACATACGCAAGTATAGTGCTGTCGACAATAAAAGATGTTGTTCTAAGTTATTAAACATGATTATTATAAAATATAATGTTGCTTAACATTAATCAATGATTTAATCATAACTATGTCGCTTAAACAAACGTTAAGTGTCGATTAAAAGAGAAGTATAAAGAAATATGAAACGAAGGTTAATTTAATTAATGTTAACAAATATTATACATCTAATGTGATGTAAAGACGAGGTTTAAGACTTAAATATATGTTAAGTGTATTAAAATAGAACGTAAGGAGAAGTAGAAAGGAAGTTTAACGTATAATAAATCGAATAAGCGATGAGGAGCCCTAACATGACTTACCACATAAATGGAATATTGTGTATCAAACCTAAATAAGATGATAGTAGATCGTAAGATCGTAAAGTAGAGTTACTTAAACGATTAGTAAGCATTGCTATGTGACTAATAAATGATGTGCATGATTATATATTGTGTAGGATACGTGAGTGGCAAATAGCTATAAGTTATTTTTCGGTAATTGGTAATCTACGATCAATGCAACTCTTTCAGTTCTTATTTGCTTTATAAATTTGGTAACTGATTGTGGTAATTTAGACTGTTGAATGTATGTGAAATTATAATTGATGCTTTATACTGTGAAAGTCAATTTATGACTAAACTGATTGGGTTATAGAACTCAATCTTTAATTGAGATGTGAAAATACAACATGCATGATATGTTTAGTTAAACGATTATGATGTATGAACTGAGAATGATATTATGTGCTTTGTGATGCAAGAAAACTGTTAGATCTTGCTGAGCTGTCAAGCTCAATCTTGCACATAATCATTTTTGCAGGTTAAGGATTCAAGGTAAGGCTATGTGCTACTTGAATGACATGGATCAGATTTCATGCATGAAGATTAAATATTTTAGTCAAAGTTGTTATTCCTATAAAACATGCTTAAGGTTCTGGAAGTGTACTTAATGGTTTATGATGTTTATTTTATATTGAGTTGTAAAGTTTGAGTTATCCGAAGTATAAAGGATATTGAATTGGGATATAAGGTTTTATATTATAACTTTGATGTAACGATTCATGAAATAAATTTGAATCAAAGATACGTAATGGTAAAGGTTGTGATTCAGGAAAATATAGAAAGAAAGATATAAAAGTTTTAATTATTCCGTATTTTTATTAAAGTTTAATACCGATTAATGATGTAAAGTTAGAAGTTTGATGTATTGTTAACGACTGGGGTCGAGGGTTGTATTGTATGAATTTTGTGGTAGTTACATCCTACATATTACATTACGTTTATAATATTGATTAGTTTCATAACCACAAAGTTTTACCGTCGAAATTCTCACCTAAGTTTAACATAACAACGTGGTTAATAAACTTAACTTGCTAACTAACCACATAACGTGAATCTAAACTCACAACATGCATATCACATGTGTATAACCTTTAAAGCATCACAATCATACCTCATGATAACAATACCTAATTCACACATAACTTGTTAATATGAGACTTCAAATTGTCTTATACACGTCAATAATATGTTATATTATTATTTTATACACTTAACATGTCATCAAATTCGTCACATTAAGTTAGCTTATCGTGTAACGCATAAAAACTACACAAAACAACGTTTTGGATAGCAAGAAAGCCCGCTGGGGCCGACATTTCTAAGCTAAATGTTCGAGGGGGCGAACATTCATGCTGGTGAAAAATCAGCACGCGAACTTGTGCAGGAAAAAGCCCAATATGGCATATTTCCTCGCAGCAAACTATGATTTTTGTACATATAATGTATATAAAATTTTATAAAACCATAACTTTAAACTTCTAACATGTTTTTAATATACATAAACACCACAACACATAATCAAAATCCTTAATTTAAAGATTTTGAAGAAAACACCATTGTTAAGCGTTCGTGAAGAAAATTAACACTGTGACTTTGTTTTTAAACCAAATCACATAATTCAAATAATATTTTATTCGTTTCTTAAGATATTATTATAATCTATGATCAATTTATATAACATATCACAATCAAGCACAAATTTTGATAGTTAAGAAACTATTTTTCAAATTAGTTCACTATAAATTGCTATGAACATGATTTTTTCATTTTCATCATATTTACATGAATTGAACCACATAAGCAATCATATGAAACATATATAAGCATGTTATAACACAAATTACATATTTATATGAATTCTATGGAAAACTCAATTTTTAGGGAAGTAAAAACAACTTTTTCATAAAGAACAAAATTTAAAATTAGATTATACGTTTGCTTTTAGAGAAAGAAGATGACTATGGCGATGAGGATGTTTTGATTCTTTGTTTTGATTTCTCAAAGCTCTTCTTTCTCTTCCTTCCTTCTTCTCTTTTTTCTCTCTAGCTCTCAGTTATTTCTAAGTCTCTATTCTTACTCTAACTCTAACTTACGTAGAATAGAAAACTGACAATATAGATATAATACATATAATTATATATATTATATAACTGAAAAATACTTAATATATAATATTTATAATATATCAGTTACAACTTTTTAAAACTTAAAAGCCATAAGGCTTTGTGACACCCCCAAATCTGGGTACTTCATTTTCACAAGATTTGGTGTCCACTTTATAACTAAAAAACAACTATTGCCCAATAATAAGGAATGCAAAATAAATTACAACCTTATATATAAATAAAAATTTTCCTTATAAAAGGATTACAACTTAATCAAATTAATTCCGGGGTTTGCTAACCTTACCATCAATAATAAATGCGAAAATAAATATCACATAAGAAAGTCTTATTACAGTCACATAATAATTCTTAAACAAGTCTTCACTTGTTCATTTTGTTCTTGCCCTTACTAGTCGATGGTGCGTCAACGCTTTCGACTTTAGCTGCAAGGGTTATATAATGCAAGAGTTAGCAAACAAAAGCTCACTTGGAAATACAACAATAATAGTGATGACATATATTGAATAACTTCAAAAGATTTGAATAACATGTCTTTCATCAATAATAAAGAATTGAATAATAATTTTTTCAACAAAGTTTAGAATTTTGAATATAGAAATTATCTGAGGGTCATAAGACCTTGAACTATGTCCTAGGTTATAAACATTTCTATTTAAAACCTTAAACATTCATTAGACTATATGGGCTCTTAACTCGTAGTTAGGGGGATCAGCCCTCCGTACCATGTATTGTGCACAAACATCTTAACGCTTTGTCATGGTAATCCCCTATTAAATAGAGTTGTTCATCTCAGTATTTAATAACAAGTCCGCACCAAGAAAGTTTGGTTTAGATAAGCTTCAAGGGTAATTTAGAGTTCAACTATCATCAACTAAGGAGTAGTTGAATCAACTTACAAGAACTTAAAATTCAATAATAAAAGAATTAAGAGTAACTATGAGTCATAATAATAGACATTATATTTAACAATCATGCTTTAGAAATAAACTTAAAGTATTTAAAAGATAATATGGACCTTGCTTGGACAATTAAGTCAAGGTCACAACAATTCAATCATGAACTTGCTCAATATAATAAGGATTAGAAAACTTGCATAAATGTAAAAGTAAGGTTTGAGATTAGAACACTTGTCTCGAGCGCAATCTAACAATTACTATCACGTTCCTTAATTAATCCTACATACACGTAATTACAATAGTAACATAAATTAGTTACTATATAACTAGTTCACATAACTAGTTATCCCATCTAAACTAACTTATTATTCTTAGGTTTAATTGTCAATTATCATATAACAATCAAATCATACAATCTTAATAATTAATCAAACTATTTGTTTAATTAAGTCATACTCAACTTATAAAATTAAGTCATATTTTCACATTATTTAAATTATAATTAATCAAATTATAATTTACCTTATACATTTCCTATTTACAAATTAATCATTTGAAATACATTAATGAATCACTTTAGCATCTTAATGTATGCCTAACATGTTATCAAGCACATCACATTAGGTTAGCATTTCATAATACGAACCAAAAGTCACATAACAAACAAACAAAATTTTCTCTTCGGCACCCCCCTCCCCCCGCCGGGGTGGGTGTTTTGGCCTTGACAGGCCCGCTGGGGCGGGCACCCTGCAGCGGAGAAAATTTTGTTCGCGAACTGTGCAGAGAAAAAGTCAATTTGGCTTATTTCTTCGCACCAAATTCTATTTTTAACTAACATATTGCATATAAACTTTATAGAAAACATAATTTAAAGCTTTTAACATGTTTTTAATATATATAATTATCATAACACATAATCAAAACTCTAAATTTCATGATTTTTGAAGAAAAGCCATTGATAAATGTTCTTGATGAAATTGAACACTGTGAGTTGGTTTTTAATCCAATTCACACAATTCAAAGCATATTGATTTTGTTTCTCATCATATTAACATAATCTACAATCAATTTATGCAATAACTTACAATTACATATGAATTTTGATTTTAAAGAACCAATTATTTTCAAAACAAGTTCACTGTAACTTTTGATGAACATGATTTCTTCATATTCATCTTGTGTACATGAATCTAATCACTTAAATTATTATACTAATCACATATAAGCATGGTATAACATAAATTGCATATAAAATTCATGCTTTCATTAATTTCATACTAAATTCATATATATACAGAGAACTAAAACTTGAAGAACATATAAATAAAATTCTAAAAACTACATGATAGGATTATACCCTTTGATTAGTGAGGAAGAAGATGATGGTATAGTTTGATTCTCTCAAAGCCTCTTCCCCTTTCCTCTTCTCCTTCTCTTTTCTTTTCTCTCTAGCTCTCTTCTCTGTTCTTTTTCTAACACTGACTAACTCTTCTTTGTTTTAACTAACGTGTAATATATATAATATAACTGACATATATTATACATATAATACATATAACTATATAATATACATAACTGTCAAATTGTTAATTCACATAATAAATACATCAGCTATAATTTTTGAAAATCAAAAGCCCTAAGGCTTTGTTTGGCAAAAATCTTTAATTTTAAAAAATAACTTTTTAGTAGTTAAGGTCATGTTTGGTAAAACAGGGTTAAAATAGGTGTAAGGGCCTAGTTTGACAAAACTCTTTAAAAATAGTTTTAAGGGCCTTGTTTGGTAAAACTAATTTAAAAAAAACCTTTTAATTTACTTAATAAATCCTTAAACACACACTTTCAATGTTACACTTTATTTAATTAAATCCCGTCATCTAATTTAATTAAATTAAAGCTAACATTAATAAATTAAAAAACATTTGTCATATAACAATTATAATTACTCGCTAATCATAATCTTATGTACCAATTATCACATAATATTCATTTAATTTATTTATCTCAATTAAATTAAACTATACCATAAAATCATTACACATCAATTAAATTAACATTTATTTAATTAACATATTACACTTAATTAAATTACTCCACAACAATCACATAAATTATTTATTTAACTCAATAAAAATTTTCATTCGTTACAGGCTTGTTTGGCAAAAACTCTTTAAATTTAAAAACAGATTTTTAGGGCTAAGGCCTTGTTTGATAAAACAAGATTAAAACAGATTTAAGGGCCTTGTTCGAAAAAATTAATTTAAAATCGTTTTAATTTATTTTAATAACTCATTTAACAAATAGTTTTCAATGTCACACTTTATCTAATTAAATCTTACTATCCCAATTTAATTAAATACAAGCTAACATCAATTAACTAAATAAAATTATCACATAATACTAAATTGCTACACAATTATAATTTACTTATTAATCATAATTCATGTAACAATTTAGTAAATCTTTATTAACAAATGCCACATAATATTCATTTAATTTAATTATCTCAATTCAATTGGAATTACACCACAATTTATTAAACATCAACTTAGTTAACATATTGCACTTAATTTAATTACTCCATACATAATCGCCTTAATTATTTATTTAACTCAATAAATAAATCAATTAAAATATTTATTTAATTCAATTAATATAAAAAATTATCGTTTGTTACAGTCTAGGACGCAGTATTCATTTCCAACTTGTGACACCCCCAAACCCGGGTACTTCATTTCCACGGAATTTGGTGTTCACTATCTAAATAAAACATAACTACTGCCCATAAATAAGGAATGTAAAACAATTTACAACCTTTATTAATAAATAAAATCTTCGTTATAAAAAGGATTACAACCCTGTCCAAATACATTCTCAGGGTTATCCAACCTTAACATCAACAAATGCGGAAAATAAAGCATCACATAATAAAATTTATGTCTTAATACAAATCACATCATAAATATTTAAACAAGTCTTCAGTTGTTAATCTTGCTTTTGCCTTTACTAGTTGACGGTTCGTCAACTCTCTCAACTTTGGCTGCAATAGTTATATAAATACAAGAGTGAGCAAACAAAAGCTCACTTGAAATAACAATCAATAGTGATGACATAGTATTGAATAGCTTCAACTGAATTAAATAATATTTTACTCATCGATAATCAAGAATTGAATATATAGTTTAGAATTCATCTGAGGGTCATAGGACCTTGAACAATCGTTAAACTATATGGACTCTTAACTCGTACTTAGGGGGATCAACCCTTCGTATCATGTATTGTGCATAAACATCCTAACGCTTTTGCATGGTAATCCCCTATTACTAAGGTTCATCTCAGTTTTTCATTAACAAGTCTGCACCAAAGAAAGTTTGGTTTGGATAAGCTCGAAGGGTAATTTGGAGTTCAACTATCATCAACTAAGGAGTAGTTGAATCAACTTACAATAAATAAGAATTCAATAATAAAAAAATTATAGAATAACTTATGCTTTAGAATTTAGCTTAAAGCATTTGAAAATTCAATAAAACCTTGCTTGAATAATTAAGTTAAGGTTATATTAAGTCGATAAGGAACTTCAATAATATACTCGCTCAATATGGAATTTAGAGAATAAAATAACTTTTCATAAACGTAACAAGAAAGAATAGAACAACTTGCTCAATAAAAGTAAAGTTTGAGTTTAGAACACTTGCCTCTTGCACAAGCTACAATTTACAATCATGTTCCACAATTATCCTACATATTACATTACGTTTACAATATCGATTAGTTTCATAACCACTACGTTTAACCGTTGAACTTCTCACTTAAGTTCAACTGAACAACGTGGTTCGTAAACTTAACTTGCTAACTAACCACATAACGTGAATCTAAACTCACAACATACATATCACAAGTGTATAACCTTTTAAACCATCTCAATCATACCTCATGATAACAATAACTAATTCATACATAACTTGTTAATATGAGACTTCAAATTATTTTATACATGTCAATAATATGTTATATTATTGTTTTATACACTTAACATGTCATCAAATTCATTACATTCAATTAGTTCATTATGTTAGGACTTAAAAGACACAACACAAAATTTTGGACAGCAGGAAAGCCCGCTAGGGCGAACATTTCTAGGCTAAATGTCCGAGGGGGCGGACATTCATGTTGGTGAAAAATCAGCACGCGAACTTGTGCAGGAAAAAGCCCAATTTGGCTTATTTTCTTGCACCAAACTCAGATTTTTGTACAAATAATGCATATAAAATATTATAAAATCATAAAGTTAAACTTCTAACATGTTTTTAATGTACATAAACACCACAACACATAATCAAAACTCTTAATTTAATGATTTTGAAGAAAACACCATTGTTAAGCGTTTTTGAAGAAAATTAATACTGTGACTTTGTTTTTAAACCAAATCACATAATTCAAATCATGTTTTGTTCGTTTCTTAACATATTATTATAATTTATGATCAATTTACATAACAATCAAGCACACATTTTGATATTTAAGAAACTATTTTTCAAATTAGTTCACTATAAATTGCTATGAACATGATTTCTTCATGTTCATCATATTTACATGAATTGAACCACATAAACAATCATATGAATCATATATAAGCATGTTATAACACAAATTACATATTTATATGAACTTCATGGAAAACTCAATTTACAGAGATGTAAAATCAACTTTTTCATGAAGAACAAAATTTAAAATTAGATTATACCTTTACTTCTAGAGAAAGAAGATGAATATGGTGATGAGGATGTTTTGATTTCTCAAAGCTCTTCTTCCTCTTCCTTCCTTCTTCTCTCTTTTATCTCTAGCTCTCTGTTATTTCTAACTCTCTATTCTTACTCTAACTCTAGCTTACGTAGAATAGAAAACTGACAATATAGATATAATACATATAATTACATATATTAGATAACTAAAAAATACTTAATATACAATATTAATAATATATCAGTTACAACTTTGTAAAACTCAAAAGTCATAAAGCTTGTTTGACAAAAAAATTTAAAATTTAAAAACAGATTTTTAGGACTAAGGATTTGTTTGGTAAAACAAGATTAAACCAGATTTAAGGGCCTTGTTTGACAAAACTAATTTAAAAATCTTTTAATTTATTTTAATAACTCATTTAACACATAGTTTTCAATGTCACGCTTTATCTAATTAAATCTTACTATCCCAATTTAATTAAATACAAGCTAACATCAATTAACTAAATAAAATTGCCACATAATACTAAATTGTTATACAATTATAATTTACTTATTAATCATAATTCATGTAAAAATTTAGTAAATATTTCTTAACAAATGTCATAAAATATTCATCTAATTTAATTATCTCAATTCAATTAGAACTACACCACAATTTATTAAACATCAACTTAGTTAACGTAATGCACTTAATTTAATTACTCCATATATAATCACCTTAATTAAGTATTTTACTCAATAAATAAATTAATTAAAATATTTATTTAATTCAATTAATATACAAAATTATCGTTTGTTACAGTCCAGGACGCATTATTCATTTCCAACTAGTGACACCCCCAAATTCGGGTATTTCATTTCTACGAAATTTGGTGTTCACTATATAAATAAAAAATAACTACTGCCCATAAATAAGGAATGTAAAACAATTTACAACCTTTATTAATAAATAAAATCTTCTTTATAAAAAGGATTACAACCATGTCCAAAAACATTCCCAGGGTTATCTAACCTTAACATCAACAAATGCGTAAAATAAAACATCACATAATAAAATTTATGTCTTATTACAAATCATATCATAATTATTTAAATAAGTCTTCACTTGTTAATCTTGCTTTTGCCTTTACTAGTTGACGGTTCGTCAACTCTCTCAACTTTGGCTGCAATGGTTATATAAACGCAAGAGTGAGCAAACAAAAGATCACTTGAAAATAACAATTAATAGTGATGACATAGTATTGAATAGCTTCAACTGAATTGAATAATATCATTCATCGATAATCAAGAATTGAATATATAGTTTAGAATTCATCTGAGGGTCATAAGACCTTGAACTATGTCCAGGTGTAAGTATTTATACTTAGACCTTTAACAGTCGTTAGACTATATGGACTCTTAACTCGTATTTAGGGGGATCAGTCCTTCGTACCATGTATTGTGCACAAACAGCTTAACACTTTCGCATGGTAATCCCCTATTACTAGGGTTAATCTCAGTTTTCATTAACAAGTCTGCACCAAAAAATGTTTGGATTGGATAAGCTCGAAGGGTAATTTGGAGTTCAACTATCATCAACTAAGGAGTAGTTGAATCAACTTACAATAAATAAGAATTCAATAATAAAAGAATTATGGAATAACTTATGCTTTAGAATTTAACTTAAAACATTCGAAAATTCAATAAAACCTTGCTTGAACAATTAAGTCAAGGTTACATTAAGTCAATAAGTATTTTCTACTTAGACCTTTAACAGTCGTTAGACTATATGGACTCTTAACTCGTACTTAGGGGCATCCGCCCTTCGTACCATGTATTGTGCACAAACATCTTAAAGCTTTCGCATGGTAATCCCCTATTACTAGGGTTCATCTCCGTTTTCATTAACAAGTCTGCACCAAAGAAAGTTTGGATTGGATAAGCTCGAAGGGTAATTTAGAGTTCAACTATCATCAACTAAGGAGTAGTTGAATCAACTTACAATTAATAATAATTAAATAATAAAAGAATTATGGAATAACTTATGCTTTAGAATTTAACTTAAAGCAATTAAAAATTCAATAAAACATTACTTGAACAATTAAGTCATGGTTACATTAAGTCGAAAGGAACTTCAATAATATACTCGCTCAATATAGAATTTAGAGAATATAATAACTTTTCATTAACGTAACAACAAAGTATAGAACAACTTGCTCAATAAAAGTAAAGTTTGAGTTTAGAACACTTGCCTCTTGCACAAGCTAAAATTTACAATCACATTCCATAATTATCCTATATATTACATTACGTTTATAAAAGCGATTAGTTTTATAACCACTACGTTTAACCGTTGAACTTCTCACTTAAGTTCAACTTAACAACGTGATTCGTAAACTTAACTTGCTAACTAACCACATAACGTGAATCTAAACTCATAACATGCATATCACAAGTGTATAACCTTTTATACCATCTCAACCATACCTCATGATAACAATAACTAATTCACACATAACTTGTTAATATGAGACTTCAATTTATCTTATACATGTCAATAATATATTATATTATCGTTTTATGCACTTAACATGTCATCAAATTCATTACATTCAATTAGTTCATCATGTTAGGACCTAAAAGACACCACACAAAATTTTGGACAGCAGGAAAGCCCGCTGGGGCGGACATTTCTAGGCTAAATGTCCGAGGGGGTGGATATTCAAGTTGGTGAAAAATCATCACGCGAACTTGTGCAGGAAAAAGCCTAATTTGGATTATTTACTCGCACCAAACTCAGATTTTTGTACATATAATGTATATAAAACATTATAAACCATAAATTTAAACTTCTAACATGTTTTTAATATACATAAACACCACAACACATAATCAAAACCTTTAATTTAATGATTTTGAAGAAAACACCATTATTAAGCGTTCTTGAAGAAAATTAACACTGTGAATTTATTTTTAAACCAAATCATATAATTCAAATCATGTTTTGTTCGTTTCTTAACATATTATTATAATCTATGATTAATTTACATAACATATCACAATCAAGAATAAATTTTGATATTTAAGAAACTATTTTTCAAATTAGTTCCATGTAAATTGCTATGAACATGATTTCTTTATATTCATCATATTTACATGAATTGAACCACATAAACAATCATATCAAGCATATATAAGTATGTTATAACACAAATTACATATTTATATGAATTCTATGTAAAACTCAATTTTTAGAGAAGTAAAAACAACTTTTTCATGAAGAACAAAACTTAAAATTAGATTATACCTTTGCTTCTAGAGAAAGAAGATGAATATGGTGATGAGGATGCTTTGATTCTTTGTTTTGATTTCTCAAAGCTCTTCTTCCTTTTTCTTCCTTCTTCTCTCTTTTCTCTCTAGCTCTCTATTCTTACTCTAACTCTAACTTACGTAGAATAGAAAACTGACAATATAGATATAATACGTATAATTACATATATTGTTTAACTAAAAAATACTTAATATACAATATTAATAATATATCAGTTATAACTTTTTAAAACTCAAAAGCCATAAAGCTTGTTTGGCAAAAACTCTTTAATTTTAAAAAACAGATTTTTAGGGCTAAGGCATTGTTTGGTAAAACAGGATTAAAACAGATTTAAGGGTCTTGTTGGGCAAAACTAATTTAAAACTGTTTTAATTTATTTTAATAAATTATTTAACACATAGTTTTTAATGTCACGCTTTATCTAATTAAATCTTACTATCTCGATTTAATTAAATACAAGTTAACATCAATTAACTAAATAAAATTACTACATAATACTAAATTGCTACACAACTGTAATTTTCTTATTAATCATAATTCATTTAACAATTTAGTAAATCTATATTAACAAATGACACATAATATTTATCTAATTTAATTATCTCAATTCAATTAGAACTACACCATAATTTATTAAACATCAATTTAGTTAACATATTGCACTTAATTTAATTACTCCATACATAATCACCTTAATTATTTATTTAACTTAATAAATAAATCAATTAAAATATTTATTTAATTCAATTAATATACAAAATTATTGTTTGTTACAGTCCAGGACGCAGTATTCATTTCCAACTTGTGACACCCCCAAATCCGGGTACTTCATTTTCACGGGATTTGGTGTTCACTATGTAAATAAAATATAACTACTTCTCATAAATAAGGAATGTAAAACAAATTACAACCTTTAAAAATAAATAAAATCTTCCTTATAAAAAGGATTACAACCCTGTCCAAAAATATTCCCAAGGTTATCTAACCTTAATATTAACAAATGCAAAAAATAAAACATCACATAATAAAATTTATGTCTTATTACAAATCATATCATAAATATTTAAACAAGTCTTCACTAGGTAATCTTGGTTTTGCCATTACTAGTTGATGGTTCGTCAACTCTCTCATCTTTGGCTGCAATGGTTATATAAATGCAAGAGTGAGCAAACAAAATCTCACTTGAAATAACAATCAATAGTGATGACATAGTATTGAATAGCTTCAACTGAATTGAATAATATTTTATTCATCGATATTCAAGAATTGAATATATAATTTAGAATTCATCTGAGGGTCATAAGACCTTGAACTATGTACCAGGTGGTAAGTATTTCTACTTAGAACTTTAACAGTCGTTCGACTATATGGACTCTTAACTCGTACTTAGGGGGATCAGTCCTTCGTACCATGTATTGTGCACAAACATCTTAACGTTTTCGCATGGTAATCCCCCATTACTATGGTTCATCTTAGTTTTCATTAACAAGTCTGCACCAAAGAAAGTTTGATTTGGATAAGCTCGAAGGGTAATTTGGAGTTCAACTATCATCAACTAAGGAGTAGTTGAATCAACTTACAATAAATAAGAATTCAATAATAAAAGAATTATGGAATAACTTAAGCTTTAGAATTTAACTTAAAGCATTTGAAAATTCAATAAAACCTTGCTTGAACAATTAAGTCAAGGTTACATTAAGTCAATAAGGAACTTCAATAATATACTTGCTCAATATGGAATTTAGAGAATAAAATAATTTTTTATAAATATAACAAGAAAGGATAGAACAACTTGCTCAATAAAAGTAAAGTTTGAGTTTAGAACACTTGCCTCTTGCACAAGCTACAATTTACAATCATGTTCCATAATTATCCTAAATATTATATTACGTTTACAATATCGATTAGTTTCATAACCACTACGTTTAACCGTTGAACTTCTCACTTAAGTTCAACTTAACAACGTGGTTCGTAAACTTAACTTGCTAACTAACCACATAACATGAATCTAAACTCATAACATGCATATCACAAGTGTATAAGCTTTTAAACCATCTCAATCATACCTCATGATAACAATAACTAATTCACACATAACTTGTTAATATGAGACTTCAAATTGTCTTATACATGTCAACAATATGTTATATTATCGTTTTATACACTTAACATGTCATCAAATTCATTACATTCAATTAGTTCATCATTTTAGGACCTAAAAGACACAACACAAAATTCCGAACAGCAGGAAAGCCCGTCGGGGCGGACATTTCTAGGCTAAATGTCCGAAACCCTCATGGTTAACTCACTCTAATTAAATAAATAATAATAATCAACTATCACATAGTTAATTACATCACACACATACTCACATAATTAAATTAATTACGTATTTAGCTAAATTATAATTAAACAATTATAATTTAAACACTTAATCTAATTATAATTACTCAATTATAATTACCTCTTAAATTATCACCAATTCATAATTAATAATTAATTAAACTATATCGTGCATTATAATTACACAAATCATAATTAATCATGCAATTTTTAAATTTTAAATCCATAATTAAACATGCATCAAATTATAATTACATAAATTATAATTTAATTTAACATCTAATTGATTAAAATAAATCAACTAATATCATGCTTTAAACTAAGCATTACTTTTAATTATAAAGAATCAGTTTATAATTTAAAAATAACTCATAGAACAATTATAATTTAACAATTCAAATATTATTTTAAGATTTACAACTTCATTTTCTATATTTTTCTTTTTAAATACGACATTGTCAAACTCATGTTAACATGTTATAGTAATACATGATCATTCATAAAATAATTAAATTAGGCTCCAAAATAACTCTGCACAAGTAAACTAGCATCACTGCCTCTGCACTAAACATGGCGCAGCTAGCTGCCTTAAAATCGGCGCAGCTGCGCAGGGGATGAATCAGGGAAGGGCAAGTGGCGCAGCTGCGCTGCTCCTGGCCTTGCCGCCGACACAGCTGCGCAGCAACACGGCCAGACGCAGACAGTTGCGACCCTCTGCTTTATCGAACAACCCAAACAAGCCAACAAACTCAAAAATATAGCAACATAGACAATATAATTCATACCCATGCCTTAATACTCATGCTATAACCACTACCACTCATCAAATTTGTCCAAACAACGAGAATCAAAAGTTTTAAAAACTCGATTTTGACATTTTACAAAAACTCCTATATTTTCTAAAAACCATTCACTGTAACTTTAATTCTCAACCAATTCAAGTTACCACGCATGTAATCTCCTCATAAATGAATACAACATCATAACCAATTCTAAACATGAACATTAACATATACGAATTCCATAATTTTCATTCTAAAATTGGTCAAAACCGTATGAGCACATAAGAACATAAATTCCTATTAAAACATACTCCAATATCAATTTGGTTTTTCTGAAATTTCTTTAAAGCATATAACCCACTACAGCAACACATAACTACAATCTACATATATAACATTCATGTTTATATAATCTCATGAAAACTTATTTTTAACAGAGGACAAACACACAAAACATATAACGGAGTTTCATAATAATTAGAAATTCTAGATGATACCTTTTTTCTAATGGGTTGACGAAGAAAATAATACGAGTTTGATTCTAGGAATTCTTCTTCCTCCTTGCTCTTCTTCTCCAACTCTTCTATGCTTTCTCCTTTCTTCTCAGCTCTTAGACTTAGGCTTAGGACAGTTCACGTAGTATAGACTAACGTAGAATAAAACTGACATAATATAATATAATACGCGTACTAACTATACTTAATACACTAATTAAATTATCAGTTACATAAGTTTTAAAATTTAAAAAGCCTTAAGGCTTTGTTTGGCCAAACCTCTTTAATTTTAAAAAAAATAGATTTTAGTCACCAAGGCCATGCTTGGTAAAATATGTTTAAAACAAATACAAGGGCCTTGTTTGGAAAAATAATTTAAAAACAATTTTCTTTATTTAGATAATTTATTTACACATATTTTAAATGTCACATTTTAATTAACTAAATATTGAACATTCTTATTTAATCAATTAAAATCAATTAACCACAAAAAATAATTTGTCACATAATTATAATTACTCGCTAATTACAATTCATGTAACAACATACATTTCATCTAATTTAATTCTTTCAATTAAATTAGAACTATAATATAAAATTAATATATACACATCAATTAAATAACATTCATTAAATTAATATGTAACACTTAATTAAATCACTCTCATAATTCACGTAATTTATTTATTTAACTCCATAAATAAATCACATAAAATATTTATTTAACTCAATAAATGTTTAAAATTAAATATAAAAATCTCATTTGTTACAGGCTTATGTGCATACTACTTTCAACCAGGTCTTCCACTGAAAGTAGTATGCACACAAGCCAATCATGTATGATAATAAAGCATATACTTTGTAACAATCTTATCCATTTATTAATAAAAAATTATTTATATAAAGGCGTTTATATTATCTACACCATGCTGTTATATTTAAATGCGATAAACCTATAGTTTTAAGAAATACTTTTAGAATCATGATGATGATCATGCTAATGAGATCTAAATTCTTAGATAGCTTAAAACTAAAATAGTTTTCAATCGATAGATTACTAAATAGGAGATTAGTGAATCCAGATAGAGTGGTACATATGTTGCTTGCTCTTTGGAAGAGGATGATCGATCTCATGATTATTTGTGTGGAGACACTAAAGCAAGTATGTAGGTGCTTATTAGAGAATAAGTACACTGAACGTGGCTCGCTAAGGAATACCTAATGGAGTTTTACTCGCCTATCAATAGGAATTCCTTTAGTGATAGTAGTATTAGTAATCCTTAGACTTGAGATCATCATAGTATCTTATGTATGATGAGTTATACTTCGACATGTCCCTTAAGACTCTGAGGGTATATCAAAAGGTATGCTTGGGTATAATTAATTATACATGAAGATAATGAATGATCAATAAAAGATCTACCACTTCTAGTAAAAGAAGTAAATGACCTATGTGATTCGATAAATGATAACTCAGTAGTGCTTGGCCAAGGCAGAATGAAATTAGAAAGTAGTTTCTAATTTGCATTATCGGAGTTTGTGCATTTAGAATCGGAATACATATAATTAAATAAAATAAGACTTGATAGTAAATCCATGTCTTATATTTAATTGGGACATTGTATGTTAGAAGGAATGAATTGTACGGTAACTATTTACTAAAAGGTTCTTTTATGATTAATGTTGAAATCTATATTATTTGGAAAGTCGTTGAGCGCTAAGGGGGCTTCCTTTATTGTAGAATAAATATTTATTTAAATGAATTAATAGTTAATTTATTTATTTATATAAAATTAGAATTTCTTTGATTAATTTTTTCACAATCGGTTTAATATGGAGAACCTAAAGGGTCACACCATAAAAGGATAAATATTTATTTAAGAAGTAAATTGCATAATTGTAATAATAAGTTAAGTGTATTTAATTTAATCTAAGGTGATAGAATAAATTTATTATCTTAATATTTATTATTCAATATTTTAGAAATATTAAATATGAATTAATAAGAGGAGTCTTATTATTATTACTATTATTATTAATTTGAATTCCTAAGGAAGTTTATGAATTAATTAATAAAAGTACTCTCCCATATTCCTAATAAGATTAGGAGGTAAATTAATTAAAAGAATTTAATTAATTGCTCCTAATAAGATTAGGAATCCTAATTAATTAAAAAAGTTTAATTAATTAATATGAAACCAAAATTCTAAAATGGTTAGGAGGGTTTCCTACATCTATAAATAAGTGGAGTTTTATTTTGATTAAGGACTAATGCAATTTCAATTGTTGGGAGAGCACACATTTTCTAGAGAGAGAAAAAATTAGGGTTTTGCCAATAACCCACCTTCTTAATATTTGTTAATCCTTGGTGGATCACCTCTAAAGGCTAAACACTTGGGTGGCTGACGTTGATCAAAGGAAGGAATCACACCTGGTAGATTCAAGTTAAACAAGGAAAGGATTGCTCGTACCTGATGTGACGGCCC
The DNA here is from genome assembly GCA_020205555.1 of Panax stipuleanatus. Lineage (NCBI taxonomy): Eukaryota > Viridiplantae > Streptophyta > Magnoliopsida > Apiales > Araliaceae > Panax > Panax stipuleanatus. The sequence goes on along the minus strand of CM035123.1, from coordinate 44,721,529 downwards.
CAAATTCTCTACCTTTCCTGTAGCAGATTTGGTGCTCACGTAAATATTCTATAAGACAATAACTTCTATAAATCCAAAATTCACAGTATCCCAATCAGTTAAGAGTTCTCGTCAGAACAATTATCATATCTGGATACCCTCACTTGGATGTATAGATTTATGATCTTACAGATATTTCTTACATATCGATAATTCCTATCTATCTGACATTCACAGTAAAATGATGAGATTGTTCTTGGAACTGAGGAGCGACCTCAGTGATTACAGAACTTCCAAGATCATTCAATACCCTCATTCAGATGTATAGTTCATATAGATACTGTACTTCTTCCTGTGTTCTAGAAAGGTAAAAACTAAGCAATTGATAAAAGATAATAATATATTACATATTCTTAAATTGGTTTACAATAAATCCAAACTTACTATTACATCAAAGTTCCCAAGGATATAACCAAAATTTATATTAACCGAGTTGTTCCATCTACATGATTGAACTTTGGAACTTTGGATAGGTCAGCTAAAGCTGCAAAGGAAAAGGATAATTGCAAGGATGAGCTATGTGACGCCCCCAGAATAGGTCCAGTCAACCCAACCCATTCTGAGTCGCCAAATACATGGTACATAATTCAAATACAATCTTTTATATCACACGGTCGTGCAAAATACGACCACACAACTGTGAGTGTCAATACAAATATGTAAAAAATATTAACATTCAAACTAAGTCCTCATTACAATTATTGTCACACTATTTATTAGAAATAGTGAGGACTACTACTGCTCTAACTTGGATCATCATTCTGTCCCCCGACTAGTTCCTGCGACATTCTCATTTCTTGAGGAGGACAATAGATGAAAAGGGTGAGCTCAACTAGCCTAGTAAAGAATATTATGACTAAGATAATGGAAAATAAATTATCGTTAGTCTTCAACAATTCAGATAAAATATTATTGACAACAAGTTTTAGATCAATATTCGCAGCGAAAATAACAATTCGTTAGAAGAGTTAAGTAGAGAATGAAGTCTACTATCTTCTATGATTTAAAAGTCCATCATCAATATTTTATCCCTGTAATATCAACCAATATACATCTCGAATCAAATATTCATCTTTGCACTACAGGCAAAAGATATTCATTTGTATCACCAGTGGTCATGTTCATCTCAACACCTGTTCATCTTTGCACTACGGGCCAAAGATATTCATTAGGTAATCATTCATCTTTGCTCTACAAGCCAAAGATATTCAGTTATATCACCATTTAGGACTGAGGATGATAAAAAATAATATAAACAACGAATCCAATGAGATAAATGACAGAGATTAGGGATTCGTAATTTAGTTTATCCAAGTTCAAAAATATTCATAATAATACTTTGTGGAGCAAAATTCAAGAATAAGGATCAAAACATGGATCCAATCAAAGATAAGAACCTTAACAAGCAACTTGGACAAATAGAAGAAAATTTAATTTTTTCGTGAATAGTGCCGTATACATGAATAGTAACTCCGACGGAAAAAGTAAGAATTTTATAATAAAATCCATGACAATATTTTGGTATAATGATATTAAAAAGAATAACATCGTTTACGAAAGAAAATAACACCTTTACCTTAACAGGAGAGTAGTTTTGACCGGAATATCGGATATTATGTGGATAAAAACTTGCACTGTTATCAACACTCAAAGTATCTAAATACTCACAAGAAATACGCTCGATATTATAGAGAGAAAATTTTCTTATTCTGGTGTGATTTTCATTTCTAACTAAGCACCCTATTTATAGGAAAATGACAGGACACCAATATAGACTTTTGAAACCAACGGAACATTTATTCAAGCACCCATCTTTGAAAATTTAGTAGCCACCTTTGAACAAAATTCAACCACATGTTTATATAATATATATATATATATATATATATATTAAAATATTTATTTTCGAAGCTTTAATAATTCATAATAAATAGCCCTTTTTAACAGAAAAATACGAATTTTATGTCCTTTTTATATGAAATTTAATTCTCTACAACTTTGTAGAAGGAAGTTTTTCCAAATTTTCAACGTAAAATGGCCGAAATCCACAAACAGATGATTTTCCATACCAAAATACTGATAAAAACACCTCAGCACTAATTCCTTCTTGTATATCCACAAAATAAATATTTCCTTATCATATAAATTAATAATTAATTATTCACAAATAATATTACAGAACTACAATATTGACAACCAGGTCGTTCCCAGGAAAGAGGGGGCTTTCCAATAAAAATTTCTCCTTACTGGCGCGCAATTAGATTAACCTAACCCCTTTCCTATACGGAACTTCCTTAGACATTGCCAATAATGATATCTAATAATATTATTCAAATAATATGAATTATTGATTTGATAATTTGAAATACTGTGCAATAATAATTATTGAATCAATAATATAAAATATTAACGTAGCAATTATTGATATAAAATATCAACGTAGCAATTATTGAACCAATAAAATATTATGCAATTATCAATGTAGCAATTATTGAATTAATAATATAAAATATTAAACAGTAATTACTGTATCAATTATTGAGTAGTGACTTATTACGTAAGAATCAATAATTAGAATTACTGTGCAATACCGTGTGCTACTGTGCAACAACGCGTATTACTGTATTTTTATCACCGGGGATTTCAACAGTTTAACGGTAACAGTTTTATCGTTATTTATAAAAAGATTATTTCTGTCGCTTTCTATATCCGACAGTTATTCCGTCATGGGACCCACAAATGGCTACGCGGTCGTACGAATATTCCCCGACAATAAGAATATTCCACGACCAAACGAATATTCCCCGACAACAATGAATATTTTATAATCACTTGCTCATTTTGAAATATTTGCGCATTTTACCCACAACTTACTACATTAATTAAATCAACCCCTTATTATTTCAAAATAATATATAAAGAAAATTAAATCTTAATTTATAAAATTTGGGGTCTTACAAGCTACAGAAAGCTCAGCAAGTTTTTAACAAGTTGTATATTATACTCACACTGAATCTGAATTGAATGAACATATAGTTCAGAGTTTTTCCACATATATATACTGAGTCCATCCAATACGAGCTACTGTCAGTCATAAAGACTTAGCCACCCGAGTTGATTCGGTCAACCACACCGCATTCCTAAGAGTCATAAAGACTTATAGGAGTTCTGTTCGGATATCTCATAGTTGATCAGCCTAATCATATCCTAGGAGTATGCATATCATTCTACCAATTTAACAAGGTCAGTATTTTTTTAACTGCCTGTAATTAAAACCCAGGGTAAGTATTATAACTACCCATAATTGTAAACCAAGGTCAGTACTATAACTGCCCATATAATCTCGGGACAAGTATCAGTATATATATGTACCAAACAATATTGGTTTTTACAATAGTTTATACTTTGATATCAAATCAAACATATTTTACGCAAACAATAGCTCATTTGGTTTGTTATGCTTGAATAATAAGCAATAACCTTTTTCAAATCACAAATATCACGAATAATATTTATAACAAGTTCATATATCATTATATATCACTTTCATTTAATATAGAAATTAAATGAAGTTAGAAAACTTGCCTGCTACGATGATTACCGCTAAGCAATCTAATTTAATCTCTTAGAGAAGACCTATCATTAATAAGATTGATCTTTCAATCAGCATAACTTATCTTAATTCAACTAATCTTAAAATAAGTTATCTAACATTTAATCACATAATCAAACATTAGATAATTCCTTAATTTTTAGTAATATAATCATTCTTTGATAATATTTTAATTATTTAATCATTATCTTAAGACTCTTGTCTAATATTATTAATCATTTAATAATATTTTATTTACTTCTTAATTTTATTAACCCTTTAATAATATCTTTAATCCTTTATAGATATTATTAATCATTTAATAACATCTTAATTATTATTAATCTTTTAATAATATTTTAATTACTTAATAATATTATTAATCATTTAATAATATTTTATCTATTTATAAATATTATTAATCCTTTAATAATATTTCAATCACTTACTAATATTATTAATTATTAAAAATATCTTAATTAACTTCTAATATTATTAATCATTTAATAATATTTTAATTTAATATTATTAATCATTTAATAACAATTTTATTTTATTTAATATTATTAATTATTTAATAATATTTTAATTTAAACTTATAAACAATTAATTTTAATTGTTACCATTTACTAATTCATTTATTTATTAAACCTAAAATGCCATAAATATAATATTTTATCAAGAATGACAAAAAAACTCTTATAAAGTATTATTATATCATATAATGATCATTCAATCATTAAAATTATATTTTCAAGTTTTTTAACTCAATATAACTTAATTTTCTCATTTATTCTTATCTCATTTAAAGGCATAAAAAATACCAAACTAACTTATTATTTTTTTATATTATGGGTAATATCAGTATATGATATTTTAGTTACAAAATAATTTTCTTACAATTTTCCAAATTTGTTTGCTATTTTTAAATAGGCTAAAACTGTCCAAAATAGCAATATTTATCATAAATTATCCAATTGTCCAACAATTCTGAAATTCATACGGTAGCTACAAACTATACAAAACAGTGTCATGCAAAAATTTCAAATTTTTCTGAGTTGAACTCACTGAGTTATTATATTTTTCGTTTAAAATCACACTTTCTTGTAAAATCCATATCTCCCTTTCTAGACATCGAAAAATCCCCATCTTCGGACAGGACCTAGTTAACTTGATATAGTATCATACCAAAAAAGGCCGGATTTTTCAGAGCAATAAAACTATCCGAAACAGCCTTCACCAAAAATGGCCAGAAAACTCATTTGATTTTTCTAGATTTTTGTCGGCAGGGAGTGTTTTACGAAAAATGACACTACGGTTGATTCGTTTAACATTTTTGAGTTCTACCACTTGGGTTCATCAGATAACGCATGTATCTAACTCACCTCTTTGAAGGATCACAAAAATAATTTGTAGATTTTAATAGAACCTCAAAGTGGACTGATTTTTCAAGATTTTTGATCAAGAAAACTGTTTTGGTTTTCTTTTGATTTCCAAGCTTTTCAACACTTAAAATGGTAAGATCTAAACATGAAACATCATAAAACATGTATAACTAAGGTTCTAGGATTCAAGATTACAAACTCATGATTTGGTTCAACACAATCAAAATAATATACATAAACTTAGTAAGGATTTATACCTTGACTTCTTCTTCTTCTTCTTCTCTCCTCCTCTTCTCCCATCATCCATGGCTACCCTCTCTCTCTCCTTTCCTCTTCCATATTCGGGTGGTATGTGAGAATGAGAGAAAATAATAATTATCTTTCTCTTTCTTTCTTTTTTTCTTTTGTTTTGTTTAGTTAGTGTATTAAATTAAGACCAAGGCTAAAGTAGTCTTTAACCATCAATAGGAAAGGGCAAAATGGTCTTTAAGTCATTTCAAGGAAGTTTTCTGAAAATTTCTTAACAGGACATATTGGTCATAATCAATTTTCTTTAAGGACAAAATTGTCATTTTACTACAATTAGGAAATTTCCTAGAAATTTCCTTCAAGGATGCCATGGTCATTAATAAATTTCTTTTGGGCAAAATTGTCATTTCCCTATTACTAGGAATTTTCCTAGCAATTTCCTTCCTAGGACATAAAAGTCATTAATAATCTTCTGTTAGGGCAAAATAGTCATTTCTAAAATATCCACCAGGTGACATCATTATGATGACATCATCTTTGTGTTTCTTTAAGAATGATGTCATGCTTGCATCATCCCTTCTCTGATTGGTTGATTTAAGTTCACATGGATTGAAGGGTATTTTGGTAATTTCCTCTATACTGAGGGTAATTTAGTAATTTTCTAATTAATTTTAAGGGTAATTTAGTCATTTCACATATTTTTCTTAAATTTTGATCATTAGGATTTTGTTAATCGTAATTAGGGTTAAATGAACAAATATTAGGGTTTCCTAATTCTCAAATAGGGTTTCTTAATCAACATTAGGATTTCCTAACTATCATTAGAGTTCCTAACTATCATTGGAGTTTACTAATGTTACACCTTATCTGATCAATACTTAATATTAATCGCATAAATTACATAATCTAAAATACCTTTATAATAATAACTGGATTAATAATCAAAGCCCTATTCAAATTAAGGTTTTGATCAGCTATTCACTATTACCTCATTTACTTTTCTTAGTCAGCTTAAAATAAATTATTTGGCTAGTCTGTTAAATTCATATCATGTATACTCAAAATAACAATAACCACAATAATGATAATAATAAAAATTAAAAAATTTATTCATAAAATTTTTAATCATGTAAAATTCTCGGTCCTTACATTCTCACCTCCTTATAAGGATTCCGTCCTCGGAATCACCATCACTGTATACTTAATTTATATCTGTCCTTCGACCTTTATTCCTTTTCCTATCCCATTCAGAAACGAAAAACTCTTTGCTCAGCCTAAGTTTTATTTGACTTGTCATGACTCATAATTTTCTTAATTGAAATTAACCTTTTATATTTACTTGGTATATCATAATCTAATGATCAACAGAATTCAAATTCTTCCTTCAAGATCCTTTTATTAACGAGTTATTTATCTTAACTATGTCTTTTCTTGGAATTTTCTTTCGTATGCCTATATCTAAGGGATCCTACTGTTTACAAAGGTAAATATATTTTTCTTAGCAAACTTCCGGTACGTAAGAAAAATAGGTTGACCATTATATGGACATGAAATTTTCTCTAAGATGAACTCTTCTCGGTCTGCACGGCTCCATAATTTATAATATGTTTATAATTAGAATCTCATTTATTCCCTTCCATATCTAGAATGGTTCAATAGATCTCGGACACGATTTCCTTTTCTTACCAAAAAGTATTTTACACATTCAAGTAAACACTTTTAAGAATATATGATTCTTAACCTTAAGCTCTCATCTTCTCAACCAGTTCCCTAAACATACCATGCTCTTCTGTTTCTTCTTTTTCTGTTGTTCCCCCTTCTAGCTTAATATGAATTCAATTGGGATTTGAGTCTCTCTCTTCACTTAGCTCCAACTCCGGTACTCTTCATGAGCATTCTCTAAATCTACCATAGGTTTGTCTTCTACAACTTCAAATATTATTCTATAAACTACTTCCATTGGCACTTCTCGTATCCTACCCTCTGGATCTTTCCCTATCAGCCCAACTGATTCTGGTTCAGATACTAGCTCAAACGGAACGACCAGTTCCTTACTCACTTATGTGAATATCCTTAAATTCTTTATCTCATATCAATTTTATTAACTAGACCAGTACCTATTATACATTGTATACACATAGCAAGCAATAGTTTTTTTAAAGTTAGTTTTTAGCTTATTTTACGATGAATTTCCTCAATTCATATCCTATAAACTCTTTTTGAGTATATGTTTTCACTAACTTTTTTGCCACTCCTATTCCTCCAAAGTTATAGCCTAAGGTAACCCTACCTAAGGTTTATAACCTACAGCTCTGATACCAAATTTTGACACCCCCAAATTCTCTACCTTTCTTGTAGCAGATTTGGTGCTCACGTAAATATTCTATAAGACAATAACTTCTATAAATCCAAAATTCACAGTATTCCAATCAGTTAAGAGTTCTCGTCAGAACAATTATCATATTTGGATACCCTCACTTGGATGTATAGATTTCTGATCTTACAGATATTTCTTGCATATCGACAATTCCTATCTATCTGACAGTCACAGAAAAATGATAAGATTGTTCTTGGAACTGAGGAGCGACTTCAGTGCTTACAGAACTTCCAAGATCATTTAATACCCTCATTCAGATGTATAGTTCATATAGATAATGTACTTCTTCCTGTGTTCTAGAAAGGTAAAAACTAAGCAATTGATAAAAAATAATAATATATTACATATTCTTAAATTGGTTTACAATAAATCCAAACTTACGTTTACATCAGAGTTCCCAAGGATATAACCAAAATTTATATTAACCGAGTTGTTCCATCAACATGATTGAACTTTGGAACTTTGGATAGGTCAGCTAAAGCTGCAAAGGAAAAGGATAATTGCAAGGATGAACTACAGAAAGCTCAACAAGTTTTTAACAAGTTGTATATTATACTCACACTGAATCTGAATTGAATGAACATATAGTTCAGAGTTTTTTCACATATATATACTGAGTCCATCCAATACGAGCTATTGCCAGTAATAAAGACTTAGCCACCTGAGTTGATTCAGTCAACCACACCGCATTCCTAAGAGTCATAAAGACTTATAGGAGTTCTGTTCGGATATCTCATAGGTGATCAGCCTAATCATATCCTAGGAGTATGCATATCATCCTACCAATTTAACAAGGTCAGTATTTTTTTAACTGCCTGTAATTGAAACCTAGGGTAAGTATTATAACTACCCATAATTGTAAACCAAGGTCATTACTATAACTGCCCATAGAATCTCGGGACAAGTATCAGTATATATATGTACCAAACAATATTGGTTTTTACCACAGTTTATGCTTTGTTATCAAATCAAACACATTTTACGCAAACAACAACTCATTTGGTTTGTTATGCTTGAATAATAAGCAATAACCTTTTTCAAATTACAGATATCACGAATAATGTTTATAACAAGTTCGTATATCATTATATATGACTTTCATTTAATATAAAAATTAAATGAAGTTAGAAAACTTGTCTGCTCCGACGATTACCGCTAAGCAATCTAATTTAATCTCTTAGAGAAGACCTATCATTAATAAGATTGATCTTTCAATCAGCATAACATATCTTAATTCAACTAATCTTAAAATAAGTTATCTAACATTTAGTCACATAATCAAACATTAGATAATTCCTTAACCTTTAGTAATATAATCATTCTTTGATAATATTTTAATTATTTTATCATTATCTTAAGACTCTTGTCTAATATTATTAATATTTTAATAATATTTTATTTACTTCTTAATTTTATTAATCCTTTAATAATATTTTTAATCCTTTACAGATATTATTAATCATTTAATAACATCTTAATTATTATTAATCATTTAATAATATTTTAATTACTTAATAATATTATTAATCATTTATTAATATTTTATCCATTTATAAATATTATTAATCCTTTAATAATATTTCAATCACTTACTAATATTATTAATTATTAAAAATATCTTAATTAACTTCTAATATTATTAATTATTTAATAATATTTTAATTTAATTTTAATATAATATTATTAATCATTTAATAATAATTTTATTTTATTTAATATTATTAATCATTTAATAATATTTTAATCATTTATTAAACTTATAAACAATTAATTTTAATTATTTACCATTTACTAATTCATTTATTTATTAAACTTAAAATGCCATAAATATAAAATTTTATCAAGAATGACAAAAATACTCTTATAAAGTATTATTATATCATATAATGATCATTCAATTATTAAAATTATATTTTCAAGTTTTATAACTCAATATAACTTAATTTTCTCATTTATTCTTAACTCATTTAAAGGCATGAAAAATACCAAACTAACTTATTATTTTTTTATATTATGGGTAATATCAGTATATGATATTTTAGTCACAAAATAATTTTCTTGAAATTTTCCAAATTTGTTTGCTATTTTTAAATAGGCTAAAACTGTCCAAAATAGCAACATTTATCATAAATTATCCAATTGTCCAAAAATTCTGAAATTCTTACGGTAGCTACATACTATATAAAACAGCGTTATGTAAAAGTTTCAAATTTTTCTGAGTTGAGCTCACTGAGTTATTATAGTTTTTGTTTAAAATCACACTTTCTTGTAAAATCCATATCTCCCTTTCTAGACATCGAAAAGTCCCCATCTTTGGAAAAGATCTAGTTAACTTGATATAGTATCATACCAAAAAAGGCCGGATTTTTCAGAGCATCAAAACTATCCGAAACAGCCTTCAACAAAAATGGCCAGAAAACTCATTTGATTTTTCTAGATTTTTGTTGGCAGGGAGTGTTTTACAAAAAATGACCCTACGGTTGATTCGTTTAACATTTTTGAGTTCTACCACTTGGAATCATCAGATAACGCATGTATCTAACTCACCTCTTTGACGGATCACAAAAATAATTTGTAGATTTTAAATGGTAGAACCTCAAAGTGAACTGATTTTTCAAGGTTTTTGATCAAGAAAGCTGTTTTGGTTTTCTTTTGATTTCCAAGCTTTTCAACACTTAAAATGGTAAGATCTAAATATGAAACATCATTAAACATGTATAACTAAGGTTCTAGGATTCAAGATTACAAACTCATGAATTGGTTCAACACAATCAAAATAATATATATAAACTTAGTAAGGATTTATACCTTGACTTCTTCTTCTTCTCTCCTCCTCTTCTCCCATCATCCATGGCTACCCTCTCTCTCTCCTTTCCTCTTCCATATTCGGGTGGTATGTGAGAATGAGAGAAAATGATAATTATCTTTCTCTTTCTTTCTTTTTTTCTTTTGTTTTGTTTAGTTAGTGTATTAAATTAAGACCAAGGCTAAAGTAGTCTTTAACCACCAATAGAAAAGGGCAAAATGGTCTTTAAGTCATCTCAAGGATGTTTCCTGAAAATTTTCTCACAGGACATATTGGTCATAATCAATTTTCTTTAAGGACAAAATTATCATTTTACTACAATTAGGAAATTTCCTAGAAATTTCCTTCAAGGATGCCATGGTCATTAATAAATTTCTCTTGGGCAAAATTGTCATTTCCCTTTTACTAGGAATTTTTCTAGTAATTTTCTTCCTAGGACATAAAAGTCATTAATAATCTTCTGTTAGGGCAAAATAGTTATTTCCAAAATATCCACCAGGTGACATCATCATGATGACATCATCTTTGTGTTTCTTTAAGAATGATGTCATGCTTGCATCATCCATTCTCTGATTGGTTGATTTAAGTTCACATGGATTGAAGGGTATTTTGGTAATTTCCTCTATACTAAGGGTAATTTAGTAATTTTCCAATTAATTTTAAGGGTAATTTAGTCATTTCACATATTTTCCTTAAATTTTGATCATTAGGATTTTGTTAATCGTAATTAGGGTTAAATGAACAAATATTAGGGTTTCCTAATTCTCAAATAGGGTTTCTTAATCAATATTAGGATTTCCTAATTATCATTAGAGTTCCTAACTATCATTGGAGTTTACTAATGTTACACCTTATCTGATCAATACTTAATATTAATCGCATAAATCACATAATCTAAAATATCCTTATAATAATAACTGGATTAATAATCAAAGCCCTATTCAAATTAAGGTTTTGATCAGCTATTCACTATTACCTCCTTTACTTTTCTTAGTCAGCTTAAAATAAATAATTTGGCTAGTCTGTTGAATTCATATCACGTATACTCAAAATAACAATAACCACAATAATGATAATAATAAAAATTAAAAAATTTATTCGTAAAATTTTTAATCATGTAAAATTCTCGGTTCTTACACCTGAGGAAGCACAAATCTTCAAGGGTATGATTCGTTCTTCATCTCTTTATATTGAATTAATAATTGGGCATAAAGGATGATCCAGGTTCATGGTTTGTAAAATTTTAAAACTCTATTTTTACGCTTCCGTTGCTATGTATGTAATTGTTACATGCTACTTTGATCTTACAAACCTAACATCCACCGGATAGGGAGGTCGAATTTGTTATTGACATTGTGCCAGGAACGACACCAGTTTCGAAGGCACCATACCCTATGGCACCAGTTGAGATGATGGAATAGATGATACAGTTGCAAGAACTACTAGATAAGAAGTATATTCAACCGAGTGTTTCTCCATGGGGCGCACTAGTATTATTTGTCAAGAACAAGGACAGATCATTGAGACCTTGTATCGACTATCACGAGTTGAACAAAGTAACCATTAAGAACCGGTACCCATTACTCAGGATCGATATCTTTTTGATCAGTTAAAAGGGGTGAAATACTTTTCTAAGATAGATTTGAGAACGGGGTACCATCGGTTGAAAGTAAGAGGGGAGGATGTACCTAAGACGACATTCAGGACTCGTTATGGGCATTATGAGTTCCTGGTGATGTCGTTCGGGTTGACGAATGCACCAGTCGCATTTATGGATATGATGAATAGAGTGTTCAAACAGTATTTAGACAAATTTGTAGTAGTGTTCATAGATGATATTCTAGTCTATTCAAAGACGTTAGAGGATCATGCTGAACATTTGAGAATGGTGTTGAAAACACTGAGGAGAGAGAAGTTGTACGCTAAATTCACAAAATGTGAGTTTTGGCTTGAGAGAGTGCAATTTTTAGGGCACATGATAGACAAGGAAGGTATATCCATAGACCCAATAAAGGTAGAATCAATAATTAATTGGGAACAACCAAGAACGCCGACAGAAGTGCGTAGTTTCTTACGGTTAGCGGATTACTATTGAAGATTCATCCAAGATTTTTCTAAGATAGCTACTTTGCTGATGAACTTGACGAGGAAGACAGTAAAATTCGTGTGGTCAGAGAAGTGTGAGGAGAGTTTCAAGGAATTGAAAAAGAGATTGAGTGAGGCACCTGTATTGTCTTTATCGGATGATACTGGGATTTTTGTGGTGTATAGTGATGCGTCGTATAAAGAACTTGGATGTGTGCTTATGCATCATGGGAAGGTCATTGCGTATGCGTCACGATAATTAATGGATTATGAGAGGGGATACCCTACTCATTACCTGGAATTGGCCGCGGTAGTATTTGCTTTGAAGATATGGAGACATTATTTATATGGGGAGAAATATGAGATATACATGGACCATAAAAGACCAAGCGGGTTGTTGCAACCATTAGAAATTCCGGAATGGAAGTCGGAACATATTACAATAGATTTCTTGGTAGGTTTACCAATTGATCAAAAGGGATTCGACGCTATATGGATTATTGTAGATCGATTGACGAAGTATGGTCACTTTTTGCCAATAAAGGTTAGGTTTAACCTAGATCAATTAGCTAAACTCTATGTCAAGGAAATCGTTTCAAGACATGGCGTACCAGTTTCAATTGTGTCAGATTGAGATCCACGTTTCACGTCAAATTTTTGGAAAAGCTTACAAGAGTAGATGGGGATGCAACTGAGGTTGAGTACGACTTATCATCCTCAAACAGACGAGCAGAGCGAAAGAACAATTCAGACTTTAGAAGATATGTTAGGGCACGTGTAATGGACTTCAAAGAGAACTGGGACGACCACCCACCTTTAGTAGAATTTGCTTACAACAATAGCTATCAAGCAAGTATTGGTATGCCACCTTATGAAGAGTTATACGGGCAAAATTGCATAACTCCATTGTGTTGGGACGAGGTAGGAGAACATTAATTATTGGGTCCAAAGTTGGTTTAACAGATGGCAGATGTGGTCAAGTTTATACGTGCGCGACTAATTGCAGTTCAAGATCGACATAAGAAGTATGATAATCGACACCGTGAGATAAGAGAATTTGAAGTCAGCTCGTATTTGTTTTTGAAGGTGTCTCCATGGAAAGGAAAAATATCTTTTGGGAAGAAAGGGAAGCTAAGTCCGCGATTTATAGGACCATTCGAAGTGTTAAAACGGGTAGGGTAGCTTACGTTATAGCTTTACCTCCAGATTTAGAGCATATACATAATGTATTTCATGTGTTAGTATTACGACATTAGAAGCATGGCTATAAACACGTAATAAAGTATGAACCTATTCAGGTTAATAAAGACTTAACATATGAAGAAATTATGATTCAGATACTCGATAGGAAATAACAAGTCTTACAAAATAAAGTTATAACGTTTATGAAGATATTATGGAGAAACCACAATGTTGAAGAAGCAACGTGGGAAATGGAAGATAAAATGAAAATAAGTTATTCCCAACTTTTTGAATAGGAGGAGTAGAGATTCTGGGGACAGAATCATTATAAAGGGAGAAGAATGTAACAACAAAGAAATTTTATTTAGCTTGTAATTAATAATATTTGAATTAAATGAGATTTTTGTGGTTTTTTCCTTGTTGAGATGTGTTAAAATAGGAATTTTTGAGGTGGAACAGACATTTGTTATTTAATTTACGAGTTTTATGATCGTATTGGAAAATAATATTTTTTTGAGAAAAAGTCAAAAAATCATTATCCGTCCGGAAACGTAAAAGCATTTATTTTAAATTATTTAAAAACGTGTAAACGTTATAATAATGGGGAATGATGTACTAAAATTTTTAAAGATGAAAAATAAAAATTTTTGACTGTGTAACGGATGCCGAGAAGTGAACGAAAGATAAAACTGGAAGAATAATACGAGAATTTAGCTGAATAAGGGCACCAATTATATGTGCCAACCATACACCAATTATTGGTATATGTCACCAATTATATGCATGGGGGGGACTAAAAGAAATTTACCATACCACCAATTATATGAGAACGGGGGGCTAAATGAAATTTGGTGTCACCAATTATATGCCTTAAGGGGGGCAAATGGTATTTAACCAACAAAATTTATGGGAAAAGACTAACATACCCCCACTCTTTAACTACTATAAATAGCAAGCTCCATTCCCTCATTTCTTCACCAATTCATATGTAAACATAGAGAGATTCTATAGAGAGAAAGTGAGAGCTTGGGTTAAGTACGTAAAAAGGTGAGGAAACTCTACCAAAATTATTGGGAAACTCAGAAAGCGAAGATTCCAAAGAGGTAAGAACGAGAATTCAATCTTTTAAATTATTTAAAACTTTGTAGTATAATTTTTGTAGAATAGAAAGGATGAATTAGTGTATTATAAATCATAGTTAATTTATAAAAGAGAGAAACAATTGTTAAAAATGAAGAACGATTGAAAACGTGTAATCAAGCTATTTTTGATTTACTGTTCGTAGCTTAGATAATCAAATCCGAAAAGATGATATTATGTCAAATGAAAATATAAGATTGTTCCAATAGGAACGGATTAAAAACAAGATATAACAAAGTTATGGCGAAATTTTGAATAAAATACGTTAATATTGAGAATATTATGTAAAACGAGCTATGAACGAATTTCTAAAATTTAGTTAACAATTTGAAATAATGAAGACTGTATAAGGGTAAATGTAGATACAAATAAAATAGAGCCGTGATCTCAAGAACGGTGACGCCCTCAAATTCGGGTACTTTCAACCCACTGATAAGGTGTTACACGGTGCTACTAACTACACATTCATTCCATTGAAAACAACTTCAATATGAACATATTTACTAAATTCTTATTACAATAATAATAAATCATTCCCAGGTTCTGATAACCATTACATCATTCGTTGTCATAGTATAAGTTCATACAAAATATACTATTTTATTACAAGATATCTATTTATCCATTTTGGCTTTGCCCTTATCTTTACCGGATCCTTTAGTCTGTTAGCTCTTAGCTGCAATCATATAATTCAAGCAAGAAGTGAGAATAACTAGCTCAGCAAGTCTAACAATATATAACGCAACCACAAAATCAAGAATCATATGATTTATCTTCTATAACTGAATAAATAGTTACAAAGTACTATGAACAATCGAAATAACACTTTCCATTCTTTTAAAACAATTCCAAAGTACATATAGTCACTTAAGAATTCTGAGTTGGTCAAAAACCATGAACATTCTCATTTGTTTTTGTAACGCCCGAGAAAATTGAGCGTTTATGTAAATGAATTTTATTTGATTTATTGAATAAAATTTTATTTATTTGTTTACTAAACTGAGTAAGCTACCCGTAGGTTGTTATATGACCTAGAGAATGAAGAAATGAGGAGGATTCTGGCTAGGTGCTAGAAATAATTGATATGAATTTATAAGACAAAAATAAAATATTTTCGAGAATAAAAATATATATTTTTGGAAAAAGACGAAATAGACACTATTCATATATGAAACCCTAAGGGTCAGAGTTTGACCCTAAGGGTTAGGGTTGGAGACCCTAGGCCATTTTGAGAGTTCGAAATATCAGAATGACATTCTGTCGAAAGATTTGACGGTAATATACCGTGAAAAGTTAAGTTAGTCGAGAAAAGTTTTCTTGGGAGGAAAAGCACGAAAATCACTATTCTTATATTTCTGCTCGGGAATTTATTTTAAAATTCCAAGAAACGCGTAATGATAGGATTTCAAGGTGAGGTGGATTATGTAATAATAATTCACTTATGGCTCACAAAGTTTTCGCGTAGGGAATTAAAATCCTAAGCGTTAGGAAAAGTAAAAATCAAAGATTTATTAATTAAGTATAATAATAAATAATTATTATACGGAAAGAATACGCGTATAATATGAAGTATTGTACGAGAATAATACGAAAAGTATACAAGAATTAATACGACATAGAATATAAATTTTATATGAGGTAAATACATTGAAACGAATTGAATTGGAGTTAATATTAATAATTTAACTCGTGGGTCGAACCGTTGGATAAACGGGTGGGTTAAACCCATGGGGCAACCCATGGGGCAAGCCAAGGTCACATGGGTGCATGTGGGAGCACAAGGGGGGCCATGTACTAGCACATGCTAGCACATGGGGGGACATAGGCAAGATGAGGGAAGGAGGTGGGCTAAGGAGGTTTGGTCCTAATGACCAAACTACCCTAAGCTTGCCAATCTCTATAAATAGAGAGCCTTGCTTCTTCATTTTATTGTTTGACAATTTCCACCAACAAGCAGAGAGAAGGAGAAGCTATTTTGTGCCTTTCTAAGCCAATTCACCAACCAAGAAGCTAGGAAACTTTTGAGTCTCCATACTCAAGCAAGAACCAACCAAGGTGTAACAATAAGAATAAATATGTAAAAATCTCTTTTCTTTAATAATAGAATTTGATAGAGAAGTGATTGAAGGAGTTATAATTATGGAGAAGTTATAAGGATGGTGAAATGGTGAATTAGGAACCTTAATAAGCCATGCATGTTAAGACACTAAGAACTCATTAAGAACAAGTAAAGAACTCAGTGAATTCATAAGAAATGAACTAATGAAATTATTAAACCATGGAAACATAAATGTTTTGAATGATTAGAATTATTAATAATCAACTATGGGATTGATTCCTATTGGTTTCAAGTAATAATGATGAAGAACAAAGATTCGGCGAAAGTTACGTGATTAGACGATAATCGTCGAAAACGTACTTTTCTCGGATTAGAAGCTAAAAGTCGCCGTGTGACTCAAAAATGATGGTTTTCGATTGTAACACGTGTAATTAGGTAAATAAGACTTGCGAGAAAAAGAACGAACCAATTCCGACTTAAAACAAAGAATTGAGCGTCAAACGTTTATGAACGTTTAACGAAAACGTAAAAATGGACTAATAGGTGAATTTCTCACCGACTGATTCAGAAATGAATTCTAACTTGATAGGATGATAGAACATATCATTTAGGAACTATTGGCTTTGGAATGAGCCAATTTCGAGTTGTAACGGTTATGTTACGAGCTCGGGAATTTTAGAATTTTCAAATACTTAAAAAAAATTCTGAGGAATAGGGCAGGCGCGGGGGCGCGCCGCCCATAAGGCTAAGCCGGCGCTGGGCGCGCTAGGCCGGGCAGAGTTGCTGCATAGGCAGCGCGGGGCACGCTACTTGTGAAGGAAATGGGGCGCTGGCCTCCCAGGCAAGGAAGTTTGTTGGCTAAGTTGGTCATGTACTCAACCTTTGTTCATAAGTAATAAAGTGTTAGTAAGCAATGAATGAACATGAATGTAAACCTTTATACAATATGTTTCACCAAGGGTTTATGAGATTTAAACGTTAACTAAACATAATTGAACTTAAGTTTTGGGAACCATAAACCAAGATTAAGTTAAGGAACAAATGAAGTCTCATTTATCATCATGCTTAGTGATGATCGATGAGGGTTCGGTGTATAACATAGGAACGTTAATAAGCCGTAATAAGCATTAAATAACTTGAACGAATGCTAATTAGTTAAAAATTCGATTAAGTTATACAAGAAGGAGAAGTTAGGCAAATACTTTGTATATCAATTATGAATTCTCATTGGTATGCTCTGTATTATGCTTTGTAGATGTTGTAAAGATTGATTAGACTACGTGTAAAGGTTTAAGAGACGCAAAGGCAAGTTTTCTAACTTTTGTATTAGCATTGCATTATGCAAGTTTCCTAACTTCGTTCATACTTCATTATGAATGCAAGTTTTGCTAAACCCTTGTCTATACGTTATGGTTGGACAAGTGGTCATTCTGCATAATTGCTTATGCATAAACTGTTATTGAATAGTCGATGCCATTTGATTCGGCTAGACTGAGACTTAATATATTTTGGTGGATTTTTCCACAAATCTTTCCAAAATATATACAATGTGGTGATCCTATGCCAATTACTGGGTATGAATTCTCAGTTAAACCTGAGTATGAACAAAACAAAGGTTTTAAACGTCGTTAATTCGACAGGCACGTGAGGTTGCCACCAATTAAACGTAAACACATTTAATATATGAGTGTTGATCAACATAGAGTACTACAGGCTGGTCACCTGGATGTGCTCGTAAGCTATATCAAACTTACGGTATTCATGCCGGGTTGTTCCTTTCATGAATGAGAACTAAAATATGGTTCATGGTCGTTGACCAAGATGGATTCCGAAGAGGCCATAAAGTCCTTGGGAATGGTTTTAAAGGAATCAAACTGATATTTTGATTATTCTTAAGTACTTCATAACTATTGTACAGTTATTGAAGAATAAGATATATGATTCTTGATTTTGTGGTTTCAAGATATAATGTTTAACTTGTTGAGCTGTTTATGCTCATTCTTACTTAAAACTATATGATTTCAGCTAAGAGCGAATGGACCGAAGGATCCGGTAAAGACAAAGGCAAGTCCAAGCTGGACAAGTAGTGACTTTTGTAATAGCATTAGTATTAGTATTGTATTTACTGATATTATAACATAAAACAATGTATTGGTTACGAATACTTGGAAAGGGATTAGTAGAATGTAATATTTAGTAAACTTATGCATTGATATTGATGTCCTCAATTGAATGTATGAGTAGATTGTAGCACCGTGTAGCACAATGTCCTGGGTTTGAAGGTACCCGGATTTGGGGGCGTCACAGGTTGGTATCAGAGCTGTAGGTTATAAAACTTAAGGGGTAAAAACTTTAGGCTATAAACTGGAGAAGGAAATAGAAGTTTATGTAAACTCTACCCGGGTTTTGAGAGAAGGAAGTAGAGTGTTGAAAGAAGAAAGTAACATTAAACATATTAAATGTGATATATGTTTTTAATATTTTGATATATACTAATCTAGTTATTTATGTTTTATATAGATAACAGGAATAATGAGCATGTATAATGAAATACATGAGGTTAGCGAGGATTCAGTCAACTTAATAGAAGTAGTACCTATGCCGGTAACAGAGATACATGTGGTAATCTTAGAGGGGACTGGTATAGATGAAGAAGACCCGTCCGAGCATTCTGACAACTTTGACTTCGCGTCATTGTTCGAAGGTATGTCGGAGGAAGAGGTTGAGTCAGTGCCGATTAATACGGTACTGCCTACTGAGGATGTGGAAGATTCTACACCAGAGGAGTCCATGAAACTGCTATTCATGGCAATACTGGATAGAAAGGCTTATTGGCACTTCTGTCCCTCCAAGTTGCCACCCACTTTCAAAGTCTTCCCTAAAGTACCATTTTCGTCAGTTAGGTCCTTAAAGTGGCATTTTATTGGCGTTTATGTTCCTTCAACCATTTTAACCTAAACCCGACCCATTTTAACCAAGTTTAACCTAATCCGACCCAGTTTGACCCAACCCAAATTTTTAATATTTTAAAATATAATAGTATTTTTAAAATAAGTTTAAAATAATAATTATAATTAACATTTTAAAAAATTAATATTTAATTATTTAAACTAAATTATTATTATTAAAATAATAATTATTTTAATATTTTAAAATAAAATAATTATTTTAAAAATAGTTATTTTTAATATTTAAAAATAAAATATTAATTTTTTTATAAAAAAAATTAATAATTATATTTAATATTCTAAAATAAATAATTTTTATTTTTAATATCTTAAAAGTAAAAAATATTTTTGTAAATATAATTTTTCAAAATAATATTTACTTTTAAAATATTAAAAATAATATTTATTTTAGAATATTAAAAATAATAATTATTTTAGAATATTAAATATAATATTTATTTTAGAATATTAAAAATAATATTTAATTTAGAATATTAAAAAAAATAATTATTTTAGTTTTTTATAAAAAAAATTTGAATAATTATTATATTTATATTCATATTTATTTTAATTTTTAATATTTACTTTTAATATTCTAAAATAATTATTATTTTTAATATTCTAAAATAAATATTTTTAATAATTATTATTTTTGAAGGAAAAATAATATTTAATATTTTGAAATAATTATTAAAAAAAACTAAAATAATTATTATTTAATCATTATTAAAAAAATTAAAATAATCTTAATAATTATTATATTAAAAATTAAAATAATCTTTATAATTAGTATTTTAAAAATTATTATTTTAAAAACTAAAATAAGCTTAATAATTATTATTTTAAAAATTAAAATAATCTTAATAATTATTATTATTAAATAATAATTATTTTAATTTTTTTAATAAGTATTTTAGAATATTAAATATTATTTTTCCTTCAAAAATAATAATTATTAAAAATAGTTATTTTAGAATATTAAAAATAGTAATTTTTTTATAATATTAAAAGTAAATATTAAAAAATTAAAATAAATATAAATATAAATATAATAATTATTCAAAAAAAATTTAAAAAATTTAATATTTTTAATATTCAAAAATAAATATTATATTTAATATTCTAAAATAATTATTATTTTAATATTCTAAAATAAATATTATTTGTAATATTTTAAAAGTAATTATTATTTTTAAAAATAATATTTACAAAAATATTTTTTACTTTTAAAATATTAAAAATAAAAATTATTTATTTTAGAATATTAAATATAATTATTAAAGTTTTTATTAAAAAAACTAATATTTTATTTTTAAATATTAAAAATAACTATTTTTAAAATAATTATTTTATTTTAAAATATTAAAATAATTATTATTTTAATAATAATAGTTTATTTTAAATAATTAAATATTATTTTTTTTAAAATGTTAAATATAATTATTATTTTAAACTTATTTTAAAAATATTATTATATTTTAAAATATTACAAATTTAGGTTGGGTCAAACTGGGTCGGATTGGGTGAAATTTGGTCAAAATGGGTCGGGTTTAGGTTAAAATGGGTTGAAGGAACATAAACGCCAATAAAATGCCACTTTAAGGACCTAACTGACGAAAATGGTACTTTAGGGACGACTTTGAAAGTGGGTGGCAATTTGGAGGGACAGAAGTGCCAATCAGCCGGATAGAAATGTCCAACTGAGCAAGGAGGTCAGTAACCTCAAGAAAGTAGTTGACGATGTGGTGGAGGATAGAGAAGATATGGAGATATTCTAGGAGGTCGAGCACGATGAGAAGGTGCTAGCCAAAGATAAAGTTCGGGACTTGAAATAAGAAGTCCAGGAACTGAAAGTAGAGCTTCTGAATAAGAAGCAGAAAATAGGTAGAATGACCTATATTCATAGGTGCTCACACGAGGATTACCAGCAGCAGATTGCTGAGTATCCTGTGGAAGAAGGACAGACTCGGTATACTAGTAGCCAAGACATTGTGGCCAGTATGGCCGATGCGGATTACATGAATGCTGCATTACAGATGTAGTTTCGTAATATGTATAGAAGAAATAGCAATGTAAATAGCTATGTAAATGTTTGTATAGCTAGTAATGATGTAAAACCCTCTTTTATATAGGCAATGGTAGTCTTTTTGTACATCCCAACTTTTGGAAGTAATTGCGGGATAGTATTATAAATAGCTGAAGCCTTGTAATGTACATTGTAGTGTTATACTACAAAGAAGCTTTTTAATATAAAAGTTTATTGAAATGATTGGCAATGTTATTGAGTTATTATTTGTTTGTTAATAATAACTGAATGAAGAAATAAAGAATAACGAAATATTTTCACATTAACAGAAAATGCCACCAAGAAGACGTGCAAGAAACCAAGAAGAAGAACCTCGTAATGAGGAAGAGTAGAGGAATAACCCGGTGCAGGAGTTTGTGAATCTACTGGCTACGGCTCTCAATCGAACGAGAGATACCATTTCCTCCAAAACAAAACACTTTTCCCCCCAAAAATCAGATTTTACTTTTACACGTTTTAAAAAAAACTCTTCATTATCTCACTTCCCTTCTTTAATGCTATTTATCACCATCAATAATCAATAATCATTTCCTCCAAAAAAAAACAATTTCCCCCCTAAAAATTAGATTATACTTTTACACATTTTTAACAAAAAAAACACACTTCATTATCTCATTTCCTTTCTTTAATGCTATTTATCACCATCAATAATCAATAATCAACTTAAATTTCAATAATATTCTCTTTTTTCGATGGATTCAACTCAAAGATGAATTCTGTTAGATAAGTTTGTGTATTTTGAATCAACCTATAGATGAAATGATATATTCTATTCGTCTTCTATCTTTAATTCAGAGGAGTTTTCGAAAATCCCTCGGTATTTGTTTACGATCTATGTATATATATGAATATTGGATCTAGTCTGAATACCATCTTATATTTTCTTCTTCTTCTTCTATTGCCATTTTTAAAAAAAATCACAATGTCTTTTACTATGAATGGCTCGAAGAATGAACTTCATTTCTTCTATAACTCGAGACAGACATGATTGGAGGTTGAAAATCCGAATAATCCGCCTGTGGACCATCCCAAATTTTGTGAATCCTGAACATATCAATACGATTGAGATGATATTACTTGATGAAAATGTATCATTCTTTATAATCTTTCATATATTAAGTGTAACTCTAAAATAGTCCACTTTATTTGTTAAAATAATCATATTTAGTTAATCATTTTTGTTCCTCTCTTCATAATAGTGTGATAGAATCCATGCTTCAGTCAAGAGTTCTTTACTAAGAAGGTGGACATTACTTTAAATCCATATTAAAGAAATATCGTAAATATACTTTAAAAAAAAGTCAATATTATATTTTAGAATGAATTAGTTAATTTAATGATTTGGTCCTTATTTAAAAGGTGGACATTACAAAAAAAAGAAGTTTTGGATATCTAATAACATATAACAAAATGAGGAGCCAATGTGTCCAATGGTTCACAGAGGCACAATATCATTTTTTTAGTATTGATGTTTATGTTATGTGTCAGGCTTATTCTGTAGTCCTTATTCACTTTATAACCTACAGGTATATCTTTCCCTTTATTAGTTATTTTTGCTAGCAAAGCATTTTACCAGGTGATATTATTTTAAATAAACATAAAACAAATGTATTCCTTCTGGTTAATGAGGAAATGAAAGTTTGCTCTCTTTGTGGCTTGCTATGTTTAAAATAGATGGTGTTTTCTGAAAAGATTATTAGATGCAAATAAAATATTTGTTTAAGATTTCATTTATTTTTTATGAGTTAAAAGATTGTACTTTTCATCTTTCATGACGAAGAGTCTTCTCATATTAGATGTTAAGCTGTTATATAATGTATATTTTTATTTATTCATATTCTATTTCAAGAATCATATTGTGGTTTAGATGATAATCTTAATTTATGCATCATATATTATAAAATTCAAATTCTTATGAATTGTATTTTAGTGATCTACAAATCACGAAATTTAATGAAAGTGAAGTGACGATTAACCGTGTTTTGAAAATGTGCAATAGAATGGATGAGATATGGTTTATATTATAATCTCTTATTCTTTCTATCTCTTTCTACCCACTAGGTAATTTGAAAAGTCCAATTCTTTTATTGAGTTTTTTATTTGATATAGTTATTACATATTTAAGCATGAAAACATGTATAATATACATTGAACATATACTTTTTATTGTCCTTGTCCTTTTTAGGTACATTGAAAACTCTGTTGTGCTTTATTTATTTTATTTTTGGTTTGGAGGCTATTGGATAATGGTTGAAGCAACTACTATTCCGAGTTATACGAGGTAGTAATAATTTATTGTACTCAAGTTTAATTTGAAATGCTTCAATGTTTCATTTATTTTTTTTCTGTCACATTTGATTTGAACTGATTAATTATGAATATCAGTACTTTGGTAGGTATTGGAATGGATGAGATGTGGTTTGTATTCGAATTCCTTAATCTTTTTCCATAATTTTACACAACTGATCATCTGAAAAGTCCAAATTTTTTATTGAGTTTTTTATTTTATAGAGTTGTTACATGTTTAAGCATGAAAAGATATATAATATACATTGAACATATATCCTTTTATTGTCCTTGCCCTTTTACTGGTATACTAAAACTCTGTTGTGCTTTCTTTGTTTTATGTTTCGTTTGGATGCTATTGGATAATGGTTGAAGTAACTACTATTATAAGTATGACTAGGTTGTAATAATTTGTTGTATCTAAGTTTGATTTGAAATGCTTGAATGACTCATTTAATTTTTTTAACAATATCAGTACTTTGATAAGTATTAGAATGGATGAGATGTATATATAAGTACTTTGATAGTATATATAAGTTTAATTAGATTTGGTTTGGTTCATAATGATTAATGAAGATACTGGTTTTGTTCAACTATGATTCACCATGATATTGATAATATATTGCTTTAGAAACTTTGAGTATTGTGTAAATCAGTCAATTTAAATTTTAAATAGTGTCGACGTTGGTTTAAAAAATTCGCGGGTCGGGTCACAACCAAGATCTTTTAATCTCTTTTCCCAAGTTCTGTCTACCCTCACTCTTTTTATTTAGGAAAAAGATTTTGAAGGGTTTTTTAGGAGAAAGGCCAACATGTATTATGTCGACGATTTGAACGTTTTACATAGTCGCCAGTTGGTAGATTTGAAATGGTTGTACCAACTCAACCAAGTTTTGTTTGAAAGAGGCCCAATTGCTGGACACTATCGAAACTTGATCTTTGAAAACAAAGTTTTGAGCTCGGGGGCTTGGTTAAGTGTGGGGAAGGTGTTAGGCACCCCACGACTCCCGTGTAAACACGGTACCGCATCTTTTTAATATTTCCCTTTAAAACTGGAATGCATGAGTGAATGTTGTTTTGAAAATTGGGCCTATTGATTTGATTGATTGAAAGTAGTGCTTTGCTTCGTTGAACCTATATACGAAGGGTTTGATTTGATTTGAAAATCAATCTTTGATTTGATTTGCAAAAGCATTTAATTTGATTTTCTTGAAACACTTTTCTTTTGATTGATTTGAAAATGATGTTTTGAAAGCTGGTTTATCAAACCCTTACGCTGCCATAGGAATTGAAGCCTGTTGATACTTCCAATTTTATCTTTCTAGCCTTAAGGTTGCATGTGAATTGTGATTTGTCGGGCTGCAAAACATCCTCGACCACAGAATATACAAGTGTCTATCTCCTCATGAGTATGAAAACCATCGGAGGGACGCTGACACGACAATCGATATTTTTTCATTATTTGGAGACCTTAAACCCGTATAACTGTTTTAAGTTCTGTTTACATGTACATTTCTACAGAAAACTGGCAGGGTACATTTGTAAATCGGAGTTTGTCCATTGTGGGAATCAGATTCTGATCAGTTTGATCATGAATCCCACGATTCCTAGGCTCACATGTGAGTAGCCAAAACCTGCACAGTTTAAATTTGTACAGAAATAGATAAATATCCCAAAATTGCCAGAACCGAGGATTCATTTAGTAAATCCCGGTCCGCACGGCCAAAGCGTCTCATTCCCACTAGATAGCGATCTAAGAGACGCGAGGTTGCTTTTGAAGCCGAAACTAGAAAGAAAGCTAGATTTAAGGAAATCTCAGCCATTCTAGCTTCCCGGTTCAGTCTGAAGGTTTTGAACCATTTGAAAACTAGAATTGGCGAGATTTAAATAAATCTAGTCCGCCTGCAGATATATAAGTGTCAATTTATATAAGATGAATATTTACAGCAGTAGTTGATAGAAAGCGAGTAAAGTAATATATATATATATATATATATATATATATATATATATATATATATATATATATTGACAGAAACGTAGTCAACTAAGACTGGGAAGAGGACCAGTGATGGTGAAGGATGCTTATATATGCATAAATATATATAAAAGCAGTAAAAAGGCCACATAATAATCCAGGCCAGACTGGAAAGTAAATTGCAGAAAAGTAGTTAACCAGTGACTGGAGAGATCACCCAGTATGGCGAAGTGTGCAAAAAAAAATAGTATAAAGGTCACAGAATAATCCAGGCTAGACTGGAATGTAAATTGCAGAAAAGTAGTCAACCAGGGACTGTGAAGATAACCCAATAATGGTGAAGTGTGCAAAAACAGTATAAAGGGCGATGGATTTTCATGCCGGTGCCCGGACTGAATTGAAATATATATATATATATATATATATTGACATAAATGTAGTCAACCAAGACTGATACAAGGACCAGTGATGGTGAAAATTGCTCATATATGCGTAAATATATATATAATCGGTAAACTACCTCGGATTTGATATCCGGGCTTGATAAAGATGAAATGTTAATATATATATAGCTAAATATATACAAAAAAGTGCCAAACCCGGACTGGGAAGATAACCTAGTCCGGCGAAGTTGCCAGGACATGTGTGCTAGTGCATTGAAGCTGCTGGAGCTGACGGATCGTCAATCCGAGTTTTAGAAATGCTAGAAAATCAGTTTATGTACAAAAATGTACCAAATTTCGACAAAAACGGCCACAGAACTAAGTTCCAGGCATTTTTAGAAAATGAAACTTAACGTGCAAGTGTATAAAAGTACGAAGAAGTAATATTCACTTTCTGATCGTGAAAATACTTACAATGAACTGCTACACGGGCTTTTTGCTGAAATCGTAGGCTCTATACGTCCAAATCTACTGGTTATTTTTTTGCTATGTGGTAGTATATGGGTATATCTACGTGTTAGAGTGAAAATATTTTAGTTTGGAAGAGGTATAAAAGTCAAAAAATTGAACTGCCAGAGCTTCGCTGCGTTTCTGGATTCTTGAAAATGAGGGGGGGTGGCCACATATTTATAGACCAGGGAGCCTCCACTCTACCTTCTGCTGCTGCAAGTAGAGTTGTGGCTCCCCTGGTGGCTCCCGTGGTGCCGGGTTCCGTCATCTTAAAGTACGTGCACTTCGGACAAATCGCAGTCAAAGTCGAAACTTTCAAACTTTTGATCGGAGCGTCCGTTTGAGGCATACGATACCTTTTCGGAAAGCCCTTTCCGAGACTGTCGTAATGACATGTGATAAAACATTTTTTGGGTTCCAGAAGATGGGTTCATAACCAGGTCTTTTATTCCCTGCAGTTTGTCCGTTGAGCTGTCTTGCGTCGTTTGCACTCGGGATCGTCGTTATGGTTCATTCTGACTTTGATGGCATCAATTCAACTTGAGTTTGACTGAATTAACTGAGAATTGATAAAATTACCATTATGCCCCTCTCGGGGTGGTCCTTGGTGGATCTGGATTCGCAGGGTTATCTTTGGGGCTAAACTGCACTTCCCGGACTAACACTGGGGCTGATCTGTACTTCTCGGGCTGAGACCGGGGATGACTTGACACATTATAGGTTGATGTCAAGGTTGACTTGTACCTCCCAGAATGATGCCGGATCTGACTTGACAACCCGATATTGAGATCGGGATTGATCGGTACCTCCCGGGTTGATGCGGGGGCTGACTTGTACCTCTCAAATTGCCCCCGAGGCTGATTTGAAGGCCCGATATTGAGATCGAGGTTTGACTTGATGGCCCGATCAGAGATCAGGGTTGATTTAATAGCCCGATATTGGGATCGGGGTTGATCTACCGGTTCGATCGACGATCGGAGCTGGTTAGATGGTCCGATTGGAGATCAGAACTGGATTGACGGTCGATTGGAGATCGGAGCTGGATTGACGGTCCGATTGGAGATCAGAGATGGATTGACGGTTTGATTGGAGATCGAAGGTGGATAGGCGGTCCGATTGGAGATTGGATTTGACTGGAGTACCGACATTGGTGATCAGATTTGGATTGACGGTCCGATTGGAGATCAGAGCTGGATTGACGATCCGATTGGAGATTGGAGCTGGATTGACGGTCCAATTGGAGATCGGAGCTGTATTGACTGTCCAATTGGAGATCAGAGCTGGATAGACTGTCCGATTAGAGATCAAATTTGACTGGATTGACGGTCCGATTAGAGATCGGAGCTGGATTGACGGTCTGATTGGAGATAGGAGCTGGATTGAAGGTTCGATTGAAGATCGGAACTGGATTGACGGTCCGATTGGAAATCAAAGCTAGATAGACGGTTCGATTAGACATTGGAGCTAGATAGACGGTCCGATTAGAGATTGGAGCTGGATAGACGGTCCGATTGGAGATCGGAGCTGGATAGACGGTCCGATTAGAGATCAGATTTGACTGGAGTACCAACATTGGTGATCGAATTTGACTGGAGTACTGATATTGGTGATTGGATTTGACTGGAGTATCAATATTGGTGATCGAATTTGACTAGAGTACCGATATTGGGGATAGAATTTGGGTTTACCGACATTGGTGGTCGGATTTAGGTTTACCGGCATTGGTGGCCGAATTTCAACTGAATGACCGGCAGTGGTGGCCAGATTTCAACTGAATGATAGGAAGTGGTGGTTGGATTTGGATTGGAAGCCTGGTATCGGTATTGGGATTGGATTGATTGACGGTTTTATCCTCCCACAATGTTCGTATTGGGGTAAGAAAAATTTTGAGTGTCTACAGATGCCCCTCTTTATCATGTCCATGCAATGTAGTGGAATGGACAGGATAAAGATTAGTAGACACTGGAAATAAGACAAATGGCAGAGACGTTACGAAGGCTGGGTGTCTTTGGGTGGAACGGGGCTGCTCTCGGCTGCTTTCATCATCTATCTGCTGGGGATAACGTTGTCATAGACAGCCTTTGATGTTATTGATAGGTTACCGCGAACTATTCTTGTCATTTTTTGCTGGGGATAACGTTATTCACGGTAGCCTGTTTAACTCTGATGGGGATGCTATTATGTTGATGTTACCATGGTTTGAAACTCATGGTTTCCAACATCTGTCAGCATTATAAGGGGGCAGATTTCCTCTCTTGGCTGATGCCGTTTGTGTGTTTTGGAAGGCTCCTCTGACAGGGTTGTCCATAAGGTATCGAGTCACCTTGCTGGGATCTTCTGATATTTTATTCGGATGATAGGTTTCACTTGGTATCTTGCAGTAGGGAGCTGAATATCCAATCTTTTACCTCATTCTCTTTTGAGGATGTGTATAACAGATTCCATCATTGGCGATGGATTACTATAATTGCCTTCGTCACCGGATCACTCCCGAAGCTTTGATAGAACTGAGCAACCGGCTAAACTGTATCGGTTAGTACCCGACACTTCACTGGGGTTGTGCCAACGGCTGAACTGTCATCGGTCAGTACCCGACGCTTCGCTGGGGTTGTGCCAACGGCTGAACCTGTCATCGGTTAGTTCCCGACGCTTCACTGGGGTTGTGCAAACGGCTGAACTGTCATCGTTCAGTACCCGACGCTTCGCTGGGGTTGTGCCAACTACTAAACTGTCATCGGTCAGTACCCAATGCTTCGTTGGGATTGTGCCAACGGCTGAACTATCATCGATCAGTAACTGACGCTTCGCTGGGGTTGTGCCAACGGCTGAACTGTCATCGATTA
The DNA here is from genome assembly GCA_020205555.1 of Panax stipuleanatus. Taxonomy (NCBI): domain Eukaryota; kingdom Viridiplantae; phylum Streptophyta; class Magnoliopsida; order Apiales; family Araliaceae; genus Panax; species Panax stipuleanatus. The sequence continues at coordinate 44,691,581 of CM035123.1, read as the reverse complement.
GTACTCGACGTTTCACTGGGGTTGTGCCAACGGTTGAAATTGACTTCGGTCTGCACCTGAACTTTGCTGGGATGGAACCAACGGTTGAAATGGCTTCAGTCAGTACCCGAACTTCACTGGGATGGAACCAACTATTGAAATTGCTTCGGTCTGTACCCGAACTTCGCTGGGATGGAACCAACAGTTGAAATTAACTTTGGTATGTACCCGAACTTTGCTGGGGTTGTGCCAATGGTTGAAATGGCTTTGATCTGTACCCAAACTTCGCTGGGGTTGTGCCAACGACTGAAATTGACTTCAGTCTATACCCGATGCTCTGAAAGTGGCAGTTTTACGCAGTTTTACCCAGTTTTTGCGTAGTTTTTCTGTAGTTTGTTTTGTTGATCCCTGGACATGGCTTCAGGATGAATACCAAGGGTCTCTGTGGGGCTTCCCTTTCTATTAGGATTACACTGCTTAAACGCAGGATTTCAGGATAAACCGCTCAATTGCGTAGCGATTTCTCTTAAGATTTGACTCGGCAGCACATAAGAACTCTATTTTGAACAGAACTAAACTGAGCCTGGGGGAGTGGGACCCACCCTAGGCTACAGCGGGTGGAGGTGCGGCAGCCGTAGGTGGGCCCGCTTCCACCTGGGCTATTTAATGGACTGCGGGATTTTTATTTTTCAAGTTTCAATTTTGAGTTCCAAACGGATTTTGATCTTCTTTTTCAGATCTATAGAGCTTGGACAGCTGTTTTCTGAATTCTTCAGTTCCTACGCGATAAACGCAGTGTAGGTAACGTTTTACGTCCTTTTTTCGTAAGTTTTGACCTTTAAAAGCATGTGAACCACTTAGGGGCCTTTCAGACGCAATGTATGAAAAATGTATGCCTATATGACCTGCTAAAAATTTTCTGACTATATATATATGTATATCTTACTGTAATACACGTTTGGATGTAAGAAAATTAAGGTTTTGAGACAGTGATATTTTGCACTTTTTGACCAGTTTAGTCATTCTTTTTGAGGCCTAGTGCGCCTGAATTTTCAACTAAAAATGTCCTTGATAATTTGGCTACCATATGAGGTTGACTTTTGATTTTTTTTCATAAATATGAACTATTTCTATTTTTGGGTAGGTGTGCTACTGAATGGCCACCTAGACATGCCTGTGTGCATGTGGACAGTCCATTTTACAAAAGAGACTCTGGAGAAATTTTTCCAAAATCTTAGGCATTGAAAAACATGCATTTTTGACTCTACTGGGATTTTTGACTGACCCATGCAGGTTTTTAGTTTCTAAGTTTTGAAAACATGCAGTTTTGACTTTACTGGATATTTTTGACAGACCCATGCATGTCTTAAGACCTAGAGATATATGCTGGACTAATTGAAAATGATAAGCACAGGTTTTAGGCTTACCTCACCCTTTTTGAGGTGATTTGGAGTATTGGTGTATTCGATGGATCGCGAGAGACCCGGCAGTTCCAGCAGGGTATCCTCAGGTATCAGACGGAGGATGGCTTCTGATGTTCCCCAGCCTCGTCCAGCTCCGACGCCTCATAGATTGGTGGAGGCGGTGATTCGTCCAGCACAGGACAAACATCCACTTGATATTGACGATGAGGAGGCTCTTTTTGTTGCTCCTATTCCTGCTCAAGCTCCACGTGCGGAGGTCCCTGACATTATTGTGCAGACGCAGGAGTTATTGAACGACTTGAGTCGTCATCCATCGAGATATCTTCATGCCAATGAGGTGACTTGAAGTTTTTTCTCTTCTTGGATTCTTTTTCTTCCTTTTTGCCATTCTCGGGGCACAGGTTTTTGACATGGGTTGGTTTTTGATGCAGGTTCCAGGCTTTACGCAGCCTCAAGGGAACTGGTTCAGTGTGCACTCTCTTTATTATACTTTGCACGAGGATTATAGGGAGATCATAGAAGGCTGGGGCTTTCAGGCCTTTTTCTCGATCCTTCCCCGCCGTTGCCCTTAGGGGTATATGAGGGCTTTATCTGAGTGCTGATTCCACCAGACTCAGTCCCTTCATCTGCTAGATTGGGAGGTGAAGATGACTTCTATGAATTGGAGATTTATCATCGGCATTGAGTTTGAGGGCGAGCCAGTGCCTGTTGTGGCTGACATTACGCCCACTGTCGTTCGGTCCCTGTTGGGAGTCCTTATGATGGCATTCAAGGGTCGGACGGTCCGATCTGTTCCCTTGAGTATAGATGCCCTGGATGGGACTTTACAGGATCCCCCGCCTAATGATCAGAGGGCTAGAGATCGCATTCTAAGGCGATTGTTTTTGTCGATCATCAGGAGTTCTTTTGTGGCGGACAACTCGTCTACTGTGTCATTCGCCTTGATTAGTGCCACTCGACATGTAGAGCGCCTCAGTGACTATGATTGGGGATCCTATACCTTTGCCTATTTTCTCTGTGGCATGCGCATACTTTCGGAGGGTGTGAGGGAGGCTTGGTTAGGATTTTACCCATTTCTGCTGGTGAGTACATCTTTCTGTACCTTTTTGATTTCAGCATTTATTTTTGTCAGTCTTGGTCACTGAGGACTTTTACTATTTACATGATCAACTTTGGGCATTTGAGAGGCTTTCTTGCCTATAGCCCGCTTCTGCCTAGGTCTGGAGACCTATCCTCGGGGATGGAGATGGCATCACTCCACTTTAACGGAGGTCCTTGTTGCTGTGGGATTCACTCACGCCCGTTTGCAGTTGGAGCTTTTGACTGTGGGTTCGATCACCTGGATGCCGTAAACCTCCGAGTTTTTGGCCATCAGATTCGAGGGAGGCGTCCTTACAGGTTGAAAGTTTGTTTTGTCGACCCGCAGAGTCCCTTTGTTGACGGTGGGAGGCTGGGAGCTCTATCTTGTAGAGCGTGCCATTAGGAGCATAACAGGAGAGATCCGTATTCCCACTGCTCCTCCTGCTTAGCATCATTGGCCATTGACTGTGCCAGTGACAGATATCCTTATGGATGGGCATAGATGGCTTCGCCTTATCAGAGGGCCCATACAGCCAGGAGGCCTCTAGCAGTTGGTGGAGTCCTTGCACTCTTGGAGCTAAGACTCGTGCCACCCAGTTCATTTTAGACATGGTGCCAGGGTCCGTGATGATGACGGACTGGATAGCTTGCCTTAGGGAGCCCACTCATGCAGACCAGATAGCAGATCTGACCAGGGAGTTGGAGCAGGCCCGTTTCTTTATCAGGCACCTTGGTCGAGATCCGTCAGAGGCATCTTCTTTTGACCCATTTAGCTCTGGAGCGGGTCCCTCTTCTGGTCCATTTAGCAGCAGCTATGCAGGGGCAGGTCCTCCCTTATACCGCCCAGACATGCCTGATAGCAGCGGTTTTGTATCCACTGAGGAGATGAAGCAGGTTGATCGCTTTGACACTGATGTCTTCGACTTCCTCTGATAGCTATTGGAGCTATATTTTTGGTCAGCTACTATTTTGGCTATTTATCGGTTGTGCCATCATTTTGATAGACCATTGTATTAGTTGGGTGGTGGTGCCCCCATTTCCCTATATTTTCATTTTTTCTTTGTATTATTAGACAGGGATGATGTCTTGCAGTAGATAGTTTGTTATAGATATTCATGATCTTCTCTATCTATCGCATCATGTTTATATTTATCATCATGCATATATTATGTCATGTGTATGCATTCAGATAGCTGCGACTTGATTTGACCTCTGGATGGTCTTGTGGTACGGTGCTACAGATGATATCGTCTGCGATCAGCCATATTGAGCATTCACCACCGTCTGAGGTGGCCACATCATCGAGGTCATGGTATGAGAGCCTACCCTACCTAGTCAGAGGGATAGTGGACCACATACTGGAGCATTCATTGGCCCTCGCAGATTTTTGGGTGCCATCTGGATTTGTTGATGGTATTCTACCCTTCTGGATACCTGAGAGACAGGTGTTCCGCTTCAGGCGGCATGAGTTGGCGCCGACTCTTGAGGAGTATGAGCGATTTACTGTATTGGCTTTGGATTTATCGTGTGCTCGTACAGCTATTTATGATATGAGGAGACCGTTTACCCGTATGTCCGGTCTCCGTCAGAGCATTATCAAGGATGAGATTATATCTGGACACGTGATCTCGATTGATTTCCTGATCGATCGATTTGGCAAGCTCGAGAGCTATGATCGCCATGTCGAAGATTTTATTATTTCAGCAGAGGCATGGCATTTGGCCAGAGTAGACATTCTGCTGATGTGTATTGTGGCATATGTCTATATACCGCTTCGCTTGGATCATCTAGATGTGGGATTGGTAGTTGTGGTTCGGGCCGTTAGACAGGGTAGCACCATCGTCCCGATGATATTGGCTGAGACATTTAGATCAGCCACACATTGTAGTACCCATCCTGAGGGGTTTTTTAGGGGCAGCTCGGTCTTGCTGTATATATGGCTGATGTCCGATATACGACCTATTGGATTCTTCAAGCCTTGGGGTTTTTGCTTTACTCACGAGACATCCACAGTTTACTCCTTTCAGCCTGCGGAGTGCATTAATGGAGAGTCATGGTTGGCATTTCTGTCGGATATTGAGCATCCGTTCTCAATCTTTCCATGCTCAGGGCTAGCATCCCCATATAGCTTTATCACCCATGCTTCTGGCCTAGATTATTTGCCCCTAGCGGGTTTGAGGGGAGCGACTACCTATCATCCCCTGGCAGTCATGTGTCAGTTCGATCAGCTGCAGAGTCTGTACCATTTTGAGGGGTCTGCTGATCAGAGGACGTCGGACTCTTCTATATCATCCACTGACTTGGTTAGAGTATATGAGTGTTGGACTCATCGAGAGAGGGTTGATTTCTCTGGTAGCCATCTGGGTCGTTCTTCGGAGTATTCTGCATGGTTGGAGGCAGAGACCACAGTTGCAGCAGCAGAGCCTCATTTATCTCTGATTTTGGAATCCGACGAGGAGGAGCCTATAGAGGATCCAGATTCTCTTACCGAGGATGATTAGTTCACGGGTTTGACAGTGGCTTTAGTGAGTGATCCATCGGTTATTCCTGTAGAGACGGATTCGGCTTTAGCGGACTCACTATTCAGGATGACCTTTGAGCGAGATTCAGCTAGAGCGCAAATGTTAGCTGCCTTGTCTGGCAGAGACTTAGAGAGAGATGGACTCAGGGCCGCTTTAGATACTAGATTGATTGAGCGGGAGGAGCTCCGATCTGCTAGAGACGCAGTGGTTGTGGAGCGAGATGAGATCCGCTCAGCTAGAGACGCAATATATGTTAAGATTGAGGATACTTTGATTGCTCGAGACGCAGCTTTTGCGGAGAGGGATGAGGCTATAGCTTCCCATGATTTCTGCATTGCTGATAGTACTGCTCTTCGATCTTACACTCATGGTTTGGTCACCGAGATGAGTGCATAGATGGATGACCACAGCGCCACCTTGCAGATGACTGTGGAGGTATTGAGCCATATGGAGGCTGAGTGGATGGCACTTACAGCTACTCCCCCATCTTCAGAGAGAGATGTCATGCTGGCATTGATGACCCGCTTGTCCTTGGGTCCATAGACTAGCTTTATTTTTCCTGCACAGACTAGAGCAGCCATTTTTGTCATGTACAGGGCACTATGTATATATTAAATAGTGTTATATATCAAAGAAATGTAGTTTTAATTCACTTCCCTGATTGGATATGTACTGTCATTGCTGAGTGATTACCACTTCTTTCATGACTCGCAGTTGGAGATGTATCTTGAGCTTCTCCTTGATGGACTGACAGTTGAGATGTCAGGGAGTATCTCAGATGGGCTTGTTTGACCAGGGTAGCTTGATAGAATTTGGCCTCTATTTGTCTTTGGTGTCTTGGAACTGGTCTTTTATTTTTTTCATTTTTTCTTAAAGGACAGACTGCACTGTAAATGGTTGCCTACGTACTCCCGTGTTGAGGGAGATCAGGTCATTCGTAGTTCAGGCGGTTTGTCGGGATGGTTTGAAAAGTATTTATCTTAGGTTTTAAGTTTGGTTTGATGAGTTTTTGAGTTTTTTATTTAGTTTGACCGCACCAAAAATGACTGCCTATGTACTCCCGGGTGTAGGGTGATCAGGTCATTCATAGTTCCGACTTTCTAGTGAAAAATTGAACCTGATTTGATTCGTAGGACCCGGATGCGGGTATGCATATGTCTTAGACGTAGTACCTTTTTAAGGTGTCTGAATTGATGAGTTGGGGAAATTCATTCCCATCCATTTCTTGTAGTCTTATAGTTCCCCCTGTCAACACCTCCTTGACAATGAAAGGGCCTTCCCAATTTGGGGCAAACTTTCCTTTGGCTTCATCCTGATTGGCCAGGACTTTCTTTAGCACCAAGTCATTTTCTTTGAATTGCCGAATTTGGACCTTTTTGTTGTAGGATCTGGCGACCCTTTGCTGGTATAACTGTCCTTGGAAAATGGTTGTAGCCCTTTTTTCATCTATCAGGGACAGTTGATGATACCGGTCTTGCAACCACTGATCCTCGTCTATCTGAGCATCGATCAATACTCGTAAGGATTCCATCGCTACCTCTATGGGAAGGACTGCCTCCATGCCATAGACCAACAAATAGGGGGTAGCCCCAGTAGAGGTGCGCATTGACGTTCTGTATGCTAAAATGGTAAGAGGCAGCAGGTCAGGCCATTCTTTGTGATTGGCAGACATTTTTTGCATAATTTTCTTGATGTCTTTATTGGCCGCTTCGACAGTGTCGTTCATCTTGGGCCGATAGATGACAGAATTGAGATGCTTGATGTGGAACTTATTGCACAATTCTTTCATCATTTGATTGTTCAGGTTCTTGGCGTTGTCTGATACGATCACCTCCGGTTGTCCATATCGACAGACGATATTATTTTTGATGAAACTAATGATGACCTCTTTTTTGACTTTAGGAAAAGAGGCTGCTTCAACCCATTTGGTGAAGTAATCGATCATAGTGAAAATGAATCGATGACCATTGCTGGCTTTTGGTTCCACTAGACCTATCACATCCATTCCCCACATAGAGAAAGACCATGGTGAACTCATGTTGTGCAGCTCATTCAGAGGAGTGTGGATGGAATTTCCATGTACTTGGCATTGAAAACGTATCTTAACGTGATCGCCGCAATCAACCTTAAGAGAGATCCAATAATGGCCTGTTCTTATTATCTTCTTGGCCAGCAGATGACCGCTCATGTGTGGACCACAAACTCCACCGTGGATTTCATCCATAAGACTTTGGGCTTGCTCTTTGTCGAGGCATCTCAACAGGCCTATTCCAGCATCCCTTTTGTAAAGTGCATCTCCACTCAAATAGAACTTTATGGCCATTTTGTGAATTCGCTTTCGCTCTGATTGACTTACTCTAGTGGGTGTGGACCCATCACAGAGATATTCCTTGCTGTCTGGATACTAAGGCTGCTTGACAGGAGGTATTTCATCTGATACTTCTCCAATGTAATTCCCATATGTTGGGGCTTTCTGAATTGTGAACTTGATGTTGGGCAATCCACTCTTATCGGATATACGGATTAATGAAGCCAACATTGCTAATGCATCAGCAAAGTCATTCCGACCCCGAGGAATATAAACGAAGGTTATGTCTTCAAATTCCTGGGATATTTTGAGGACCTGCCGATGATAGGGTAGCAAATGCAGTTCTTTGGTGAGATACGCGACGGTGGTTTGTCTGATGACCAGCTCGGAATCTCCGAAGACTAGTAGGTGTTTGATAGACATGGATTGGGATAACTTCAACCCCATTATACAGCCTTCATACTCGGCTGTGTTGTTGGTGTTGCCAAATTAAAGTTTGGTAGCCACAGGATACTACTTTCCTGCACCAGAGATGAGGACTACCCCAGCTCCGGCACCTTCCATGTTTACAGCTCCGTCGAAATACATTTTCCATAGTTGGACTGTATTCTCAGACTAGAGTTGTTGAATTGTCATGATCCCATCATCCGGGAAATAAGTCTCCAGGGGCTTGAACCCTCTTGAAGGTACTTCAGCTAATTGATCTGCAATGTCTTGACCCTTGATTGACTTCTGAGTCACGTAGACAATGTCGAACTAATGTAGGATCAATTGCTATTTGGATAGTCGGCAATTCAGCATTGGTTTGTTGAATACGTAATTGAGTGGATCCATGTAGGATATGAGGTAGGTCGTATGCCCATGCAAATAGTGTTGCAACCTCATTGCGGCCCATGCTAACGCACAACATGTCTTTTCGATCAAGGTATACTTCTGTTCACCACTGCTGAATCTTTTGCTGATGTAGTAGATAGCTCTTTCTTTACTACTATCATCTTTCTGTCCTAACATGCAGCCCATTGCATTGTTATTGACAGACATGTACATGAATAAGGGAACTCCATCCCTTGGGGGTACCAAAATAGGTGCTTCAGTCAGCTGCTTTTTGACGGCAAGGAAGGCTTGTTGACATTCCTCATTCCATTTGGTGGAGGAATTCTTCCTTAACAGCTTGAAGATAGGTTTCACAGGTTGCTGTGAGCTGTGAAATGAATCGACTTATAAAGTTGATCCTTCCTAGGAATTCCCGTATCTCCTTCTCTATACGAGGTACGGGCATTTCAGTAATGGCTTTGATCTTGGCAGGGTCGAGTTCGATGCCCCGATTGCTCACCAAAAATCCTAGCAGCTTGCCTGCTTTGACACCAAAAGCACATTTGGAGGGATTGAGCTTGAGGTTATACTTACGTAACCTGTTAAACAGCTTCCTGAGATGGTCAATGTGATCATCCTCCCTCCGGGATTTGATAATGATGTCATCCACATAAACTTTGATCTGTTTGTGCATCATGTCATGAAAGAGGGCCATCACGGCTCACTGATACGTGGCTCCGGCATTGATAAGGCCGAAGGATAGTCATCTATAGCAGAAGGTTCCCCAAGGAGTGATAAAAGTTATTTTCTCATAGTCCTCTTCAGCAACCATGATTTGATGATAACTAACAAAGCAATCCACGAAGCAATACATGCCATACTGCGCAGTATTGTCAATCTGGATGTGGATGAAAGGTACCGGGAAATTGTCCTTGAGGCAGGATTTGTTCAAATTCCGGTAATCCACGCAGACTCGTACCTTCCCTCCTGGCTTAGGCACGGGAACTATGTTTGACAGCCATTCTGGTTATGTTGATACCATGATGATTCCGGCTTTGTATTGTTTACCAATTTCTTCTTTGACTTTCAGACTCCATTCAGGTTTCAATTGCCTGAGCTTTTTCTTGACTGGTTTGAATCCATCTTTGATGGGCATTCGATGGATGACAATATCAGTGGATAAGCCAATCATGTCTTCATGTGACCATGCAAATACATCCTGGTACTGTTTTAGGAGTTTGATCAGGTCGATTTTTTGATTGGGTGTGAGGTCTGAACCTCTTTGGATTTCTTTGATGTTTTGGAGGTTCTTATGTTGATGGTGATGGTTTGTTCGAGGTTTGGTTTGGATTTGTCTTCGACCCATTCTTTGACCTCCTCGAGCACCTCATAGTCATCTTCCTCCTCTTGATCAATATCCATCAAGTCGAAGTTCATTTCTACATCAAAGTCGTAGTCATTTTGACAGGTTGGCATCTCATCAGCAGAGACACACACATCCAATGCTTGGGTCCTAAAAACAAAAATGCTTTCATTAATATATACAACTATTTAAACATACAGAGCATTTGTAAATTATGACAAAAGTTACTGCTATAGCTTTGCAAGCAAAAGTAAGCAGTAAATAAAAGCATGATTAAGGGCAGATTGACTCTCTGCCCCTTTACCCTTTTCGACCGAGGCAAGGGACACTGCTCTAGTTGTCCAAGGTCAGATCCTCATGAACCGGGAGGATCAGGGATTTGTTATTATCTGTCTCGTCTTGGATAATGACTGAGACATCCTTTATAATAGGGCCAGGGATCTTCTTTGAACTGTTCCCTTTTCCTTTCTTGATGCGAGGAATTTGAACTTGATCCTCGTCGTCGCTGTCTGGGAGTTCGTCATTCATGCCCTTGTAGTTGATAATGACCTTCATATTAGCGAATGGGTCTTGTCCTTCGTACATGATTTTTTTCCCTTTTCGCTGTCTGGCTCAGGCTTGAGGGCTTTTCTTTCATGGACAAGTATGATTGGAGGGAATAGCATGGCTGATACCACAGCTGGGATTTTCCTTGTAGGTTTTACCCATCCAACATTTGTGAGGTTTGGCAGCAGAATTTTGGAGGTATGAGCCTTGGGATGTTTATGTGGGTTCCGGAAGCTTGACCCGGATGAATATCCCAATCCTGCTCTCCTAGTCTGACTTGGGATTTGGACTGGCATCTTGATACCTTGTTTATCCTTTCACAATCCTTCTCCAGGTTGGAAGCCCGAAGATACCATTTCTTGTCCCATTATCATTACTTCGGTGGAGACTTTAGGTTTTAGAGCTGGAGTCCCAATAGGTAGATACTGAGTATCGCTCACCTCTAGAGCTTAAAAACTAGCAGGTTCAATCCCCGCATCCAGGCTAATCACTGGCATATCCCAATGTATGTAGGTAGGGTATTTTGGTTCGGCATTCACTGTAATGAGGCTGCCGTTGATAATGTACTTGAGTTGTTGATGGAGGGTGGATGGCACTGCCCCTGCCATGTGAATCCAAGGTCTGCCCATTATTAAGTTGTATCTGGTGGCGATGTTGAGCACATGAAAAGATACGTAGAAAGTGTGTGAGTCAATCTCTAGAGGTAGCTCTATTTCCCCCCCATAGCTTGTCAGCAAGATCCATCGAAGGCCCGGATGACCATATGATTGGTTTTGATCCTGTTCGGATTGATCTTCATCTTTTTTAAAGTATCGTATGGACAGATGTTGAGGGATGATCGTCCATCGATGAGCACACCTTCGATCACATATCCGGAGGACATTACCGCTATATGAAGGGACTTGTGGTGGCCCGTACCCTCTACTGGGATATCATCGTCAGTGAAAGATATCACATTACTGTTGAAGATGTGCTCTATCACGTGACAGAATTTCTCGGTGTCCACTATATGTGGTAAATGAGCTTCTTCTAGTACTTTCACTAAAATGTTGCGATGATCCTTTGAGGATAGGACCAAGTCGGGGATGGAAATTTGTTTAGGTGCGTCCTCCAAGCTTTGCACTTTTTTGATTTCATTGTGTCCCATTTTGTTGAGTAACTCTTTGATTTTCTCTTCAGCCACCTTATCTTTTGCTTTGATGACCGGTTTGATTACCCGCTGATGTAGGTATAAGGGATTGTCCTTTGGCACAACTGTAACGTTGTTTGAAGTGGAGCCTTCATTGTCCCCGTAGTTGGGACACACTTCAGACTGATGATTGGATACTTAGGTCTGAAGAGCAAGATTAGAGGTTAAAGTGCAGCCACCTTCACAGGATCAAGTAGTTCTTGAACCCTTTTCCCGGTCAGTACTAAGGGTTTGAGAATCGACTCCCCATCGCATGATATAACAGCCACTATGTTCTGGTTCCATACAGTGGGGATCCAGAGAGTGTTATTGTCTGGGAGATCGAGGATTTGATTTCCCCTTATCAGGTTCCCATTTTTAATCATGTCTTGAATCAAGTATCGAAGTGCACAGCAATCTTCAGTATCATGGCCTGGTGAATTTGAATGGTACTGACATATTTGGTCAGGTTTGAATTTTCTGGCTCGAGGGTTCAATGGAGGTAACAAGTCTGCAACCATTCATTCGTTGATTATCATTTGAAGGATTTCTTCCATAGATTGATTTAGGTTGGTGATGTTCCTTTGGAATAGGAATTTCCCATCTTCTCGGAGATTCTCTTCTTCGGCCACCCTATTAGCCCAAAGATCATTCTCATTAGACTGGTATTGACTTCTCGGGGAAGTGATCTCTGGTGTGGGAGGACGATCGACAATGGATTGGTTGATTTGTTTCACCATATTCCTGGTGAGCTGATGCTAGTAAACAACCAGTTCTGCTAACTGCTCGATTTGTTCCTTGAGAGATTTTATTTCCTTCTCCATCAGGAATCGCCTTTAAAAACTTCCCAACTATATGGGCTTGTGTTGTTGGATGGAATTGATTCTCCCACATAACGGACGTAATTGGATCCTTCTCCATTTGTGGTGCTGATCATGTTGACATTCTCCTCTTTATGCTGTGGCAGAGGATTGTTCTGCACATGGGGTTGTTCATGCTTTGTGACCACAATCTCTCCGCTGTCAATCAAGTCTTGTATTTTGTGCTTGAGAGACCAACAGTCTTGGGTGTCATGGCTTGGAGATCCACAGTGATGAGCACACTTCTTGCTTGGGTCGAAATTCCGACCATTAATGTTGGTTGGTGGAAGGAGTTGGACAATCTTCTTTTGGGCTGTCAGAAGTTTGAATATGTTCTCAAGTGAATCCCCTATAGGGGTGAAGGTTCTTCGACGCCTAATCTAAGACCCTAACTTTTATGAATAAAATTGAATTTCCTCTATATATTATTTTGAAATAGTAAGGTGTTAATTTGATTTAATGCTTTAGTTATGGGTGAAATGTGCAAATTTTGCAAAGTAAGCAAGTGATCATAAAATATTCATTGTGTCGAAGAATATTCGTTTGGTCGGGGAATATTCTTTTTGTCGGGGAATATTCGTACGACGACGCAATCATTTGTGGGCCCCATAACGGAAAATTATCGGATGAAGAAAACGACAAGAATAAGTTTTCTATAAATAACGGCAAAACTTTTACCGTTAAAACTGTTGAAATATCCGGTGATAAAAGAACAGTAATACGTGTGGTTGCACAGTAGCACACGGTATTGTATAGTATCTTTGATTATTGATGCTTACGTGAGAAGTCACTCAATTTTATTCAATTATTGCCACAGTAGTTGATGCATAGTATCTCATATTATTGATTCAATTATTGTCACAGTATCATCTGCACAATATTTTATATTATTAAATCAATAATTGAGACGACACAGTTATTCATATTATTATTTACATTATTGACAATGTCTAGAAAATTCTATCGAGGAAAGGGGTTAGGTTTTTTAATTGCACGCCAATAAAGAGAAGTTCTTATCGGAAAGGCCCCTCTTTTCTGAGAATGATTTGGTTGTTAATATTGTGAGTTATAATATTAATGATGATTAATTATTATTAAAAAAATATGTTTGGTGAAGCCAAGTGAATTGAGATAAATAGAAGGGATTTTTATGAAGTATTTGTTGTAAATTTGGCTTATTAAATGAACCCCCGCTTACTCATTTTTTTTAAAATTATCGGTAGATAGTTATCTCAATTATATATATATATATATATATATATATATATATTATATATAGTGATGCCGTAGGAAAGACGGAGTGTATTATATATATATATGTATATATATATATATATATTAGTAAGTGTCTTGGGGTGAGGGGCATATATATATATATACAGAATATATTATATTTTAATTAAAGTTTTTGTTTTATTAGAATATTTTATTGCACAGTAATGAATAGTAAAAATTAGATTTCTCGCTGAATTTTGCCCGTGAAAATTTTCTTCTGTGCACACTTGATTTTTATTCAAATAGTGCCATACCATTCTCCTATAAATAGGATGCTTAGTTTAGAGATGACAATCACACCAAAATCAGAGAATTCTTCTTCTATAATATTGTGCGTATTTCTTTTGAGTTTAAAGAAGCTTTGAGTGTAGAAAATAGTTTAAGTTTTCTTCAAGAATATCCCCGCCATACCAGTCAGAAATACTCTCCTTTTAAGGTAAGAGATATTATTTTTCTGGTAAATAATGTTACTTTCTTTCAATATTCATAAAGAATATTATTTTCTTTCATATTCCATATTATGAAAGCGATAATATTTCATTTCATATACCCAAATTAAAACTTACTACGGTAAGTATTGCTTCTATAATTCTTGAAATGATCAAAAATTCTTCGAATTTTGCGTTTCATCTAGTATCATTTCATTGGAATGTTGGTATGAATTTTATTATGAAATTTTTACCTTTTCATGTCGGGGTTACTATTCACGTATACGACACTATTCACGTATACGACACTATTCATGTATACGGCATTATTCACGTATACGGCACTATTTACAAAAAAATTAAATTTTCTTTTATTTGTCCAAGTTGTATGTTATGGTTACTATCTTTGATTGTATCCATGTTTTGAACTTCATTCTTGAATTTTGCTCCATAATTGATTATTATGGATTATTCTTGAACTTGGATAAACTAAATTATGAATCCCTAATCTTTGTCCTTTATCTCATTGAATTTGTTATTTATATTGTGTTTCATCATCCTCAGTCATAAATGGTGATATAACTGAATATCTTTGGCCTGTAGAGGAAAGATGAATGATTACCTGATGAATATCTTTGGCCCGTAGTGCAAAGATGGACAGGTGTTGAGATGAACATGACCAACTAGTTATACAAATGAATATCTTTAGCCCATAGTGCAAAGATGAATATTTGATTCAAGATGTATATTGATTGATGTTACAGGGATAAAATATTGATGATGGACTTTTAAATCATAGAAGATAGTAGACTTCATTCTCTACTTAACTCTTCTAATAAATTATTATTTCCGCTGCGAATATTAATTTAAAACTTGTTGTCCATGTAAGACCCCAAATTTTATAAATAAAGATTTAATTTTCTTTATATATTATTTTGAAATAATAAGGGGTTGATTTAATTAATGTAGTAAGTTGTGGGTAAAATGCGCAAATATTTCAAAATGAGCAAGTCATTATAAAATATTCATTGTTGTCAGGGAATATTCGTTTGGTCGTGGAATATTTTTGTTGTCGGAGAATATTCGTACGATGGCGCAGCCATTTGTGGGCCCCACGACAGAATAACTGTCGGATATAGAAAGCGACAGAAATAACCTTTTTATAAATAACGGTAAAACTGTTACCGTTAAACTGTTGAAATACCAGGTGATAAAAATACAGTAATACGCGTTGTTGCACAGTAGCACATAGTATTGCACAGTAATTCTAATTATTGATTCTTATGTAAGAAGTCACTACTCAATAATTGATACAGTAATTACTATTTAATATTTTATATTATTGATTCAATAATTGCTATATTGATAATTGCATAATATTTTATTGGTTCAATAATTGCTACGTTAATATTTTATATTATTGATTCAATAATTGTCATTGCATAGTATTTCAAATTATCAAATCAATAATTCATATTATTTGAATAACATTATTAGATAGCATTATTGGCAATGTCTAAGGAAGTTCTGTCGAGGAAAGGGGTTAGGTTAATCTAATTGCGCGCCAGTAAGGAGAAATCTTTATCGAAAAGCCCCCTCTTTTGTGGGAACGACCTGGCTGTCAATATTGTAGTTCTGTAATATTATTTGTGAATAATTAATTATTGATTTATATGATAAGAAAATATTTATTTTGTGAATATAAAAGAAGAAATTAGTGCTGAGATTTTTTTATCAATATTTTGGTGTGAAAAATCATCTGTTTGTGGATTTCGACCATTTTACGTTGGAAATTTGGAAAAACTTCCTTCTACAAAGTTGTAGAGAATTAAATTTCATATGAAAATGATATAAAATTCATATTTTTATGTTAAAAAGGGTTATTTATTATGAATTATTAAAGCTTCAAAAATAAATATTTTAATATATATATATATATATATATATATTATATAAATATGTGGTTGAATTTTGTTCAAAGGTGGCTACTAAATTTTCAAAGATGGGTGCTTGAATAAATGCTCTGTTAGTTTCAAAAGTCTATATTGGTGTCCTGGTATTTTCCTATAAATAGGGTGCTTAGTTAGAAATGAAAATCACACCAGAATCAGAAAATTTTCTCTCTATAATATCGAGCGTATTTCTTATGAGTATTTAGATACTTTGAGTGTTGATAATAGTGCAAGTTTTCGTCCACATAATATTCGATATTCCAGTCAAAACTACTCTCATGTTAAGGTAAAGGATGTTATTTTCTTTCGTAAACGATATTATTCTTTTCAATATCATTATACCAAAATATTGTCATGAATTTTATTATGAAATTCTTACTTTTTTCGTAAGAGTTACTATTCACGTATACGGCACTATTCACGTATACGACGCTATTCACAGAAAAGTTAAATTTTCTTCTATCTGTCCAAGTTGCTTGTTAAGATTCCTATTTTTGATTGGATCCAAGTTTTGATCTTTATTCTTGAATTTTGCTCCACAAAGTATTATTATGAATATTTTTGAACTTGGATAAACTAAATTGCGAATCCCTAATCTTTGTCCTTTATCTCATTGGATTCGTTATTTATATTATTTTTCATCATCCTCAGTCCTAAATGGTGATATAACTGAATATCTTTGGCCTGTAGAGCAAAGATGAATGATTACCTGATGAATACCTTTGGCCCGTAGTGCAAAGATGAACAGGTGTTGAGATGAACATGACCACTGGTGATACAAATAAATATCTTTGGTTTGTAGTGCAAAGATGAATATTTGATTCGAGATGTATATTGGTTGATGTTACAGGGATAAAATATTGATGATGGACTTTTAAATCATAGAAGATAGTAGACTTCATTCTCTACTTAACTCTTCTAACGAATTGTTATTTCCGCTGCGAATATTGATCTAAAACTTGTTGTCAATAATATTTTATCTGAATTATTGAAGACTAACGATAATTTATTTTCCATTATCTTAGTCATAATATTCTTTACTGGGCTAGTTGAGCTCACCCTTTTCATCTATTGTCCTCTTCAGGAAATGAGAATGTCACAGGAACTAGTCGGGGGATAGAGTGATGGTCCGAGTTAGAGCAGTAGTAGTCCTCACTATTTCTAATAAATAGTGTGACAATAATTGTAATGAGGACTTAGTTTGAATGTTAATATTTTTTACATATTTGTATTGACACTCACAGTTGTGTGGTCGTATTTTGCACGACCGTGTGATATAAAAGATTGTATTTGAATTCTGTACCATGTATTTGGCGACTCAGAATGGGTTGGGTTGACTGGACCTATTCTGGGGGCGTCACAGTTGGTATCAGAGCTTAGGGATATGGTCTCTGGCGGAGATCTGGGAATAGAACTAGGAGGGGAGAGACGAGTAAATCCTTCACTAGTATGTCCTATTGGGTTTGTACGAAATCGTGACGCAATCAAATTGCAAAAATTAGCGGAAGCATGGTATATCAGAGTTTAAAAATTTCTACAAAACCATTACCCGGATCATCCTTTATGCAAAATTTTAATTTAAAACGATAAATAAGAAGTTTTGGAATCATACCCTTGTAAAACGAAGCTTCCACAGGTACTAGTTCAACTCCTTATTCTTCGTGATCTCCTTGAATTTCCAGGTTAGATTCCTTTCTTTGATCAACGTTAGCCACCCAAGTGTTTGGCCTCTAGAGGTGATCCACCAAGGAAGAGGAATTATCAAGAAGGAGGGTGTTTGGCTAAACCTTAGGTTTCTATCCTCTATAGAAAAGGAGTACTCTCCAACAATTGAAATTTCATCAATTGATATCTATTATAAGACTCCTCTTATATAGATATTGGTTAACCCTTCTAATCCTATTAGACATGAGATTTCTTTTAATTAATTAAACTCCTTTAATTAATTTAGGCTTCCCACCACATGGGAATAATTAATTAAATTTATTTAATTAATTTGTCTCCTAATTTTATTAGGAATAAATGAGAGTACTTAATATTAAATTAATTACTAAACTCCTTTAGAAATTAAAATAATAATAATTGTAATAATATTAATAAGACTCCTCTTATTAATTTATATTTAATATTTCCAAAATATTAAATAATAAACATTAAGCTATTTAATTTATTCTATCACCATAGATTAAATTAATTACACTTAATGCATTATTACGATTATGCCATTACATTCTTAAATAATTATTCTTCCTTTTATGGTGTGACCCTTTAGGTTCTCCATATTAAACCGGTTGTGAATAAATCAATTAGAACAACTCTAATCTTATTTAAATAAATAAATTAAACTAATAATCTATTTAAATAAATAATATTTATTCTACAATAGGGATAAGTCTCTCTAGCGATCAACGACTTTCCAAATAATATAGATTTCAACATTAATCATAAAAGAACCTGTGAGTTAATAGTTACTGTACAATTCAATCCTTCCACCATACAATTTCCCAATTAAATATAAGACATGGATTTACTGTCAAGTCTTATTTTATTTAATTATATGTATTTCGATTAAAAAATGCACAACTCCAAATAATGCAAATTAGAAACTCCTTTCTAATTTCATTCCACCTTGGCCAAGGGTTCCTGAGTTATCATTTAACAAATCACATAGGACATATCTCCTCTTTTACTAGAGGTGGTAGATTCTTTATTGATCATACATTATCTCCATATGTAACTCATTATACCCAAGCATACCCTATATATACCCTAAAGGGCCTTAAGGAATAAGTCAAAGTATAATTTATTACATACAAGATATTATGATGATCTCAAGTCCAAGGATCACTTGTACTACTATCACATTAGGAATTCCTATTGACAGGCGAGTAAAACTCCATTAGGTATTCCATAGCGAGTCACGTTTAGTGAACTTATTCTCCAACAAGCACCTACATAGTTGCTTTAGTGTCTCCACACAAATGACCATGAGATCAGTCATCCTCATCCAATGAGAAAGCAACATATGTACCAATCTATCCGGATTTACTAATCGCCTTTTTAGTAATCCCACGATTGGGAACTATTTTAGTTTTAAAGCTTTCTAAGAATTTAGATCTCATTTGGATGATCATCATCATGATTCTAAAAGCATTGCTTAAAACTATGGGTTATTTACATATTATAAAAACAGCACCATGTAGATAATTAAATGCCTTTAATAAATGAATATTTTTATTAATAAATAAATAAGATTTTCCCCAAAGTATATGCTTTATCAGCATACATGATTGGCTTGTATGCATACTACTTTCAATCTCCCACTTGCACTAAAGCCAATCGCCATGGTATCTCATACCCTTCTTCTCTATGTGACGGTCAAACTGCTGTTATGTTAAAGCTTTAGTAAATGGATCTGCAATGTTATCTTGAGAGTCTATATGCTCCTCTTTCAATGATTTCTTTAATCAAGGTGCCGCAACACATGTTTATATTCAAGATGAGACTTAGGAACTATTCCTAGTTCTGTAATGAACTTTTCATCCGAAACATCAACTTGCAGCTTCACTTGCAGTTATATACTTTGTCTTTGTCACTAAACCAACAACCTTTTGTTGTTTGGAACCTTTCCAAATCACTGCACCATCTTTTAAGGTAACGACTTACCCTAAAGTGGATTTGCTATCGTCTTGGTCAGCCTGAAAACTTGAGTCTGTTTAGCACTCTAGTTTAATTCAGATTCATCATGTGATATGATGACATCCTTAGTGCCAGTTAAGTACTCTAAGATGTTTATCACTGTCTCACAGTGATCTTCTCCAGAATATAGGATGCTCCTCCCAAGTCCTTCATGGAGAAGTGTTTAGATAACCAGATTTTAATGGATTGTAGCATAGGAATGCCATTCCCTATCAGTAATATATCATCAACATATAGTACAAGGAATGAAACTGCGCTCCCACTTACCTTCTTGTACACACATGGTTCATCGTCGTTTTTGATAAAATCAAACTCTTTGATTGTCTCATCAAAACGAATGTTCCATCTGCGAGAAGCTTGCTTCAATCCATAAATGGATTGTTGTAGCTCATATATATGATTTGCTTTAACTATTGAAACAAATCCATCTGGTTGTATCATATATACATTCTCCTCTAATAATGTATATTTGAGGAAGGGCGTCTCCACGTCCATTTTGCCAGATATAATAATAATAAGTTGCAATCGCAAGTAAAATCCAAATGGACTTGAGCATAGCTTCAAAATCCATTTTAGATTTTATGGTCATCTACCATTTCTCTGAGTCTTTATTACTCATAGCCTGTTCGTAATTCAATGGATCATCATCATTCATGATGTGTACCTCATCGTCATCCTCTATGACAAATCCATACCTCTCAGGTATCTTTGGTACTCTTCCAGATTTACGAATAGGGTGTGATACAGTAGGTTCTTCCACTTGGTCAGGTACCTGACTCTGATCCATAGTAATTTGTGGTTCTTGAACTTCTTCAAGATATATCTTACTCCCACTGACCCCTTCATGGATAAACTCCTTTTTCCAAGAAGGCAACATGTTTCGCAACAAACACCTTTTGATCAGTTGGATAATAGAAATAATACCCTACGGTTTCTTTAGGGTATTCCACAAATCTACACTTGTCGGATTTAGTCTGTAGCTTATCATGTTCAAATTTGACATAAGCTGGACAACCCCAAGTCTTAACATGCTTAAGATTTGGTTTCCTCCCCTTCCACATCTCATAAAGAGTTTTTGGGGCGGAGTAGGTACCTTGTTAAGTAGGTATGCAGCCGTCTCCAGGGCATATCCCCAGAAGAAAATTGGAAGGTCGGTAAAACTCATCATGGATCGAACCATGTCCAACGGTGTTCGATTTCTCCTTTCAGCTACTCCATTTAACTGTGGTGTACCTAGAGGAGTCCATTGTGAGATTAAACCATTTTTTTTGAGACAATTGAGAAACTCACCGCTTAAGCATTCTCCACCTCGATCTGATAGAAGTATCTTAATACTCTTGCCTGTTTGTTTCTCTACTTCACTTCTGAACTCTTTGAACTTTTCAAATGATTCTGATTTGTATTTCATCAAATACATATATCCAAATCTTGACTGATCATCAGTGAAAGTAATAAAATAAGAATACCCTCCCCGCACACTTGTTGTCATAGGTCCACAAACGTCTGTGTGAATCAATGCCAACAACTCTATAACTCTTTCTCTTTTTCCACTAAAAGGAGATTTAGTCATTTTACCCATGAGACAAGATTCACAAGTTGGATATGATTCATAATCGGATAGCTCTTGGAGCCCATCCTTATGCAACTTAGATAATCTTGTTTCATTGATATGACTAAGTCTACAGTGCCACATATAGGTATAATTAATATAATCTCTTTTCACTTTCTTAGTTTGCTCTATTTGAAGTATATTTTCATGCAAGTCAAGTATATAAAGTCCATTTCGCAGATTTTCAATACCATATAAAACATTGTTTTAATAAATTGAACAACTATTGTTCTTTATTATAATTTCAAATCCATCCATATCTAATACAGAATTTGAAATAATGTTTCTAATGATATTCGAAACAAAATAACAATTATTTAAATAAATGAACTTGCCCGTAGGCTGTGCTAAACAATAAGTACCTACAGCTAATGCAGCAACCTTTGCTCCATTTCCCACTTGTAGGACAACCTCATCCTTGTTCAGCTTTCTATTTCTGACCAGTCCCTTCACATTATTACATATGTGAGAACCACAGCCGGTATCCAATACCCAAGTAGAATTTTGATTTTCTGAAAAATTAATTTCAATCATGAACAAACCTTAATTGGAAGTCGAAGCTTCTCCAAGCTTCTTCTCTGCCAGAAACTTCTTGCAGTTCCTCTTCCAATGACCCGACTCGTTGCAATGGAAGCACATTCCTTTGCTAGCTGGATCAGGTTTCTTTTGTTCCTTTATGTTCAACTTACCATTGGTCATCCGAGATCGGAAGAGCTCCTTAGATATCTCATATCTAGCAATCCTACTTTGTTCAACATACAACTTCTTGAGGTGAAGCAACATAGTAGGAGCATCCATATTTTCATGCTGACGCTGAAGCTCGTTATTCATGGATGCGAGCATGATGCATTGAGCCACAGATGCGTCATTTTGCCACTTTACAATGGTGGCAATTTCTTCCTCAGATGCTGATTCTGGAACAGTTCCAGAGACAGGTGAATTTAGGACATTTCAGCAATGAGAACTATTCTCAGATTCCTTAACCAGTTCGTATAATTTGGTCCGGTTAGTTTATTAGCATCAAGTATATTTCACAGTGAAATTAGTGATTTCGACATTTTAAAATTTTGCATGTGAAAAACAACATTTTTAGCAAACATTTATTTTATTAATTTTGCATACAAAAATAAATTTAGGTCTTTATTTTAAATTGGTATCTCCCACTAGTTTTATCAAACTATATTACCCTCACTTATATAGTTCGGCAACATCTAATTAAAGATTTGCGAGTGAGAATAAGGATCTCATTTCAAATGTATATAACCTTGTGGATAGCACAACAAGCGATATACAAATAAATAGGTAGACAACTCTTGTCAATTACATCACTATATAACTCCTTTTATTTTACCTCTTAAATCATAATAGTCAAGTGTGTGCACATCCGAACTAAAATAATTTAAGTTAAGTCCAGCCTAGCACTTTCATAAATTCAAAAAAGAAAAATGTTCGTCCTTGTGGATAGCACAACAAGACTAGATCCTTCAATTTTCTTGGTAAGCATCAAATGTGATTAATTAACATCTTAAATACGCAATACTCGCATTGTGGATAGCACAACAAGCTCATATTAAATATTTAATACTCTATTAATTTATCATGCTAGAAGGCGACGTTCGATATTCCAAATATCATTTGAACGCTTCGGACTTAATATTATTTATTTGAGGGGTTTGTTATTATTTGTCTCATCTTGTTTAGCGCGCATGCACACACACACACACACACACACACACACACACATATATATATATATATATATATATATATATATATATATATATAAAATACGCTTCATTTTATTAAACATGCGAAGCATGTTTGCATAAAATATAATATATATAATATTTAGCATGCAATATAGAATACTGTATTATACCCGGATTGATTATGGACTTTTATTCTAGTTTGGTTCACTAGAGCCACCAAGTGAACCAAAAGGTCAAACCTAGGAGTGCAAGAAGTTAAATTTAAATATAACTATTACATTTAAACTCGGGCTCCATACAAACGGGTCTTCACGCACTCCTTGCTCCTTGCTCCTTGGTCTCCAATTTCTTCAAGATAATTCTAACTATTTCTATTACATTAAACTATTTAATTTAAATAGAAACCTTGATCAGCAGTCAAGGGGAAGTACATAGGAGGGAGATAGAATTTTACATCAAGAATTTTTTTTAGAGAAGACGAGGTACACAGACCCTATTTAATAAAACACATTCATTCAAGCATTCAACTAAAATAAAATCCAATCACATTGATCAAATAGTCCATAATAAATCCTCATTTATTATCATACATATCACCATATATATCAATAAATAAATATTCATCTCATGAATTAAAACATTCCATATATATATGAGTATCATTTAATGGGAAATTTTAAATTGCATGAAATTCAATTTCAAGATTAAAATAAACTCTTTATTTTAATTATAAAATTATTTAGAATATAATATATAAATATATCATATATATATATATATATATATATTTGATATTACCGTATATATTATATATATTTATATAACGAATCAGGTTATATATATATATATAAAATATAAATTCACATTTATTTTTTAAAAAGAAGTCACCTTCTTTTATTAAAAGAGTCCTGCAGGTTTATTAAAAGAGTCCTTTCCTGATGGGTCACCTTCTTTTTGGAGTAAGAAAGAGACAACACCTTTTCTTTGCAGAATTCAAGATTAGCACACCCAAAAAAAAATTGTGATTCGTCCCAAAAAAAAACGTCATTTTTTTTCTTAAAAAAAATAATTTTATACAATAAAATTATGCCCAATAAATTATTTTAAATACATACCCATATGTATATGAAATCAAAAATAAATTAATAATTGCATAAAGGTTTGGCTTTGATGCCACTATTGGGTTTGTACGAAATCGTGACGCAATCAAATTACAAAAATTATCGGAAGCATGGTATATCAGAGTTTAAAAATTTCTACAAAACCATTACCCGGATCATCTTTTATGCAAATTATTTATTTAAAACGATAAATAAGAAGTTATGGAATCATACCTTTGTATAACGAAGCTTCCACAGGTACTAGTTCAACTCCTTGTTCTTCGTGATCTCCTTGAATTTCCAGGTTAGATTCCTTCCTTTGATCAACGTTAGCCACCCAAGTGTTTGGCCTCTAGAGGTGATCCACCAAGGCAGAGGAATTATCAAGAAGGAGGGTGTTTGGCTAAACCTTAGTTTTCTATCCTCTATAGAAAAGGAGTACTCTCCAACAATTGAAATTTCTTCAACTGATATCTATTATAAGACTCCTATTATATAGATATTGGTTAACCCTTCTAATCCTATTAGACATGGGATTTTTTTTAATTAATTAAACTCCTTTAATTAATTTAGGCTTCCCACCACATGGGAATAATTAATTAAATTTATTTAATTAATTTGTCTCCTAATTTTATTAAGAATAAATGAGAGTACTTAATATTAAATTAATTACTAAACTCCTTTAGAAATTAAAATAATAATAATTGTAATAATATTAATAAGACTCCTCTTATTAATTTATATTTAATATTTCTAAAATATTAAATAATAAACATTAAGCTATTTAATTTATTCTATCACCATAGATTAAATTAATTATAATTAATGCATTATTACGATTATGCCATTACATTCTTAAATAATTATTCTTCCTTTTATGGTGTGACCCTTTAGGTTCTCCATATTAAACCGGTTGTGAATAAATCAATTAGAACAATTTTAATCTTATTTAAATAAATAAATTAAACTAATAATCTATTTAAATAAATAATATTTATTCTACAATAGGGATAAGCCTCCCTAGCGATCAACGACTTTCCAAATAATATAAATTTCAACATTAATCATAAAAGAACCTGTGAGTTAATAGTTACTGTACAATTCAATCCTTCCACCATACAATTTCCAAATTAAATATAAGACATGGATTTACTGTCAAGTCTTATTTTATTTAATTATATGTATTTCGATTAGAAAATGCACAACTCCAAATAATGCAAATTAGAAACTCCTTTCTAATTTCATTCCACCTTGGCCAAGGGTTCTTGAGTTATCATTTAACAAATCACATAGGACATATCTCCTCTTTTACTAGAGGTGGTAGATTCTTTATTGATCATACATTATCTCCATATGTAACTCATTATACCCAAGCATACCCTATATATACCCTAAAGGGCCTTAAGGAATAAGTCAAAGTATAATTTATTACATACAAGATACTATGATGATCTCAAGTCCAAGGATCACTTGTACTACTATCACATTAGGAATTCCTATTGACAGGCGAGTAAAACTCCATTAGGTATTCCATAGCGAGTCACGTTTAGTGAACTTATTCTCCAACAAGCACCTACATAGTTGCTTTAGTGTCTCCACACAAATGACCATGAGATCAGTCATCCTCATCCAATGAGCAAGCAACATATGTACCAATCTATCCGAATTTACTAATCCCTTTTTTAGTAATCCCACGATTAGGAACTATTTTAGTTTTAAAGCTTTCTAAGAATTTAGATCTCATTTGGATGATCATTATCATGATTCTAAAAGCATTGCTTAAAACTATGGGTTATTTACATATTATAAAAACAGCACCATGTAGATAATTAAATGCCTTTAATAAATGAATATTTTTATTAATAAATAAATAAGATTGTCTCTAAAGTATATGCTTTATCATCATACATGATTGGCTTGTATGCGTACTACTTTCATGTCCTACCTAAGCTTATGTTGTATTGAATTGGTCAGTCGGAGCATAGGGTTAATATGTGATATGTTAATTTGTTTAATTAACCCTTGTTTTATGGCAGTATTTGAGAATGACAGCTGAGAATGTTAACAATGGAGTGAATGAGACCGTGGAGACACCTTTAATCACCAACTAGGAGAACGTGCAACAGGAAGGCAATGTTCATCCTGAAAATAACACTGATCAGACGATAAACAATGAGATGTTTAAAAGTTTTTTGCAGTTCATGCAAAATCAGACGAGGGAGACTCGTGTTCATAATATAGGTGGAAATAATAACTCGCAGCTTGTCACTGCCAAGCAATTCAAAGAGTTGGGACCACAAGAGTTTCAGGGAAAGCCAGATCTAATCAAGGCAGAGACGTGGGTTAAGCAAATTACCAAGATATTTGATGTCTTGGGATGCACGAATGAACAGAAGGTTCCATTGGCCACCTTTATGTTTCGTGGAGAGGCAGATTACTGGTGGGAATCTGTGAAGCGTACCCAGCCTGCCGCACTCAAGATGTCTTGGGAGGCGTCCCAGAAACTGTTTAATGACAAGTACTTTCCAAAAAGTATTCTTCACATGAAAGAGGTAGAGTTTATCAGATTGGAATAAAAAAACATGACGGTGTCCCAGTACGAGGCTAAGTTCACGGAGTTGTCCCGGTTTGCACCTCATTTGGTGGAGAATGAGGAACGTATGATGCGGATGTTTCTGAGAGGTTTGAAACCAAAAATTCGTCAATACCTCATTTCTCACAAATTTTCTCTATATTCGGATGTTGTGAACAGGGCCCAGTTGTTAGAACGAGATAATGATTATGTTTAATCAAAGGACAACAACCAAGGTCGTACCGGTGGCAGCAGTCATCGGAACAATAACAACCAGCAGGGAGAAAAGTATCATGATAGAAGCGGTAACCACTCTGGTGGTAATCATGGCCATGATAGTAGAAGAAGCGAGTCGGGGGGAGATTTTAAAAAGAGAAGGTACAACAATGAGAACATGAAGACGTCGACAGCAGCACCATCATCAACTGTTTCTAGGGGAGAAGAACGACCACCGGTCGTATGCTATAAATGAGGGAAAGAGGGAAAAATTAGCCCAAACTGCCCACAACAATTCAAAGCATGCTATAACTGTGGAAAAGAAGGACATATAGCTCGAGATTGTCCTATAGCGAAACCATGTCCAGCGGGGGTGGTGATTCCAAAGGCGGTTTCAGACAAGTCAAAGTCGGTGATTCCTGAAAGAGCGTTTGTCGTGACAGCCCAAAACACGAGGAATCCACACGAGGTGATTACGGGTAAGCTAATCATAAACTCTTACGAAGTTTACAACTTGTTAGATACCAGTGCTACCCATTCATTTATTTCACCTGCTTATGCTCAACGATTAAATTTGACACCTGAGAAGTTAGACTTTGACTTATCTGTTGAAACTCCGTTAGGAGAAACCTTCGTTATATCTACAGTTTACAAATCTTGCTTGATTCAGATTGGTACCCTTACCTTACCTGTTGATCTTATATCTTTGAAAATACTTGCATTTGACGTGATTTTAGGAATTGACTTGTTAACCACTTACCATGCCAAAATTGATTGTTTTCGTAAGGTTGTTAGTTTTTATATTCCTAACCAACCTGTTGTGCGAATTCAATACTCCAAACCACTAAAATCAGTCAATGTCATTTCAAGTCACAAAGCTATTCGTTTATTGAAAAACGAATGTCAAGCTTTCTTAGCTCATGTCACTGATCTAAACCAGGATACGTCAAATTTGAATAATATTTCCGTTGTTAATGAGTTTCCTGATGTATTTCAGGAAGAACTTCCCGGTCTACCCCCAGAACGTGAAGTTGAATTCTTTATTGACCTTGAGCCCGGTATAAAACCCATTTCTAAAACCCCATATCGAATGGCTCCTATTCAACTTCAGGAATTAAAGGTCCAACTACAGGAGTTGTTAGACATCGGTTTCATTCGTCCTAGTACATCTCTTTGGGGTGCTCCTGTTTTATTCGTAAAGAAGAAAGACGGGAGTATGCGACTTTGTATTGACTATCGGGAGTTAAACCATGTCACCATCAAGAATAGGTATCCGCTACCTCGTATTGATGACCTGTTTGACTAGTTGCAAGGTGCACAATTCTTTTCAAAGATCGATCTTCGTTCTGGATATCATCAGCTGAAGATTAAAACTGAGGATATTCCAAAGAATGCTTTCAGAACTCGGTACGGGCATTATGAGTTCTTAGTCATGTCTTTTGGATTGACTAATGCTCCTGCTGCTTTCATGGATATGATGAATCGTGTATTTAAGGAATATTTGGATCAGTTCGTTGTTGTCTTTATTGATGACATCCTTATCTATTCTAAAAGCCGTGAAGATCATGAGCACTACTTGAAGCTGGTACTTCAAAAGCTTCATGAGAACAAGCTATATGCCAAGCTAAAGAAATGCGAGTTTTGGCTTGAGGAAGTAGCATTCCTTGGGCACGTGGTATCGAAACGTGGAGTATCTGTTGACCCGGTGAATATTGAAGCAATACAAAGTTGGGAGCAACCTAAGTCGGTGACCAAAGTACGTAGCTTTCTAGGCTTAGCTGGTTATTATCGGAGATTCGTGGAAGGATTTTCTCGAATTGCTACTCCATTAACTCAGCTGACTCAGAAAGATACAAAATTTGTATGGAACGAGGAATGTGAGAAGAGCTTTCAAGAGCTCAAGAGGAGACTCATTTCGGTACCTGTTCTGACGATACCATCTGGTTCGGATGGATTTGTCATTTACAGCGATGCTTCGGGCAAAGGGTTAGGATGTGTTCTCAAGCAACATAGGAAAGTCATAGCCTATGCCTCACGACAACTCAAAGAATATGAGAGGAATTATCCTACTCATGATCTAGAGTTGGTAGCAGTAGTTTTCGCGTTGAAGATCTGGAGACACTACCTGTATGGAGAGAAATTGGAGATTTATACGGATCATAAGAGCCTCAAATATTTCTTCACTCAAAAGGAACTCAACATGCGGCAACGACATTGGCTTGAGCTATTGAAAGATTACGATCATACCATCCAATACCATCTTGGAAAAGCGAACGTGGTAGCTGACGCGTTGAGTAGAAGATCATATGCGAGAACGAATGTGATGCTATCAAGGCCCATTTTGTGTGATTTACAAAAGATGAAGATAGAGTTCAAGACTTTGGGGACCCATGCGATGATGTCAAGTATACACCTAGAACCACCTTTGATTGATAAAGTTAAAGCTGCCTAAGCTACAGACCCGGAGCTGATAAAGATGAAGAAGAAGGTGCTATTTCAGAAGCAAGAATCGATGAAGAAGGAATACTTCGAGTCAACTCCAGACTTTGTGTTCCTAACAATTCTGACTGAAAGTATAGAATCATGATGGAAGCACACAACACACCGTTTGCAATCCATTCTGGGAGTACCAAAATGTATCGTGATCTTCAACATACATTTGATGGAGCAATATGAAAAGAGAGATCGCGGAGTTCATCTCGAGGTGTTTGACGTGTCAACGTGTCAAGGCAGAGCATCAAGTGCCGAAGGGTCCATTGCAACCACTTGAGATTCCAAAATGGAAGTGGGAACACATTACGATGGATTTTGTTACGGGTCTTCCCAAGGTTTCTCAAGGCATAGATGCGATTTGGGTTATTGTTGATAGATTAACCAAGTCTGCTCATTTCTTGCTGATACGGGAGACCTATTCCCTTGAACGTCTTGCTCGTATGTACGTGAATGAGATTGTGAGGTTGCATGGTATGCCAGTATCCATAGTTTCAGATCGTGACCCAAGATTTACTTCACAATTTTGGGTTAACTTGCAGAAAGGTATAGGCACGGACTTACGATTCAGTTAGGCATATCATCCTCAAACGGTAGGGCAATCGGAAAGGACTATTCAAACTCTTGAAGATCTATTGAGACTCTGTGTTCTAGACTGCAAAACCGAGGTTAGTTATTTTGATGGCAGGATGATATGGTATTTTGATAGGGAAAGAAATCTTTCATTATGATATTTACATTGTGCTCCTTGATAATTGGAGGCTTAACATGGAATTGAAAGAGGAAGGCATGAAGAAGCTTCCCTTTGAATTTGGTTAATCAGAGGCTGACCTATCCTATGTTACTCTCGCGGCTTTTGTTTCGGCATGAAGGTTCCTAGATCATCGCAATCTACTAGAGGGGAAATTAATCCGATCGTTCAACTGGAGCGAATCTGGGTGGTGCATTTTCATGAGCCCCAGAGCCTTAGCCCCCAGAGACATTAATTATCACCGACCGGGTTTTCCTCTTTGTGAGAGGGACTGGTGTGCTGTCGCAGACAACCAAAAATAAACCTTACTTCGAACGATAATAATGTAGTAGTGCAAGTAAGAGTCGATCCCACAGAGACTGATTAATCTATTTTTATATACTTTATAGTCCAAAAGAGGGGGGTTTTGATTGTTATTAATTAATAAAAGCTAATGTGTAAAATATTGTAACGAACTAAATCAGGAGAACAAACCTTGATTTAAGTCAACTTCCACCTTAGAAACATACACTGATCATTGACTCAAGCAGACACAATTAATATTTTGAATATTCATCGTTAGAATTACTTCCACGTCTTTCCTTAATTTTAGTTGGATAGAAACAAGCGATCTAAATAACGCTAACTACTAAACAACTTCAGACAAACGCTAAAAGTTTAATCTAGTAGAAGCTTTAAGATTTAGAAAAATCGATGAAGCTAAACAACACAAGCACAAGCGGTTGCATTTAATTTAGTTGAATATTCTCCCTAAGATATAATAATCTCGTGATCTGCAGTCAATTATTAATCTTAGTTGCTTCGCAAATTAGAGTGACCAAACAATAACGGATTCGACATCTAATTTAGCAATAGATTTCAATGAGTAATAAACTAGTATGCATCCTACCAATTAAACAAATCAATCATGTAGTTCAAGCACATAAGAATAATCAATACTTACAATATTAATTGACAATTATAATTAAATAGATCTCACAGTGTATTTAATCCAAGGCTTCCGTCTCCTTAATCCAAGAACAAGAAATTAGCTATCTATAGCCATGAAAATCACCAACGGAATAGAAAGAAAAAGTATTTTATTTCATAACAAGATATATGAAATACTCCTCCAAGCCCCCTATTTATAAATATTAAAATCTAAGCCTTCAACATGCCCTAGCTTGTTACGCAAATCCAATTCGCGAAAGGACAAACTGCTGACCACATCCGCCTCCCCACTGGGGCGGAAGGCTCCTTGTGTAATGCCTCGCTCGGGCGGCATTTCCTACTGTCCGGACCTGCTTGAAGCGTGAGCTGCATTATTCTGTGAGCTTCTTACAATTCCAAAATCGTGAGCTGCTTAGGACTTCTAAACCGTGACCCATATGGAATGCAAGGCTTTGTATGGCGTGGCCCACTAGGAATTCTTCTTTTGCAAAGCTGCTTATTAATTTATGAGTTTCTTTATTTAATCTTTGGCCCATCCTATTATTGCACACAAGCTGCTGATCCGTGGCATGCTAAGAAGCCTTATTCCCTTTGCAAGGTTCTTAACGTGGTCCACTAATACACATGTTGAGATCTCCTTTTTCAGGCTGCTTCCACCTTTAATTGATAATGACCGTGGGCCATCATGGACTTTGTTTTCCAGCTACTAAATTTGTGAACCAATTAAATGAGTTGGTAAACTTTAATTTCGTGGGCCCATATGCTACTTTCCTATGCAAGCTGCTGCCTTTGATTTCCCACATGAATTGGCAAGATGAACATGGATTAATTTGTGGGCTGCTTCATTTAATTACCAAGCTGCTCAATTTAATTCCCAGGCTGTTGAATTTAATAATGCTAGGAAATCTTTTGCATTGAACAATTGAATACATCCATGTTGCCTTCTTTTATATCCATTTTGCTTCCTTGGTTCAATTGTACCTAAAATAACAAATATAAGCACAATGAATATATTTAGGTACAAAATAAATATAAAAGAATAAATATTAAGGGATTAAAATATAACATATTTCATCCTTATCAAATTCTCCCACACTTATCTTTTGCTCGTTCTCGGGAAAAATAAAAATAAACTATAACACAAACTTCAACTAACTACATATGCCAAACTTGAGCCACGAATTAATACGAATTTCAATCTTGACCTCAAAGATTCAAAACAATAACTCTTGGAAAACTTCAAAATAATGTATCATTTGAAGCCCAAATTTCTCTACCAACATTACTTTATTCTCAACCCCTTGTGCGTGTGTGAATTCACCTGTATCAAACCAATCAGACTACAGAAAAATTTATGAAATCGAAGCCTTAAAGGAGAAAGATAAACTCAACCATTTATTTTCTCACAAATCTCAGTTAAACCAACAGATAATGTTTAAGGATCAAAAGGCTTTTTTCTTCTTGTCTTATTTTTTTCTTTTATTTGGTAAGTGCATTTTATGCTCCATCTTACCAGCGAGTGCGTTTTACGCTCCATCTCGCATGTCACGTGTTTATGAGTGAGTGCGTTTTACGCTCCATCTCAGCCCACCACATGAATTTTTTTTTTCAATCTTGTAAACTTTGCCTAAACCATTTCCCTTTTCTTAATTAATACCTCATATCAACTTCAAGTAGTGATCAAACAAATGATAGAGTTCAAAATTTCTTCCCTAGACATTCAATCAGATAAATTTCTTCCAAGTCGAAACTAGGTCGAACAAATGGATATGTGCTTAATAGTGAAAGGTCTCAAATAAAGTAGTGATCAACAAAGAAAATCAAATTTAGATTACCCAATGTCTATCAGTCCTCCCAGAAATTATCAAAAAGAACACAAAATTTTTTCATTGGTCAAAGATCAAAGTCAGAATTAACTTATTGCTCAAGTGACACATCCTAAAACTACTCCCTTTTCGTAGGAAACACGATTGCACTTAGCATGTGCAACAAGCTTTTAAACCCCAAGGTTACCCCAAGTGGACGAGTTTTGTCTCGTGAGGGTTTGCAGTGAATATACCCACAAAATTCAAAATAAAAAAAAATAAAAAATAAAAAATTTGAAAAATATCTAAATGCTTCCCTTCACATTTAAAACTTACATTATCCCCAATGTAACTAAAATGCAAAGAAAAGTAGAGAGATACTCCTCTATGGGTTGCCTCCCATGCAGCGCCTTTGTTTATTGTCTTTGGCTCGACTGGATATTGCCTTTGAGTTAATCTGTATAAACCGGATCCTCAAGGTCCACATTCTCCACCTTTTCTTCTTGGAAACCCTCATGAAAATATTTAAGTCGATGACCATTCACCTTGAACACTTTAGAAGTTGCTAAACTTTTGATTTCAACTGCACCATGCGGGAAAACATTTGTAACAACAAAAGGTCCATTCCAACGAGAGCGTAACTTACCTGGAAACAAACGAAGCCGTGATTGGTAGAGAAGAACTTTTTGACCAATTTGAAATTCTTTCCTAGATATCCTTTTGTCATGAAAAGCTTTCATTTTTTCCTTGTAAATCCGTGCGCTCTCATACGCGTCATTACGAATTTCCTCTAACTCCTGTAGTTGCAGCTTTCGGTGTTCTCCACTTTCAGCCATATTCATATTGAAGATCTTAATAACCCAACAAGCCTTATGTTCCAACTCAACGGGTAGGTGACATGGCTTCCCAAACACTAATCTATAAGGTGACATACCAATGGGTGTCTTGAATGCAGTTCGGTAAGCCCATAAAGCATCATCCAAGCGCAAACTCCAATCTTTTCTACTTGGGTTAACTGTCTTTTCAATGATTGGCTTGATTTCTCTATTTGACACCTCTGCTTGTCCATTGGTCTGCGGGTGATAAGCAGTCGACACCTTATGAGTCACATGGTACTTCCTCAACAATGCTCCCACTGTTCGATTGCAAAAGTGAGTTCCTCGATCACTGATTAGAGCTCTTGGAAAGCCAAACCTAAAAAAAATATTAGACTGAATAAAATCTGCAACCACTTTAGAATCGTCAGTCCTGGTGGCTTTGGCTTCCACCCATTTCAAAATATAATCAACAGCGAGTAAGATATAAGTACAACCGAAAGAAACAGGAAACGGTCCCATAAAATCAATTCCCCAAACATAAAAATTTTTACAATATAATATGGGGGTTTGCAATATCTCATTTTGTTGGGAAATATTACCTGTCTTTTGACAATTATAGCATGACTTACAAAACAGATATGAATCTTTGAAAAGAGATAGCCAAATGAAATCACATTCTAATACTTTCCTTGCTGTTCTCTTGGTTCCAAAGTGACCTCCACAAGCATAAGTATGACAAAAAGTGAGAATCGACGCAATTTCACTTTCAGGGATGCATCTTCATATCACTTGGTCGGCACAGTGCTTCCATAAGTAAGGATCATCCCATACATAGTGCTTGGCATCACTTTTGATTTTATCTTTTTGCGCTTTAGAAAAACTAAAAGGTAAGATGTTAGTAGCCAAATAATTCACAATATTTTCATACCATGGCATGGTTGTGCTTGCAGAAAATAATTGTGCATCGGGAAACTCTTCTTTCAGTTGAAGTTCATCATGCACATTTACTAAGCGACTCAAGTGATCCGCAACACTATTTTTCGCTCCCTTTTTGTCCTTAATTTCCAAGTCAAATTCACTCAAGAGAAGTATCCATCTTATCAATCTTGGTTTTGCCTCTTTCTTTGTCATCAAGTAATGAAGAGCTGCATGATCAGAATATACAATGACTTTAGTACCAAGCAAATAAGATCGAAATTTTTCTAAAGAAAAAACAACAGCTAAAAGCTCTTTTTCTGTAGTAGAATAGTTTCGTTGGGCATCATTCAAAGTTCTCGAGGCATAATAAATGGCATATGATGCTCTTCCGATTCTTTGGCCCAAAACAGCGCCTACGGCGTAGTCACTTGCGTTGCACATTATCTCAAAAGGCATGGTCCAATCAGGTGGTTGAATAACTAGAGTGTATATCAGTAATTCCTTCAATTTATCAAATGCCTTGCGACATTTCTCGTCAAACTCAAACTCGGCATCCTTTTGTAGTAGACTGCATAGGGGTGATGCTATTTGGGAAAAGTCCTTGATGAATCTCCGATAAAAACATGCATGTCCAAGAAAAGAATGAATTTCCCGAACACTAGTGGGATATGAAAGAGATTGTATAATGTCAACTTTAGCTTTATCTACTTCAATTCCCTTAGATGAAACAACATGACCCAAAACTATACCTTGTTCAACCATAAAATGATATTTTTTAGAGTTTAAGACAAGGTTAGTTTCTATGCATCTTTGAAGAATAAGGGTAAGGTTATGCAAACATTTATCAAATGAGTCCCCATAGACTGTAAAATCGTCCATAAAAACTTCCATGATATGCTCAATATAATCTGAAAATATGCTAACCATACACCTCCGAAAAGTAGCCTGTGCGTTGCAAAGTCCGAAGGCCATGCGGCGATATGCGAAGGTACCAAATGGGCATGTGAAAGTAGTCTTCTCTTGGTCCTCTGGGACAATTGCAATTTGGAAGTAACCTGAATAACCATCAAGAAAACAATAATAAGAATTAGCAGCTAATTGTTCAAGCATTTGATCAATAAAAGGTAATGGAAAGTGTTCCTTGCGGGTTACAACATTTAATTTTCTATAATCTATACAAACCCGCCACCTATTTTAAACTCGGGTGGGAACCAACTCGTCATTCTGATTCTTCACAACAGTTATTCCAGTATTCTTGGGAACCACTTGAACTGGGCTAACCCAACTGTTATCTGAAATAGGGTAGATCACTCTGACGTCAAGAAGTTTGAGAATTTCTTTCTTCACGACATCCATCATGGGAGGGTTCAATCTCCTTTGTGGTTGACGAGAAGGTTTCACTTCATCCTCCAGCAAGATCCGATGCATGTATGTGGAAGGGATTATTCCTTTAATATCATCTATCGTCCATCCAATGGCCTTCTTATGCTCCTTTAGAACATGCATGAGTTTCTCTTCTCGTGATGCACCAAGTGTATTGGATATAATCACTGGTAATGTTTCTCCCTCTCCAAGGAATACATATTTGAGATGACTAGGAAGATCTTTCAAATCGGGAACTGGTGCCTGCATAATAGAGGGTAAAGACCTCTCGTTAGAAATCGGCAATTCAACATAACAGATGTTACCTGATTTTGGAATGTCATCCAAAGCTGTTATAGTTGATTGCAACTCGGTGCTCAAGGTCAAAGTCGCACTTCCTTCATCAATGTCTTTACTAAGTGCAATTTCCAATTCATCATTCCCATCGATTTCAAAGACTTCCTGTGCTAAGGAGTCAATCACATCAACCGAATAAACAGAATTATCATCAGTGGGATAACGCATGGCATTATAAATATTGAACTTAACAATTTCGCCATCAAATTCCATTGAAAGTGTTCCACTATGAACGTCTATTTTAGTCTTTGATGTTTTTAAGAATGGCCTTCCTAACAAAATAGGGGCATTTTGGTCACCGTTGTACATATCAAGCACATAAAAATCAGTAGAAAAGATCAAATCATTGACTTGCACAAGAACATCCTCAACTACACCTTTGGGATAAGCATTAGATTTGTCAGCAAGCTGTATTACAATTCAAGTTTTACTCAAAGGTTCAAGTGATAAAGTAACATATATAGAATATGTATGGAAGCTCCTAAGTCTAACATGGCTTTTTCAAATCTGGTGCTACCTATTGTGCACGGAATAGTGAACATGCCTGGATCTTGGCACTTAGTATGTAGTTTTCTTTGAATAACCGCTGAGACATTCTCCCCTACCCTTACCTTTTTATATTTTTTTAATTCCTATTTTCTCTTGTGTGTACACAGTTCTTTCAAAAATTTAGCATAACGAGGTACTTGTTTAATAGCATCTAACAATAGAATATTTACCTCGCATTTACGAAAAGTTTCATACAAATCTGAATTTTCTTGTTTTTTCTATTTTCTGTTAAAGCAAGAGGGAAAGGAGGTACCGGTTTATATTCAGAGAGAGGAGGAAATTTACGCTTAGGTTCATCCTTGTCATTCAGAACACTGCTGTCTGCTTTGTCTTTTTCCTTATCTGCCTTGTTTTGATCTTGTAGTGTAGGTATTGTCTTTTTTGGATTTGCTATTTCTTTACCATTCCTCAAAGTGATTGCACTTGTATTTTCTTTTGGATTCACCACTGTTTGAGAGGGTAATTTTCCACAATTTTGCGCTTCCAATCGACTGATCGCAGTCTCCATTTGTCCCACTTGCGTACCCAAATTCTGAATACTTGCCCTTGTTTCCTGTTGAAAATTCAAAGTGTTAGTGGAAAGTGATTTAACAATATCTTCTAAGGACATACTAGGGTTAGAAGATTGGCCCTGTTGTTGTCTATTGGGATACGATGGTTTGTACTGCTGATGATTTGGAAAATTTTGAGGTGCTGGTTGACTTGCTTGTGGGTTCGCGTAGCCAAGTAAGGATGATCCCTCTATCCAGGATTATATGTATTTGAAAAGGGATCATATTTCCTTTGTGGTTGCCCAGGAAACCCTCTTGCTGTATTTGCATGTTCAATGGTCTCCTCTTGGAGAGTTGGACACATATCCATCGGATGACCGATTACCGCACAAATTTCGCAAGCTTTCACCTGTTGTGTGTTACCTGCACCCATTTGACGAACAAGAGAAGTCAAACTCGCAAGTTGTTGTTCAATAGAAGAAATTTGAACCTCACTAGCATTCCTAGGTGCAGAATCAAGTCTAGTGCCAA
This sequence comes from Panax stipuleanatus, assembly GCA_020205555.1. NCBI lineage: Eukaryota > Viridiplantae > Streptophyta > Magnoliopsida > Apiales > Araliaceae > Panax > Panax stipuleanatus. The sequence goes on along the minus strand of CM035123.1, from coordinate 44,653,956 downwards.
ATTATTGAGAATTAGCTGCCATATTTGCAATTAGATTTCTTGCAGCCTCGGCAGTCTTATCTGTGACGCCCCCAAATTCAGACCGTTACTGATCTCGAATTCGGTTCATCACGTACTAATTCTAATAACAACTAAAATCTCAAACAATGGAATAACAGAATAATTTACATTGATATAACATAAATATTCTCGTCCCAAGTCTCGAAACTATTACTAATACACTTCATAACTTAAACCAAACATTTCTTAATATATAACATTTAAATAAGTCTTAATACAACATAACGGAAACATCCTAATATAGAAAAGTATAGATACTCCATAGCATTGCCTTCGCACTTGTCCTGTCCTGGGGTTCCACCTTGCCCTGCCCTAACTGAAATATTTATGGGAAGCAAGAGTGAGCAACAAATTTTCTCAGCAAGTAATATGCCAATAAATATGAACAGGAATATATATACAGTTCTAAATCTCAAGGGTAAAACGGTAATCAATCGTTCAGGATTTCAAATAAGAATGTTGTGAACAAAATAAATAGCAATGACTTCCAATCTATTCCGAAAAGTTGAATAAGGACTACTACGTGTTGAGAAGTTATTAAAGGATTCAAAAGTTTCAACAATTTCAAGTGAACGAATAGATATCACTAAGTGTCACTGTAGACCAACGATTAATAAAGAATCCAATGAATTCAAAGTTTTAAGTTAATAAATACTAGATACTGAGTGGTCGCTAAGAACCACGAACTTCTACTAGAATCACCAAAAATATTTTCGGTAACCCAACCAAGTACAATTATGGGATCAGCCTATCATACCAGGAGTTATGCATAACCTACCACGCCACTGTCGGCACCCCGACTATATAGTTCCCCTTTTTACAAGGGTTGTTCAACTCAGTCAATTTCTAAGAGTCCGCACCAAAGCAATTGGTGTGGATTGCTTTCTAATTCATGATATTTGTCTAGCCGAATTAAATGGCGTAGACAATTTCAACAATATATATAGGAACAATTTATGAGTTCAATACTCACAATAATAATTCGAAGAATATAATCGTGATTTAAATCAAACTATGAAACATAAGTTTGTAAGGCAAGAATTATTCTAGCACCTATTTACTCGTATGACCAAAGTTAGTACAAGTTCGAATATGTGTTCAATAAAGAGTATGAATCAAATACTTGCTCAATAAAAGAGTAGTTAGATACTTGCAATTGATATACAAGAATGGTTTCAAGGAAACTTGCACAATAAAAGAGTATAAGTTAGGGAACTTGCTTACGTCATTCCTTGAATAAGTAACCACAAGGATAGGATACTTGCAACACAATAAAAGTAGGGTTCAGATACTTGCATTATAAATGAGTGTAAGTCAGGAAACTTGCCTTATGCGTAGTTTATCCTCGTTTAAATAAATCGACACTTTCGAATCCCTATCGTAATATTTATATTTATATGTATAGGATATTCATTAGTCATATAGTATAACATCATATCGTATCTTGGATACATAATCAACACACAAGCTAAGTCTTAGCCTAGCTACATAATTATATCATATATAGTATCATATTTAATTAACAAGTCTCAACTAATATACTTTTATCCTTAACGTTCCTCGTTTTGAGTTTAAACATATTCCCATATCATTAACATCTCATAATCAATACTAAATATATTTTATTTTAGTAAGTTATGGCATTTCTATAAGTTAACCGTCAAAATCGGATTCAAGTGTCAACATATGATATCACATAGCATATATTCTTATTAAAGGATACTTTCATGCTCGTTCAATCTTTTCACGTTCGATTTATATAATATAGTTCTAATTCATGGTTCCTAACGACCTAGGGTCATACAATGCCATGAATTCACATAAGTTATCATGCTTGTCATTTAAACCTATACGGTAGTCATATAACCCAAGCTAGGCATGCTCACAAGTATTCACATCACATATATATAACTAGCACCGTTATTGGTTTGAAAACTTAATCAACCTCATACTCGATTAACTCGCATTGTTTTTAACAAGTATGTGTACATACATGATATATTAGCGATGTTATTACACTATGATCATGCAACTTAGTTTGCAAAAAGTCTGAACTTTGCTTTTAAAATCGTTACGACTTAATCACGTATGCTAGCGTAAACTTAACACCTTATATTCACATTGCGTAGGTAGTTAAGTCAAATTTACATGCTCACAATGTTAGAACATCTCTCATATGGTATTCATAGATATTAGTTTACATTATATCAAGTTTCCTTTGAAAAACCATTTAGTTTAAAGTTAAACAATTGGACACGAGTAAGGAAACTATGTATTACTAATCATGCTAGCTTATGGTCATAATTAGTCATATAAGTATATTATCATGCTTATATGGTTAAAATATGAATATCATACTTATATGTCAAAGTCTCTTTTTAAAACGTATACTTTCTTTAGTAATTATATACTAACATAACCAAACATACTCATGCTACTTCATAACACATATATACACATGTTATCATGATCTTCATGCATATCTAGACCACCCAAACACGCATACAAGGTTAGAGCATATATCGTGTAATATTCATGCATATTAGCTTTGATATCGTCAAGTTTCTTTTCTTTAAAAAAAGTTCGCTATCTCAATGCTTATCCACTTGGCCATGAACAAAGGACCACAACTCATGCTTATTTATTTTCAGAAATCATGCGTATGCTATCTTATGTACACATGTTTACAAAAATTACAACTTAAGTTCATTAGTTTCATTTAAGCCTATTTTTATGCATACTAACACCAACCAACTCATTCATGCTATGCAAAGGAACCTAAATAGTCTTGTTAAACTTATTTCCATGCATGTTCAAGTCATAACAGTATGCTAGAATTGATCAGATTAAGAAATAAAAATCAAAAATTGGTGCAGGGTACCGGCGCAGCGCAGCTGCGCCGCAGTGTAATGCCGGCGCAGCTGCGCCGTAAGCAGTTCAAGCCAGAATTTTTCCTGCTTCGGAAGGTTTCAGGCCAAACCACAAAATTCCTTCACAACAATAGTTGTAAGCAGCCATATTGTAATCCCAACATGCATATAAGTTCATATAACAACTATATAAGTGTTCTATAACCCAATTACAATCCAATTTGGCATAATCAAGAAATTAACATTCAAGAATAGGAAGTTTTGACTGAGAATGAAAATGAAGAATAAGGAATGTATATTATACCTCTGTAACACGAATTAGCTTGCTAATGCTGTAATAGAAATCCTCCCTTAACTCAATAGATAATCACAGTATACTAACCTCACTTGGAATTCTCAGCAAATAAATTTAGAAGGAGAAGGGGCTATATATATAGGAAAACCAATTTCCAGACAAAGCCTTACTCCCTTGAATTAAACTAACAGAAATATAAATTGTATGAAGGTTAAGGAGGAGTAGGTAATTAGTTGGTGAAGGCAATCATGAAAGCCACTCCCCCATTGATGATTATAGCTATAATGCTGATTTTGAGAGAAGATGTAGTAGGCTAGCTTGGAGTTTTCACGTGAGAAGGATTGTGACTCTCACATTGAGACAAAGAAAAAATAAACTCAGCATTCTAGCAACATGCATATATACATACTTAGGCTATACTTTAGTTAGAGTCACAATGTATATTTAATTAATCAACATGGCAATGTAGTACAATTAATTTACACATATAAAATCCATGTACACTTGGGTTCTTAAAAAAAATATTATTGCAATGTAATAAGTTGGGATATATATAGTCCATGTACATTTTATCTTATCGATATAATTTAACCGGATATTCTCACATTATATTATCTCATGTATAATTCAATTAAATTCTATTAGTCAATAATTGTTTATAATATATCCATAATATTTTATTTTAATGTATATTTACATACATATTGTCACATAAGCCTCATGATGTATTCATAACATATATTTTTAATATGTACAATCACATTGCCTTATATAATATAGTTTATATATAATTGCATGGTCACACTTAAGTATTGCACTACACACGTATCATACTATATGTTATATTTTTAATTATCACATCCTTTGCACATAGCAATTAATTGAGCAAATAAACTCTACTCGATTATTATTCACAATGGCAATTAATTAATATTAATTAATTCTTCCCTCATCAATCAATGTAATTATCAATCTCCATAATAATTAATTTTATATGATTAATTATCACATTTAAATAATTATAAGTCTTATTATATTCATAAACAAATTGCTTATTATCATTCTATTATTCGCGATAATAATAATTAACACATTATCAATTAATCATTATTAATATTCTATTTTCTCATAATAAAAAGTAAATAACAATTAATATCAATTAATTGTTCATGAAGTAATTCCTTCATTACTTACCCTTATCGATTATTATTATACGATAAATAATCACATTCCTCAACAATATAAATCCTATTATATTTATAAACCATGTTCTTAGTATCAAATCGTTACTTGCAAAAAAACTAACTCAACAGATTATTATTATATTTCTTATAATAACAATTAACAATTAATATAGATTAACTGTTCACTTAATAATTCATTTACTCTATAACTGATTATTATTCATAATAACACTTAACAACGTTATTGTATGATTAACTATCACATGTATTGCACACAATAATTAATTGAATAAATATAACTTTTATAATATTCATCAATTATTTACTCATATGTTTTGTTACTCGCAATAACATATTATTAATAAATACTCATTAATAGGCTATCACATATAACAACAATTAATTAACAATGTAATATTAATTAATTATTCACTTATTGATTTCCCTCATCATCATTTCCATTCTCATGCCACACAAGGCATTCTACGAGTTGCAATTCTCCATTTTTCCTCAATTATTATAAATTCAATTTAATATAACACACTTATATTCTAATAAGTATTCATTTTCTTATTATAAAATATAAAAAAAAATTATTTATTAAATTCACGGTTCTTACATCCTCCCCCCCTTATAAAAATTTCGTCCTCGGAATTGGTACAAGGTTACACAAATATATGGGGATAGTCCCTCGTCGCCCTATCTTCTAATTCCCACGTGGCCTTCTTGGCATCGTGGTTTCGCCAAAGCGCTATCACAGAAAATATAATTTTATTTCTTAAGTTCTGTTTTTTCCTATCTAGTATTTGGACATGAATTCTTCATCTGTCAGATTCTTCCCTACTTGAATGGGCTCATAGGGTATCACACGCTTATAACTAGGCTTATATGATCGTAAGACAGAAACATGAAACATACTGTGGATATGTTCCAGTTCAAGAGGTAAGGCTACCTCGTACGCCACTTTGCCTACTCTCTTCAATACTTCAAAAGGTTTCACGAACCTCAGACTCAATTCTTCTAATCTTATCTTCCCTTCATAGGGAAACATTTAAGAAATACAACTACCGTCTTCAAAATCTTGATTATGACGATGTCAATCTGCGTATTTCTCATGTTGATCTTGAGCTGCTACTAATCTGGCTCTTTTTGTCTTCACATCGTCTGCCATTCGTCGTACTAAATCCGGTCCTAATTGAAGTAGTCGTTCTCTGACCTCATCCCAATGTAGCAGTGTTCTGCATTTTCTTCCGTGGAGAGCTTCGTACGATGGCTTACCGATATTTGTATGATAATTATTACTATAAGCGAATTCTACTAAGGGTAAATGATATTCCAAGTTACCTTTGAAATTCCTTACACAAGCTCTTCCAAAACTTTGAAGTGGAGCGCGGGTCTTGATCAAAATTATTAACACTGATATTTCGTGTTGCTAAACGATTTCCTTTACGCATAATTTCGCTAACTGATTGAAATTGAATCGAACATCTATCGGTAGGGAGTGCGTTGTCCTCTTTAATCGGTCGATGCATTCTACAACTTCTCGTCTCATATTGACCACCAATAGTGTCTTCGAAGGTCCCGGTACGTTTTCGTTCTTCCTGGGTAAACAAAATATGTCCAACTATATGCCTCATGAAAACTCTTATCTCTCAATTTTAGTTACGGTTGACTCTCACGCTCGATCTACAATTCTCAAGATACCATTATTATTACTTCTGAATTTTTTCTCTTTATCTTCTCTCACTTTTTGTCTTTATCTTGTTATCCCTTCACTCTATCCAACAACGCTAGACAAACCTCCGTTATAAACTTCCCTTTGGACTCTCTGGATCCTTTCACTTCTATTTCCAACCTCTACATCTTCCTGATTAGTTCCTCTCGAGTTATTAACTTGAATAATTTCTCCATTCCCTTTTCCTAGTTAGCATATTTGCCTTTTCCAGGTGATAGAGAATTTCGTCGTGGTAGTCTTCGACTGCTCCCCATTTACTTACCGCCTTCATCTCTACCGGATCTGACGTTCCCTAAAACTAACCTTCTCCTTGACACATAACACTGGTGCTCCCCAAGGGAAAACACACTCGATTGAATATTTCCTTAATCTAACATTTCTTGCAATTGCATTATCAATTCTTCATTTCTACCGGCGCCAAAAGGTAGGTGCTTTCAAAATCAGTACAGTCTCCGGTACTAAATTTATTACGACCTATTTTCTCTGTCTGGCAGAAGGCCAGGCAGATCTCCTAGGAATACATTTTGAAATTTTGGTTCTACTAATACATTATTTATTTCTACTTCCGTTCTCTTAGTATCTATAATAAAAGTGAATCAATTTACACCGACTTTTCTTAACAATATCTTGGCATGCATCATCGTAAGGCAACACAATTGCCTAAATGACGAGCTACCATAAAACACTTCCTGAGATCGATTTGGAGTCTAAAGGCTCACTTTTTTCTTCTAACAGTCAATTATCGTAGTATGGTTATATAATCAGTCCATTTTTAGTATCCCATCACACTTTCCAAATTTTATCCGAATCCAGTCTATGCTTAGCTTACGTTCCCTAATTTATACACAATAATATCGACAAATGAATTTTTACGAAATTACTTCCTTATTCGCAACTTCTACGTTTAAAGGATCTTCTAATCGTTCTTGGGGTAACTTAGTCGTCTCACAGTTCTTCAGATGCAAAAGGGAAAGATAGCACTCGGATTAGATAATATATACGCATTTATATTATAGATTAAGACAGCACTTGACATCACGACTTGGAACGCCACTGCATCATGTATCATAACATTAGTCGTACTTGGCATTGGTTCACTCGATTGAGCTAGTTCGATTATTGTCGGCTTCCCGCTATGGCTTCCTTTGTTGCTGTCTTCTTCTTTCCTTCCTTTCTTTGGGCAGTTCTTAACCTGATGATCTGTTGACTTACAAGCAAAGCATCCTCTGATCTTCTTCGGGTTTGGGCAATTTGGGGAAATATGCCCTTCTTGGCCGCAGTTATAGCAAACCCCTCGTCCCTTCCAGCACTCTCCTTGATGACTCTTTCCACATTTCGGGCAAACCTTGTTCTTTTTCTTGAGTCCTTCTTGGTGACTTCCCCTCGGATTGTTGTTGATGTTGTTGTTGTCCCGTCTTCTTTTGTTTTCGTTTCCCTTCTCGTTCGTTTCCTTCTGCCGATAACGTATTTGACGTTTTTCAGATCCATACGCAAAACAATCTATGGTTTTCTCCTCCCTAGGACAGTTAGGAGAAATATGACCCTTCTCATCGCACTTATAACATACATGTTTTCCTTTCAAACACGCTCCCATGTGGTTCTTTCCACATTCCTTACAGGCTTCCATCTTCTTCTTCCATAGTTATCCCTTTCCTCGTACATACTTATTCTCATCCCACTTCCTCTTGAAATTCTTACTGCTACCACTACTACTCTCTTCCATCCTACATTCGTTCGCTTTCTTTGAATTATTAACCTCTCTTTCTTTAGTCAAATTAGTATCTTTTCTTACCTCAGAAGTTTTCGTTTGCCTCTTCTTATAATCATTGATTCCTTCTTCAAAAGCATTTACTATAAGGTCTACTAATTGTTGTAAGGGTTCTTGATTCAGTTCCCTATCTCCATTCTCCGTTGCTTGACGAGTCTCTCCTCCTTGAGGTATTGACATTTCTCTGCGTAGAAATAAAATGGTATTATCATCTCTTTGTTAAACATCTAATACTTCTTAAGACGTATAAGTTTTATGTCTATTCTCCCTTGTTATTATATAACATAATCTGGTTACTACACGCACGTTTAAGAAAAATATGCCACAAAAAAACATATCACATCGTATAGCATTCTGCTACTCTCAATACATACCCCTCTCGGGTACCACTAAAGTTGGGGTTAGAAAGATACTTCCCACATTATCCCTAAAATTGGGATTCACAACACCGTTTCGCATCTATATTTACTGTATCATCCGCGACACTTATTCCAATAACTACCTACTTCCTTTCCTCCCACTATGTCTGTGACTATTAATTACTAATCTGAAGGTCTGGAACTTCGCCTCCCACTATTGTATCTTATTTTTCATTTTAAAAAAAACTCAAACATGTCTCCATCCTAAAAGAAAACTTCCACCGTGGATTTCTGATTATATTCCGATTCCATCTCCTCCTAGGTTAAGGTTACTGCTGAAAAAGGCTTAACTTCAAGGGGTGTTGCGGACACCACAAGTATACCACATGGTTCCTCCTCCATGACCCTACCAGGTTTACCTATCTCTGACATCCAAAATCACAAAACTAATAAACTTTATTATTGTCTCCGAATAAAACATAATTTCATTCATGGAATGAAAATATATTTCATAACACTTCTAGCTTTCTAAGAAAACTCTACATGAGTTTTATCTCCATCTATTCTCTAAATTCTTCTAAGGTTATATCCTAAGGACTCTCGCTCCTAAGGTTTATAACCTACAGCTTTGATACCAACCTGTGACGCCACCAAATTCAGATCGTCACTGATCTCGAATTCGGTTCATCACGTACTAATTCTAATAACAACTAAAATCTCAAACAATGGAATAACAGAATAATTTACATTGATATAACATAAATATTCTCGTCCAAGTCTTGAAACTATTACTAATACACTTCATAACTTAAACCAAACATTTCTTAATATATAACATTTAAATAAGTCTTAATACAACATAACGGAAACATCCTAATATAGAAAAGTATAGCTACTCCATAGCCTTGCCTTCGCACTTGTCCTGTCCTGGGGTTCCACCTTGCCCTGCCCTAACTGAAATGTTTATGGGAAGCAAGAGTGAGTAACAAATTTGCTCAGCAAGTAATATGCCAATAAATATGAACAGGAATATATATACAGTTTTAAATCTCAAGGGTAAAACGGTAATCAATCGTTCAGGATTTCAAATAAGAATGTTGTGAACAAAATAAATAGCAATGACTTCCAAATCTATTCTGGAAAGTTGAATAAGGACTACTACGGGTTGAGAAGTTATTAAAGTATTCAAAAGTTTCAACAATTTCAAGTGAACGAATAGATATCACTAAGTGTCGTTGTAGACCAAAGATTAATAAAGAATCTAATGAATTTAAATTTTCAAGTTAATAAATACTGGATACTGAGTGGTCGCTAAGAACCACGAACTTCTACTAGAATCACCAAAAATATTTTCGGTAATCCAACCAAGTACAATTAGGGGATCAGCCTATCGTACCTGAAGTTATGCATAACCTACCACGCCACTGTCGGCACCCCGACTATATAGTTCCCCTTTTTACAAGGGTTGTTCAACTCAGTCAATTTCTAAGAGTCCGCACCAAGGAAATTGGTGTGGATTGCTTTCTAATTCATGATATTTGTCTAGCCGAATTAAATGGCGTAGACAATTTCAACAATGTATATAGGAATAATTTATGAGTTCAATACTCACAATAATAATTCGAAGAATATAATCGTGATTTAAATCAAACTATGAAACATAAGTTTGTAAGGCAAGAATTATTCTAGCACCTATTTACTCGTACGACCAAAGTTAGTACAAGTTCGAATATGTGTTCAATAAAGAGTATGAATCAAATACTTGCTCAATAAAAGAGTAGTCAGATACTTGCAATTGATATACAAGAATGGTTTCAAGGAAACTTGCACAATAAAAGAGTATAAGTTAGGGAACTTGCTTACGTCGTTCCTTGAATAAGTAACCACGAGGATAGGATACTTGAAACATAATAAAAGTAGGGTTCAGATACTTGCACTATAAATGAGTGTAAGTCAGGAAACTTGCCTTATGCGTAGTTTATCCTCGTTTAAATAAATCGACACTTTCGAATCCCTATCATAATATATATATTTATATGTATAGGATATTCATTAGTCATATAGTATAACATCATATCTTATCTTGGATATATAATTAACACATAAGCTAAGTCTTAGCCTAGCTACACAATTATATCATATATAGTATCATATTTAATTCACAAGTCTCAACTAATATACTTTTATCCTTAACGTTTCTCGTTTTGAGTTTAAACATATTCCCATATCATTAACATCTCATAATCAATACTAAATATATTTTATTTTAGTAAGTTATGGCATTTCTATAAGTTAACCGTCAAAATTGGATTCAAGTGTCAACATATGATATCACATAGCATATATTCATATTAAAGGATACTTTCATGCTCGTTCAATCTTTTCACATTCGATTTATATAATATAGTTCTAATTCATGGTTCCTAACGACCTAGGGTTTTGTCATTTAAACCTATACGGTAGTCATATAACCCAAGCTAGGCATGCTCACGAGTATTCACATCACATATATATAACTAGCACCGTTATTGGTTTGAAAACTTAATCAACCTCATACTCGATTAACTCGCATTGTTTTTAACAAGTATGTGTACATACATGATATATTAGCGATGTTGTTACACTATGATCATGCAACTTAGTTTGCAAAAAGTCCGAACTTTGCTTTTAAAATCGTTACGACTTAATCACGTATGCTAGCGTAAACTTAACACCTTATATTCACATTGCGTAGGTAGTTAAGTCAAATTTACATGCTCACAATGTTAGAACATCTCTCATATGGTATTCATAGATATTAGTTTACATTATATCAAGTTTCCTTTGAAAAACCATTTAGTTTAAAGTTAAACAATTGGACACGAGTAAGGAAACTATGTATTACTAATCATGCTAGCTTATGGTCATAATTAGTCATATAAGTATATTATCATGCTTATATGGTTAAAATATGAATATCATACTTATATGTCAAAGTCTCTTTTTAAAACGTATACTTTCTTTAGTAATTATATACTAACATAACCAAACATACTCATGCTACTTCATAACACATATATACACATGTTATCATGATCTTCATGCATATCTAGACCACCCAAACACGCTTACAAGGTTAGAGCATATATCGTGTAATATTCATGCATATTAGCTTTGATATCGTCAAGTTTCTTTTCTTTGAAAAAAGTTCGCTAGCTCAATGCTTATCCACTTGGCCATGAACAAAGGACCACAACTCATGCTTATTTATTTTCAGAAATCATGCGTATGCTATCTTATGTACACATGTTTACAAAAATTACAACTTAAGTTCATTAGTTTCATTCAAGCCTATTTTCATGCATACTAACACCAACCAACTCATTCATGCTATGCCAAGGAACCTAAATAGTCTTGTTAAACTTATTTCCATGCATGTTCAAGTCATAACAGTATGCTAGAATTGATCAGATTAAGAAATAAAAATCAAAAATTGGTGCAGGGTACCGGCGCAGCACAGCTTCGCCGCAGTGTAATGCTGGCGCAGCTGCGCCGTAAGCAGTTCAAGCCAGAATTTTTCCTGCTACGGAAGGTTTCAGGCCAAACCACAAAATTCCTTCACAACAATAGTTGCAAGCAGCCATATTGTAATCCCAACATGCATATAAGTTCATATAACAACTATATAAGTGTTCTATAACCCAATTACAATCTAATTTGGCATAATCAAGAAATTAACATTCAAGAATAGGAAGTTTTGACTGAGAATGAAAATGAAGAATAAGGAATGTATATTATACCTCTATAACATGAATTAGCTTGCTAATGCTGCAATAGAAATCCTCCCTCAACTCAATAGATAATCACAGTATACTAACCTCACTTGGAATTCTCAGCAAATGAATTTAGAAGGAGAAGGGGCTATATATATAGGAAAACCAATTTCCAGACAAAGCCTTACTCCCTTGAATTAAACTAACAGAAATATAAATTGTATGAAGGTTAAGGAGGAGTAGGTAATTAGTTGGTGAAGGCAATCATGAAAGCCACTCCCCCATTGATGATTATAGCTATAATGCTGATTTTGAGAGAAGATGTAGTAGGCTAGCTTGGAGTTTTCACGTGAGAAGGATTGTGACTCTCACATTGAGACAAAGAAAAAATAAACTCAGCATTCTAGCAACATGCATATATACATACTTAGGCTATACTTTAGTTAGAGTCACAATGTATATTTAATCAATCAACATGGCAATGTAGTACAATTAATTTACACATATAAAATCCATGTACACTTGGGTTCTTAAAAAAAAATATTATTGCAATGTAATAAGTTGGGATATATATAGTCCATGTACATTTTATCTTACCGATATAATTTAACTGGATATTCTCACATTATATTATCTCATGTATAATTCAATTAAATTCTATTAGTCAATAATTGTTTATAATATATCCATAATATTTTATTTTAATGTATATTTACATACATATTGTCACATAAGTCTCATGATGTATTCATAACATATATTTTTAATATGTACAATCACATTGCCTTATATAATATAGTTTATATATAATTGCATGGTCACACTTAAGTATTGCACTACACACGTATCAAACTATATGTTATATTTTTAATTATCACATCCTTTGCACATAGCAATTAATTGAGCAAATAAACTCTACTCGATTATTATTCACAATGGCAATTAATTAATATTAATTAATTCTTCCCTCATCAATCAATGTAATTATCAATCTCCATAATAATTAATTTTATATGATTAATTATCACATTTAAATAATTATAAGTCTTATTATATTCATAAACAAATTGCTTATTATCATTCTATTATTCGCGATAATAATAATTAACACATTATCAATTAATCATTATTAATATTCTATTTTCTCATAATAAAAAGTAAATAACAATTAATATCAATTAATTGTTCACGAAGTAATTCCTTCATTACTTACCCTTATCGATTATTATTATACGATAAATAATCACATTCCTCAACAATATAAATCCTATTATATTTATAAACCATGTTCTTAGTATCAAATCGTTACTTGCAAAAATACTAACTCAACAGATTATTATTATATTTCTTATAATAACAATTAACAATTAATATAGATTAACTGTTCACTTAATAATTCATTTACTCTATAACTGATTATTATTCATAATAACGCTTAACAACGTTATTGTATGATTAACTATCACATGTATTGCACACAACAATTAATTGAATTAATATAACTCTTATAATATTCATCAATTATTTACTCATAAATGTTTTGTTACTCGCAATAATATATTATTAATAAATACTCATTAATAGGCTATCACATATAACAACAATTAATTAACAATGTAATATTAATTAATTATTCACTTATTGATTTCCCTGATCATCATTTCCATTCTCATGCTACACAAGGCATTCTACGAGTCGCAATTCTCCATATTTCCTCAATTATTATAAATTCAATTTAATATAATCGAATTACTTTTCTCATAACTCATAAACACTTATATTCTAATAAGTATTCATTTTCTTATTATAAAATAAATAAAAAATTTATTCATGAAATTCACAGTGTCGGGTTCTGTCGTCTCAAAGTACGTGCACGCCGGACATTGCGCAGTCGAAGTCGAAACTTTCTAACTTTTGATCGGAGCGTCCATTTGAGGCGTGTGATACCTTTTCGAAAAGCCCTCGTCGAGAGTGTCGCAATGACATGGGATAAACATTTTTTGGATCCCAAAAGACGGGTTTATAACCAGGTCTTCGATTCCCCGCAGTTTGTCCGTTGAGCTATATTGCGTCGTTTGCACTCAGGATCATCGTTATGGTTCATTCTGACTTCGATGGCATCAATTCAGCTTGAGTTTGACCGAATTGATTGAGAGTTGATAAAATGACCATTATGCCCCTCCCGGGGTGGTCCTTGGTGGATCCAGCTTCCCAGAGTTATCTCTTGGGCTGAACTGCACTTTCCGGACTGACGCCGGGGCTGATCTGTACTTCCCGGGCTGAGATCGGGTATGACTTGACACGTCCTAGGTTGATGTCAAGGTTGACCTGTACCTCCTAGGTTGATGTCGGATCTGACTTAACAACCCGATATTGAGACCGGGATTGATCTGTACCTCCCGGTTGATGCCGGGGTTGACTTGTACCTCTCGAATTATCGTCGAGGCTAATTTGAATGCCCGATATTGAGATCGGAGCTGGATTGACGGTCCGATTGGAGATCAGAGCTAGATTGACGATTCGATTGGCGATCAGAGCTGGATAGACGGTCCGATTGGAGATTAGAGCTGGATAGACGGTCTGATTGGATATCAGACCTGGATTAAAGGTTCGATTGGAGATTGGAGCTGGATTGACGGTCAAATTGGAGATCAGAGTTGGATAGACGGTCCGATTGGAGATAGAATTTGACTAGAGTACCGACATTGGTGATCGAATTTGGATTGACAGTCCGATTGGAGATCGGAGCTGGATTGACAGTCTAATTGGAGATCAAAGCTGGATTAACAATCCGATTGGAGATCGAATTTGACTGGATTGAAGGTCCGATTGTATATCGGAGTTGGATTGACAGTCCAATTGGAGATCGGAGCGGGATTAACGGTCCGATTGGAGATCGGAGCTAGATAGATGGTCCGATTAGAGATCGAATTTTATTGGAGTACTGACATTGGTGATCGGATTTGGATTAACGGTCTGATTGGAGATCAGAGCTGGATTGACGGTCCGGTTAGAGATCGGAGCTGGATTAACGGTCTGATTGGAGATCAGATCTGGATAGACGGTTCGATTACAAATCAAATTTGACTGGATTGACTGTCCGATTATAGATCGGAGCTGGATTTACAGTTTGATTGGAGATCAGAGCTAGATTGAGGCCCGATTAGAGATCGGAGCTGGATAGACGGTCTGATTGGAGATCAAAGCTGGATAAACGGTTCGATTGGAGATCGAATTTGACTGGAGTACCGATATTGGTGATCGAATTTAACTGCAGTACCGATATTAGTGATTGGATTTGACTGGAGTATCAATATTGGTGATCGGATTTGACTGGAGTACCGATATTGGGGATCAAATTTGGGTTTACCGGCGTTGGTGGTCGGATTTAGGTTTATCGGCATTGGTGGTTAGATTTCAACTGAATAACCGACATTGGTGGCTGAATTTGGATTGGAAGCCTGGTATCGGTAACGGGATTGGCTTGATTGACGGTTTTGTCCTCCCACAATGTTCGTATTGGGGTAAGGAAAATTTTGAGGGTCTACAAATAGTTAACCAGTAAAATTAGCATCTAGGAACTAATAAGATGGTGGGTTGATAGGTTTCGTAGTGGTTGACCTATGATTTCCCACCTGCTGTGAAAGCCAAAGTAAATCGTCTCACGGGAGGTGACAGGCACAGAAGTGGTGAGTTCCATTATACTGTATCTTTCTAACGGAAGCCCACTGTCTGCTAAAAACTCTTTATGTTTTAATTTACATCTAAGTGTTATTTAGTATTTCTTCTAGCATTAGGATTAGAAAGGGAAATCTGAACATCGACTACTGGAAATTAACTATGTTAAAAGGTGCCATTATCTTGTGCGGTTTTATTTTCGTATGATGTTGGGAAATAATATGTCTATTTTTACTATAATAATCCCACCTCTTAGTGGAAGCAGGACAACTATAGGCAATGGACTTTTAAATTATTCTATTTTCAGATGATTGTCCTTCACCTTTCTTGCCTCCTTCAGCAAAAGGTTGCCTATATTTCTTAAGTGGTTAAGCCTCACATATTTAATGCTTGGAAGTGTCTCCAGCTTAAGAGTTATTTGTAAGACCCCAAGTTTAATGAATAAAATTGAATTTTCTCTATATATTATTTTGAAATAGTAAGGTGTTGATTTGATATAATGCTTTAGTTATGGGTGAAATGTGCAAATTTTGCAAAGTAAGCAAGTGGTCATAAAATATTCATTGTGTCGGAGAATATTCGTTTGGTCGGAGAATATTCTTTTTATCCGGGAATATTCGTACGACGGCGCAATCATTTGTGGGCCACATAACAAAAAATTGTCGGATGAAAAAAACGACAAGAATAAGTTTTCTATAAATAACGGCAAAACTTTTACCGTTAAAACTTTTGAAATACCTGGTGATAAAAGAACAATAATACTTGTGGTTGCACAGTAGCACACGGTATTGTACAGTATCTTTGATTATTGATGCTTACGTGAGAAGTCACTCAGTTTTATTCAATTATTGCCACAGTAGTTGATACGTAGTATCTCATATTATTGATTCAATTATTATTACAGTATCATCTGCATAATATTTTATATTATTAAATCAATAATTGAGATGACACAGTTATTCATATTATTATTTGCATTATTGATAATGTCTAGAAAATTCTGTCGAGAAAAGTGGTTAGGTTATTTAATTGCGCGCCAATAAGGAGAAGTCCTTATCGGAAAGGCCCCTTTTTTTTAGGAATGATCTGGTTGTTAATATTGTGAGTTATAATATTAATAATAATTAATTGTTATTAAAAGAAATGTGTTTGATGAATCCAAGTGAATTGAGATAAATAGAGGGGGTTGTTATGAAGTATTTATTGTAAATTTGGCTTATTATATGAACCCCTACTTACTCATTTTTTTTAAAATTATAGATAGAAAGTTATCTCAGTTATATATATATATATATATATATATAAAGGTGCACGGTTTATATATATATTATATATATATAGTGATGCCGTAGGAAAGAGGGAGTATATATATATATATTATATATATATATATATAAAGAATATATTATATTTTATTTAAACTTTTCGTTGTATTAGAATATTTTATTGCACAGTAATAAATAGTAAAAATCAGATTTCTCGCCGAATTTCGTCCGTGAAAATTTTCTTCTTTGCACCCTTGATTTTTATTCAAATAGTGCCTTGCCATTCTCTTATAAATAGGATGCTTAGTTTAGAAATGAAAATCATACCAGAATCAGAGAATTCTTCTTTTATATTATTGAGCGTATTTCTTTTGAGTTTAAGGAAGCTTTGAGTGTAGAAAATAGTATAAGTTTTTGTCAAGAATATCCCCGCCATACCTGTCAGAAATACTCTCCTTTTAAAGTAAGAGATATTATTTTTCTCGTAAATAATGTTACTTTCTTTCAATATTCATAAAGAATATTATTTTCTTTCATATTCCATATTATGAAAGCGATAATATTTTATTTCATATACCCAAATTAAAACCTACTACGGTAAGTATTGCTTCTATAATTCTTGAAATGATCAGAAATTCTTCGAATTTTGCGTTTCATCTAGTATCATTCATTGGAATGTTGGTATGAATTTTATTATAAAATTTTTACCTTTTCATATCGAGGTTACTATTCACGTATACGGCACTAATCACATATACGGCACTATTTACAAAATAATTAAATTTCCTTTTATTTGTCCAAGTTGTCTGTTATGATTACTATCTTTGATTGTATCCATGTTTTGAACTTCATTCTTGAATTTTTCTACACAATTGATTATTATGGAGTATTCTTGAACTTGGATAAACTAAATTATGAATCCCTAATCTTTGTCCTTTATCTCATTGGATTCGTTATTTATATTATTTTTCATCATCCTCAGTCCTAAATGGTGATATAACTGAATATCTTTGGCCTGTAGAGCAAAGATGAATGATTACTTGATGAATATCTTTGGCCCGTAGTGCAAAGATGGACAGGTGTTGAGATGAGCATGACCAACTTGTTATACAAATGAATATATTTAGCCTGTAGTGCAAAGATGAATATTTGATTCAAGATGTATATTGATTGATGTTACAGGGATAAAATATTGATGATGGATTTTTAAATCATAGAAGATAGTAGACTTCATTCTCTACTTAACTCTTCTAATGAATTGTTATTTTCGCTGCGAATATTGATCTAAAACTTGTTGTCCATAATATTTTATCTGATTTATTGAAGGCTAACGATAATTTGTTTTTCATTATCTTAGTCATAATATTCTTTATTGGGCTAGTTGAGCTCACCCTTTTTATCTATTGTCCTCTTCAGGGAATGAGAATGTTGCGAGAACTAGTCGGGGAACATTGTGATGATCAGAGTAGAGCAGTAGTAGTTCTCACTATTTTTGTAAAATAGTGTGATAATAATTGTAATTAGTGAGGACTGAATTTAAGTGTTTATATTTCGTATTATATACGTCTGTATTGACACTCACAGTTGTATGGTTGTATTTCTCACGACCTTTTGTTATAAAAGATTTCTATTTGGAATTCTATACCATGTATTTGGCGACTCAGAATGGGTTAATATTGAATCTATTTTGGGGGGCGTCACAGTTGGTATCAAAGCTTAGGGATATAATCTCTGGCGGAGATCGGGGAATAGAACTAGGAAGGGAGAGACAAGTAAATCCTTCACTAGTGTGTCCTACCTAAGCTTATCTAGTATTTAATTGGTCATTCGGAGCATAGGGTTAATATGTGATATGTTAATTTGTTTAATTAACCTTTGTTTTGTGGCAGTATTTGAGAATGACAGATGAAAATTTAAGAAATGGAGTGAATGAGACCGTTGAGACACCTTGAATCACCAACCAGGAGAACATGCAACAGGAAGGCAATACCACTGATCAGACGATGAACGATGGGATGTTTAGAAGCTTTTCGCAGTTCATGCAAAATTAGACGAGGGAGACTCGTGCACAAAATACGGGTGGAAATAATAGTAACTCGCATCTTGTCACTGCTAAGCAGTTCAAAGAGTTGGGACCACCAGAGTTTCAGGGAAAGCCAGATCCAATCAAGGCAGAGACGTGGGTTAAGCAAATTACCAAGATATTTGATGTCTTGGGATACATGGAGGAACAGAAGGTTCCTTCGCAACATTTATATTCCGCGGAGAGGCAGATTACTGTTGGGAATCTGTGAAGCGTACCCAGCCTGCCGCACTTAAGATGTCATGGGAGGAATTACAAAAACTGTTAAATGACAAGTATTTTCCAGAAAGTATTCGTCATATGAAGGAGGTAGAGTTTATTAAACTAAAACAGAACAACATGACTGTGTCCCAGTATGAGGCTAAGTTCACGGAGTTATCCCGGTTCACATCTCATTTGGTGGATAATGAGGAACGTATGACGCGGATGTTTCTGAGAGGTTTGAAACCTTAATTTTGTCAGTACCTCATTTCTCACAAACTTTGTTTGTATTCAGATGTGGTGAACAGGGCCCAATTATTAGAATGAGATAATGATTATGTTCAACCGAGGGACAACAACTAAGGTCGTAGCGGTGGCAGCAGTCATCAGAACAATGACAACCAGCGGGGAGGAAAGTATCATGATAGAAGCGGTAACCACTCCGGTGGTAATCGTGGACGTGATAATAGAAGAAGTGAGTCGGTGGAAGATTTCAAGAAGAGAAGGTACAACAATGACAACGTAAAAATGTCGACAGCAGCACCAGCATCAACTATTTCTAGGGGAAGAGAACGACCACAGGTTGTATGCTATAAATGCTGACAAGAGGGACACATCAGCCTTAACTGCACACAGCAATCCAAGGTGTGCTATAACTGTGGAAAGGAAGGTTATATTGCTCGAGTGTGTCCTGTAACAAAACCAAGTCTAGCGGGGATGGTGACTCCAAAGGCCATCCCGGACAAGTCAAAGTCGGTGGTTCCTGAAAGAGCGTTTGTCGTGACTGTCCAAACCACAAGGAACCCGAATGAGGTGATCACGGGTAAGCTAATCATAAACTCTTGCAAAGTTTATACCTTATTAGACACCGGTGCTACCCATTCTTTTATTTTACCTGCTTGTGCTCAACGTTTGAACTTGACACCTAAGAAATTAGACTTTGACTTATCTGTTGAAACTCCGTTGGGAGAAACCTTCGTTACATCCACGGTTTACAAATCTTGCTTGATTCAAATCGGTACCCTCACCCTACCTGTTGATCTTATATATTTGAAAATACTTGCATTTGAAGTGATTTTAGGAATTGACTGGTTAACCACTTATCATGCCAAAATTGATTTTTTTTCGTAGGGTTGTTAGTTTTCATATTCCTAACCAACCTGTTGTGCAAATTCAAACAACTAAACCCCTAAAATTAATCAATGTCATTTCAAGTCATAAAGCTATTCGTTTATTGAAAAACGGATGTCAAGCTTCTTATCCCATGTCACTGATCTAAACCAGAATACGTTAGGTTTGAATGATATTTCTGTTGTTAATGAGTTTCCTGATGTATTTCCAGAAGAACTTCCCAGTCTACCCCCAGAATGTGAAGTTAAATTCTTTATTGACCTTGAACCCGGTACAAAACCCATTTCTAAAATCCCATATCGAATGGCTCCTATTAAACTTCAGGAGTTAAAGGTCCAACTACAGGAGTTGTTAGACATTGGTTTCATTCGTCCTAGTACATCTCCTTGGGGTGCTCCTGTTCTATTCATAAAGAAGAAAGACAGGAGTATGTGACTTTGTATTGACTATTGGGAGTTGAACCATGTCACCATCAAGAATAGGTATCCGCTACCACGTATTGATGACCTGTTCGACAAATTGCAAGGGGCATAATTCTTTTAAAAGATCGATCTTCATTCTGGATATCATCAGTTAAAGATTAAAACTAAGGATATTCCAAAGACTGCTTTCAGAACTCAATATGGGCATTATGAATTCGTAGTCATGTCTTTTGGATTGACTAATGCTCCTGCTACTTTCATGGATATGATGAACCGTGTATTCAAGGAATATTTGGATCAATTCGTGGTTGTCTTTATTGATGACATCCTCATCTATTCCAAAAGCCGTGAAGATCATGAGCACCACCTGAAGCTGGTACTTCAAAGGCTTTGTGATAACAAGCTTTATGCCAAGTTGAAGAAATGCGAGTTCTGGCTTGAGGAAGTAGCATTCCTTGGGCACGTGGTATCAAAACATGAAGTATATGTTGATCCGACGAAGATTGAAGCAATACAAAGTTAAGAGTAACCTAAGTCGGTGACCGAAGTACGTAGCTTTCTGGGTTTAGCTGGTTATTATCGAAGATTTTGGAAGGATTTTCTCGAATCGCTAATCCAATAACTCAGCTGACTTGTAAAGATACAAAATTTGTATGAAACGAGGAATGCGAGAAGAGCTTCCAAGAGCTCAAGAGGAGACTCATTTCAGCACCTTTTCTGACAATACCATCTGGTTCGGATGGATTTATCATCTACAGTGATGCTTCAGGCAAAGGGTTAGGATGTGTTCTCATGCAACATGGGAAAGTCATAGCCTATGCCTCACGGCAACTCAAAAAATATGAGAGGAATTATCCTACTCATGATCTAGAGTAGGCAGCTGTCGTTTTCGCGTTAAAGATCTGGAGACACTACCTGTATGGAGAGAAAGTTTATACAGATCATAAGAGCCTTAAATATTTCTTCACTCAAAAGGAACTCAACATGCGACAACGACGTTGGCTTGAGCTGTTGAAAGATTACGACCATACCATCTTGGAAAAGCGAACGTGGTAGATGACGCGTTGAGTAGAAGATCATATGCGGGAACGAGTGCAATGATGTCAAGTATACGTGTAGAACCAGCTTTAATGTATAAAGTTAAAGTTGCTCAAGCTACAGACCCAGAGCTGATGAAGATAAAGAAGAAGGTACAAGAAGGTGCTATTCCAGAAGCAAGAATCAATGAAGAAGGAATACTTCGAGTAAACTCCATACTTTGTGTTCCTAACGATTCTGATTTAAAGTATAGAGTCATGATGGAGGCACACAACACACCGTTTGCAATCCATCGTGGGAGTACCAAAATGTATCGTGATCTTCGACATACATTTTAGTGGAGCAATATAAAGAGAGAGATCGCGGAGTTTATCTCAAGGTGTTTAATGTGTCAATGTGTCAAGGCGGAGCATCAAGTGCCAAAGGGTCCATTGCAACCACTTGAGATTCCAAAATGAAAGTGGGAACACATTACCATTGATTTTGTTACAGGTCTTCCCAAGGTTTCTCAAGGCATAGATGCGATTTGGGTTATTATTGATAGATTAACCAAGTCCTCTCATTTCTTGCCTATACGAGAGACTTATTCACTAGAACGACTTGGTCGTATATACGTAAATGAGATTGTGAGGTTATATGGCATGCCAGTATCCATAGTTTTGGATTTGATCTTAGATTCACTTCATAATTCTGGATCAGTTTGCAGAAAGCTATGGGCACGGATTTACGATTCAGTTCGGTATATCATCCTCAAACGGAGGGGCAATCAGAAAGGACTATTCAAACTCTTGAAGATCTATTGAGACTCTGTGTTCTAGACTTTAAAGGGTGTTGGGATAAGTACCTACAATTGGTGGAATTCTCTTACAACAACAGTTATTAGGCAAGTATAGGCATGGCTCCATTCGAGGCGTTGTATGGGAGAAAGTGTCGTTCTCCAGTATGCTGGAAAGAGGTGGGTGAAGCAACATTGTTGGTACCGGAGTTAGTGCGTCTGACTACGAAAAAGATCCAAATAATCTGACAAAGTATACAAACGGCACAGGATCGACAAAAGAGTTATGCGGATCTTTATCGAAAGGATGTGGAATTTAATGTTGGGGATCATGTATTGTTACGTGTTGCTCCATGGAAGGGAGTTACGAGATTCGGGACGAGAGGAAAGCTCAACTCACGATTCATTGGTCCATTTGAAATTCTTGACCGAGTAGGAAAGGTGGCCTTTAGAGTTGCCTTACCTCCAAGCATGTCTCGTGTTCATAACGTTTTTCCCATATTCGTGCTTTGTAAATATGTGAAAGACCCAAACCATATTATTGAGTTAGAACCAGACGAGATAGCCGAAGATTTAACGTACGAGGAGGTACGTGTCAAGATCTTGGATAGGAAGGAGCATGTCCTACGCACAAAGGTTATACCACAAGTCAAAGTTTTGTGGAGGAACCATGCTATTGAGGAAATGACCTGGGATATATAGAATCGGAAATAAAAGCAAAGTATCCTCATCTCTTCGACATACCAGGTACGTACGTCAATTTCGAGGATGAAATTTCATAAGGAGGGGAGGTTGTAACACCCCAACTTTTATGAATAAAATTAAATTTTCTCTATATATTATTTTGAAATAGTAAGGTGTTGATTTGATATAATGCTTTAGTTATGGGTGAAATGTGCAAATTTTGCAAAGTAAGCAAGTGGTCATAAAATATTCATTGTGTCGGAGAATATTCGGTTGGTCGGGGAATATTCTTTTTGTCGGGGAATATTCGTACGACGACGCAATCATTTGTGGACCCCATAACGAAAAATTGTCGAATGAAGAAAACGACAAGAATAAGTTTTCTATAAATAACGGCAAAACTTTTACCGTTAAAACTGTTGAAATACCCGGTGATAAAAGAACAGTAATACGTGTGGTTGCACAGTAGCACACGGTATTGTACAATATATTTGATTATTGATGCTTACGTGAGAAGTCACTCAGTTTTATTCAATTATTGCCACAGTAGTTGATACGTAGTATCTCATATTATTGATTTAATTATTATTACAGTATCATCTGCACAATATTTTATATTATTAAATCAATAATTGAGACGACACAGTTATTCATATTATTATTTGCATTATTGACAATGTTTAAAAAATTCTGTCGAGGAAAGGGGTTAGGTTATTTAATTGCGCGCCAATAAGGAGAAGTCCTTATCGGAAAGCCATCTCTTTCCTGGGAATGATCTGGTTGTTAATATTATGAGTTATAATATTAATGATGATTAATTATTATTAAAAAAAATGTGTTTGGTGAAGCCAAATGAATTGAGATAAATAGAGGGGTTTTTTACAAAACATTTGTTGTAAATTTGGCTGATTATATGGACCCGCACTTACTAATTTTTTTAAAATTATCGGTAGAAAGTTATCTCAGTTATATATATATATATATATATATATATATATATATATATATATATATATATATAGTGATGCCATAGGAAAGAGGGAGTATATTATATATATATATATTAGTAAGTGACGTGGGGTGAGGGGCATATATATATATATAGAATATATTATATTATATTTAAAGTTTTCGTTTTATTAGAATATTTTATTGCACAGATTTCTTGCCGAATTTCGTCCGTGAAATTTTTCTTCTGTGCACCCGTGATTTTTATTCAAATAGTGCTCTACCATTCTTTTATAAATAGGATGCTTAGTTTAGAAATAAAAATCACACCAGAATCAGAGAATTCTTCTTATATAATATTAAGCGTATTTCTTTTGAGTTTAAGGAAGCTTTGAGTGTAGAAAATAGTATAAGTTTTTTTCAAAAATATCTCCGCCATACTAGTCAGAAATACTCTCCTTTTAAGGTAAGGGATATTATTTTTCTAGTAAATAATGTAACTTTCTTTCAATATTCATAAATAATATTATTTTGTTTCATATTCCATATAATGAAAGCGATAATATTTCATTTCATATACCCAAATTAAAACTTACTACGGTAAGTATTGCTTCAATAATTCTTAAAATGATCAGAAATTCTTTGAATTTTGCGTTTCCTCTAGTATCATTTTATTGGAATGTTGGTATGAATTTTATTATAAAATTTTTACCTTTTCATGTCGGTGTTACTATTCATGTATATGGCACTATTCACGTATATGGCACTATTCACGTATACGACACTATTCACAGAAAAATTAAATTTTCTTTTATTTGTCCAAGTTGTCTGTTATGGTTACTATCTTTAATTGTATCCATGTTTTGAACTTTATTCTTTAATTTTGCTCCACAATTGATTATTATGGAATATTCTTGAACTTGGATAAACTAAATTATGAATCCCTAATCTTTGTCCTTTATCTCACTGAATTCGTTATTTATATTAATTTTCATCATCCTCCATCTTAAATGGTGATATAACTGAATATCTTTGGCCTGTAGAGCAAAGATGAATGATTACCTGATGAATATTTTTGGCCCGTAGTGCAAAGATGGACAGGTGTTGAGATGAACATGACCAACTAGTGATACAAATGAAGATCTTTGGCATGTAGTGCAAAGATGAATATTTGATTCAAGATGTTTATTGATTGATGTTACAGGGATAAAATATTGATGATGGACTTTTAAATCATAGAAGATAGTAGACTTCATTCTCTACTTAACTCTTCTAATGAATTGTTATTTTCGCTGTGAATATTGATCTAAAACTTATTGTCCATAATATTTTATCTGATTTATTAAAGGCTAACGATAATTTGTTCTTCATTATCTTAGTCATAATATTATTTACTGGGCTAGTTAAGCTCACCCTTTTTATCTATTGTCCTCTTCAGGGAATGAGAATGTTGCGGGAACTAGTCGGAGAACAGTGTGATGGTCAGAGTAGAGCAGTAGTAGTCCTCACTATTTTTGTAAAATAGTGTGATAATAATTGTAATTAGTGAGGGCTGAATTTGAGTCTTTATATTTCGTATTATATACGTCTATATTGACACTCACAGTTGTATGGTCGTATTTCTCACAATCTTTTGTTATAAAAGATTTGTATTTGGAATTCTGTACCATGTATTTGGCGACTCAGAATGGGTTGGTATTGAACCTATTTTGGGGGGCGTCACATTATTGGTACTTTTGCCCAACTCATTGATAGGAAATATTATTGTTTGTTACTTACTAAAATTATACTACGATTTTAAACATCTCTGTCATCAACATGTTACACATATCTACCTAAAAAGCATATCATTTTGGAAATATATACCTAAAGTTGTAAAATATAATATGCATTGGTTTGAACAGTTTGTTGTTAAGACGGGTAGGCACTTGGTGGTCTAAAATGCACGAAAATAACATATGTAGAACATCTTGTGCTCTTTACTGTATGAGTAAATTGTAGCACCGTATAGCACCATGTCCTGGGTTTGAAGGTACCCGGATTTGGGGGCATCATAGGTTGGTATCAGAGCTGTAGGTTATAAAACTTCAGGGGTAAAAACCTTAGGCTATAACCTGGAGAAGGAAGTAGAAGTTAGAAGTATGTAAACTCTACCTGGGTTTTGAGAGAAGGAAGTAGAGTGTTGAAAGAAGAAAGTAACATTAAACATATTAAATGTGATATATGTTAATATTTTGATTATATACTAATCCAGTTATTTATGTTTTATGTAGATAACATGAATAATGAGCATGTATAATGAAATACATGAGGTTAGCTAGGATTCAGTTAACTTCAAAGAAGTAGTACCTATGCCGGTAGCAGAGATACTTGTGCTAATTTTAGAGGGGACTGATATAGAAGAAGAAGACCCATCCGAGCATTCTGACAACTTTGACTTCGCGTCATTGTTCGAAGGTATGTCGGAGGAAGAGGTTAAGTTGCTATCGATTAATACGGTACTGCCTATGAGGATGTGGAAGATTCTACACCGGAGGAGTCCATGAAACTGCTGTTCATGGCAATACTGGACTGAAATGTCCAACTGAGCAAGGAGGTCCGTGACCTCAAGAAAGTAGTTGACGATGTGGTGGAGGATAGAGAAGATATGGAGATCTTCTAGGAGGTCGAGCACGATGAGAATGTGCTAGCCAAAGATAAAGTCCGGGATTTGAAATAAGAGGTCCAGGAACTGAAAGTAGAGCTTCTGAACAAGAAGCAAAAAATAGGTAGCAAAAAATAGGTAGAATGACCGTTATTCATAGGTGCTCACACGAGGATTACCAGCAGCAGATTGCTGAGTATCTCGTGGAAGAAGGACAGACTCGACATACTATTAGCCGGGACATTGTGGCCAGTATGGCCGATGCGGATTACATGAATGCTGTGTTACAAATGTAGTTTCGTAGTATGTATAGAAGAAATAGCAATAAAAATAGCTATGTAAATGTTTGTATAGCTAGTAATGACGTAAAACCCTCTTTTGTATAGGCAAGGGTAGTCTTTTTGTAAATCCCAACTTTTGGAAGTAATTGCGGGATAGTATTATAAATGGCTGAAGCCATGTAATGTACATTGTAGTGTTATACTATAAAGAAGCTTTTTAATATAAAAGTTTATTTAAATGATTGGAAATGTGATTGAGTTATTATTTGTTTATTAATAATAACAGAATGAAGAAATAAAGAATAACGAAATGTTTTCACAATAACAGAAAATGTCGCCAAGAAGACGTGCAAGAAACCAAGAAGAAGAACCTCGTTATGAGGAATAGTAGAGGAATAACCCGATGCAAAAGTTTGTGAATCTACTGGCTACGGCTCTCAATCGAACGAGAGATACTGTACGCCCTAATCCTAGGGTAGATTGGGGGACTACCTTCAAGGAGTTTAAGTTAATAGGTGCGCCTGAGTTCTTAGGAACTACGAACCCTATAGCAGCCCAAGGTTGGGTAAAAGAAATAAAGAAGGCATTTATCATCGTAAATGTTGGTGAGGCGCAGAAGACTTCTTTTGCGAGTTACATGATGAAGGGGGAGGCCAACTACTGGTGGGAAGCTAACCAGGGTAGGGCCGGAACAGAAGTAGTTACGTGGGAACGGTTCAAGGAGTTATTCTTTAAAAACTACTTCCCCATGAGCATAAAGGGGAGGATGGAGACTCAGTTCCTATAACTGAAGCAGGGGGACATGACGGTTCCCTAATACGGAGCCAGGTTCAATGAACTGGCAAGGTTTGCTCCACACCAAGTGGACACGGAGTTGCGGAAGGCACGACGGTACTAGCAGGGATTGAAACCCTGGCTCTACAATTGGATATCAGTTTTCCAAAGTGTTACCTTTGGTGTGATGTTAGAAAAGGTGGTTACCGCCAAAGGTGGTTACCGCCGAGGGTGGTAGTGAGGCGTTGACCTTGTACCACAAGGAGAAGAAGAATAAGACTAACACTGAGGTATCAGTGAAGATCGAGGGAGCCAGCGAAAGTGGCCAGAAGAGGAAGGGTTTCAGCTCTGGGAATACCGGAGTAAAATAGGAGTTTCTAAAGAGGAAGATGGAGGCATGCAAGACGTACGGTAAGACTCATCTGGGAGTCTGCCTCATGGGTAAGGCGGTTTGTTATAACTGCGGACAGGAAGGGCATATTTTGCCTAACTGTCCCAATCCTAAGAAGATCCGCGGTTGTTTTGTGTGTGGATCTACGGACCACATGGTGCGTAACTGTCCGAAGAAAGGTTCAGATGGTGTGAAAGGAGCTAGCGGTAATAAGCTGGCGATTGGTGGTGCAGTACCACAGAGTAAATCGACTGCCCGTACTTTTAATATGACGGTCTAGGATGCGGTAACATCGAGCGACGTCGTAGCAGGTATCATTCTGGTTAACAACATTAATGCATATGTATTGTTTGATTCGGGTGCAACGTGTTCGTTTATAGCATGTGAGTTTGCTAAACGATTAGGATTACTCCCTGAAAAACTTGTAATACCTTTAAACATTAAGGTAGCTAACGATGAAGTAATTCATGTGGATTCGGTCCATAAGAGTTGTTGTGTAGATATTAGAGGTAACAAATTGTCGGTAGATCTTATACCGATAAAGTTGGGAGAATTCAATGTAATTCTCAGGATGGACTGGTTAGTTAACCATGGGGCGATGATAGATTACCAAAATAAGAGTGTGAACCTTCGGATTTCTAAGAAACCCAAGGTAGTGTTCTACGATAGTAAATCACCAGGACGCTTTTGTTGTCTAACCATGATGCAAGCTAGAAAATTGTTAAAGAAGGGATGCGAAGGTTACATGTGCCATGTTGTTGATACCCAAATATTGGGAGCAACGTTGGAACAGATACCTATTGTCAACGAGTATGCGGATGTGTTTCCTAGTGACTTGCCAGGTCTTCTACCCAATATGGAGACAGAATTTGTTATAGACCTTGCGCCAGGGACGACACCAGTTTTAAAGGCACCATATCGAATGGCGCCAGTGGAATTAAAGGAGTTAATGATTCAGTTGCAAGAACTGTTGGATAAGAAGTACATTCAATCGAGTGTTTCTCCATGGGGAGCACCAGTATTGTTTATAAAGAAGCAGGATGGATCGTTGAGGCTTTGTATCGACTACCGATAGTTGAACAAACTAACGATAAAGAATAAGTACCCAATGCCCAGGATCGATGATCTCTTTGATTAGTTGAGAGGGAAAAAATATTTTTCGAAAATAAATTTAGGTACGGGGTATCACCAGTTGAAGGTGAGGGCGGAGGATGTACCTAAGACATCATTTAGGACTCGCTACGGCCTTTACGAGTTCTTAGTGATGTCATTTTGGTTAACGAATGCGCCAGCCGCATTCATGGACATGATGAACCGTGTGTTCAAACAATTTTTGGACAAGTTCGTCGTGGTGTTAATTGATGATATCCTAGTCTATTCCAAGACGAAGGAGGATCATGCCGAACATTTGAGATTAGTATTGTAGGCACTAAGAAAAGAAAGGTTGTATGCTAAATTCACAAAGTGTGAATTTTAGTTAGAAAGAGTGCAGTTTTTGGGGCACGTCATTGACAAGGAACGAGTTTCAGTGGATCCAGTGAAGGTAGAATTAGTGATTAACTGGGAACAGCCGAAAACGCCAACTGAGGTGCGGAGTTTCCTAGGGTTAGTGGGTTACTATCGGAGGTTCATACAGAACTTCTCAAAGATTGCTACTCCATTAACAAATTAACCAGAAAGACGGTGAAGTACGTTTGGACAATGAAGTGTGAAGACAGCTTTCAAGAGCTGAAGAAGAGGTTGAGCCAAGCTCCTGTATTATCTTTACCTGATGAGATGGGGAATGTAACGATTGAGATTTTACATAGTAAATTTTAATATTTATTGAGCGAATAAATATTTTATGTGATTTATTTATTGAGTTAAATAAATAAATTATGTGATTTTGTGGAATGATTTAATTAAGAGTAATATTTGATTTAATTGATGTGTATTGATTTTATAGTATGGTTCTAATTTAATTGAGGTAATTAAATTAGATGAATTATGTGATGAGTGTTACATGAATTATAATTAGCGAGTAATTATAATTATGTGATAATTTTTATGTGATTAATTGAGATTAGATTTTAATTAATTACATAAGAATGCTAAAGATTTAATTAATTAAAGTGTAACATTAAGGATGTGTTAAAAGAATTTATTAAAAGAATAAAAAGGGTTTTAAATTAGTTTTAACCAAACAAGACCCTTACTTTTGTTTTAAAAGGCTTTTGCCAAACAGGGCCCTTGCACTTGTTTTAAATCCATTTTTACCAAACGATGCCTTAGCACTAAAAATCTGTTTTTATTTAAAAGGGTTGCCAAACAAAGCCTTATGACTTTTTAAATTCAAATTGTGTAACTCATGTATTAATTATAATTAATATATTTATTATATAGGTTAGTTACTTGTCAATTATATGTATATATGATATATATATAATATATGTATATCAATAGTTTTACGTTAGTTAGTTTTAGAACAAGAGTTAGTCAGAAGAACAGAACAGAGAAAAGATAGAGAGAAAGAAGAATAGAGAAGAAGAAGAGGACTTTGAGAAATCCAAAGGAAAGCTTTACACCATCATCTTCATCTTTTCTCCTAGTTTTAATCAAAAGGTATAATCTTAAATTTAAATTATGTTTTTTATGTTCTTCACCAATATTTAGTTCTCTGTAAAAGTTTAGTTCTTTATGAACATGATGATGTTGATGGATGAAAGCGATATTGTGTATATAAGTTGTTTGTAATTGATTAGTATGATAAATTGGATTGTTTAATTCATCCTTATATATTAAACATGAGGAATTCATGATCATCAAAGAGTTACAGTGATGTATTTTGAAAATATATATACATGTATAGTTTTTCTTTTAAAATCAAAGGAATTCATGTTTGATTGTTCATCTTTGTTTAAATTAAGTATAGATGATGATAGCATATTTAAAAATTGATTTACCATGCTTGAAATTGGGTGAATTGATTTAAAAATAGTAGTACAGTGTTCAATTTCATGAAGAACACTTATCAATGACTTTTCTTCAAAAATCATGAAATTAGTTATTTTGATTATGTGTTACAATATTTATGTATGTTAAAATTATGTTAGAAGCTTTAAGTTTGTGTTTTCTATAAATTGATATGAATTGGAGTTAGAATTTAGTGTGGAGAAATAAGTCAAATTGGCTTTTTCTCTGCACAGTTAGCGAGCATGTCTGCCGACCCAGCAGGGGGCCCGCCCCGGTGGGCCTGTAAAGAGGGAAACCCCCGCCCCGGCAGGGGGTATGCAGAAAATTTAGATTAATTAAATTTTTGTGCATTTTGTTTAGTTTATGAAAGTTAACCTAATGTTTGATGTGATAACATGTTAGACTTACATTAACATTCTAAATGATTTCTAATACATTATATTGGTAAAGTATAATATGTGATTATAATTTTGAATAATTATAATTAGAAATTTTTTTTAATTTAAATTATATTGTTGTTAAATTATAACGAATAATATTTGATTTATTTTAATCAAGTGAATGTTAAATTTTAAATTATAATATCTAATTATAATTTAATGCATGATTAATTATAGATTATAATTTGTGTAATTATAAGGTAGTATTTGCATGATTATCTATAAATTATGATTTGTGAAATTATAATTTAGTAAATGCATGATGTAGTTTAATTAAATATAAATTATAATTTGTTTATAATTTAATTAATATAAGATGTGATTATAAATTGAGTAATTATAATTAGATTAAATGTTTAAATTATAATTTATTTAATGGAAAATACATAATTATTAATTGATTTAATTATGTGAGCATGCCTATGTGGTGTAATTAATTATGTGGTTATTAATTATTAACTTATTAATTAAACTAGAAAGAGTTAACCTATATAGGTTAACCAATTATGTGAATTAGTTATGTGTTAACTAATTTAGATTATTGTGATTAAATATATGTGTGTAGGAAGTGTTAAAGAATGTGATTGTATTAGTAGCTTGCGCTTGATGCAAGTTTTCTAAACTCAAACCTTACTTGAGTTATTTTATTGATCATAATGATGCAAATTATTTGTATTCTTTATAATTTCATATTAAACAAATATTATTAAAGTTTATTATTGAATTAATATGACATTGACTTAATTGTTCAAGCAAGCTCTATATTGTCCTTTAAATTCTTTAAGTTTTATTCTAAAGCATATAATAGATTCATAATCTTTTAATTATGAATTGTTCTTGATTGTTGTAAATCGATTCAACTACTCCTTAGTTGATGAACGTTGAATCTTAAATTATCCTTTAAGTTTATCCAAACCAAACTTTCTTTGGTGCGGACTTGTATTCAAATACTGAGATGAACAACCCTATTTACTAGGAGAGGTTACTATGCGAAAGCGTTAAGATATTTGTGCACAATAAATGGTACGAAGGGCTGATCCCCCTAAGTACGAGTTAAGGTCCATAGTCTAAATGATTGTTAAATGTTGTAAATAGAAATGTTTATAACCTAAGGCAAAAGTTTAAGGTCTTACGACCCACAGATGAATTCTATATTCGAATTTTTAATGTGATAAAGAATTATTATTCAATTCTTTATTATTGATGAAAGTAAAGTTATTCAAATCTATTGAAGCTATTCAATTATATCTTTATTATTGTTATATTCAAGTGAACTATTGTTTGCTCACTCTTGTATGTTAAATAACCATTGCAGCTAAAGTTGAAAGCATTGACGCTGCGTCAACTAGTAAAGGCAAAGGAAAGCTGACCAAATGAAGACTTGTTTTATTTTGAAATTGTAATAAGACTTTATATGATGCTTTTATTTTTTGCATTAATGTTTATGTTAAGGTTAGATTAAACCCTGGGAATTATTTTGAAAAGTTGTAAACCTTTTGATAAGGAAGATTTTAAGTATTTATAAAGGTTGTAATTTATTTTGCAATTATTTATTTTTGGGTAGATGTATGTTATATTTAGCAAGTGAACACCAAATCATGTGAAAATGAAGTACCCGAATTTGGGGGTGTCATAGGTTGGTATCAAAGCCTTAGGTTATGAACCTTAGGTGGGGGAAAACCTTAGGTAGTAGCCTTATAGTAAGATCAAAAAGATAGATGTGATAGGTAAAGATAATAAACTACCTTATGTGCTATGTGTGTACATTTAAGTATTCGAAGTGCGACGACTCGATATCCCGTAATAATTAAACTTTAAAATTCTTTTGTCAGGATGATGAACATTGGAGAGTCCAGTCAGGCTAGAGAGGATATACCTCAGGTGCCTAGAGAGGAGGAGCCCCGAGACATCTATGTTGTCTGGGAGCAGCTGGTTAGGAGAGAGCCATCTCCAGTGATCACCATAGCTGGTCGGGAGCGTGAGCTGACACCTATTCCAGAGGAAGAGGATGAGGATGAGGATGAGTCAGAGGAGGAAGAAGATCCCGAAGAGGATTCCCCATCTCACTCTACTAGTGCTGAGATGTATGAGGCAGTCTACGACAGTAGCGTGGAGCTACATGGTTGAGTCGGAGAGCTCGAAGAAACCATCCAGCAGTAGGATGAGACTATCGAAGAGATGGATAGTGTGCTAGGAGAAGCACAGTGGAAGCTAATACACGTAGAGAGAATGAAAGAGACGAGGCCCGAGCTGAACTAGCAAAGGTGAAGCAAGACATCTAGGAAGAGTCAACGAAGCTTGCTAGAGCGGAGGAAACAAGCTTGAGGGCTACTCAACGAGCTGATCGAGCTGAAGATGAGGCTAAAGCCAAGAGGGCTAAGCTTAGGGAAACAGAATATGCTTTTCATATGGCTATAGGTAGGGCCCAGGATCGTGTTTTTTACTACCCAGCTCAGTTCCAAGGTTTACCCTGGTACGTGGTGGACCGAAGGACGGTGTTTCGGGTAATGGAGGAAGAACGCAGAGAGGTTGTGCGACGCCTCAATATGCCTAGGCACTAGAACTTTTGTTTATGTGTTTCTTTTTATATTAAATAAGGTAATCCCATAATTTGAGATAAGAATGGGATGGGTTAATAATGTAATCCTGTAACTTTTTCAGTTCAGGAAGGATGATGTAAATAGCAGAAATGCTATCTAATTGATGTTTTTAAACTACGAGTAATGAATAAAAGAAGTTTATTGACGTGCTATGTGTTCTACGTGAACTGAGTTATTCAAACATTTAAGTATGAACTTGAATACATAAGAATTGAATAAAGGATCAAATAATAATATTTTTTTAACAGAAAATGCCTCCTAGAAGAAGACCTACACGTCAAAACCCCGAGGGTTTGACGAACAACAACAATAATGATGGGACGAATCCCAACTCAGTTCAGCAGTTGGTGAACTTGCTGATAGGAGCACTTACTAATCATCCGCAAGTGCAGGGTACTACTTTTAAAGAGTTAAAGGCAGTAGGACGACCTGAATTCAAGGGATTGGTAAACCCTATAGATGCCCAAACGTGGGTAATGGAAATGGAGAAGGTCTTCGACATAGCTAGAGTCGGTGAAGATTAGAAGTCAGCATACGCGACTTTCATGTTAAAGTCAGATGCTAGTTTCTGGTGGCAAGCTAACAAGACTCGAGAGGGAGAAGGAGTGATACCGTGGGAACGCTTCAAAGAGATGTTCTTTGAAATGTACTTCCTAGTGAGCTCGCAGGACCAGATGGAGGTCCAGTTTCTAGAGCTTAAGCAGGGAGGGATGACGGTGTCTGAGTATGCCGTAAAATTCAACGAACTGACCAGGTTCGCTATATACCAGGTCAGCACTGACGCTAGTAAAGTAAGGAGGTTTGAGCGGGGACTGAAGCCCTAGCTCTACAGTAAGGTCTCCATGTTCTAGCTGAACACGTTTACAGCTGTGCTAGAGAAGGCCATACTCGCTGAAGGGGGGAGTGATGCGGTGATAAAGTTTAATCAGGACAAGAAGAAGAAGATTGAGATAGAAAACAAGGCTGGTGGTAGTGAGCTATCAATTAAAAAAGGAAATGGAACGACAACACCTCTACTGGGAGTTAGCAGGGAAGCCAGCAGAAGAGGAAGTTCGAAGCATGTGCTACATGCGGTAAGAATCACACTAGAGTATGCATGAAGGGGAAGCGGGTGTGCTTTAACTGTGGTCAGGAAGGCCACATTGCGCCAAATTGCCTGAACCCAAAAAAGGGAGCTTGCTACACATGTGGATCCAAAGATCACATGGCTAGCAGTTGCCCTAAGAAGTTGACGGCAGGGTCAACAGGGAGCGGAGGGAATGGAAGCGGCAGTACCGTGACTATCGCTGCACCATTACAAGTTGTTTGACCAACTGCCCAGACATTCAACATGACGGTGCAGGATGCTGTGCAATCAAAAGACATGGTGGCAGGTATTATTCCAGTTAATAGTATAAATGCATATGTATTATTTGATTCGGGTGCTACTTGTTCATTCATATCCGATGATTTTGCTAAAACCCTAGACTTACCTATAGAGGAGTTAGTTTACCCCTTGAAAATAGAGATTGCGAATAGGGAGGTTATTCCTTTTAGGTTCGTTTACAAGAACTGTAGATTGGACATTAAGGGTCAGGAGCTAAGGGTAGATTTGATTCCGATAAAACTTGGGAAATTCGATGTCATACTGGGTATGGATTGGTTGTTCAACCGTGGGGCGGTAATTGATTATCAGAAGAAGTCGATAAACTTTATGACTCCGTCAAAGGTAGTGTTCTATGGTTGTAAATCGCCTAGACAAGCGAGTTGTCTGACGATTATGCAATCCAAAAAACTTTTGACGCAAAGCTGTGTGGGACATCTAGTATACATAGTAGATACGCGTAAGGAGAGCCCGAAGATAGAAGAGATATCAGTGGTTAGGGAGTTTGTTGACGTATTTCTGGACGATTTTCCAGGACTTCCGCCAGATAGGGAGATAGAGTTTATGATTGACTTAGCACCGGGAACTGCTCTAATTTCGAAAGCTCCGTACAGAATGGCTCAGTCGAGATGAAGGAACTGATGATTCAACTTCAAGAATTGTTGGACAAGAAGTATATTCAGCCAAGCATTTCACCGTGGGGAGCGCCAGTGTTATTCGTTAAGAAAAAGGATGGATCGATGCGTCTTTGCATTGATTATAGAGAGTTGAACAAAGTTACGATCAAGAATAGGTATCTTTTACCTAGGATTGATGACTTGTTTTATCAGTTGAAGGGTGCTAGATACTTCTCAAAAATCAATTTGAGGAGTGGGTATCATCAGTTGAAGGTGAGAAGGGAAGATATACCGAAGACAGCTTTTAGGACTCGATATAGTCATTACGAGTTCTTGGTGATGTCATTTGGTATAACGAATGCCCAGCTGCATTTATGGACCTAATGAATCGAGTGTTTAAGCCATTCCTAGACAAGTTCGTAGTGGTGTTCATAGATGACATCCTGGTTTATTCCAAGATCGAGGAGGAACATGCTGAACACTTAAGGCTGACCTTAGAATCGCTAAGACTAGAGAAGCTTTACGCTAAATTCTCAAAATGCAAATTCTGGTTGGAACGTGTGCAATTTCTTGGCCATGTAATTGATAAGGATGGTATTTTGGTAGATCTGTCAAAGGTTGAGGCTGTAATGAATTGGGATCAGCCAAAAACGCCGTCTGAAGTGAGTAGTTTCTTGGGATTGGCAGGTTATTACAGGAGATTTATCCAAAAATTTTCCAAAATCGCAACTCCATTGACGAATTTGACTCGTAAAATAGTTAAATTTATTTGGACGGAAAAGTGTGAGGAAAGTTTTCAGGAATTGAAGAAGAGGTTGAGTACTGCGCCTGTGTTGTCCTTGCCGGATAGTACGGGAAATTTCATAGTATATAGTGATGCCTCACATAAGGGATTAGGCTGTGTGTAGATATAGAGTGGCAAAGTCATTGCATATGCATCACGTCAGCTGAAGGATTATGAGAAGGGGTATCCGATCCACGATTTAGAATTGGCGGCAGTAGTGTTTGCTCTAAAGATTTGGAGACACTACCTCTTTGGAGAAAGGTGTGAGATATATACGGATCATAAGAGTCTGAAGTATATTTTCACCTAGAAGGATTTGAACATGCGCCAAAGGAGATGGTTGGAACTGATCAAGGACTATGACTGCGAGATACTTTACCATCCGGGCAAAGCTAATGTCGTCACCGACGTTTTAAGCAGAAAGGGTCGGGAGAAGTTAAATATATTAACTGATCAGGACCAGTTGATAAAAGAGATGGTTAAGTTGGAACTAGAAGTGAAGTATCCGAAGGAATCGGATGAGAAGCTGTTTCAAGTAACTACTGGTTCTACTCTGGCAGACAAGGTGAAAGAAGCACAACTTCACAAACGAAGAGTGCGAAAAGATCCAGAAAAGAATAGCCGATGGCAAAGAGTTCAAGTTCAAGATCGATAATGAAGGTCTATTACGGTTTGAAGGAAGAATCTGGGTACCGCCAGTAACAGAAGTTAAAGAGGAGATTTTGAGCGAATCTCACAGTTCGAGATATTTGATTCACCTTGGGAGTACGAAGATGTACCAGAATATCAGACACCATTTCTGGTGGTCGAATATGAAGAGGGACATTGCTGAATGCGTTGCGAAATGCTTGACGTGCCAGAAAGTTAAGGCAGAACATCAGAGACCTAGCGGGTTGTTGCAACTGTTAGAAATTCCAGAGTGGAAGTGGGAGCACATCACTATGGATTTTGTGGTAGGTCTTCTAGCGACCCAGAAGGGATTTGATGCGATATGTGTTATAGTGGATTGACTGACGAAGTCAGCCCACTTTTTACCAATAAGGATTAAGTACAACTTGGATCAGCTAGCGAAGCTATATGTGAAGGAAATTATTTCTCGACACGGCGTTCTGGTGTCGATTGTGTCTGACAGAGATCCACGTTTTACGTCGAATTTCTGGAAGCATTTGCAAGAGTGCCTGGAAACGCAATTGCAAATGAGTACGGCGTACCATCCTGAAGCTGATGGTCAGAGTGAGAGAACGATTCAGATTCTTGAGGATATGCTGAGAGCTTGCATTATGGATTTTAAGGGAATCTGGAATGATCATCTACCGTTGGTGGAGTTCACCTATAATAATAGTCATCATACGAGTATCGACATGCCGCCTTACGAAGCGTTATACGGTAGGAAGTGCAGAACGCCTTTATGCTGGGATGAAGTCGGAGAACGTCAACTGTTGGGACCGGAACTGGTACAACAAACCGCCGAAATCATGAAGTTGATCAGAACAAGACTAGTTGTTGCTTAAGACAGACAGAAGTAGTATGCCGATCAACATTGAAAGAACCGAGAGTTTTTACCAGGAAGCTTTGTTTTCATGAAGGTATCTCCCTGGAAGGGGAAGATTCGATTTGGTAAGAGGGGGAAGCTGAGTCCCCGATTTATTGGACCTTTCGAAGTACTACGAAAAGTTGGCGAGGTAGCTTACGAGGTGGCGTTACCTCCGAAGCTAGATAATATACATAACGTCTTCCACATTTTTGTGTTGAGACCTTACAAACACGACTATAAACATGTAATAGAATACGAGCCTTTACAGTTTGATAAAGACTTAACTTATGAAGAGATTCCTATTCAAATAGTTGATAGGAAGGAACATGTACTTAGAAATAAAGTGATATCTTCTGTTAAGGTAATCTGGAGGAACCACAGTGCTGAAGAAGCCACGTGGGAACTCGAAGATGTAATGAGAAAGTCGTATTCTTAATTATTTGCTTAATTGATTGTGTAACCCTTATATATCGATTCTGGGGACAGAATCCTTTTAAGGGGGGGGGGGAAGAATGTAACAGATGAGATTTTTTTTTTATGATAATTTTTTTTATGTTGTGATTCTGGGGACAGAATCCTTTTAATAAGGGAAGATTGTAACGATTGAGATTTTATATATTAAATTTTAATATTTATTGAGTGAATAAATATTTTATGTGATTTATTTATTGAGTTAAATAAATAAATTATATGATTTTGTGGAATGATTTAATTAAGAGTAATATTTGATTTAATTGATGTGTATTGATTTTATAGTATGGTTCTAATTTAATTGAGGTAATTAAATTAGATGAATTATGTGATGAGTGTTACATGAATTATAATTAGCGAGTAATTATAATTATGTGGCAATTTTTATGTGATTAATTGATATTAGATTTTAATTAATTAAATAAGAATGTTAAAGATTTAATTAATTAAAGTGTAACATTAAGGATATGTGTTAAAAGAATTTATTAAAAGAATAAAAAGGGTTTTAAATTAGTTTTAACCAAACAAGACCCTTACTTTTGTTTTAAAAGGCTTTTGCCAAACAGGGCCCTTGCACTTGTTTTAAATCCATTTTTACCAAACGATGCCTTAGCACTAAAAATCTGTTTTTATTTAAAAGGGTTGCCAAACAAAGCCTTATGACTTTTTAAATTCAAATTATGTAACTCATGTATTAATTATAATTAATATATTTATTATATAGGTTAGTTACTTGTCAATTATATGTATATATGATATATATATAATATATGTATATCAATAGTTTTACGTTAGTTAGTTTTAGAACAAGAGTTAGTCAGAAGAACAGAACAGAGAAAAGATAGAGAGAAAGAAGAATAGAGAAGAAGAAGAGGACTTTGAGAAATCCAAAGGAAAGCTTTACACCATCATCTTCATCTTTTCTCCTAGTTTTAATCAAAAGGTATAATCTTAAATTTAAATTATGTTTTTTTATGTTCTTCACCAATATTTAGTTCTCTGTAAAAGTTTAGTTCTTTA
Source organism: Panax stipuleanatus (assembly GCA_020205555.1). Classification (NCBI taxonomy): domain Eukaryota; kingdom Viridiplantae; phylum Streptophyta; class Magnoliopsida; order Apiales; family Araliaceae; genus Panax; species Panax stipuleanatus. The sequence continues at coordinate 44,613,837 of CM035123.1, read as the reverse complement.
TGAACATGATGATGTTGATGGATGAAAGCGATATTGTGTATATAAGTTGTTTGTAATTGATTAGTATGATAAATTGGATTGTTTAATTCATCCTTATATATTAAACATGAGGAATTCATGATCATCAAAGAGTTACAGTGATGTATTTTTAAAATATATATACATGTATAGTTTTTCTTTTAAAATCAAAGGAATTCATATTTGATTGTTCATCTTTGTTTAAATTAAGTATAGATGATGATAACATATTTAGAAATTGATTTACCATACTTGAAATTGGGTGAATTGATTTAAAAACAGTAGTATAGTATTCAATTTCATGTAGAACACTTATCAATGATTTTTCTTCAAAAATCATGAAATTGGTTGTTTTGATTATGTGTTACAATGTTTATGAATGTTAAAATTATGTTAGAAGCTTTAAGTTTGTGTTTTCTATAAATTGATATGAATTGGAGTTAGAATTTGGTGTGGAGAAATAAGCCAAATTGGCTTTTTCTCTGCACAGTTCGCGAGCATGTCTGCCGACTCAGCAGGGGATCCGCCCCGGGGTATGCAAAAAATTTAGATGAATTAAATTTTTGTGCATTTTGTTTAGTTTGTGAAAGTTAACCTAATGTGTGATGTGATAATATGTTAGACTTACATTAACATGCTAAATGATTTCTAATACATTATATTGGTAAAATATAATATGTGATTATAATTTTGAATAATTATAATTAGAGAAAAAGTTTAATTTAAATTATAATGTTGTTAAATTATAACGAATAATATTTTATTTATTTTAATCAAGTGAATGTTAAATTTAAAATTATAATATGTAATTATAATTTAATGCATGATTAATTATAGATTATAATTTGTGTAATTATAAGGTAGTATTTGCATGATTAGCTATAAATTATGATTTGTGAAATTATAATTTAGTAAATGCATGATATAGTTTAATTAAATATAAATTATAATTTGTTTATAATTTAATTAATATAAGATGTGATTATAAATTGAGTAATTATAATTAGATTAAATGTTTAAATTATAATTTATTTAATTATAATTTAATTAATGGGAAATACATAATTATTAATTGATTTAATTATGTGAGTATGCCTATGTGGTGTAATTAATTATGTGGTTATTAATTAAACCGGAAAGAGTTAACCTATATGGGTTAACCAATTATGCGAATTAGTTATGTGTAAACTAATTTAGATTATTGTGATTAAATATATGTGTGTAGAAAGTGTTAAAGAACGTGATTGTATTAGTAGCTTGCACTTGAGGCAAGTTTTCTAAACTCAAACCTTACTTGAGTTATTTTATTGATCATAATGATGTAAATTATTTGTATTCTTTATAATTTCATATTGAGCAAATATTATCAAAGTTTATTATTGAATTAATATGACCTTGACTTAATTGTTCAAGCAAGGTCTATATTGTCCTTTAAATGCTTTAAGTTTGATTCTAAAGCATATAATAGATTTACAATCTTTTAATTATGAATTATTCTTGATTGTTGTAAGTCGCTTCAACTAATCCTTAGTTGATGAACGTTGAATCCTAAATTACCCTTTAAGTTTATCCAAACCAAACTTTCTTTGGTGCGGACTTGTATTCAAATACTGAGATGAACAACCTTATTTACTAAGGGAGGTTACTATGCGAAAGCATTAAGATGTTTGTGCATAATACATAGTACTAATGGCTGATCCCCCTAAGTACGAGTTAAGGTCCATAGTCTAAATGACTGTTAAAAGTTTTAAATAGAAATGTTTATAACCTAGGACAAAAGTTCAAGGTCTTACGACACTCAGATGAATTCTATATTCGAATTTTTAATGTGATAAATAATTATTATTCAATTGTTTATTGTTGATGAAAGTAAAGTTATTCAAATCTATTGAAGCTATTCAATTATATCTTTATTATTGTTGTATTCAAGTGAGCTATTGTTTGCTCACTCTTGTATATTAAATAACCATTGCAGCTAAGGTTGAAAGCGTTGACGCTCCGTCAACTAGTAAAGGCAAAGGAAAGATTGTGGAGTGAAAATGGGAGCATATCACAATGGACTTTGTGGTAGGACTTCCAACAACGCAGAAAGGATATGACGCTATTTGGGTAATAGTCGATCGTTTGACGAAGTCGGCTCATTTCTTGCCGATAAGAGTCAGATAAAATTTAGACCAGTTAGCTAAGCTTTATGTCAAAGAGATTTTCTCGAGACATGGAGTGCCAGTTTCGATCATGTCAGATCGCGACTCGTGATTAACCTCGAATTTCTGGAAGAGTTTGCAAGAGCAGATGGGAACACAACTGAGGTTGAGTACAGCGTACCATCCACGGACAGATGGATAAAGTGAAAGAACAATTCAAATGCTAGAAGACATGCTAAGGTCTCGCGTTATGGATTTCAAAGATAGTTCGGACGATCATCTGCCGTTAGTAGAGTTCGTTTACAACAACAGTTATCACGCTAGTATTGGTATGCCACCTTACAAAGCGCTATATGGAAGGAAGTGCAGAACGCCACTGTGTTGGGATGAAGTGGGAGAACGTCGAATGTTAGGACCCGAGATAGTACAACAGATGATGGAAGTAGTTAAGTTGATGCGAACGCGACTAGTAGTAGCTCAAGACAGACATAAAAAGTATGCCGATCCACATCGAAAGAACAGAGAGTTTGAAGTCGGTTCATATGCATTCCTGAAGGTGTCACCTTGGAAGGGGAAGATACGTTTTGGGAAGAAGGGGAAGTTAAACCCTAGATTCATAGGACCGTTTAAAATTTTGAGGAGGGTAGGAGAGGTAGCATATGCGATAGCATTACCTCTAGAGTTGGGGCATATCCATAACATGTTTCACGTTTAGGTATTGCATCCCTATAAGCCGGATTATAAGCACGTAATCGAGTATGATCTAATTCAAGTCGAGAAAGACTTAACGTACGAGGAGATTCCTATTCAAGTCATTGATAGGAAAGAACAAGTGTTGAGAAGCAAAGTTATACCTTCGGTGAAGGTGATATGGAGGAACCACAACGCCGAAGAAGCAACGTGGGAACTTGAGGACAATATGAGGAGAGCGTATCCTCATTTGTTTGATTAACTTGTATCGTAATTCTGGGGACATAATTCTTATAAGAAGGGGCGATTGTAACGCCCGAGAAAATCGAGCGTTTATATAAATGAATTTTATTTGATTTACTGAATAAAATTTTGTTTATTAAACTAAGTAAGCTAATCGTAGGTCGTTATATGACCTAGAGAATGCAGAAATGAGGAGAATTTTGGCTACATGCTACAAATAATTGATATAAATTTATAAGGCAAAAATAAAAGATTTCCGAGAATAAAAATATTTATGGAAAAAGACGAAATAGGCACTATTTATATATGAAACCCTAAGGGTTAGGGTTTGATCCTAAGGGTTAGGGTTGGAGACCTTAGACCAATTTGAGAGTTCAGAATATCAGAATGACATTCTGTCGAAAGATTTGACGGTAATATACCGTGAAAAGTTAAGTTAGCCGAGAAAAGTTTTCTTGGGATGAAAAGCACGAAAATTACTATTTATCCGCTTCTGCTCGAGAATTTATTTTGAAATTCTGAGAAATGCGTAATGATAGGATTTCAAGGCAAGGTGGATTATGTAATAATAATTCACTTATGGCTCACGAAGTTTTCGCGCATGGACTTAAAATTCTAAGCGTTAGGGAAAGTTAAAATCAAAGATTTATTGATTAAGTATAATAATTAATGATTATTATACGGAAAGAATACACATATAATATGAGGTATTATACGAGAATAATACGAAGAGTATACAAGAATTAATACGACGTAGAATACGAATTTTATACGGGGTAAATACTTTGAAATGAATTGAATTGGAGTTAATATTAATAATTTAACACGTGGGTCGAACCGTTGGATAAACGGGTGGGTTAAACTATGGGACAACCCATGGGGAAAGGCAAGGCCACATGGGTGCATGTGGGAGCACAAGGGGGCCATGTGCTAGCACAGGCTAGCACATGGGGGGACATAGGCAAGATGAGGGAAGGAGGTGGGCTAAGGAGGTTTAGTCCTAATGACCAAACTACCCTAAGCTTGCCAATCTCTATAAATAGAGAGCCTTGCCTCTTCATTTTATTGTTTGACAATTTCCACCAACAAGGAGAGAGAAGGAGATGCTAGTTTGTGCCTTGCTAAGCCAATTCACCAACCAAGAAGCTAGGAAACCTTTGAGTTTCCATACTCAAGCAAGAACCAACCAAGGTATAACAATAAGAACAAATATATAAAAATCTCTTTTCTTTAATAATAGAATTTGATAGAGAAGTGATTGAAGGAGTTATGATTATGGAGAAGTTATAAGGATGGTGAAATGGTGAATTAGGAACCGTAATAAGTTATGCATGTTAAGACATTAAGAACTCATTAAGAACAAGTAAAGAACTCAGTGAATTCATAAGAAATGAACTAATGAAATTGTTAAACCATGAAAACTTTAATGTTTTGAATGATTAGAATTATTAATAATCAACTATGGGATTGATTCCCATTGGTATGAAGTAATAATAACGAAGAATGAAGATTCGGCTAAAGTTACGCGATTAGACGATAATCGTCGAAAATGTACTTTTCTCGGATTAGAAGTCAAAAGTCACCGTGTGACTCAGAAACGATGGTTTTTGATTGTAACATGTGTAATTAGGTAAATACGACTTGCGAGAACAAAAACGAACCAATTCTGACTTAAAACGAAGAATTGAGCGTCGAACGCTTAACGAAAACGTAAAAATGGACTAATCGGCAAATTTCTTGCCGACGGATTCAGAAATGAATTTCAACTTTATAGGATGATAGAACATATCATTTGGGAACTATTGGCTTTGGAATGAGCCAATTCTGAGTTGTAACGGTTACGTACGAGCTCAGGAATTTCAGAATTTTCAAAGACTTAGAAAAAAATTTTGAGGCACAGGGCAGGCGCGGGGCGCACCGCCCATAAGGCTAAGCTGGCATGGGGCGCGCTAGGCCAGGCAGAGTTGCTACATAGGCAGCGCTGGGCGTGCCACTTGTGTTGAAAATGGGGCGCGGGCCGCGCCAGGTAAGGAAGTTTGTTGGCTAAGTTGATCATGTACTCAACCTTTGTTCATAAGTAATAAAGTGTTAGTAAGTCGTGAATGAACATGAATGTAAACCTTTATACAACATGTTTAACCAAGGGTTTATGAGATTTAAATGTTAACTAAGCGTAATTGAACTTAATTTTTGGGAACCATAAACCAAGATTAAGTTAAGGAACAAATGAAGTCTAATTTATCATCATGCTTAGTGATGATCGATGAGGGTTCGGTGTATAACATAGGAACGTTAATAAGCCATAATAAGCATTAAATAACTCGAACGAATGTTAATTTGTTAACAATTCGATTAAGTTATACAAGAAGGAGAAGTTAGGAAAATACTTTGTATATCAATTATGAATTCTCATTGGTATGCTCTGTATTATGCTTTGTAGACGTTGTAAAGACTGAGTAGACTACGTGTAAAGGTTTAAGAGACGCAAAGGCAAGTTTTCTAACTCTTGTATTAATATTGCGTTATGAAAGTTTCCTAACTTCGTTCATACTTCATTATGAATGCGAGTTTTGCTAAACCTTTGTCTATACGTTATGGTTGGACAAGTGGTTATTGTCCATAATTGCTTATGCATAAACTGTTATTGAATAGTCGATGCCATTTGATTTGGCTAGACTGAGACTTAATATATTTTGGTGGGTTTTTCCACAAATCTTTCCAAAATATATACAATGTGGTGATCATATGCCAATTACTGGGTACGGATTCTCAGGTAAACCTAAGTATGAAAAAAACAAAGGTTTTAAACGTCGTTAATTCGACAAGCACGTGAGGTTTCCACCAATTAAACGTAAACACGTTTAATGTATGAGTGTTGATCAACATAGAGTACTATAGGCTGATCACCTGGATGTGCTCGTAAGCTATATCGAACTTATGGTCTTCGTGCCGGGTTGTTCCTTTCATGAATGAGAACTAAAATATGGTTCATAGTCGTTGACCAAGATGGATTCCGAAGAGGCTATAAAGTCCTTGGGAATGGTTTTAAAGGAATCAAAATGATATTTTGATTATTCTTAAGTACTTCATAACTATTGTACAATTATTGAAGACTAAGATATATGATTCTTGATTTTGTTGTTTCAAGATATAATGTTTAACTTGTTGAGCTATTTATGCTCATTCTTGCTTAAAACTAAATGATTTCAGCTAAGCGCGAACGGACCGAAGGATCCGGTAAAGACAAAGGCAAGTCCAAGCTGGACAAGTAGTGACCTTTGTAATAGCATTAGTATTAGTATTGTATTTCCTTATATTATGACACAGAACAATGTATTGGTTACGAATATTTTGGGAAGGGATTAATAGAATGTAATATTTAGTAAACTTATGCATTGATATTGATGTCCTCAATTGAATGTATGAGTAGATTGTAGCACCGTGTAGCACCATGTCCTGGGTTTGAAGGTACTCAGATTGGGGGGGCGTCACAGTTTTCATTCATGAAAAGGATAGCGCTGCACTAAGACCGTACATCCTATATAACTTACGAGCACTTCTAGGTGATCATCCTATAGTACTCTATGTTGATCAACACTACTCCATTAAACGTGTTTACGTTCATGTCTTGGCAACCTCACGTGCCCGTCGATAAACGACGTAAAATACCTGTGTGTATTCATACTCAGGCTTACCTTTGAATCCGTACCAAAGCAATTGGCATAGAATAACATTAACAATAATACTTTGAAAGACTTGTAAATAAATCAATCAAATATTTAAGATTCATCTAGCCGAGTTAAGATTGACATCGACTCTTTCGTAAACAATTCATGCATCACATAACATGAATCACAAAACTTGGCTAACATGATGGTTAGATAATAGTTAGAAAAACTTGCCTTCAAGCGTCTTCTACGTTAAACTCACTTTTCTTGGTCTTTTTAGGTTCTACATGATATATTCACATAGCACACTCAAATAAGCTACCAAACAATCTACACACATTGTTTATACCAACTTCTTTCTCTTCTATAACTTAATCACATTTATTTCACTAAAAACATTAGTTAAGTTATCTAACATTCATTACGGCTTGATAACATCTAACGTCATAAACCATTATTCATCGTTCATTGTCTAAACACAACGATAACTATAACCTTAATCGGTTATTTAGTTTGAATACAGTTTTCCCCCCGATTATCGATATAGGGCCCCGTATTGCGATTACATAAGTTTTACATTTATTAAGTTAAATGTTCAAGTCATTCATTCATATAAGTTTATCATATACGAATACAATTTCCTCTTATCAAACTTTGTTCATATGTTAAGTTCGTTGACATTCATTTAGTTCAACATTCCCTCTTATAAAGGTTCATTTTTGATTTTGATATTGTTTTTAAATCTTAAACCTAACAATATACAATGACAGGTCTTCACCTTAGCTTTTTAGATCATCTTGAATCATCCAATTCAGAGTTCGTATGACCAAGTTATGTTTGTTTTAATTTTGGATGTTGAATGTAAGAAGTCAAGCCTTGACACCCCTGCCCCGCGCCGCCCGCGTCTGCTCCCACCGCTTGGCCAGCACCGGTGCACCACTCCTGGGCAGGAATCTTTGCCACCTCGTGTGCCCAGGCCACTTGGTCGCGCGACCGCGCCCAAGTGCTGTCCTTGAATGTTTTTCTTTTCGTTTTGACACGCAACTTTGCGATGTCATAACTTTCACCCAGATTATCAGAATGAGTCCATTTCGGATGCGTTGGAAAGCTTAGATTTCCCTATACAATCCACCTTAGACCAACCCGATTTCCAAAGTTGCTAATTAAGCATTTAATTGGTCTAAATATCCCAGCACGCATAGTTTTAACGTTCTTGAGCGTTCTTCGCTCGTTCATTCGTTTCTTATTCATTTTACGTCCGAATTCATCCGGTCTCAAGCCTACGACTCTTAAATTATTTGTTCTTGAATATGTTCATGAAACTCTAGCTTTCTAGGTTCGTTATTAACAGTCCATTATCGCCGAAAACCCTAGTTGACTATAATTTCAACGGTTAATGCCTTATATTAAAAAATTCGCCATAACTCCGTTATACGAGATTTTTACTCTGTAACAAATGGAATCAATCCATTGGTCATTCATCTAGTTCCTAACCAAGCAATTTTCACCTAACTTATACACGATGCTTTTTAATTTGTCCATCAACAACATACTCTAAGTTTTATGCATTTTTTCATTTAATGCTTAATCATTTGATTATGGTTTCACTTATTCTTGGCTTATTAATGTTTTAGTTCACTAATAGCCATCCTTATTACCACTACAGAGATGCTCCACCAATTAACACTTCTCTATTAAACTTTAAATAGAAAAGAATGGAAGGTTACGGTTTACGTATTTTTACCTTTCTGTTCTTCGCGTTCTTGATAGTTTGATTAATTAGCTAGCTTCTTTCTCCTTGATTGCTTGTTAAACTCTCTCTTTCTCTCTCAATATGTGTATTGTTTAATGTTTGTAAATAAACAATTGAACATTTAGCTTCTTTTTTATAGGAATTGCAGTGTGGGGGTCTAATGTTCAAAAGAACGAAACCTCCTCAAGAAAACCTCCTTTGCTTGGCTTCTCTAAGACTATGCCTCCCCATGGGGGGTCCACATGGGTTGCCCTATGGGTTTTACCCAACCTTTTTTCTAACGGTTTGACCCACGGGTTTGGTTCTTGGTTCGGGTTTAGAATTAATTCATATTGGGCCTAACTTTGGGCTTGATTTAAATTATCTTTGGGCCTTGACATAATTTAACATTGGGCAAACCTCCTAATTCAATTGGGCTTGGAAAAATCCAAGTCCAAGGGTTAAATAGTAAATCTTGACTTTCGTTGACCAAGACTTTGACCTTACATATTCTTACCGTATAATCCTCGTATTCTCCTCGTATATAATTCGTATGATATTCTTATTATACGTGTGACACTCCCAAATTCGGGTAGTTCGTTTTCACATGATTTGGTGCTCACTTTCTAACTATAACAAACATCTACCCATTATATCTCAAAATAAATTACAACCTTTATTCAAAATAATAAAATCTCCCTTAAAACAAGGGTTACAACCTTCGCAAAACTCAATCCCAGGGTTACTCTAACCTTGAAACAAACAATAAAGTGCAGAAATAAAAACATATCATTCAAGTCTTATTACAATCCTTTCAAAATAATTAAACAATTCTTCACTTGCTTTGCTTTCCCTTGCCCTTACTCGTAGACGGAGCATCAGCGTTATCAACCTTAACTGAAATTGTTATTTAATGCAAGAGTGAGCAAACAACAACTCACTGGAGTTTAACAATAATAAATACATGAAAGGATAACTTTAAAAAGATCTGAATAACTTAGCTTACTTCAACAATAAAGAATTGAATAATAATTCTTTATCAACATAAAAATTCGAATATAGAATTTTATCTGAGGGTTATAAGACCTTTGAACTCTTGTCTTAGGTTATAAATATTTCTATTTAAACCTTTAAAAGTCAATAAGACAATGGACCTTAACTCGTACTTAGGGGGATCAGCCCTTCGTACTATGTATTGTGCACAAATATCTTAACGCTATGCGTAGTAACCTCCCCTAATAATTAGGGTTGTTCAACTCAGTAATTTGAATTCAAGTTCGTACCAAAGAAAGTTTGGTTTGGATAAGCTTACAAGGGTGATTTAGAATTCACGTTCATCAACTAAGGATTAGTTGAATCGACTTCCAATAATTTATAAATAAAAGAATTATGAAGTAACATAGGCTTTAGAAGTAACTTAAAGCATTTAAAATAATAACCGGATCTTACTTGAATAATAAGTTAAGATCATTTCAATTAAATAAACAATTGTCCAATACAAAAATGGAAAGGACATTCTCAACAATGAATATATAAACTCAAGAAATTGTATAGAATTTACAAGTTTAGGGTTAGAAGATTTGCACAAAATTAATACAAGATCAGAGTTTAGAAAACTTGCCTCAAGCGCAAGCTACTTAACTCAATTCACGTATTTTAATACTTCCTACACATATATATTTAATCACAATAACCTAAATTAGTTAACACATAACTAATTCACATAATTGGTTAACTCTCATGGTTAACTCATCCCAGTTAAATAACTAAATAATAATTAACCATCACATAGTTAATTACATCACATAGGCATGTTCACATAATTAAATCAATTATGTATTTAACTAAATTATAATTAAACAATTATAATTTAAACACTTAATCTAATTATAATTACTTAAATTATAAACAATTATAATTTAAAATTAATTAAACTACATCATGCATTATAATTACACAATTTATAATTAATCATGTATTTATCAATTATAATATATAATAATCATGCATTTATTAAATTATAATTACATAAATTATAATTTAAATTAACATCTAATTGATTAAAATAAATCAACTTCTAAACATTATAATTTCACAGAATTATAATTTAAATTAAACATTTACTCTTAATTATAATTAATCAAGTTATAATTAAGTAACTCATTTACAATAAAACATTTATAATCTAATTAAAGTTTTCAAAATTTCTTTTATTTCCCAAATATGAATTTGTCACAATTATATAACATGTTATATTATTTACATACATGTCCACTATCAAGGAATAATTAACCCATGACTTAAAAAAATAAACTGCACAACACTTAAATTTCACTGCCCCTGTTCTGAACATGGCGCAGCTGCGCAGCCAGCTGCCCTGAAACCGGCGCAGCTGCGCAGGGGATGGTTCTGGGAAGGGCAAGCGGCGCAGCTGCGCTGCTTCTGGCCTTGTTGCCGGCGCAGCTGCGCAGCAACGCAGCCAGACGCAGACAGTTTCGACCCTCTGCTTTACCGAACATCTCATACAAGCCAACAAACGCAAAAATACAGTACCATAGACACTGTAACTCATACATACCCTATAATACATATGTATAACATGCTTCCAAAATACAAAACCATATAAATAACGATAATCACAGTTTTAAAACTCCAATTTGATATTTTCATAAAACTCATACTTTTCATAAAATAATTCACTGTAGCAAAATTTCTCCACCAATTAAACTTATAACACATTTATTATATTCATGATTGAAGATAGCATCATAAACAATTCTAAACATGCATATTACTACATAAATTTTTTATAAATTTTCATTCTAAAACTCAACCAAAACATATGAACTCCCAAGAACATCAATTTTCCATTAAAATATATTTTAACAACCATTTGATTTCTGAAAATCCTTTATAGCATACAATCACCAATAATAACACATGAACACAATACATATATATAAAATTTATAGTTACACAACTTCCATGAAAACTCAACTTTTGACAGAGAATAAAATACAAGGAACATATAGATTGAGTTCTATAATTGTAAGAGTAAAATTATAGATTATAACCTTTTTGCTAATCGTTAGTGAAGAAGATGATGATGCTTGCTTAAGCTCTTCCTTCTTTTCTTCTTCTCTCTTCTCTAACTCTTCTCTGCTCTCTTTTCTTCTTAGTTCTTAGTTAGACTTAGGATTAGAACTAACGTAGTAGATATATTATAACTGATATAATATACGTATACTAATGATATATATGGAACTGCTAATTAATTAAGATATATAATAAATACATATTATTATATAAGTTACAACTAATTGAATTTGAAAAACCTTAAGGCTTGTTTGGCCAAAACAACATTATTTTTAAAAATAGATTATTATTACTAAGGCCATGTTTGGTAAAAAATCATCTAAAATTCTTTTTCTTTTATTTTAACAAATCATTTAACACATATTTTAAATGTCACATTTTAATTAAGTAAATATTAATCATCTAATTTAATCAATTAAAATCTAACATCAATTAATCACATAAAATTATCACATAATTATAATTCCTCGCAAATTATAATTCCCGTAACACTTAACACACATCACATCTAATTTAATTATCTCAATTTAATTATAACTATAATATAAAATTAATATATATTAATTAAATAAATATTACACATTCATTTAATTAATATATAACACTAAATTAAATCACTCCATAAATCACATAATTTATTTATTTAACTCAATAAATAAATCACATAAAAGTTTATTTAACTTAATAAATATTTAAAATTAAATACAAAATCTCAATCGTTACAATCTTCCCTCCTTAAAAGGATTCTGTCCCCAGAATCACACATAAATTTTTTTCTCATCTATTACATTCTTCCCTCCTTAAAAGGATTCTGTCCCCAGAATCAATATATAAGGGGTTATACAAAACTAATTAAATAAATGCGGATAAGATTTCATCATAGCATCTTCGAGTTCCCACGTAGCTTCTTCAGCACTGTGGTTCCTCCAGATTACCTTAACAGAAGGTATCACTTTATTCTTAAGTACTTGTTCCTTTCTATCAACTATTTGAACAGGCACTTCTTCATATGTTAAGTCCTTATCAAATTGTAAAGGTTCATATTCTATTACATGTTTATAATCATGCTTGTAAGGTCTTAACACAGAAATATGGAAGACATTATGTATATTCTCGAGCTCCGGAGGTAATTTAATCTCGTAAGCTACCTCGCCAACTTTTCGCAACACCTCAAAAGGTCCAATAAATCTGGGACTCAACTTTCCTTTCTTACCAAATCGAATCTTCCCCTTCTAGGGAGATACTTTCAGGAACACGAAACTTCCTAGTAAGAATTCTCGATTTTGTCGATGAAGATCAACATACTTCTTATGTCTATCTTGAGCAGTAACTAATCTTGTTCTGATCAGCTTCACAATTTCAGCGGTTTATTGTACCAATTCTGGTCCGAACAATTGACGTTCACCGACTTCATCCCAGCACAAAGGAGTTCTGCATTTTCTGCCGTATAACGCTTCGTAAGGCGGCATGCCAATACTCGCATGATGACTATTGTTGTAGGCGAACTCCACCAACGGTAGATGATCCTCCCAGCTTCCTTTGAAGTCCATCACACAAGCTCTCAGCATATCCTCAAGCGTCTGAATCGTTCTCTCGCTCTGTCCATCAGTCTGAGGATGATACGCTTTACTCATTCGCAATTGCGTTCCCAGACATTCTTGCAATCGCTTCCAGAAATTAGACGTAAAATATGGATCTCTGTCAGACACAATTGACACCAGAACACCGTGTCTAAAAATAACTTCCTTCACATACAGCTTCGCTAGCTTATCCAGGTTGTACTTAACCCTGATCGGTAAAAAGTGGGCTGACTTCGTTAGTCGATCCACTATAACCCATATCGCATCAAATCCCTTCTAAGTCGTTGGAAGACCTACCACAAAATCCATCGTGATGTGCTCCCACTTCCACTCTGGAATTTCTAACGGTTGTAGCAAACCACTCGGTCTCTGGTGTTCTTCTTTAACTTTCTGGCACGTAAAGCATTTCACAACGTATTCCGCAACGTCCTTCTTTATATTCAGCCACCAAAAATGATGCCTGAGATCCTGGTACATCTTCGTACTCCCAGGGTGAATAGAATATCTAGAACTGTGAGCTTCGCTCAGAATCTCTTCTTTGACCTTTGGTACTGGCGGTACCCAGATTCTACCTTCAAACCGTAACAGACCTTCATTATCGATCTTGAACTTGAACTCTTCGCCATCGGTTATCCTCCTCCAAATCTTCTTGCATTCTTCATCGTGAAGTTGTGCTTCTTTCACTTTGTCTACTAGAGTAGAACCAGTGGTTACTTGAAACAACATCTCATCCGATTCCTTCGGAAGCTTCACCTCCAACTCCAATCTAGCCATCTGTTCTATTAATCGATCCTGATCAGTTAACACGTTTAGCTTCTCCCGACCTTTCCTGCTCAAAGCGTCGGTGACAACGTTAGCTTTACCTAGATTGTAAAGTATCTCGCAATCGTAGTCTTTAATCAGTTCCAACCATCTTCTTTGGCGCATGTTCAAATCCTTATGGGTAAATATATACTTCAGACTCTTATGATCTGTGTATATTTCACACTTTTCTCCATATAAGTAGTGCCTCCAAATCTTTAGGGTAAACACTACCGTTGCCAATTCTAGATCATGGGTCGGATACCCTTTCTCATAATCCTTTAGCTGACGTGACGCATAGGTAATGACTTTTCCAATCTGCATCAACACACAGCTTAATCCTTTATGTGAGGCATCGCTATATACTACGAAATTCCCCGAACTATCCGGTAAAGACAATACAGGCGCAGTACTCAACCTCTTCTTCAGCTCTTGAAAACTTTCCTCACATTTCTCCATCGAAACAAATTTAATCATTTTACGAGTCAAATTCGTCAACGGAGTTACGATTCTAGAAAAGTATTGGATAAATCTACTGTAATAACCTGCCAATGCCAAGAAACTCCTCACTTCAGATGGCGTCTTCGGCTGATCCCAATTCATAACAGCTTCAACCTTCGACGGATCTACCGAAATACCATCCTTGTCGATCACGTGGCCAAGAAATTACACACGTTTCAACTAGAATTCTCACTTCGAGAATTTAGCGTAAAGCTTCTCTCGTCTCAGGGCTTCTAAGGTTAGTCGTAAGTGTTCAGCATGTTCCTCCTCGATCTTGGAATAAACCAGGATGTCATCTATGAACACTACCACGAACTTGTCCAGAAATGGCTTGAACACCTGTTCATTAAGTCCATAAAGGCAGCTGGGGCATTCGTGAGACCAAATGACATCACCAAGAACTCGTAATGACCATATCGAGTCCTAAAAGACGTTTTCGGTATATCTTCCTTCCTCACCTTCAATTGATGATACCCGCTTCTCAAATCAATTTTTAAGAAGTACTTCGCACCCTTCAACTGATCAAACAAGTCATCGATCCTAGGTAAAGGATACCTATTCTTGATCGTAACTTTATTCAACTCCCTATAATCAATGCAAAGACGCATCGATCTATCCTTCTTTTTTACAAACAAAACTGGCGCTCCCCACGGTGAAACGCTTGGTTGAATATACTTCTTGTCCAGTAATTCTTGTAGTTGAACCATCAGTTCCTTCATCTCAACTGGAGCTATTCTGTACGGAGCCTTCGAAATTGGAGCAGTTCCTGGTGCTAGATCGATCACGAACTTTATCTCCCTATCTGGCAGAAGTCCTGGCAAATCGCTTTGAAAAACGTCCACAAACTCCTTAACTACCTATATCTCCTCCACCTTCGGGCTTTCCTTATGCGTATCTACTATGTAGGCTACATATCCCACACAGCCTTGCATCAGAAGTTTCTTAGCTTGCATAACCGTCAGACAACTCGTTTGTCTAGGCAATTTGCTACCATAGAACACTAACTTCGACGGAGTCGCAAGGTTTACCGACTTCTTCTGACAGTCGATTATCGCCCCATGGTTGAACAACCAGTCCATACCCAGTATGACATCGAATTCCCCAAGTTTTATGGGAATCAAATCTACTTTAAGATGTCCAATCTACAGTTCTTATAAACGCTCCTAACAGGAATAACTTCCCTATTCGCAATCTCTATGTTCAAGGGGTAAACTAACTCTTCTACAAGTAAGTCTAGGGTTTTAGCAAAATCATCAGATATGAATGAACAAGTAGCACCCGAATCAAATAATACATATGCATTTATACTATTGACTGGAATAATACCTGACACCACGTCTTTTGATTGCACAGCATCCTGCACCGTCATATTGAATGTACGTGATGTGGGTCGAATAGCTTGCAATGGTGCAGCGATAGTAAAGGTACTTCCGCTTCCATTCCCTCCGCTCCCTGTTGACCCTGTCGTCAACTTCTTAGGGCAGTTGCGAGCCATGTGATCCTTGGATCCACATGTAAAGCAAGCTCCCTTCTTCGGTTTTGGGCAATTAGGCACAATGTGGCCTTCCTGACCACAGTTGAAGCACACCCGCTTCCCCTTCATGCACACGCTAGTGTGATTCTTACCGCATGTAGCACACGCTTTGAACTTCCTCTTTTGCTGGTTTCCTTGCTGACTCCCAGCAGAGGTGTTGTCATACTACTTCCTCTTCTGGTTCACAGCGCTGCTACCCCCAATCTTGGTTTCTACCTCATTCTTCTTCTTTTTCTTATCTTGGTTGAACTTTGTCACCGCGTCGCTTCCTCCTTCAGCGAATATGGCTTTCTCCAGCACAGCTGCAAATGTGTTCAGCTGGAACATAGAAACCTTGCTGTAGAGCTAGGGCTTCAGTCCCCGCTCAAACCTTCTCGCCTTCATAGCGTCAGTGCTGACCAGGTATGTAGCGAACCTGGCTAATTCGTTGAACTTAGCGGCATACTCGGACACCGTCATCCCTCCCTGCTTAAGCTATAGGAACTGGACCTCCATCTAGTTCTGGGAACTCACTGGGAAGTACATTTCGTAGAACATTTCCTTGAAACGTTCCCACGTTATGACTCCTTCTCCCTCCCGGGTCTTGTTAGCCTGCCACCAAAAACTAGCATCCGACTTCAACATGAAAGCCGCGAATGTTGTCTTCTAGTCTTCACCTACCCTAGCCACGTCAAATACCTTCTCCATTTCTATAACCCATGTCTGAGCTTCGATAGGGTTAGTCGATCCTTTAAACTCAGGAGGTCCTACTACATTGAATTCCTTGAACGTAGTACCCTGCACTTGCGGCTGATTCGCAAGAGCTCCTGCCAACAGGTTCACCAACTGCTGAAGCGAGTTGGGATTCGTCCCATCGTTATTGTTGTTGTTCGTCGCACCCTCGGGGTTTTGACTTGTTATTCTTCTTTTAGGAGGCATTTTCTGTTAAGAAAATATTATTATTAGACCCTTTATTCAATTTTTTAAGTATTCAAGTTCATACTTAAACGTTTTAAACAATTCAGTTCACATAGAACACATAGCACGCCAATACACTTCTTTTATTCATTAGTCGTAGTTTAAAAACATCAATCAGATAGCATTTCTGCCATTTACATCATCCTTCCTGAACTGGAAAAGTTGCAGAATTAGATTATTAACTTATCCCATTCTTATCTCAAATTATGGGATTTACTTTATTTACTACAAAAAGCAACGCATAAACAAAAGCTCTACTACTACTGCTACTGCCACTGCTACTGCTACTGCCTAGGCATATTAATACGTCGCACAACCTCTCTGTGTTCCTCTTTCATTACCTGAAACGCCATTCTTCGGTCCACCACATACCACGGTAAACCTTGGAACTGAGCTGGGTAGTAGAAAACATGGTCCTGAGCTCTTTCTATAGTTGTATGAAAAGCATACTCTATTTCCCTCAGCTTGGCCCTCTTGGCTTCAGCTTCACCTTCAGCTCGATCGGCTAGTTGATTAGCTCTCAAGCTTGACTCTTCAGCTCTGGCACGCTTCCTTGACTCCTCCTGGATGTCATGCTTCAGCTTTGTCAGTTCAAATCGAGCAGCATCTCTATTAACCTCCATATGTATCAGGTTCCACTGTGCATCTCCTAGGTCACTTGCCATTTCCTCGATCGTCACGTCTCGCTGCTGATTGGTTTCTTCGAGCTCTCCGACTAGACCATGAAGCTCTATGTTTCTGTCGTAGACTGCCTCGTATATCTCAGCACTAGTAGAGTGAGGTGGGAATTCCTCTTCGGGATCCTCTTCCTCCTCCTCCTCTTCAGACTCGTCCTCGTACTCTTCTTCTGGAATAGGTGTCAGCTCAGGTTCCCGACCAGCTACGGTGATCACTGGAGATGGCTCTCTCCTAACCAGCTGCTCCCAGACAATATGTATGTCACGGGGCTCCTCTCTCTAGGCATCTGAGGTACATCCCCTCTAGCCTGACTAGGTTCTCCAACGTTCGACATCCTAACAAAAGAATTTTAAAGTTCATTATTACGTGACATCGAATCGACATTCTTCGAATACTAAAACGTAAACACATAGGCATATAAGGTAGTTTATTATCTTTACCTAGCACACCTATCTTTTCGATCTTACCTATAAGGCTACTACCTAAGGTTTTTCCCCACCTAAGGTTTCATAACCTACAGCTTTGATACCAACCTGTGACACCCCCAAATCCGGATACTTCGTTTTCACAGGATTTGGTGTTCACTTTCTAACTATAACAAACATCTACCCATTATATCTCAAAATAAATTACAACCTTTATTCAAAATAATAAAATCTCCCATAAAACAAGGGTTACAACCTTCGCAAAACTCAATCCCAGGGTTACTCTAACCTTGACATAAACAATAAAGTGCAGAAATAAAAATATATCATTCAAGTCTTATTACAATCCTTTCAAAATAATTAAACAATTCTTCACTTGCTTTGCTTTCCATTGCCCTTACTCGTAGACGGAGCATCAACGTTATCAACCTTAACTGAAGTTGTTATTTAATGCAAGAGTGAGCAAACAACAGCTCACTGGAGTTTAACAATAATAAATACATGAAAGGATAACTTTAAAAAGATCTTAATAACTTAGATTACTTTAACAATAAAGAATTGAATAATAATTCTTTATCAACATAAAAATTCGAATATAGAATTTATCTGAGGGTCATAAGACCTTTGAACTCTTGTCCTAGGTTATAAATATTTCTATTTAAACCTTTAACAGTCAATAAAATTATGGACCTTAACTCGTACTTAGGGGGATCAACCCTTCGTACTATGTATTGTGCACAAACATCTTAACGCTATGCGTAGTAACCTCCCCTAATAATTATGGTTGTTCAACTCAGTAATTTAAATTCAAGTTCGCATCAAAGAAAGTTTGGTTTGGATAAGCTTATAAGGGTGATTTAGAATTCACGTTCATCAACTAAGGATTAGTTGAATCGACTACCAATACTTCATAAATAAAAGAATTTTGAATTAACATATGCTTTAGAAGTAAACTTAAAGTTTTTAAAATAATAACTGGATCTTACTTAAACAATAAGTTAAGATCATTTCAATTAAATAAACAATTATCCAATACAGAAATGGAAAGGACATTCTCAACAATGAATATATAAACTCAAGAAATTGTATAGAATTAACAAGTTTAAGGTTAGAAGACTTGCATAAAATTTATAGAAGATCAGAGTTTAGAAAACTTGTCTCAAGCGCAAACTACTTAACTCAATTCACGTACTTTAATACTTCCTACACATATATATTTAATCACAATAACCTAAATTAGTTAACACATAACTAATTCACATAATTAGTTAACTCTCATGGTTAACTCATCCCAGTTAAATAACTAAATAATAATTAATCATCACATAGTTAATTACATCACATAGACATGCTCACATAATTAAATCAATTATGTATTTAACTAAATTATAATTAAACAATTATAATTTAAACACTTAATCTAATTATAATTATCTCTTAAATTATAAACAATTATAATTTAAAATTAATTAAACTACATCATGCATTATAATTACATAATTTATAATTAATCATATATTTATCAATTATAATCTATAATAATCATGCATTTATTAAATTATAATTACATAAATTATAATTTAAATTAACATCTAATTGATTAAAATAAATCAACTTCTATACATTATAATTTCACAGAATTATAATTTAAATTAAATATTTACTCTTAATTATAATTAATCAAATTATAATTAAGTAACTCATTTATAATAAAACATTTATAATCTAATTAAAGTTTTCAAAATTTCTTTTATTTTCCAAATATGAATTTGTCACAATCATATAACAACATGCTATATTATTTACATATATGTCCACTATCAAGGAATAATTAACCCATGACTTAAAAAAATAAACTGCACAACACTTAAATTTCACTGCCCCTGTTCTGAACATAGTGCAGCTGCGCAGCCAGCTGCCCTGAAAACGGCGCAGCTGCGCAGAGGATGGTTCTGGGAAGGGCAAGCGGCGCAGCTGCGCTGCTCCTGACCTTGCTGCCGGCGCAGCTGCGCAGCAACGCAGCCAGACGCAGACAGTTTCGACCCTCTACTTTACCGAACATCTCATACATGCCAACAAACGCAAAAATACAGTGCCATAGACACTGTAACTCATACATACCCTATAGTACATATGTATAACATGCTTCCAAAATACAAAACCATATAAATAACGATAATCACAACTTTTAAAACTCTAATTTGATATTTTCATAAAACTCATACTTTTCATAAAATAATTCACTGTAACAAAATTTCTCCACCAATTAAACTTATAACACATGCATTATATTCATGATTGAAGATAGCATCATTAACAATTCTAAACATGCATATTACTACATAAAATTTTCATAAATTTTCATTCTAAAACTCAACCAAAACATATGAACTCTCAAGAACATCAATTTTCCATTAAAACATATTTTAACAACCATTTGATTTCTGAAAATCCTTTATAGCATACAATCACCAATAATAACACATGAACACAATACATATATATAAAATTTATAGTTACACAACTTCCATGAAAACTCAACTTTTGACAGAGAATAAAATACAAGGAACATATAGATTGAGTTCTATAATTGTAAGGCTAAAATTATAGATTATAACCTTTTTGCTAATCGTTAGTGAAGAAGACGATGATGCTTGCTTAAGCTCTTCCTTCTTTTCTTCTTCTCTCTTCTCTAACTCTTCTCTGCTCTCTTTTCTTCTTAGTTCTTAGTTAGACTTAGGATTAGAACTAACGTAGTAGATATATTATAACTGATATAATATACGTATACTAATGATATATATGTAACTGCTAATTAATTAAGATATATAATAAATACATATTATTATATAAGTTACAACTAATTGAATTTGAAAAACCTTAAGGCTTGTTTGGCCAAAATAACATTATTTTTAAAAACAGATTATTATTACTAAGGCCATGTTTGGTAAAAAATCATCTAAAATCCTTTTTTTTTAACAAATTATTTAACACATATTTTAAATGTCACATTTTAATTAATTAAATATTAATCATCTAATTTAATCAATTAAAATCTAACATCAATTAATCACATAAAATTACCACATAATTATAATTACTCGCTAATTATAATTCCCGTAACACTTAACACACATCTCATCTAATTTAATTATCTCAATTAAATTAGAACTATAATATAAAATTAATATACATTAATTAAATAAATATTACACATTCATTTAATTAATATATAACACTAATTAAATCACTCCATAAATCACAAAATTTATTTATTTAACTCAATAAATAAGTCACATAAAATATTTATTTAACTCAATAAATATTTAAAATTAAATATAAAATCTCAATCGTTACAATACGCCGTATTAATTTTCGTATTATACGTCGTATTAATTTTCGTATTATACTCGTATAATACCTAGTATTATACTCGTATTCTTCACGTATAATAATATTTCTTATTATACTTAATATTTTCTTTTATTAGAAATTCACTTTCCTTAACCCTTAGGTTTTAAGTCCTCAGGCAAAAACTTCGTTTGTCATAACTAAATTATTATTGAATAATCCATGTCGTCTCAGAATTCTAACATTACGCGTTTCTCGGAAATTCAAAAATAATTCTCGAGAAGAAACGGATGAATATCGATTTTACAGAAATGTCTCGGAAAACTATTATTTTTGTCTTGAAAATTCATTTCATTTAATTCTATCTCACAACTAGAATCCTAACGATATTCATACATTCTAGGTCATAGAATGACCTTTAAACGGCTTACTCATTTTAATAAACATATAATCTCATTTATTCAATACAATCAAATAAAAAATAATTCATATAATAATTCAATTTTCTCGGTCGTTACATTCTTCCCCCCTTATAAGGATTCTATCCCCAGAATCTCGATACAAGTTAAGCAAATAAATGGGAAAAGTTTGTCTTCATTTTAACTTCGAGTTCCCACATTGCCTCTTCAGCAGTGTGGTTCCTCCATACCACCTTCACTAAAGGTATTACCTTATTTCTTAAGACTTGTTCCTTCCTATCAATAATCTGAATAGGAATTTTTTCATACGTTAAGTATTTTTCAAACTGAATAGGTTTATATTCTATTACGTGCTTATAGTCCAGTTTATAAGGATGCAATACTGACACGTGAAACACATTATGTATATGCTCCGACTCTAGAGGTAAAGCTATCATATAATCTACCTCTCCTACTCTCCTTAAGATCTCAAAAGGTCCTATAAATCTCGGACTCAACTTTTCCTTCTTCACAAAGCGTATCTTCCCTTTCTAAGGCGATACCTTTAGAAAGACATACGAACCGACTTCAAACTCTCTCTTCTCACGATGAGGATCCACATATTTCTTCTATTTGTCTTGAGCCGCTACTAGTCGGGTACGTATTAACTTCACCATGTCTGTCGTTTGTTATACCATCTCAGGTCCCAACATTCGACGTTCACCTACTTTATCCCATCAAAGTGGCGTCCTGCACTTTCTTCCGTATAATGCTTCGTAAGTTGAAATGCCTATACTTGCGTGATAACTGTTGTTGTAAGCGAACTCTACTAAGGTAGATGTTAGTCCCAACTCCCCTTGAAATCCATAACACAAGATCTTAGCATATATTCTAGCGTCTGAATTGTTCGTTCACTTTGTTCGTCAGTCTGAGGATGGTATGCCGTACTCAACCTCAACTGTGTTCCCATCTGCTCTTGCAAACTTCTTAAGAAATTCGATGTGAATCGTGGATCACGATCTGACACAATCAAAACTGGTACTCCATGTCTTGAAATAATTTATTTGACATAAAGTTAGCTAACTGCTATAGGTTATACCTGACTCTTATCGGCAGCCGACTTCGTCAAACGATCCACTATTACCTAAATGGCGTCGTATCCTTTCGGCGTCGTTGGAAATACCACTACAAAATCCATCGTGATGTGCTCCCATTTCCATTTCGGAATCTCTAGCGATTGTAATAATCCACTTGGTCGTCGGTTTTTAACCTTAACATTATGACAAGTTAAGCACCTACTAACGTACTCTACTATTTCTCTCTTCATGTTCAGCTACCAAAAGCTCTGTCAAATGACTTGATACAACTTGGTGCTACCCGAATGTAGCGAGTACCTCAAACTATGAGCCTCTTCCATTATTTATTCTTTTAATTCTTCATTACATGGAACCCAAATTCTTCCTTCAAAATGTATTAACTCATCCTTATCAAGGTCATACTTAGTCTTCTCTCCATCTTCAATCCTCTTCTTCATCTGCTCGCACTCCTTATCCTTAACTTGTACTTCCTTCACCCATTCCATAAATTTTAGTCGAGTTTCTATTGTAAATAATCTCTCTCCCGATTCGCTCGATAATCTAACCTATAGCTCCATCCTTGCCATCTCTGTTACTAACTCATTTTGAGCCTTTCACATCGATAGCTTCTCCCAGCCCTTCCTACTTAAGGCGTCGGCCACAACATTCGCCTTCCCTGGATGATATAAGATATCGCAATCATAATCTTTTATGAACTCTAACCACCTTCTCTATCTCATATTCAACTCCTTCTGCGTGAAGATATATTTCAGACTTTTATTGTCCTTGTATATCTCACACTTCTCCTCGTATAGGTAGTACCTCAAAATCTTTAAGGCAATACCTACCGCTGCCAGTTCTAGATCATGAGTAAGATATCCTTTCTCATAATCCTTTAACTATCGTGATGCATACATAATGACCTTGCCACGCTGCATGAGCACGCAACCCAGTCCACTATGCGAAGCATCGCTATAAACTATAAAATTTCCTGTATCATCTGGTAAAGATAATATAGGTGCTTCATTTAACCTCTTCTTCAGTTCTTGAAAACTGTCCTCACACTTCTCCGTCCACACATACTTCATGGTCTTCCTCGTCAAATTTGTCAACAGAGTAGCTATCTTAGAAAAATTCTTGATGAATCTTCGATAGTATCTCGCTAACCCTAAGAAACTTCGCACCTCGGTTGGTGTCTTTGGTTGCTCTCAATTGATAACTGCTTCCACCTTTGCTGGATCCACTGAAATCTCGTCTTTATCGATAACGTGCCCTAAAAACTGCACTCTTTCAAGCCAAAATTCACACTTAGTGAATTTTTCATACAACTTTTCCTCCCGTAGTGTTTCCAACACTAATCTTAAATGTTCAGCGTGATCTTCTGGCGTCTTAGATTATACTAGAATATCATCAATGAACACTACGACGAACTTGTCCAAGTATTTCTTGAACACTCTGTTCATCATATCCATAAATGCTGCTGGAGCATTAGTTAACCCAAACGACATAACCAAAAACTCGTAATGACCATAACGAGTCCTGAACGCCGTCTTAGGTACATCCTCTATAATACCCGAGAATTTTTGAATATTATTAAATGAATATATTACTGAAAATGAATATTTATTTGAATATAAATGATTATATGTTATGAGATGAGTTAATTCAATTAATTTCGAATTGAGTATATATAATAATTGAGAAAAATGTGGAGCTCATGATAAACTCGTAAAATGCCTTTTGTGGCACGAGAATTGAAATAACGATGATTTATTTTAAAGGATGAATGGATAAGTAATTAATTAATTAATATTATATTATTAATTAATTGATATTATGAGAAATAACTATCAATGAATAATTAATCGATAACGTGTTGATTATTTGTTATAGTGAGCAATAGAATATTAATAAGTAATTAATTAATATTGATTAATTGTTATTGTGAATAAATAGAATATTAACGAGTAAATAATTTATAAATAATAATAAGATTATATTTACTCGGTTAATTGTTATATGCAAGCATGCGATAATTAAAAGTATAATATATGGTAGTTACACACATATTATATAAAGTGTAGTGCAACACTTGAGTGTGACTATACAATATACATAAACTATATAGTAAGAATTATTAAGTTGTGAAGGTTACATGGATAATGCTTATGTGACAATATGTGAGTGTGTGGACATTAAATTAGTACCTCATGAATATATTGAAAACAATTGATTAATTGATGATTACTTCAATATATAATTGAATAATAGATGAGATAATGTAATATGATAATACCCGATTAAATTATACCGATATGATAGAATGTACATGGATTATATATGTGCATAGTAAATTTACTACATTGAAGTATTATTTATTTGAATTACATTGTGACATTTAATTATAACATATGTATATATTATATGTATATGTATATAACCTAAGTGTGAAAACTACATTTGCCCAATTGCTGAGCTTTAATTTTTGTCCCATAATGAGAGTCTCACACCCTCTCCTACACGTGAAAGGCTAAAGCCTACAATTCTTCTCAATTTTAGTAAACTAGGATAGCCTTGTAGCAATGATCAAAGTGGGAGTGGGAACCATGATAAGATTCAACCACCATTCAACTACTCTTCCTTAACCATCATATAATTCCCCAATCCTTTAGTTTGATTTAATGGATGATCTCATTGTCTGTGTAATTGAAATTTTATAAATGGAAGCTCTTCTCCTCTCTTTTCATTTGCTGAGATTTTCTTAAGTGTTGAGTTGAGAGCTAATATATACATTAGTGATAACATTCTGAGAATTTTAGAGATTTCAGTTAGCAGCAAGTCCAATTCATATCAACAGAGGTATATCACATTCCATGTTCTTCATTTTTTGTTTTATGTCAAAGTTCTAATTCTTTATTATGGTTTCAATTCATGCTAAATTGGATTAGAACATGTTTCTTAGTTGCTATACAAACTTATAAGTATGATAGAAGTACAATGTGGTTGTCTCAAACTGTTTTCGTGAAGGAACTTTGGAAATTAGCCTAACTTCTGCTGAAGCAGAACCTGTTCAGTGCTGGCTGAGACCTGGCACAGCTGTGCCAGTTTTGAACTAGGGTGCAGCGCAGCTGTGCTAGTCCCTAGTTTCAGTTTCCTATTTCTGCTGCAATCTGTTAAGTGTCCATAAATGCTGCCGGAGCATTAGTCAATCCAAATGACATTACCAAAAACTCGTAGTGTCCATAACGGGTTCGAAACGCAGTCTTTGGTATGTCCTCATCCCTCACTTTCAGTTGATGATATCCTGTTCGTAGGTCGATCTTCGAGAAACACTTTGCTCCCTTCAGTTGATCAAATAAGTCGTCTATCCTCGGTAGCAGATATCGATTCTTGATCGTTACTCTGTTCAATTCTCGATAATCGATACAGAGTCTCATCGATCCGTCCTTCTTCTTAACGAATAGCACTGGTGCTCCCCAAGGAGAAACACTCGGTCGAATGTAACCCTTATCCAACAACTCTTGCAATTGTATCATCAATTCCTTCATTTCTACTGGCATCATACGATATGGAGCTTTTGAAATCGGTGCCGTTCCCGGTGCTAAGTCTATTACGAATTCGATTTCTCTGTCCGGCGGAAGACCAGGCAGATCGTCCGGAAACACGTCTTGAAATTCATTAACTATGGATATATCCTTAATTTCTACTCCCTTCTTCCGAGTATCAACGATGTAAGCTAAATATCCTCCACATCCTTTCCTTAACAATTTCTTGGCCTGCATCATCGTAACGCAACACGATTGCTTAAGCGATGAGCTACCATAAAACACTACCTTAGACATACTCGGAGTCTGAAGGTTCACACATTTGTTCTGACAGTCAATTATCGCAGCATGGTTATACAACCAATCCATTCCCAGTATTACGTCAAATTCTCCCAGTCTAATAGGAATCAAGTCTACGCTCAGTTCATGTTTACTAATATTTGCGCGATAATTTTGATAAACGTATTCTACAGGGATCACTTCCTTATTAGCAACTTCTATGATCAAAGGATTTTCTAAAAGTTTTCGGGGTGTACTAAGTCTACTAGCAAATTCTTCAGATACAAAAGAACAGGTGGCACCCGAATCAAATAATACATAAGCATTTATATCATTGATTGGGATTATACCTGACACCACATCCTTCTCAGCCACTGCGTCTTGGACGGTCATGTTAAAGGTTCTGGCGGTTGGGCGGTTGGATTGTGCCGGTCCACCGATCATCAGCTTGTTGCCTCCTTGCTGATTACTACCCCCGCCACTTCCCTTCTTTGGGCAGTCCTTAATTCGGTGCTCCGTCGAGCCACACGCAAAGCATCCTTGTATCTTTTTCGGTTTCAAACAGTTGGGCGAGATGTGCCCTTCCTGTCCGCAGTTGTAGCAAGTGCCACGTCCCTTCCAGCACTCGTCCTGGTGATTCTTCCCACACTTCGGGCATCCTTCAGCCCTCTTCTTGAAACCTCCATGAAAATTCCCTGATTGATTATTATTGTTGTTTTTGTTGTTGTTGTTGTTCTCCCACTTTCTCTTTCCCAAGTTGCTTCCTCCGCTACTGCTTCCTCCCGTACGATTCTCTCCTCCAGTATTCTTTCCTTTCTTTTCTTTGTTATACAGACTTAAGGCCTCACTGCCGCCTTCCGCAATGATTGCCTTCTCCAGTAATGTTGCAAAGGAATCAATTTGAAGAACTGATACCTTATTGAACAGCCATGGCTTCAACCCTTGTTCAAAGCGTCTAGCCTTCCTCTCTTCATCCCCAACTTGGTGCTCCGCAAATCGCGCTAGTTCGTTAAACCTAGCCGCATATTGCGCCACCGTCATCTCACCTTGTTTTAACTCTAGGAATTTCACCTCCATCCTATTCTTCATACTCTTCGGAAAGTAATTCTCGAAGAACAGTGTCTTAAACTTATCCCAAGCTATTATCCCTTCTCCAGCTCTTTGTTGATTAGCCTCCCACCAGTAGTTCGCTTCTCCCCTCATCATGTACGTGGCAAACACCGTCTTCTGATCTTCGCCTACGCTAGCTATAGTGAAAGCTTTTTCGATCTCTTTGATCCACGTTTGTGCGACGATTGGGTCGGTAGTTCCCTCGAACTCCGGGGGTCCTACACTCTTAAAGTTTGTAAAGGTTGTTACTGGCACAGTCTGAGGGTTCGGGCGAACGGGTTCATTGTTCCTTCCCCTTAAGGCTTCTCCTAACAAGTCTACCAGTTTCTGGATCGGGTCTACTTGTTCCCTCTCGTTGATAACAGATTCTTCGGGTGCTGTCAATCTACGTCTGGGCGGCATTATCTGCATCACAAGTTTTCATTTTATTATTATTCAAGTATATTACTTAAGTATTTCTTTTTCTTTTCTTTTTTACTAAAAGAATAAATTTATAACACGTTTCTAAAATCAACTCCATTTATATTCATATGCCATTTCATTTTCATTACATGATTTCCTAGCATACTGCTATAAATGTTATCACATATATCCCCTAATATCACAAAAGACAGGGAATATACCAACCAACTACCATACTACCCCTCTAACAAAAGCTAACTCGGGGTTTACATCATCATCCCACATCTTACACAAAAGATCGGGATTACAACATAGTATATATAATACATAAAGACACAACTAGTACTACCACTAGACTGACTAAGGAAATCTCATCCCATCATCCCGCGTTCCACTGCGCTCTTGTACTCCAACTGTGCTATATACGCAACCAGCTCTCGGCTCAAGGTATGTAGAGTCTGTCCCTGTTCTGCCGGGTAGTGATACACACCATCAATCACCCTTTCAAAAGCTGAACGGAACACATATCCCATCTTGTTCATCTTTCTCTTCTTGCTCCTGACCTCGTCCTCAAGGTCGTCAGCTCTCTCATTGGACGCTTCCCACTTCTCCTCGAAGTGTAACCTATCCATCACCTCCAACTCTAGCTTAGTATGGAGTGCCTCTTTCTCAGTTTTCTCACTCAGCTCCCTCTGCTCAACCTCTTCTAGCTTCTCTTCCAAATCTACATTCCTAGCCACTGACCTGTGAAATAGAGTCCCCATCTGGATCCCTGCCTCCCTACGGTAGGCAATCTCCACCTCTAACTCTTGCATAACCAGCTTCCTTTGGTGGTCCTCGTCCCTCAGCTTCTGGAACTCAGACTCTCTCTCGTGGGCCTCTGCCTCCAGCTCCTGGACCCTGCAGTCTAACTCTAGGATCCGCTCCTCGTATTCTCCTAACATCTGCTCCTCTATAGTAGCCTCATCAGAGTCCTCTACTGGCTCATCCTCCATCGGCTCCTCCTCTGGATCAGTTTCTATCTCAATCTCGTCCTCGTCGTCGGACTCGATCGGTGCAACAGCCTGCACTGGTGTAGCCTCTAGAGGTGCCTCGTACACTACATGTATATCCATGGGCTCCTCCTCGGCCACTTTAGTAGGTACACCTGTGTCTGTCATCCTACACTCACAAACACAAGACAAGAAATAGCATCTCCATTAGAATGTTAAACAAAATATAAGTTCATTGTATAGAATGAAGTTACATTTCATAATAGACTAAGTCTCTCAAGGAAAACTCTACATAAGTTTTATCTCCTTCCTAACTTCTAAGTTCGCCTAAGTTATAGTCTAAGGACACTCGTTCCTAAGGTTTATAACTACGGCTTTGATACCAACCTGTGACGCCCCCAAATTCCAGGACCGCCACTTGGTCTCTCGAATTCGGTTCATCACGTGCTCAAGGTAATACATCACAATAATAATAATTAAATATCATACGATCACAGCGGAAAATCTATTCTAGAATAATTTACAATGATTTATTATAATTATTCCCCCAAGTCTCGCAACCTACAGTACTTAATAGATTACATAATAATATCAGTTAACGACTTATTACATAATCTAACTTAAGCTTAAACATAATCAAATCCAGTCTTACTACATCATCTTCATACAATATTAATATATTTAAAACATAATAGACATAAGCTAGTTGGTAGCTTTGCCCTTGCCCTTATCAACGCCCGAAGGTTCACCATGCTCTGCCTTAACTGAAATGTTTTAGGGAAAGCAAGAATGAGCACAAATTGCCCAGCAAGTAATATACAATAAGGGTGAGTAATAAGATTCTCAATTCTCGAAAGGGTATAACAAGATTTGATAGTTCAAGAATAACAAGAATATCAACAGTTCTCAATATCAGTCGCTAAGGACAGGATAATATCAATATGATTCAATAATAAGTCAATTCAAGATTTCAAATAATTGAATACTGAGTAGTCACTACGGACTATGAACTTCTACTATAATTGACAGTAATAAACTGAAAATCCAACAAAAACAGGTACAACAGGTGATCAGCCTAAAGTACCCTTGTTATGCATAACAATCAACCATACTCAAGTGTGCACGTCGGTTCTCCGACAATTATATATTCCCTTCAAAGAAGGTTGTTCTTCTCAGTCAAATATAAGATCCCGCACCAATTAATTAGTTTGGGTTGCTTTTCAATAACATAAGTCCAGCCGAATCAAATGGCATAGACACTTTCACAATATTCAAGAACAATACTAAGTTCAACATGAATAATAGCTTTAATGAAATAAGAGTTCAAGTATGCTAATTCGATTCAACCGATTAAATAGGAAACTAGTTCGCAATACACAAGATAGGATACTTGCATAGTAAAAGAGTATAAGTTAGGAAACTTTCACAATCATAGATTTCCTTGCATAAAGTAAATGCGTCGGTTAGGATACTTGCACTTTAAAAGAGTGTAAGTAAGAGAACTTGCCTTTAGCGTAGTTTATCCACGAAAAGCAATCAACACTTTCGAATTCCTATCGTAATACAGTTACGTATATATATGATATTCATTAGTCATATAATTTAACTTCACATTTTCTCTCTGAATATACGATCAACACATAAGCTAAGTTTTACCTAGCTACACAGTTATATAGAATATAATTTCTATCCTTAACGTTCCTTCTTTAGAGTTTAAACGCATTCTCATATTATATAAGATCTCAACAATTAGCAAACATGCTTGCATATCATTAATATCACATAAGACCACAATCAATACTAAATATATTTCATTTTAGCAAGTTACGGCATCTCCTTAAGTTAACCGTCAAAATCGGGTTCAAGTAACATCATATAATATCGCGTAGCATGTATTCATATTTAAAGGATACTTTCATGCTTGTATAACTTTTCCAAATCCAATCGTACATGGTATAGGTTCTTAAGTTAATACTTAAAGCCATTCAAGGACACGAACTCATATGGTCTAACATGATTGCTTTTAAACACATAAGATATTCATATAACTTGTATTAGTCATGCTCATGAGTACTCGTATTGCATATATGTAGCTAGCATTGTTATTATCTTGAAAACATGCTTTGTTCATGCTAAACTTTAATCACGGCAACTAATCATGGTATATATACATGCATGACACATGAATGAGTCTAAGAGTACCATCACATGTGTCCATAAATGTCAAATTTTAATTCTCGTCATAACATACCAACGTTCATGTTCAAAGCTTATACTTTGTTAGTATAGTTCATTAATAAGGTCTATCATGTTCATGCTTCCTTATGAAACCTACATATGTAAGTTAACATGCTTTTCATGTATTTCAAGGCCCTATAAACATGCTCGAAAAGTCAGAATGTATACATGCTTCATATATGTTAACGTCGTTTATGGAACTTTAAATTCGTTTCCAAACTATGTGTCGTTTGGTTAACCATGCATGCTAATATACTAAAACATGCTTACATTGCCTCATTAGGTTTATATATATGTATTAATCATGCTCCCATGCTTGTTTAAACAAAAATCAAACAATTGGTACATAACAATTTTGCTGCAGAATGCAGAAAACTGAACACAAAGGCTGGCGCTGCGGCGCGGCAACAGTAGCTCAATACTGGCGCTGCGGCGCGAGTGGCGCTGCGTGCGGCGCTGCGGCGCGGGCTGCGGCGCGTGTGGCGCTGCAGCGCGGGCTGCGGCGCGGGCTGCGGCGTCGAGGCAGTTTTCTGCTGTTCAGACTGCAGCGAAAATCGACCCAAAACCTCCCATTTCATCGATTTCAACATACCCAGACTTGTTTAACTTACTAACACATACATATATGCTTATATAACAGTCAATTGCAATTATCAATTCCCAATTTCATGAACTCTAACTAATTTACGAATTTCATGTATTTACAAAAATTGAAGAGGAACAATGGAAATGAAAGACTATTCAGTGGTTCCATCATGTGTGTATGTTCATATAACAACAATATAAGGGTTCTACAAACCAATCATGAACCAATTTGGCATAATCAAAAATTTCAACAAAACTCAGAGAACAACAATGGAGTTCTTTTGACAGAAAATGAAAATGAAGACACGAAGAGGATTTATACCTCTGTTATGGAGTAAGCTTGCTGATGCTATCTCACAATGCTATTATACTGATATATGTATATGCTCTCAACTTATCAACTCAAACAAAATCTCAGCAATGTGAAATGGGAAGAAAGGAAGCCATATTTATAGAGAAAACAAGATACAGACAATGCAATTGCCTACCATTTCAAACTAACAGAAATTTGAATTGCATGCTAGATAAGAGGAAGTTGGTAGATAGTTGTTGAAAGCCATCATTAGAGCCACTCCTCATATAATTATTGCTAGCTAAGCTTGGGAGAAGAATGGGAGAATAGGCCTTAGCCTTTTTGCCATACACGTGAAGGAGAAGGAGAGTGACTATTATATTGGAACAAGGCCATATATCAGCATTCTATAATTTGTATATACACAACACTTATGCCAAAATATGTTACATGTATATATACTATATAATTAGGCCACAATTATAGTTACAATGTAATTCTAATGATACTAACATGGATTCACATAATGTAATAAGTGTGAATTGTGCACATATAATTCATGTACATTTTTATCATACTGGTATAATTTAATCGGATGTTATCACATTACATTATCTCATGTATTATTAAATTGTTCACCATATATTCATGATGTCTCACTTTATTAAAATTAATAGTTTACAATATGTTCATGATATATTATACAGTGTATTCTCACATATTTATTGTCACATCAGTATTATCATGCATTCATAACATATAGTTTTAACATAATCACATTATGCTTCTTGTAATATATGGTTTCTATGTGTAATATATTCGCATTGCATTATATAACATAGTTTATGTATATACATGCATGGTCACACTTAAGTGTCTCTCTACATTATATAATATAGTTGTATTCCATATACTTTATATATTCAAATATTGCACATTTGCACATATCAATTAATATAATCTTATTATATTTATAAACACGTTGCTCATTATTATTATGTTTCTTGCAATAATAATCACATATTATTAATCAATCCTCATTAGTATTTTATAACAGTTAATTAATATTCTTCGATTAACAATTAATATAGATTAATTGTTTGCTTAAATTAATATAATCATTCTTATATTACGTCACTGTGCCACACAAGGCAATCAACGAGTTTATCACAAACTCCACCAATTTCTCAATTATTATAATTATTCAATTATATATAATTGAATTAATTCATCTCATAACACAAAATCATTTATATTCAAATAAATTCTCATTTTCATTAATATATTTATTTAATAATATATGGAAATTCTCGGGTATTACAGCAAGTATCTAAACCTTATTTCTTTGGATGCAAGTTTCCCTAACTTACACTCTTTACTGTGCAAGTTTCCTCGAACCTGTTCTTGTATTGTTAATTGCAAGTATCCTAGCCTTTGCAATGGATCCTTGTGAAAGCATGTTTTCTAAACTTACTCGTTTAAATTGAGTTAGTATGCTTATTGAATAAACTTTTGTTTCATTTGAATCTTATGGAAGTTATTATTCATGTTGAACTTAGTATTGTTCTTAAATATCGTAAAAGTGTCTATGCCATTTGATTCGGCTAGACTATATGCATATTTAGAAAAACAATCCAAACCAATTGATTGATGCGAAATCTTGTATTTGACTGAGATGAACAACCCTTATGGTAAGGGGAGTGTATATATTGTTGGAAGCCCAACACACGCGTGAAAATTATTGTGGTGTTATGCATAACATGGAGTATTATAGACTGATCATCTATCATACTTATTTTTTTGGGTTATCAGTTTAATATTGATAATTCTAGTAGAAGTTCATAGTCATTAGTGACTTCTCAGTATTCAATTATCTTGAAATCTTGAATTGATATAGCGTTGAATCTTATTGATATTTTGTCCTTAGCGACTGTTATTGAGAACTATTGATATTTCTTGCTATCCTTGAACTATCATATCCTGTTATACCTTTTTGGAATTCAAAAACTAAATTACTCACCCTTATTGCTATATATTTTTTGCTAAGCAAACTTGTTGCTCATTCTTGCTTTCCCTACGGTTACGAGACTTGGGGGAATAAATGTGACACCCCCGAATCCGGGTCCTCTGACCTCGGTTCGGTCGTCACGATAAAGTACAAACATCCACCTCTAAACAACATATGATAACTAAAATTCGGAATATAATAAACGTACGTCGTTCATTCAAAAGGTGTTACTAGTCCTAAGATTCGATAACTTTAATACAATCTTACAAACATACCCTATAATAGTCATTAGGGTTTAAATTACAATAATAGTAATTAAATTAAGCATAAGGTAAAGTCTGCTCCTTGCAAACTATCCTACATCTTCCCTTTACCCTTGTCCTTCCCTGAGTCTCGGCCTTAACTGAAATAGAAGTCATGATATAGCAAGAATGAGCAACAAGTTTGCTCAGTAAGTTTAAATACAACAATAAAGAATATATTATGAAGAATGGAAAATATCTGACAATGAATTCAACAATATGAATATCTGAAGGATTCAATAATATGAATATTAGAAGCAAAGATAATAATTGCTTTTAGAATAACTGATAGTCAAGTAGACTTTGAACTATAAAACTCCAATGGAATCAATAGCTGATTGACCCTTTGGTTACTGGCTACAAAATAAGTACTTGAGGGGATCAGCTTCGCGTACGCCATGTATATGTATAACATTCAACTCTGCTATTTGTATCTTATATTAGATACCTGGGGTACTCCCCTATATATAAGGGGTGTTCTTTTCAGTCTAAGAATCCCTACCATCAATTGGTCTGGATAACTTTTATAAAATTCATACAATTGTCTGACCGAACAAGGGTTCAGACTCTATCTAACGCAATTCAAGAATTATAGAACTTTAAATAATGTACAAGTCCAAGACTGTACGAACTCAAATGCAATAAGTGCGAATATCAATAAGATCGATGTGGAATAATTGTAAAGTAATTAAACCACCTAATAGCATGCTTGGAAATTAGATTCAAGCTTAAATAAAATAACTTTCAACACAATAATAGCATGCTCAATACAATATAAGAAGGATAAGAAACTTGCACAATAAAGAATCTGTGTAAGTTATAGAACTTGCAAATAATAATACAAGAACGAGTTCAAAAGAACTTGCTCACAAGATTTATCTAATAAAGTAATGCAAGGTTTTAGAATACTTGCAACAGAATAAAAGTAGGGTTCAGATACTTGCCTATTTGCTCAGCTACAAATAATTCTAGCATTAATTAACTTGCGTTGAAACGACCTAACATTAACAAGTCGGTCTTCCAATTAGTACGTGTAAACTAATATGCGTCTACACTTACAAGAATCTAGTCATCATATAATTCTAGCACATGGTTCACGTAAGTCAATCTAATCCCGTCTTAGATTTAATAACTTTAGATTATTTAGTTACTATGCATCAATAGAGGCTTGAACACCTCGCACTTTAATTTAATCATGCAATACAGTTTAAGATACATACATTGCAAGGTTCTGTTCATATCTCAAGGTTATAATGTTCAATGCCGGTATACCTTAAGTTAATAAATTTCATGTCTTAAGGGCCAACTATTAAAGTTATAATATCACCTATCAAGACTATACAATATGCATACTCGTGTGTATACTACACATGTATACTTTAATCCACATAATTCATGCCTTAGAAATTCATTTTCTAAGAATATGCATGCATATGTGAAATCCGTATATAAACAAGTGAGGTTTATGTCAATATGTCTATAGGCATAATGAAATCTTAATGTACATGCTTGCGTAATCCACATGGTGATCGATGATATAATCTTTCACGTTCTAAGCTTTTCGTTGAAAAATCACACTAGGTCAATAAAGGTATCATAGTACATGTTAAGTGTCTCGTGATCCTAACTCGCATGTCTTTGAACACATAACTAAGTTACATGAACGTTTTCATACGGTCAGAAATTTTTAGACAAAATTCTTGGTCAAGTTCACTTTGAAAGTCTTAAGTTTTTCTTGAAAAACCTCTTGAATCTTTTAATCAAGTATACTAGTGAATGATTAACACTTTAAACATGCTCTTCATGTCAATATAAACCATACTATCAAGTTCATAAAATCAGAATATACACATGACACACATGTGTCAAAGTTCATATTAAAACTATAAGTTTATTTTAAAACCACAAGTTTTATTTCTCTAATATATGCTAGCATGGTTACAAACATGTATGTTGCATCAAGGAACATATATTAAGAGTTAATACCAACTTTCATGCATGTCCAAATTGGTACCATCAAGATAGCATGATCAGATATGAAAAAGAAAATAAAAATCAAGAACAGGCCCTAGCACAGCTGCGCAGCTGGATAGTACAAGACTGGCGCAACTGCGCAGGTGTCCGGCCAGAGGCAGAAACAGCCTGCTTCGGCAGAACTGTAAACCCAACTCAGAAATTTTATACGAATTCGATTCTACACTAGTTACAACACATTTCTATCATGCTTATCAACTTAAGTAACACTTGACAATCATATTACAACTCAAATATCAATCAATATACACTTAATTCAAGAATTCAAGAACTTATAATTTACAGAAAATGAAGAACATGAATATAAGTGTTATACCTCTGCAAAAGAAATGGACTTGCTGCAATATTTCTCTCCCTCAACTCAATTGAAATTTCATAATATAAGCTCAATTCTATACTTAGAGAAAATCTCAGCAAAACAAAGAAGAAGGAGAGAGCTCATTATATATAGACAATTCAATACACGGTTCAAAGCTTTGCTCACCATATCAAACCATAGGATTGCAAGATTGTATAATGGTTTACAAGAAGTTGGTGAATCAAATCATGAAACCCACTCCCCCTACAATCATTATTTCTATGTTGCTAAAATTGAGAGAAGGAGTAGAATAGTATAGTAGCCATGTGGGAGTTCACGTGAAGTGGAAATTGAGGAAGAGTGACTCTAATATTGGGACAACAATTCTCAGCACTTGCAAGTATATATCATATATGTCCAACACTTAGTTATATAATAAATACACTAGTGTTATATAATATATATACACAAAGTATATACTTAAGTTATAAATAATTTAAAGTCACAATTTCAATGAGCAAATAATAAAACAATGCATCAAGTATATCAACATATAATCCATGTACATTTCCCTTAATACCAATTATAAAGCAATTGGGTATTATTATTACTCATCATCATAACTGTTATTATTATAATAACTTATTGAGATCATTTATCAATTAATAATTATTTATTGATATTACTATATGTTGATAAGGTATACATGAATGTTTACCCACACACTTCATGTCACATAAATAATATTATTATGTAACTCTATTAATGCAATTAATCTTACTATATAGTCTATATATAGAATATATAGACATATTAATGTGTCACCTTGTACTATATATAATATATAGTTAACTACCATATATTAAAGGTTTAATATGTCGCATGCTTGTATAAAACAATTAATCAAGTAAATATAATCTCGTTATATTTATAAATCCTTTGCTCAATAATATATTATTTATTCACAATAACAGTTAATCGACATATTATCAATTAATTACTCGTTAATCGTTTATCCTTTGTAACCACAATTAATTCTTTCACTATATTCAAGCAAATTGAATATTTAATTAATAATCATCTTATCAATTCTTTTGATATAAAACTTAGGGCTAGTCCACTAATTTAATTAGGCCATTAGTGACTTCCTTTAATATAATCCTAGCATTTAATCACATAGGCTCAACTCACATAATCACATAACCACATAAGGTTTAAATATGCTCACAAAACTAACTCATTAAAAATTTAAATCACATATTAAATTAATAATGGAGTTTAAAAATCTCGGTTATTACAATAAATGTAATAAATCATTGTATATTATTCTAAATTAGCCATTGTGATTGTATGATTTTAGTTATTATTGTTAGAACGTGATGAACCGAATTCGAGGCATCGTGGCCCGAATTTGGGGGCATCACAGTTTGGTATCAAAGCTGTAGTTATAAACCTAAGGAGTGAGTGTCCTTAGATTATAACTTAGAAGAACTTAGGAAGTTAGAAGGAGATAAAACTCATGTAGAGTTTTCCTTGAGAGACTTAGTATGTTATGAAATGTAACTTCATTCTATACAATGAACTTATATTTTATTTAACATTCTAATGGAGTTGCTATTTGTTTGTCGTGTGTTTATGATTGTAGGATGGCAGACACAGGAGTACCTAGTAGAGTGGTAGAGGAGGAGCCCAAAGATATACATGTAGTATACGAAGCACCTTTAGAGGCTGTGCCTGTGCAGGCTATTGAACCATCCGAGTTTGACGATGAGGATGAGATCGAGGTAGAGTTTGATCCAGAGGAGGAGCCTATGTAGGACGATCCTGTTGAGGACGAGCCTATAGAGGAGGAGCCCATGGAAGACTCCTATGAGCCTAATCTCGAGAAGCATATGCTGGGAGAGTACGAGGAGCATATTCTAGAATTGGACTGCAGAGTTCAGGAGCTGGAGGCTGAGGCCCACAAGAGAGAGTCTATGTTCCAGAAACTGAGGGATGAAGACCACCAGAAGAAGGTAGAGATGTAGGAGATGGAGGTAGAGATTGTATACCACAAGGAGGCAGGAATCCAGATGGGGACCTTATTCCACAGGTCGGTATCCAGAATTGTAGAGTTGGCAGGAAAGTTAGAAGAGGTCGAGCAGAGAGAGTTAAGTGAGAAGACCGAGAAAGACGCACTCCGTACTCAGCTAGAGTTGGAGGTTATGGATAGGATCCACTTCGAGGAGAAGTGGGAAGTGGCTAACGAGAGAGCTGAAGACTTAGAGGATGAGGTCAGATGCAAGAAGAGGAAGATGTACAAGATGGGGTATGTATTCCGTTCAGCTTTCGAGAGGGTGATCGATGATGTATACCACTACCCAGTGGAGCAGGGACAGACCCTACATACTTTGAGCCGAGAGCTGATAGCATACATAGCACAGATCGAGGACAAGAGAGCTGTGGAGCGTGGGATGATGGGATGAGACCCTTAGTCAGTCTAGCTGTAGTATTAGTAGTATTTATCTTATGTGATGTATATACTATGTTGTAATCCTAACTTTTTGTGTAAAGTGTGGGATAGGTATGTAAACCCCGAGTAAGCTTTTGTTAGAGGGGTAGTATGGTAGTATGTTAGTTTTCTCCGTCTTTTGTGATATTAAAGGATATGTGATAACATTTATAGAAATATGCTAGGGATAATCATATAATGAAACGATTTGGCATATGAATATAAATGATATTATTTAAGAAACGTGTTATAAATTTTATTCTTTTAGTATTAAAGAAATACTTAAGTAATATAACTGAGTAATAATAAGATGAAAATGTGTGATGCAGATAATGCCGCCTAGACGTAAATTAACTGCACCTGAGGAATCAGTTTACAATGAGAGGGAACAAGTAGACCCGATCCAGAAGCTAGTTAATCTGTTAGGAGAGGCTCTTAGGGGAAGGAACAACAAATCCGTTCGCCCCAACCCTCAAGCTATTCCAGTAACCAATTTTAAGGACTCTAGGAGTGTAGGACCCCCAGAGTTTGAGGGTACTACCGACCAAATCATTGCGTAAACCTAGATAAAAGAGATAGAGAAGGCTTTCACCATTGCTCGAGTAGGTGAAGACCAAAAGACGGTATGTGCTGCGTATATGATGAGGGGTGAAGCGAATTACTGGTGGGAGGCTAATTAACAAAGAGCTGGAGAAGGGATAATCGCATGGGAGAGATTCAAGACTCTGTTCTTTGAGAACTATTTCCCAAAGAGCATGAAGAATAGGATGGAGGTGAAGTTCTTAGAACTGAAACAAGGTGACATGACGGTGGCGCAGTACGCGACTAAGTTCAATGAACTAGCACGATTTGTAGAACACCAAGTGGGAGATGAAGAGAGAAAGGCTAGACGTTTTGAACAAGGATTGAAACCTTGACTGTTTAATAAGGTATCAGTTCTTCAAATTGATTCCTTTACGACGTTGTTAGAGAAGGCGATCACTGCAGAAGGTGGTAGTGAGGCCTTAAGTTTGTACAACAAGGACAAGAAAGGAAAGAATACCGGAGGAGAAAACCGTGCTGGAGGTAGTAGCAGTGGAGGAAGTAATTTGGGAAAGAGATAGTGGGAGAACAATAACAACAACAACAACAAAAACAACAACAATCAGTCGGGAAACTTTCGTGGAGGATTTAAGAAAAGGAGTGAAGCTTGTATTAAGTGTGGCAGGAGTCATCAGGGGGAGTGCTGGAAAGGAAAGAGCACGTGCTATAACTGCGCCCAGGAGGGGCACATATCGGCGAATTGCCCAAAACTGAAGAAGATCCAAGGATATTTTGCTTGTGGCTCGACGGAGCACCGGATCAAGGATTGCCCGAAGAAGGGAAATGGCGGAGGTAGCAGCCAACAAAAGGGGAAATAAAATGATGATCGGCGGACCGACACAATCCAACCGCCCAACCTCTAGAACCTTTAACATAACCGTCCAGGGCGCAGTAGCTGCGAAGGATGTGGTATCAGGTATAATCCCAATCAATGATATAAATGCATATGTATTATTTGATTCGGGTGCCACCTGTTCTTTTGTATATGAAGAATTTGCTATTAGACTTAATACACCCCGAGAACGATTAGAAGATCCCTTGAACATAGAAGTTGCGAATAAGGACGTAATCCCCGTAGAATACGTTTACCGAAATTATCGCGCAAATATTAGAGATCACGAACTGAGCGTAGACTTGATTCCAATTAGATTTGGAGAATTTGAAGTAATACTGGGAATGGATTGGTTGTATAACCATGCTACAGTAATTGACTGTCAGAATAAAAGTGTGAATCTTCAGACTCCGAGTAAGTCTAAGGTAGTGTTTTATGGTAGCTCACCGCTTAAGCAATCGTGTTGTCTTACGATGATGCAGGCCAAGAAATTGTTAAGGAAATGATGTGTAGGATATGTAGCTTATATTGTAGATACTCAGAAAAAGGGAGTAGAAATTAAGGATATATCCGTAGTGAATGAATTCTAAGATGTATTTCCGGACGATCTTCCTGGTCTTCCGCCAGACAGAGAAATCAAATTTGTAATAGACTTAGCACCAATAATTGCACCGATTTCAAAAGCTCCATATCGTATGGCGCCAATAAAAATGAAAGAATTAATGATACAACTGCAAGAGTTATTAGATAAAGGTTACGTACGACCAAGTGTGTCTCCTTGGGGAGCACCAGTGTTATTCGTTAAGAAAAAGGACGGATCGATGAGGCTCTATATCAATTATCGAGAATTAAACAGAGTAACGATCAAGAACAGATATCCATTACCGAGGATAGACGACCTGTTTGATCAACTGAAGGGAGCGAAGTGTTTCTCAAAGATAGACCTATGGACAGGTGATAAGTAAATTTTATGACCACTTATTCGGATAGTAACCAACTCATTCTGTTGCTTAAACTCCAGTGTCATTGTGCCTTTTATGTATTTTTGCTTTGTTTTGTGATTTTCAGGTTTAGAAACTCTTCGGGTGTAAATTGAGCTTAAAAGGGAAAAAGAATGCTTAAATGGGACAAAGCGCTGAAATGAGCTTAAATCATGAAGATAGCATGGGTGAGGAAGCAATGAAGGTGATGCCACGAGTCTAGAGGCCAAAATGAGCAAGAATGGCCTTTGAAGCAAAAATAGGAAAGGAAGTGCAATTCGGACATCGTTTGGGTGGTTCACGTTCATTTTATGTTATTGGATTGGAACTTGGTTCATATTATAAAGCATCTTATAAGCTTTCTGAAACATCTTAAATCATTCAAATCGGAGTTCGGAGGCGAGAGTTATGCCCCGTATACCAACGGACGTCAAACCTCACGGTTTTGAGTTTTCATGCATAGCTGTCACTTGGAGCTCCATTTGAGCCTTCATCCATCAATTATTTCTCAATGTACAAAGAATGAAAGTTGTAGAGCTCTTCGATAGCTTCGATTTGACAGGTGGCAGGCCTCGTAACTCCTCCCGGATCAAAAGTTATGGACGTTTTACTAGAGGACTCTGCACCAACAAATCCTTAGCAAGGGCGCGCGGATTTTTAGGGTATTTTGGGCGCTACCGCGCCAGTCCCCAGCTATGCCAGACTTGACTTTTCAATTGAATGGGACTTGGATTTTGATTGGAATAGAAGGGGGCTCGTTTGTGGCCAGAAAAACCATCATATATTGGCCCTAAGCCCTAGTTTCTCTCTTTTCTTCCTTTACATCTTGTTTAGTCTAGATTAGGAGTAGATTAGAGAGTAGATTAGTGCTAGTTTAGTTAGTTAGTTAGATTCTAGGGTTAGGTTAGAGAAGAAGATTGAAGCAAGAGATTGACATTGAAGATCCACACTTGGAGAAAGAACAAAGATTTGCAATTTCTATCTCTTCACTCTCCTTTATTTCAATTTGTATTTGGATAATGTATAATCTACTTGTGGATAATATATTCGAGTTTTCTATGAGTTAAATCATATTTTGAGGTTTCAATGGAACCTAATGAGTAGTTTAATTTGATATTCCTTCCATGATGGTCTTATTTGATTACTATGTGTTTGTCTATTGCGATGTATGCTTTCATTGCTTAATTGAGTCATGACCAATTGCTGTGATAACCCACATGGGATTGAAAGACAAAGTGTGGGTTTAGATCTAATCGTAGTAGCGGGCGA
The DNA here is from genome assembly GCA_020205555.1 of Panax stipuleanatus. Lineage (NCBI taxonomy): Eukaryota > Viridiplantae > Streptophyta > Magnoliopsida > Apiales > Araliaceae > Panax > Panax stipuleanatus. The sequence goes on along the minus strand of CM035123.1, from coordinate 44,570,706 downwards.
TTGTACGTTCACATGGCGTTGGACGTATGATTTGTGCTTAGGATAGACATATACCAAAGCGCCGCTCGTAGTCAATAGACCTATTTATTTGTAAACACCATAGACATATAGGGGTTTAGATAATGTGGGTGTTCACATGCGTTCAATCATCTGTGGATTGCATGTGATATGGATTAGGTGCATCGAAAGATGGCCTTCTCTTACCTTCGTGTTCTCGGCTAACAACTGTAATGATTAATTTGATGTAATTGAAAGTGTGTCGACTTAGACGAATCATTAGGGGAAATTGGAATCTCTTATCTTCATTATCTGATTTTAACTCTAGAATTAATTAGTTTAAGTTTAATTACTTGCCTAGTTTAACTTAGTTTTAATTCATTCTCTTTACCATCCGTTTAAATAAGACTGAGATGATTATGTGCTAGTGTTTTGGTGACCCTTTATCTATTAATTCCTCGTGGGAACGATATCTTTACTCACTCTTTATTACTCGTTGGCCGCGTATACTTTCGCGTTAATTGTGTCATCTAATCGGACCAACAAGTTTTTGGCGCCGTTGCCGGGGAATTATTTGGATAACTGTTTGCCAACATTAGTTTAAATAAAATTAGTCATACTTTAAACATTTTATTTTTATTTTTGTTTAATTCTCTTCTCATATTCTCTTTTCAGGTACAATGGACTTAAATTTCTATCCATGGAATGGTACAAGGCAAGAGCAACCAAGGAAAGCATACACTGATGGCGTCAACCCAATTGCAACACTTTCAGCACAGCTAGAGCTTCTCTTGAGGAAGCTGGATACTGTCTCAGCTCAGCAGAATCGAGAGACGGCAATGACCTATGACTACGGTGCTGGGAGCTACGCGAGCCATCAGGAGCCTATCAGTTATGGACAGGAGCAGTATGGGGGTGGTTATTCCTACACCGAACCTTATCCCACTTATCAACAAGATTGGGGGTATCACCTAAACCCTTCATCAGACTACTATCAAGACCAACACTGGGATCCAAATCCCGCATTTGCCCCAGAATGCACCTTCCAGACTCCAGTTTACGAGCCTCAACACAATTTTGAGGGTGACACAGAAAATGCAAGCTTGGAGGAAGGAAGTGGCATAGAATCACTAAAGGACATCTTGAATGAGCAACAGAAGTCATTCAAGAGTATTCAGAACTGGGCAGAGTAGATTAGCAAGGCCTTGATGATAAAGGATGAACAAGGGAAGCAAAACCATACTATGAGCTATCAAGAACAATATGAGCCAAGTCCAACTTATACACCAGAACCCCCATATCAATCCTTATGTTTACCAGGAGAACAGTCTCCAACGGAATTTATGTATAGGAGCTTAGAAAGCCAAGAGGAGAGGCTTAGGAGTCAAGAGCAATCAAGCCAGAACTTCCAGAATTAGATGGCCCTAATCCACAACACTCCTACCAATGAGCATCAGTACATGGAGCCCGAGGCTAAAACAGAAAAGAAAGGATTGGAAATTATGTGGGGGAATTCTATAGCATTGACAGAGGAGACCTTGATTGAGCAAGAGCAATCGATTGAGGATCTTCAGATTTGGGTGGAGCAGATTAGCACGACATTAAGGAAGGAGGAGGTATGTGAACAAGAGACAACAGTGCAAGATTTTGTGCCTCCAATGACTGAAGCCGTGAGTTATAACCCTCAAAAAGATTGGTGCTATGAGAAGGATGCAGATACTGATGAAGAGCCTGAGGTGCACTTGGAACTGGATGAGCGAAAGGTAATGGATATCGAGGAGCCAATTGGGGCTGTGGAGTATGAATGTGAACCAACAGTGACAATCCCCCAAGAGCCTCCTCCGCTTGAGTGGAACAAGCCAGTCAAGTTTGCACACCCTTGCCCCCTTGGTAGCCACATTACAGATACGGATCTCTATGACATGAGAGAGTCCGTGAGCTTCAAACCATGGTGGTCAGAAGAGAAGAGAATAGAAGAAGAGTCCGTTGTGTGGTCTATACCTCCATGCCCCGATCATTTAACCTACACAACGGAACCCATGCCTAGCTCCCCGACCTTTTGTCTGGGGAATTTATATACATATCCGATGATAGGTAGTTTAATTCCGAGTCCTCCTCTATTGGGAAGCCTCCAAAAGTATATAGCAATTCTGATGGATGGAGGGGTTCTCCAATATCGTCGGGGAGTCGGATAGCAGTGGTCAGACACAGTCCAGCTAGAGGACTATAAATCAAGCGCTCAATAGGAGGCACCCCATCATTTCTCTTTCTCCCTCCTTATTTAATTCTCCATTTCCTGCTTTCTATCATACTTCCCTCCCCCTTGTTTAATTCTTATTAGTTTAGTATTTATTTTAAAATTTTTGAATGCTCGTAGATTAGGAGTTCCATGCCTACATTTTTGAACTTAGGCATTAGTGTATATCTTTTTGTGACCATGAAGCTTATGGCACATATTTTGATACAATTGCACATTGCGTATACGCCTTTAGAGAATTTTGGGAATATAAATGCATATATCTTTCCATGTTCATTCTCTTGATGTAAATAGATTTTATAAACTTTTGTTAGTCTAGGAGGGCTTAATAAGTATTGTCTTCGTATTTCAGGTCAAAGGCTGCTCGGAATGAATGAAAAGCAAAAGCCAACCTCAGTTCATGCCAAAAATTTGCAGCAACAAAATCTGATGGTCCGCGCTGCCGCGCCACACATAAACTGGGCCTGTCTTGGGAAAAATCCTGCAGATTTTGGGGGGTACCACTTTATGTCAACTATTAGCAGCCCCCAAGCCTCAGTCCCTATAATCCCAAACCCTCAGTTCCTTAATGCAATCCCCTATCTCTTCCATTTTATGCAATTCCCCCCCACTACAAGCCTTAGTTTTGAAAACCTTCTACCTCCTCAATCCAAAGTACCAATTCTCATCCACCTCATCCTCTCAACCTGATCAATTGAGATATTGAGTGTGGGATCTCTAGCAGAGCAAGATTGATATGGAGTTAGGTTGGTTTATTGAGTACAGTGCTGAGTGGGGTTTATTTTGCCATAGCAGAGAGAGGCGGGGAAACTTCTGAGAGGGCGCTATTTCATTTCATGCAGCATCAGAAGCCAAATAGGGGAGTTTCTTTTTACCTTTACCTTAAATGAGGACATTGAATCGTTTAAGTTTGGGGGTATTGGCTTTATTTTGCATATAGGGTAGTTGCATTCATATTGCATATTGTGTTTGTTTATTTAGTGCATGTAGGTTGTAAATAGTTAAAATTTGTGAAAATTTTAAAAATTTTCTTTTATTTTTGCATTTTGTGTTAGAGCATACTGCCTGAATCCAGTTTTCAGTAGGTTAGTTAGGTATGTTGCCTGTTGAAATCACTTGATTGTTGAACTGACTTGAGACTTAAGCCTGATTTCATGGTCATATATGTAAATCCTTACCTGTCAGATACTGTGAATCCAGTAAGCACGATAGAGTAAACACCATGATATGCTAAGTTTAAATGTTTACATACTTGTCTTCTGGTGGAAAAACTATGTTTTAATAAAAGAGTTTCAGTTCGCATATAATAATAACTAGACTGTTAAAAGCTTATGTTTGGGGGAAACAGGGGACATGCATGATTTATGCGGGGAGATGGAGCGTAAGACGCACTCCCTTGCAGGAAAAGAAAAAGAAAAAGAAAACAAAAGAAAATGTATTAAAAAAGGAAAAAAAATAGAATAAACACTTCGGTTACGTCGAGTTCTGTGGCCTTTGATATTCGAGCAAGTAAGCCCTCGGGGTGTCTCTGCACGCAGCACCCTAAAGCCGTCTGGTCTGGGAGTCATTGGTCGAAAGCTCGCTACATGGGTATCATTTAAAAGCCTAAGAGGACTAGAAATTACATAGTCGATTGTGTACACGGAAAAGTGCGAATACGCCCTCGTGAGTAATAAAAGCTTAATGAACAGCCCTCTGTTGACTCTTAACTTTAGTAATACATGGCCTTGGTTAAAACTTATATGATTTACTGCTTTTCTTAAGTTGAAGCTTGTTTTTCCCCTAAGAAGCATAGTATGTGATATATTTGTTCAAAGCATGTTTAATGGTTGCCAGGCACACAACGCACAATACATCAGTGCTGACAGTTTTGGATTTGCAGAATATACCTTATGGTCTTGTTTTGGGTAGCTTATCTTTTTCGACTATCTCGTGGTTTTCTGAGGCATTGCTTTGAAAGTTCAATGCTGGCTGGGAACTTGGATTCACATTCATGATAGCGTAGGTTGCATACATTGTAGGTACTGCATTGCATCTTTTGTTTAGTTTTGTTTTGGTTACTTGAGGGCAAGCAACGTCTAAGTTTGGGGGTATTTGATAAGTGGATTTTATGACCACTTATTCGGATAGTAACCAACTCATTCAGGTGCTTAAACTCAAGTATCATAGTGTCTTTTATGTGTTTTTGCTTTGTTTTGTGATTTTCAAGTTTAGAAACTCTTCGGGTGCAAATTGAGCTTAAAAGGGCAAAAGAACGCTTAAATGGGACAAAGCACTAAAATGGGCTTAAAGCATGAAGATAGCATGGGTGAGGAAGCAATGAAGGTGATGCCACGAGTCTAGAGGCCAAAAGGAGCAAGAATGGCCTCTGAAGCAAAAATGGGAAAGGAAGTGCAATCCGGACATCGTTTGGGTGGTTCACGTTCATTTTATGTTCTTGGATTGGAACTTGGTTCATATTTTAGAGCATCTTATAAGATTTCCGAAACATATTGAATCATCCAAATCGGAGTTCGGAGGCGAAGTTATGCCCCGTATACCAACGGACGTCAAACCTCACGATTTTGAGTTTTCATGCACAGCTGTCACTTGGAGCTCAATTTGAGCCTTCATCCATCAATTATTTCTCAATACTCAAAGAATACAAGTTGTAGACCTCTTCGATAGCTTCGATTTGACAGGTGGCAAGCCTCGTAACTCCTCTCAGATCAAAAGTTATGGCCGTTTTACTAGAGGACTCTGCACCAGAAAATCCTTGGCGCGGGCGCGCGGATTTCTAGGGTATTTTGGGCGCTGCCGCGCCAGTCCCCAGCTATGCCAGACTTGACTTTTCAATTGAACAAGACTTGGCTTTTGATTGGGATATAAGGGGGCTCGTTTATGGCAAGAAAAACCATCATATATTGGCCCTAAGTCCTAGTTCCTCTCTTTTCTTCCTTTACATCTTGTTTAGTCTAGATTAGGAGTAGATTAGAGAGTAGATTAGTGCTAGTTTAGTTAGTTAGTTAGATTCTAGGGTTAGGTTAGAGAAGAAGATTGAAGCAAGAGATTGACATTAAAGATCCACACTTGGAGAAAGAACAAAGATTTGCAATTTCTATCTCTTCACTCTCCTTGTATTCAATTTGTATTTGGATAATGTATAATTTACTTGTGGATAATATATTCGAGTTGTCTATGACCTAAATCATAATTTGAGGTTTCAATGGAACCTAATGAGTAGTTTAATTTGATATTCCTTCCATGATGGTCTTATTTGATTACTATGTGTTTGTCTATTGCGATGTATGCTTTCATTGCTTAATTGAGTCATGACCAATTACTGTGATAACCCACATGGGATTGAAAGACAAAGTGTGGGTTTAGATCTAATCGTAGTAACGGGCGATTGTACGTTCATATGGCGTTGGACGTATGATTTGTTCTTAGGATAAACATATACCGAAGCGCTGCTCGTAGTCAATAGAGGACTTGACCTTAAACCCTATTTATTTATAAACACCATAGACATATAGGGGTTTAGATAATGTGGGTGTTCACGTGCATTCAATCATCTGTGGATTGCATGTGATATGGATTAGGTGCATCGAAAGATGGCCTTCTCTTACCTTCGTGTTCTCGGCTAACAAATGTAATGATTAATTTGATGTAATTGGAAGTGTGTCGACTTAGACGAATCATTAGGGGAAATTGGAATCTCTTATCTTCATTATCTGATTTTAACTCTAGAATTAATTAGTTTAAGTTTAATTGCTTGCCTCGTTTAACTTAGTTTTAATTCATTCTCTTTACCATCCGTGTAAATAAGACTGAGATGATTATGTGCTAGTGTTTTGGCGACCCTTTATCTATTAATTCCTCGTGGGAACGATATCTTTACTCACTCTTTATTACTCGTTGGCCGCGTATACTTGCGCGTTAATTGTGTCATCTAATCGGACCAACAACAGGTTATCACCAACTGAAGGTACGGGAGGAAGACATACCAAAGACTGCGTTTCGAATCCATTATGGACACTACGAGTTTTTGGTAATGTCATTCGGATTGTCATTCGAAGACAGAGGAAGAGCATGCCAAACATCTGAAAATTGTTTTGGAGGCACTAATGAAGGAGAAGATGTATGCGAAATTTTCAAAGTGTGAATTTTCGATGAAGAAGGTTCAATTCTTAGGTCACGTGGTGGATAAGAATGGAATCTCAGTAGACCCCGCAATGGTAGAAACAGTATGTAATTGGGAGCAGCCGAGAACACCAACGGAGGTAAGAAGTTTCTTAGGGTTAGCTGGGTACTATCGAAGATTCATCCAAGATTTTTCTAAGATAGCAACCCCATTGACCAATCTGACGAAGAAGACGGTGAAGTTAGTTTGGACGGACAAATACGAAGAGTGTTTTCAGGAGTTGAAGAAGAGATTAAGCGAAGCGCTTGTGTCGTCACTACCAGACGAGACATGAGGTTTTGTGGTGTATAGTGATGCATCGTACAAGGGACTTGGTTGTGTGCTAATGCAGCACGGCAAAGTCATTGCGTATGCATCACGACAATTAAAGGACTGCAAAAAACGATACCCTACTCACGACTTAGAGTTAGCGGCAGTAGTTTTTGCTTTGAAAATATGGAGGCATTATTTGTACGGAGAGAAATGTGAGATATACACGGACCACAAAAGTCTGAAATATATCTTCACACAAAAGGAGTTGAATATGCGTCAGAGAAGGTGGTTAGAATTAATCAAGGATTATGACTGTGATATTCTTTATCACTCGGGAAAGGCAAACATGGTTGCCGACGCTTTGAGCAGGAAAGGAAGGGAGAAACTGTTTCACTTGACGACTCAAGAGGAGTTAATAAGAGAAATGGAGAAATTTGAAATAGGGGTAAAGGGACCGGAGAGGTCTGAAGAAAAGTTGTTCGTAATAGAAGCTCGTCCAACCTTGTTGGATAGAGTAAAGGAATCGCAAGAGAAAGATGAGGAGTTCGAGAAAATTCGAAAGAGGATGGCAGAGAATGATGAGGAATGATTTAGAATGGATAAAGACGGTATCTTAAGATTTAAAGGAAGAGTGTGGGTGCCAGCGGTAACCGAATTAAGAGAAGAGATTTTGCACGAGGCACACAATACGACGTATTCCGTTCATCCGGGAGACACGAAGATGTATTGAGATTTGAGGCAACACTTTTGCTGGCCCAATCTGAAACGGGAAGTCGCAGAGTACGTTAGTAGATGTCTGACTTGCCAACGCATTAAAGCAAAGCATCAGCGGTCAAGTGGTTTATTACAACCGTTGGAAATACCAAAATGGAAATGGGAGCACATTACGATGGACTTTGTGGTGGGATTTCCAGTCACACAGAAAGGTTATGATGCCATTTGGGTTATCGTGGATCGACTAACGAAGACCGCACATTTTCTACTGATCAAGATTCGCTATAGTTTGAACCAGTTAGCAAGTCTGTACGTAAAGGGGATTGTTTCACGATATGGAGTGCCGGTGTCAATTATCTCTGATCGAGATCCGCACTTCATGTTAAACTTTTGGAAAAGCCTGGAAGAGAGAATGGGAACACAGTTGAGGTTGAGTACCGCTTATCATCCTCAGACAGACGGGCAGAATGAGCGAACTATACAAACGCTGGAGGACATGCTTAGTACTTGCGTGATGGATTTCAAGGGAAACTGGGACGACTGATAGTAATGTGCATACAAGCCAATCATGTATGATGATACAGCACACACTTTGCAAACAATCTTATTTATTTATTAATAAAATATTCATTTAAGGCATATAATTATCTACATGGTGCTGTTTTTATAATATGTAAATAACCCATAGTTTTAAGCAATGCTTTTAGAATCATGATGAGATCATGATAATGAGATCTAAATTCTTAGAAAGCTTAAAAACTAAAATAGTTCCCAATTGTGGGATTACTAAAATGGGGATTAGTAAATTCGGATAGATTGGTACATATGTTGCTTGCTCATTGGATGAGGATGACTGATCTCATAGTCATTTGTGTGGAGACACTAAAGCAAGTATGTAGGTGCTTATTGGAGAATAAGTTCACTGAACGTGACTCGCTATGGAATACCTAATGGAGTTTTACTCGCCTGTCAATAGGAATTCCTAATGTGATAGTAGTACATGTGATCCTTGGACTTGAGATCATCATAGTATCTTGTATGTAACAAATTATACTTTGACTAATTCCTTAAGGCCTTTTAAGGCATATATAGGGTATGCTTGGGTATAATGAGTTACATATGGAGATAATGAATGATCAATAAAGAATCTACCACCTCTAATAAAAGAGGAGACATGTCCTATGTGATTCGTTAAATGACAACCCAGGAATCCTTGGCCAAGGTAGAATGAAATTAGAAAGAGGTTTCTAATTTGCATTATTTGGAGTTGTGCATTTTCTAATCGAAATACATATGATTAAATAAATTAAGACTTGACAGTAAATCCATGTCTTATATTTAATTGGGACATTGTATGGTGGAAAGATTGAATTGTACGGTAACTATTAACTCACAGGTTCTTTTATGATTAAGGTTGAAATCTATATTATCTGGAAAGTCGTTGATCGCTAGGGAGGCTTATCCCTATTGTAGAATAAATGTTATTTATTTAAATAGATTATTAGTTTAATTTGTTTATTTAAAAAAAATTAGAATTGTTCTAATTGATTTATTCACAATCGATTTAATATGGAGAACCTAAAGGGTCACACCATAAAAGGAAGAAGAATTATTTAAGAAGAAAATGACATGATAGTAATAATGCATTAAGTATAATTAATTTAATCTATGATGATAGAATAAGTTGAATACCTTAATGTTTATTATTTAATATTTTAGAAATATTAAATATAAATTAATAAGAGGAGTCTTATTATTATTATTATTATTATTATTATTATTTTAATTCTAAAGGAGTTTAGGAATTAATATAATATCAGTACTCTCTCTCAATCCTAATAAAGATTAGGATATAAATTAATTAAAAGTATTTAATTAATTAATTAAATAAAACCCGATTCTAATTGGATTAGGAGGGTTAACCTAATATCTATATAAGAGAGTCTTATATCAGAAATAAGGTACGTGAATTTTTCAAGAGTTGGGAGTACACATATTCTATAAAGATAGAAACATGGGTTAAGCCAATAACCCATCTTACTGAGTTCTTCATCTTCCTTGGTGGATCACCGTTAGAGGCCAAACATTTGGGTGGCTGACATTGAGCAAGGGAAGGAGCCACTACAGAGAAATCAAAGGAATCAAAGGAGTAGAACTTGTACTTGAGGAAGCTTGGATCTTCAAAGGTATAATTCTGTTTTTCTCCTTCCTCATTCATTGATAATTGATGCACAAGAATGATCATGGTAATGGGTTTGTATAAATTTTTGAAAACCTAGTTTTTACACTTTCGCCCTATTTATGTGATTTGATTGCATGATTGCGTTACGTACAAAACCAACAGTGGTATCAGAGCCAATCTTGTGCTAATTATCAGTCTATGTGATTCCATACATGTATGATATGCGATTAGATCGAGTTCTGGGCAACAAAAATTTTTCAGATTCTGCGAAGCTGCGCCGGTACAAGCCAATATTGCTGCGCAGCTGCGCCGGGTGCTGTTCCTGGTTTTCATGCTGCGCCGGTTCCCTTTACATTCTTGGCGCAGCTGCGCCACTGGACATGAACTGAATTTTTTTTTTGTTTTATTTAATTAAATGAATGGTTTATTTAATTAATAAAGGTTTAAAATAAAGATGTTTATTTTATATGAAATGAGATTTAAGAATTGCTAAAATTAAAGAGTTTAATTTGGAATTGTTTTTGAATGAAATAAAGGAGTTTGTTTTTCCAAAAACAAAGTTTAGCAAACTTTTGCCCATTAACTGATATTAATACATATATGGAGTGAATTTATTTTCATGAGATGAATAAGTTTTATTGATACGTATGATGATATGTATGGTAATAAAAGGGATTGATTATGGACTATGACCAATGTGATTGGATTTTATTTTGGTTGAATGCTTGAATGAATGGATTTTATAAAATGGGGTCTGCGTACCTCGTCTTCTCTAGTTTTATTCTCGATGTAAATTCTATCTCCTTTCTATGTACTTTCCCTTGACTGCTGATCAAGGTTTCTATTTAATTTTAAATAGTTAATGTAATAGAGATAGTTAGAATTATTTTGAAGAAATTGGAGACCAAGGAGCAAGGAACGCATGAAGTCTCATTTGTATGGAGCCAGGGTTTAAATGTAATAGTTATATTTAAATTTAAATTCTTGCACTCCTAGGTTTGACCTTTTGGTTCACTTGGTGGCTCTAGTGAACCAAACTAGAATAAAAGTCCATAATCAATCCGGGTAGAATATAGTATTCTATATTGCATGCTAAATATTATATATATTATATTTTATACAAACATGTTTCGCATGTTTAATAAAATGACTCGTATTTTATATATATATGTGCATGCGCGCTTAAAAAGATGAGACAAATAATAACAAACCCCTCAAAGAAATATTATTAAGTCTGAATCGTTCAAATGATATTTGGAATATCGAACGTCGTCTTCTAGCATGATTAGTTAATAGAGTATTAAATATTTAATATGAGTTTGTTGTGCTATCCACAAGGCGAGTATTGAATATTTAAGATGTTAATTAATCACATTTGATGCTTATCAAGAAAATTGAACGATCTAGTCTTGTTGTGCTATCCACAAGGACAAAAAATTTTCTTTTTTAAATTTATAGAAGTGCTAGGCTGGACTTAACTTAAATCATTTTAGTTCGGATGTGCACACACATGACCATTATGATTTAAGAGGCAAAATAAAAGGAGTTACATGGTGATGTAATTGACAAGAGTTGTCTACCTATTTATTTGTATATCGCTTGTTGTGCTATCCACAAGGTTATATACATTTGAAATGGGATCCTTAATCTCACTAGCAAATCTTTAATTAGATGTTGCCGAACTATATGAGTGAGGGTAATATAGTTTGATGAAAATAGTGGGAGATACCAATTTAAAATAAAGACCTAAATTTATTTTGGTATGCAAAGTTAATAAAATGAATGTTTGCTAAAATGTTGTCTTTTCACATGCAGAATTTTAAAAATGTCAAAATCACTAATCTCACTACGAAGCATACTTGATGCAAATAAGCTTACCGGCCCGAATTATGAGGACTGGCTAAGAAATCTGAGAATTGTTCTCACTGCTGAAAAGATTTCTTATGTCCTAAATTCCACTATCCCTGAATCTGTTTCAGAAACAGCCTCTGAGGAAGAGATTGCCACTTTCAAAAGGTGGCAAGATGATGCATCTGTGGCTCAATGCATCATGCTCGCATCCATGAATAACGAGCTTCAGCGTCAGCACGAAAAAATGGATGCTCCTACTATGCTGCTTCACCTCAAGGAGTTGTATGGTGAACAGAGTAGGACTGCTAGATATGAGATATCTAAGGAGCTCTTCCGATCTCGGATGACCGAGGGCACTGCCGTCGAGACTCATGTTCTGAAGGTAATCAATTTGATTGAACGCCTTGGACAGCTTGGGTTCGTCATGGATGGGGAGTCGAGTCAAGACTTGGTCTTGCAGTCACTCCCTGAGACCTTCTCGCAGTTTGTGGTTAATTTTCACATGAATAAGCTAGATGTCAGCTTACCTGAGCTGCTTAACATACTGAAAACTATAGAAGGTCACTTCTCATCCAAGAAGAACCATGTCTTGATGGTGGATTCTTCCAATAAAAGGAAGAGGCCCAAGGTGTCTTCTGAAAAGAAGAAATCTAAGAAGGCTAAGGGAAAAGGGAAAGAAAAGGAGCAAAAGAAACTTGAACCAGCTAAAGGAATGTGCTTTCATTGCAATGAGCCGGGACATTGGAAGAGGAACTGCAAGAAGTTTCTAGCAGAGAAGAAGCTTGGAGAAGCTTCGACTTCCAATCAAGGTTTGTTTATGATTGAAATTAATTTTTCTGAAAGTCATAATTCTACTTGGGTATTGGATACCGGCTGTGGTTCTCACATATGTAATACTGTGCAGGGACTGGTCAGAAGTAGAAAGCTGAACAAAGATGAGGTGATCCTACGAGTGGGAAATGGAGCAAAAGTTGCTGCATTAGCTGTAGGAACTTATTGTTTAGCAATGCCTTCGGGCAAATCCATTTATCTTAATAATTGTTATTATGTTCCGAATATTATTAAAAACATTATTTCAATTTCTGTATTGGATATGGAAGGTTTTGACGTTATTATAAAGAACAATGGTTGTTCTATTTATAAAGACGATATTTTATATGGTATTGGAAATTTGCGAAATGGACTTTATACACTTGACTTACAAGAAAATATATTTCAAATTGAACAAATTAAGAAAAGGAAAAGAGATGATATTAATTATACCTATATGTGGCACTGTAGACTCGGTCATATCAATGAAACAAGATTATCCAAGTTGCATAAAGATGGGCTCCTCGAGCTATCTGATTATGAATCATATCCAACTTGTGAATCTTGTCTCATGGGTAAAATGACTAAATCTCCTTTTAGTAGAAAAGGAGAGAGAGTTACAGAGTTGTTGGCATTGATTCACACAGACGTTTGTGGACCTATGACAACAAGTGCACGGGGTGGGTATTCTTATTTCATTACTTTCACTGATGATCACTCAAGATTTGGATATGTGTATTTAATGAAATACAAATCAGAATCATTTGAAAAGTTCAAAGAGTTCAGAAGTGAAGTAGAGAAACAAACGGGCAAGAGTATTAAGATACTTCGATCAGATCGAGGTGGAGAAAACTTAAGCAGTGAGTTTCTCAATTGTCTCAGAGAAAATGGTATAATCTCACAATGGACTCCTCCAGGTACACCACAGTTAAATGGAGTATCTGAAAGGAGAAATCGAACACTGTTGGACATGGTTCGATCCATGATGAGTTTTACCGACCTTCCAATTTCCTTCTGGGGATATGCCCTAGAAACGGCTGCATGCCTACTTAACAAGGTACCTACCAAATCTGCCCCAAAGACTCCATATGAGATGTGGAAAAGGAGAAAACCAAATCTTAAGCATGTTAAGACTTGGGGTTGTCCAGCTTATGTCAAAAAGTTTGAAAATGATAAGCTACAGACTAAATCCGATAAGTGTAGATTTGTGGGATACCCTAAAGAAACCGTAGGGTATTATTTCTATCATCCAACTGATCAAAAGGTGTTTGTTGCGAAACATGCTACCTTCTTGGAGAAAGAGTTTATCCATGAAGGGGTCAGTGGGAGCAAGATATATCTTGAAGAAGTTCAAGAACCACAAGTTACCACGGACCAAAGTCAGGTACCTAACCAAGTAGAAGAACCTACTGTACCACACCCTGTTCGTAAATCTGGAAGAGTACCGAAGATACCTGAGAGGTATGGATTCATTATAGAGGATGACGATGAGGTACACATCATGAATGATGATGATCCATTGAATTACGAACAGGCTATGAGTAATAAAGACTCAGGGAAATGGCTTGAAGCCATGAAATCCGAAATGGACTCCATGTTTGAAAACAAAGTATGGTCTTTGGTTTCACCACCTGAATGTATTAAACCTATTGGGTGTAAATGGGTTTTTAAGAAAAAGACTGGAGCAGACGGAAAGGTAGAGACCTATAAGGCCCGACTGGTTGCAAAAGGTTTCAAACAAAGACAAGGAGTTGACTATGATGAAACCTTCTCACCAGTAGCCATGCTCAAGTCCATTCGGATTTTGCTTGCGATTGCAGCTTACAACGACTATGAGATCTGGCAGATGGACGTGAAAACGGCCTTCCTCAATGGGAAACTTGAGGAGGATGTGTATATGACACAGCCAGAGGGATTTATTTCAAAAGTTGGAACAAATCAAGTCTGTAAGCTACAACGATCCATTTATGGGTTGAAGCAAGCTTCTCGTAGATGGAACATTCGTTTTGATGAGACAATCAAAGAGTTTGATTTTATCAAAAACGAGGATGAACCATGTGTATACAAGAAGGTTAGTGGGAGCGCAGTATCATTCCTTGTATTATATGTTGATGATATATTACTGATAGGGAATGACATTCCTATGTTACAATCCATTAAAATCTGGTTATCTAAAAACTTCTCCATGAAGGACTTGGGTGAAGCATCCTATATTTTGGGGATAAAGATCTATAGAGATAGATCTAAAAGGATGCTCGGCTTATCCCAAGGAGCGTACATTGATACGATGCTAAAGAGGTTTAGCATGGAAGATTCCAAAAGAGGTCTCATGCCGATGAGCCATGGAATAAATCTCTCCAAGAAACAGGCCCCAAAGACACCTGAGGAGAGAGACCGTATGAGTAAGATCCCTTATGCTTTTGCAATAGGATCTATCATGTACGGTATGATATGTACTAGACCGGATGTTGCTCACGCACTTAGTGTAACAAGCAGATACCAGTCGAATCCAGGAGAAGAGCACTGGAAGGCAGTGAAAAATATCCTAAAGTACTTGAGAAGGACTAAAGATATTTTTCTTGTCTACGGTGGGTCTGAATTAAAACTCGAGGGATTCACGGACTCAAGTTTTCAAACAGACCAAGATGACAGTACATCTGTTTCAGGGTATGTGTTTACCTTGAACGGAGGTGCAGTGAGTTGGAAGAGTTCCAAGCAGCAAACAGTTGCTGATTCAGTGACAGAGGCAGAGTATATAACTGTAAGTGAAGCTGCAAGTTGATGTTTCGGATGAAAAGTTCATTACAGAACTAGGAATAGTTTCTAAGTCTCATCTTGAATCTAAACATGTGTTGCGGAACTTTGATTAAAGAAATCATTGAAAGAGGAGAGTGTAGACTCTCAAGACAACATTGCAGATCCATTTACTAAAGCTCTAACACAACAGCAGGTTGATCGTCACTTAGAGAAGATGGGTATGAGATACCATGGCGATTGGCTTTAGTGCAAGTGGGAGATTGATAGTAGTGTGCATACAAGCCAATCATGTATGATGATAAAGCACATACTTTGCAAACAATCTTATTTATTTATTAATAAAATATTCATTTAAGGCATATAATTATCTACATGGTGCTATTTTTATAATATGTAAATAACCCATAGTTTTAAGCAATGCTTTTAGAATCATGATGAGATCATGATAATGAGATCTAAATTCTTAGAAAGCTTAAAAACTAAAATAGTTCCCAATTGTGGGATTACTAAAATGGGGATTAGTAAATCCGGATAGATTGGTACATATGTTGCTTGCTCATTGGATGAGGATGACTGATCTCATGGTCATTTGTGTGGAGACACTAAAGCAAGTATGTAGGTGCTTATTGGAGAATAAGTTCACTGAACGTGACTCGCTATGGAATACCTAATGGAGTTTTACTCGCCTATCAATAGGAATTCCTAATGTGATAGTAGTACATGTGATCCTTGGACTTGAGATCATTATAGTATATTGTATGTAACAAATTATACTTTGACTAATTTCTTAAGGCCTTTTAAGGCATATATAGGGTATGCTTGGGTATAATGAGTTACATATGGAGATAATAAATGATCAATAAAGAATCTACCACCTCTAGTAAAAGAGGAGATATGTCCTATGTGATTCGTTAAATGACAACCCAGGAATCCTTGGCCAAGGTAGAATGAAATTAGAAAGAGGTTTCTAATTTGCATTATTTGGAGTTGTGCATTTTCTAATCGAAATACATATGATTAAATAAATTAAGACTTGACAGTAAATCCATGTCTTATATTTAATTGGGACATTGTATGGTGGAAGGATTGAATTGTACGGTAACTATTAACTCACAGGTTCTTTTATGATTAATGTTGAAATCTATATTATCTGGAAAGTCGTTGATCGCTAGGGAGGCTTATCCCTATTGTAGAATAAATGTTGTTTATTTAAATAGATTATTAGTTTAATTTGTTAATTTAAATAAGATTAGAATTGTTCTAATTGATTTATTCACAATCGGTTTAATATGGAGAACCTAAAGGGTCACACCATAAAAGGAAGAAGAATTATTTAAGAAGAAAATGGCATGATAGTAATAATGCATTAAGTATAATTAATTTAATCTATGATGATAGAATAAATTAAATACCTTAATGTTTATTATTTAATATTTTAGAAATATTAAATATAAATTAATAAGAGGAGTCTTATTATTATTATTATTATTATTATTATTTTAATTCTAAATGAGTTTAGGAATTAATATAATATCAGTACTCTCTCTCAATCCTAATAAAGATTAGGATATAAATTAATTAAAAGTAATTAATTAATTAATTAAATAAAACCTTATTCTAATTGGATTAGGAGGGTTAACCTAATATCTATATAAGAGAGTCTTATATCAGAAATAAGGTACGTGAGTTTTTCAAGAGTTGGGAGTACACATATTCTATATAGATAGAAACAAGGGTTAAGCCAATAACCCATCTTACTGAGTTCTTCATCTTCCTTGGTGGATCACCGTTAGAGGCCAAACATTTGGGTGGCTGACATTGATCAAGGGAAGGAGCCACTACAGAGGAATCAAAGGAGTAGAACTTGTACCTGAGGAAGCTTGGATCTCCAAAGGTATAATTCTGTTTTTCTCCTTCCTCATTCACTGATAATTGATGCACAAGAATGATCATGGCAATGGGTTTGTATAAATTTTTGAAAACCTAGTTTTTACGCTTCCGCCCTATTTATGTGATTTGATTGCATGATTGCGTTACGTACAAACCCAACAACGACCACCTACCCTTAGTAGAATTTGCATATAATAATAGTTACCAAGCGAGTATCGGCATGCCCCCATACGAAGATCTTTACGGAAAAAATGCAGAACGCCGTTATGTTGGGACGAAGTCGAAGAACGAAAAATACTCGGACCAGAGTTAGTACAACAAATCACGGACGTGGTGAAAGATATAAAAGCCAGACTAGTAGCAGCTCAAGATCGCCAGAAAAATTTTGCAGACTTGCATCGACAAGACCGGGACTTTAAAGTCGCAGTTTCGTATTCTTAAAGGTATCTCCATGGAAGGAAAAAATTCGATTCGACAATAAAGGAAAATTGAGTCCAAGGTTCATAGGATCGTTCGAGATATTAAAACGAGTGGGCAAAGTGGCATACAAAGTAGCATTACCACCCGAGTTGGAGCACATCCACAACGTGTTTCACATATCTGTGTTGCGTCCGTACAAGGCCGACTACAAGCATGTGATTTCTTACGATTCCATTCAAGTGGAGAAAAACTTGGCGTATGAAGAAATTCCTGTCCAAATTCTAGATAGGAAATAGCAAACCTTAAGAAATAAAGTTATTTCATCTGTAAAAGTAATTTGGCGTAACCACGATGTCAAGGAGGATACGTGGGAATTAGAAGATAGAATTATGAGGGACTATCCCTATCTATTTGTGTAACCTTATAGTAATTCCGAGGATGAAATTTTTTTAAGGGGGGTGGGGAGGATGTAATACCCGATATAAGGGGTGGAGGATGTAATACCCGAGAATTTCCAAATATATTAATGAAAATGAATATTTATTTGAATATAAATGATTATATGTTATGAGATGAGTTAATTCAATTAGTTTCGAATTGAGTATATATAATAATTGAGAAAAATGTGGAGTTCATGATAAACTCGTAGAATGCCTTGTGTGGCACGAGAATGGAAACAACGAAGATTTTGTTTTAAAGGATGAATGGATAAGTAATTTATTAATTAATATTATATTATTAATTAATTGATATTATGAGAAATAACTATCAATGAATAATTAATCGATAACGTGTTGATTATTTGTTATCGTGAGCAATAGAATATTAATAAGTAATTAATTAATATTGATTAATTGTTATTGTGAATAAATAGAATATTAACGAGTAAATAATTTATAAATATAATTAGATTATATTTACTCGGTTAATTATTATGTGCAAGCATGCGATAATTAAAAGTATAATATATAGTAGTTACACGCATATTATATAAAGTGTAGTGCAACACTTGAGTGTGACTATACAATATACATAAACTATATAGTAAGAATTATTAAGTTGTGAAGGTTACATGGATAATGCTTATGTGACAATATGTGAGTGTGTGGAAATTAAATTAATACCTTATGAATATATTTTAAACAATTGATTAATTGATGATTACTTCAATATATAATTGAATAATAGATGAGATAATGTAATATGATAATACCCGATTAAATTATACCGATATGATAGAATGTACATGGATTATATATGTGTAAAATAAATTTACTACATTGAAGTATTATTTATTTTAATTATATTGTGACGTTTAATTATAACCTATGTATATATTATATGTATATGTATATAACCTAAGTGTGAAAACTACATTTGCCCAATTGCTGAGCTTTAATTTTTGTCCCATAATGAGAGTCTCACACCCTCTCCTACACGTGAAAGGCTAAAGCCTACACTTCTTCTCAATTTCAGCAAACTAGGATAGCTTTGTAGCAATGATCAAAGGGGGAGTGGGAACCATGATGAGATTCAACCACCATTCAACTACTCTTCCTTAACCATCATATAATTCCCCAATCCTTTAGTTTGATTTAATGGATGATCTCATTGTCTGTGTAATTAAAATTCTATAAATGGAAGCTCTTCTCCTCTCTTTTCATTTGTTGAGATTTTCTTAATTGTCGAGTTGAGAGCTAATATATACATTAGTGATAACATTCTGAGAATTTGAGAGATTTTAGTTAGCAGCAAGTCCAATTCATATCAACAGAGGTATATCACATTCCATGTTCTTCATTTCTTATTTTCTGTCAAAGTTCTAATTCTTGATTATGGTTGCAATTCATGCTAAATTAGATTAGAACATGTTTCTTAGTTGCTATACAAACTTATAAGTATGATAGAAGTACAATGTGGCTGTCTAAAACTATTTTTGTGAAGGAACTTTGGAAATTGGCATAACTTCTGCTGAAGCAGAACCTGTTCAGTGCTGGCTGAGACCCGGCGCAATTGCACCAGTTTTGAACTAGGGCGCAACGCAGCTGCGCCAGTCCTTGGTTTCAGTTTCCTATTTCTGCTGCAATCTGTTAAGTGTTAGCAAATTGAGATAATTTGAACAAGCATGATGACTGGTTTAGCATGTGTGGTAGTATACCTAGACCTAACGTGAGCATGTTTTACTATGTTAGTATGCATGATTAATGGAAACTTATAGTTTTGAAATGAACTTGAAGCTTCATAAATGAACTTTGATATGTACATGCCATGTTGTTATTCTGACTTTGTGAGCATGATCGTATGATCTAGAAATGCATGAAAAACACGTTAACATGTATGTATATGTTTCATGATGTAGCTTGGACATGTCGGACCTCATTAGTGAACATTTACTAACGAAAATATAAGTTTTGAAAGTGAACCTTGGCATGTATGTATCATATTAACGTTCTGATCTCTCGAGCATGATTATATGGTTTAGTTAGACATGAAATGTTAGCCTAAAGTGTTTAGTATACACTAGCATACATGGTTTGCGTTTAAAACAATTTCAAAAGGCTAAACTCGGAAGTTTTGGAAAACTAAAGTTGCATGAACCAAAGTCATAGTGTTATGATATTTTGAACATGCATGAGGGTGCTCTTAACCTCACAAAGATGTCATACATATACACATACTTGTTAGATACAATGCAAGGTAACCACGTGTGAGTTTAAGCATGTTTTCAAAACCAATAACGATACTAGTTATGCATATATGACATAGAAACATGTCAGCATGCTTATCAACAAAATATATGACTACCTTATATGTTTAAATAACAAGCATGATAGCTTATGTGAATTCATGGCGTTGTAAGGCCTTAAATTATTTAAGATGTTAATCTTGAACCAAGTCATGAAAGATTGAACTTAGAAGGACTATGTAAGTATGCAATATTCTTAAACATGTGTATATTCTGTATGTCGATAA
Organism: Panax stipuleanatus; assembly: GCA_020205555.1. Taxonomy (NCBI): domain Eukaryota; kingdom Viridiplantae; phylum Streptophyta; class Magnoliopsida; order Apiales; family Araliaceae; genus Panax; species Panax stipuleanatus. The sequence continues at coordinate 44,550,420 of CM035123.1, read as the reverse complement.
ATACTTACGAGATGGACAGGAGCAGCTAAGCAAAAGATTAACCTTGCTCTGGCCAGGGGACAGCGCAGCTGCGTCGTCCCTAGGACTAACCAGGGCGCAGCTGCGCCAGTCTATTTTCTGGATTGGTGTAGTCTCCTTGTTTTTGGTTGTGTTATGTTGCCTAAGCTGTTAAACTTGGTCAGATCTCTATTAGTATGTGTTTACAAGTATTGGTAGTGAAGCATGATGATATTTAATTTATAAACGGAACTCCATGAATAAGAAAGGCATAATCAATATAGTGTTATGAATTGCTATATTACCATACATGATATAACTATATTACTTGATTGCATAAACTAATTTCGTGCTACGAGCGTACAAGTACGCAATGACGTACGTATAAAGTTAAAAGACTAAGTTAGAACCATATGTGTATACTTGAATTACATATCGAGCTTGTATATCGAATATACTTAGCTAATGAATATCTTATACATAAATATATTACGATAGGAGTTCGAAAGTGTTGATTAACTTTATGTGGATAGACTACGCTTAAGGCAAGTATCTAAACCTTATCTTTTTGGATGCAAGTTTCCCTAACTTACACTCTTTACTGTGCAAGTTTCCTTGAACCCGTTCTTGTATTGTTAATTGCAAGTATCCTAGCTTTTGCAATGGATCCTTGTGAAAGCAAGTTTTCTTACTTACTCGTTTAAATTGAGTTAGTATGCTTATTGAATAAACTCTTGTTTCATTTGAATCTTATGGAAGTTATTATTTATGTTGAACTTAGTATTGTTCTTAAATATCGTGAAAGTGTCTATGCCATTTGATTCGGCTATACTATATACATATTTAGAAAAACTATCCAAACCAATTGATTGGTGTGAAAACTTGTATTTGACTAAGATGAACAACCCTTATGGTAAGGGGGAGTGTATATATTGTTGGAAGCCCAACACACGCGTGAAAATTTTTGTGGTGTTATGCATAACATGGAGTATTGTAGACTAATCACCTATCATACTTTTTTTTGGGTTATTAGTTTAATATTGATAATTCTAGTAGAAGTTCATAGTCCTTAGTGATTGCTCAATATTCAATTATCTTGAAATCTTGAATTGATATAGCGTTGAATCTTACTGAAATTTTGTCCTTAGCTACTGTTATTGAGAACTATTGATATTTCTTGCTATCCTTGAACTATCATATCCTGTTATACCTTTTTGGAATTTAAAAACTAAATTACTCACCCTTATTGCTATATTACTTGCTGAGCAAACTTGCTGCTCATTCTTGTTTTCCCTAAAATATTTCAGTTAAGGCAGAGCAGGGCGGACCTTCGGGCGTCGATAAGGGCAAGGGCTACCAACTAGCCAGTCCCTCTATGTTTTTAGAAGGTCTTGTGTTGTATTCTGACAACTATGATAATGTATTAAGACTGATTCAGAACTATATTTAAACTTAAGTAGGGTTATGTAATAAGTCTTTATTTGATATTATTATGTAATCTATTAAGTACTGTAGGTTGCGAGACTTGGGGGATTAAATATAATAAATCATTGTATATTATTCTAGATTATCCGCTGTGACTGTATGATTTTAGTTATTATTGTTAGAATGTGATGAACCAAATTCGAGGCGTCGTGGCCCGAATTTGGGGGGTCACATCCTCCTTTCTCACTTTCAACTGATGATACCCCGTACGAAAATCTATCTTAGAAAAATACTTCACCTCTTTCAACTGATCAAAAAGATCATCGATCCTGGGCAATGGGTGTTTATTCTTTATCGTTAGCTTGTTCAACTCACTATAGTTGATACAAAGTCTTAACGATACGTCCTTCTTTTTCACAAACAATACCGGTGCTCCCCACAGAGAGACACTCGGTTGAATTTACTTCTTGTCTAATAATTCTTGTAACTAAACCATTAACTCCTTCATCTCTACTGGCGCCATATGATATGGTGCCCTGGAAACTAGTGTCGTTCCTGGCACAACGTCGATAACAAACTCGATCTCCTTATTTGACAAAAACACGTCCGCGAATTCTTGTACTATATGTATCTGTTCCAATGGTGCTCCCACTTCTTGGGTATCAACAACATGGCACAAATATCCTACACACCCTTTCTTCAATTACTTTCTAGCTTGTGTCAATGTCAGACAACAAGAGCGTCCCGGGGTGATTTACTACCGTAGAACACTACCTTGGGCTTCTTAGAAGTCCTAAGGTTTACACTTTTCTTTTGACAATCTATTATCTCCCCGTGGTTAAACAACCATTCCATGTAGAGAATTATATCGGATTCTCCCAACTTTATCAGTATTAAATCTACCAATAATTTGTTACCTCTAATATCTATGAAATAATTCCTATGAATGTGATCAACGGGAATTATCTCTTTATTCGCTACCTTAATGTTTAAAGGCATTACTAACCTTTCCGGGAGTAATCCTAAACGTCTAGCAAATTCACATTCTATAAAAGAACAAGTAGCACTCGGATCAAACAACACATAGGAATTCATTTCATTGACCGGGATAATACCTGTAACTACATTTGCTGATGCAACTTCATCTTGGACTGTCATATTAAACGTACGGACCATTGGTCTACGAGGTGGTGTTGGTCCAATAATGGCTAATTTACCACTACTAGTACCCTTGCTACCCTCCGACCCCTTCTTCGGGTAGTTCCTTGCCATGTGGTCTGTCGAACGACACACGAAACATCCCTGGTTTTTCTTAGGGATAGGATAGTTAGGTGAAATATGCCCCTCCTGGCCGCAGTTGTAACAAACTAACTTCCCCTTGAGACAGACCCCTAGATGAGCCTTCCCACACGTTTTAGAAGCTTCGATCCTCCTCTTAGGATCTCCTTGCTTCGCTTCGGTATTCCTAGAGTTAAAACCCTTCCTCTTTGGTGCACTACCGCTGCCACTAGTTCCCTCAGTCTTTGCTACTCCATCCCCCTTACCCTTATTTTTCTTCTCTCTGTGGTATTGTCTTAAAGCCTCGCTACCACCCTCAGCAATTATTGCTTTCTCCAGAATGGTTCTGAACAAAGAGCTCTGGAACACTAAAATCCTACTGTAGATCCAAGGCTTCAGTCCCTGCTCAAACCTCCGCGCCTTCCTCTCCTCAGTATCTACTTGATGTGGAGCAAACCTCGCCAGTTCATTGAACTTGGCTGCGTATTGGGGAACTGTCATGTCCCCCTACTTAAGTTCTAAAAACTTAATTTCCATCCTACTTTTCATGCTAGTAGGAAAGTAATTCTTGAAGAAAAGTTTCTTAAACTTCTCCCACATAACAGCTCCCTCTCCAGTCCTACTCTAGTTTGCCTTCCACCAGTAGTTGGCTTCTCCTTTCATCATGTAGGCAGCAAAAGAGGTCTTTTACGCCTCCCCAATGTTTGAAATCTCAAATGCCTTCTCGATTTATTTTACCTATGTTTGGGCCTCTATAGGGTACGTAGTTCCCCTGAACTTCGGAGGACCCACAGTCTCAAACTCCTTGAAGGTAGTCACTCGACCTACCCTAGGATTAACTGGTACGTTACCCCCAATTCTATTAAATGCAGCCGTTAATAAATTAACAAACTCTTGCATAGGGTTGTTCTGACCCTTTTGGTTATTCTCATTACGTGACTCAGCTTCTTAATTACACTGTCTTCTTCTTAGCGGCATTTTTCTGCTTAAGTAAATAAAGTTTCATTATTATTTACTTATTCCTTTCACTTAGTTATTATTTATCAAACAATAACACACAACTAATATCAAGCACATTTAATAAAAACCTCGTTATATTAATATGCTTCTTTATAGTTCAAAACTATTTACATTTAGTTATTATTAATATGCTTCTTTCACTTATATTAATATGCTTCTTTCACTTAGTTATTATTTATTACATTACTTTCCTGCGATTAATTTCCAAAAGTTGGGAATTACATAAGACTACCCTTTAATAATACAAAAGAGTGTTTTACGCCACTACATAGATACACAAAACATTTACATAGCTACACATTCTCTAATACTAACTAACACTGCCTAACGACATTTTCATGCTTCTCGTTCGCCAGAATCGCCATAATATCCCGACTGATAGTGTGACGAGTCTTCCCCGACTCAATGGAATAACAAGCGATCTTCAGCTTGAAATCTTCATGAGCACTCCTATGAATATAGGACATCCGTGCTATCTTCTGCTTCTTCTCTCCTAATTCCTTATGAAGCTCATCGGCCTCATGCTTATAGTCTCTTGCCTTATCTTTCATGCTTTAACTCCCAATCTAGTTTTGCAGGTTCCTTTGCCACCTGGAGGTCATTAACCTCCTCTCTCAGATTCTGCACATTAGTGCGCAGTTGTACATTCCTGTGAATCACCGCCAAATACAATGCCCTCGCTGCCTCTGGTGGTGTTAGCTCTAGTGTAGGTACCATCGTATTGAATGATGCCACCTCCATATCGTCCTTCCCTAGGTTCTCATAATCCTCTAACGAATCTTCCTCCTCCGACTCTGTCTCCTCTACGTTCACCATCAGTACCTCCGCCACTGGCATTGGTACAGGCTCTATCATATTAACTGACTCCTCGCTCACCACATGTATATCCCTATACATAGAGCTATCGCTTGACATCTACAATAACACATAACATGTTGATTAGTACATAATACAAAATATTATAAGCACAAATCACATTTAATTTATTTAAGGTTAATTTCCATCTTTTAGATCTTTATGTAATGGGTCTCCTCAATACATTACTTAGGAACTCTATTTGAATTCATTTACTTCTGACTTCTCCTACTATTACCAAGATTATAGCCTAAGGCTCTCCCCCCTTATGTTTTATAACCTACAACTTTGATACCAACTTGTGACGCCCCCAAATTCGGGTACTTTCAACCCACTGATAAGGTGCTACACGGTGTGTCGACGTCGAAAAAAATCTTAATTTCTTTTCCTATGTATTTCTACCCTTTATATTTTCTATTTCTTATTAGATTGATCTGAAGGGTGAATTTTCAGGAAAAGACCGACATACAAGGTTTCTGATTTTGAAAAGATTGATTTTATTGGTCTGAATTAGATAGAGTCGCCAGTTGGTATGGGTTAAATGGTTGTACCAACTCAACCAAATTTTGAAAGATTATGCAATATAGCCCAAATACTGGACTGTTTAATTGGTATTGGAAACTGAAATTCATAGAGTTCGATGGCTTGATTAAGCGGGGGGAAGGTGTTAGGTGTGACACCCCCAAATTCGGGTCCCCAGAACCTCGGACCTGGTACGTTACGATACATCATTTCTATAACTATTGTGGAAGATATAAACGTAAATTGTTTATACAATAACTTTTACAACATAATTCCCAAGGTCTATAACCTTAACTTAATACCTGCATTCAATATCCTACACGACATACAATGTTTTTTGTATCTTATACTATTACCATTTTAACCGTATAATAATTTCATCCTGAAACTTGCCTTTGCCTTTGACTGTGTCCAAAGTTTCTTCTTTAATCTAAAATGTTTATCATGATATAGCAAGGGTGAGCAACAAGTTTGCCCATCAAGTTTAAGTTCAAATAAAGATATATCATGATTGAAAAGAATAATAAGTTGACAAACTTTCAACAATATAATAATTGGGAAAGAACATAAATCAGAGTTTCAATAAATGAATGACTGAACCAATAATATTTGATGTCAACAAGGACCATGAACAAATTTAACTGAACCTTATGGTCATGAAGGTGATCTGCCTTTCATACCTGATGAACATATGCAACATGCACTAAGTGCGAATCAATAATCAGTATAGATGTGAATAATTAACAATAATTATTCACGAACATGCTTTGAAATATAACTCAAGATTGAGTTAAAAAAAAACTTGCCTGAACCGTTGATTACTGTTACGCAATCTATGTTAGCTTCATCTGAATGACCTAATATTGATAATATCGATCTCTCAATTAGAATAATATCATCACATATACTAATGTTAATTACAGCCATAATATAACTTAAACACATAAGCACATATCCCTAACAGTCACTAAAGCACATAAGATCGGGTATCAAATCAATAGTTAAGGTTTCTTATCTGAATATTAAAGTTCTTAATATAACATTAGGGTTTGCCAATGTTATAGATTATCTGATTCATACTTAACCCTTAACCACACACTGTACACCCATATAATCACAAAATCATATAAGTTATTTCTAGTTTAATAAGCCGAATACCTAATCCAGCAACCTGGATTCATTTTGAATTTCAATTTAGTAACTATTTTCCAATCCAGCAGACTGGATTGAACTGACCTCCAATCTAGCAAGCCTGGATACAAACTGACATCCAATCCAGCAAGCCTGGATTCAACTAACCTCTAATCTAGAAACCTGGATTATCCAAACATCTAATCCAGCAAGCTTGGATTCATAAATCCTTCAATCCAGCAACCTAATGGCCAACCAATAAACTAGATTGCAATCCAGCAAGCTGCATTCCACCTTTTTAACCAAATCATCTTATTATTTTTTCACCCTTTGGCCAAACATATATACACATATTTCATACACAAAAATAATTTTTCAATTTTCTTAAGTATTTTCCAAAAATCTATTTCTAGTTAATTCCTTAAGAAATTTGCTACATCACGCTTAACTTCAGAAATTCCCAACTCTTGGCGGGATCTTACACATGTTATTGTGAGCCTCCAGTTTAAATTTCGTGGCCATCGGAGCTGTACAACTCCGGTTATAGCGATTTTCATCGAAAAAAATATAAATATTGAAATAGTCATAACTTGCTCATTTTAATTTGGAATGATCTCATTTTTAGACACAAGATACTTTATCACATAGATTTTTATGTCCCAAAATATTGGAATTTGTTTCATAAAATAAGTGGACGAAACTATCCCGGGAATTTCTGGACAGATTGTATTTTGGCCTTTTTCAGAATTTACGTCCTTTGCTAATTTCAGTCCACATAAAAATCTATGACTCCTTTTTAAGTGATTCCACTTGAAAAACTTAGAAGACTTATATATCTAACTCTAGAAATTTACCATACTTAAAAATTCAAAATATTAAGAGAGATATGGTTGTTTCCGTTGCGTACTCTGTTTTCCAAAAATCTGATTTTCATGTTTTTGTGATTTCTTAGAAATCTTCCATATTCACACATAATAACTAACATAACCCATCATCAATCACTATACCTATTAACACCTCATATACTCATGGATCTATCATGATCCATGATCTAATTCATCAAAACATCACCAATCAAAAGATTAACACAATCAAAGCTAAGAAAAATTAGGTTTTCTCAGTTTTGAAAAACTTATTTCCATTTCATACTTTAGATCTAACTTTTGATTATCAAAAAGTATAGATCTAAACATGAAACATATTTAAACATATATATATATATATATAAGGTTTTAAATTTCCAAATCACAAAAACCATTTTCCCATTAGATCATTGAAAGAAAAGAGAATAGGCTTAGAGATTATCTTTATGCCTTAACTTTTCTTCCTTGTTCTTCTTCATAAGCCTGATAAGGAACTTATGAAACCACAAAATTCTCCCTCTCTTTCTTCCCATATATGTCCGAACCTCACCCCTTCTCTCTCTTTCTTGTTCTTGCTTTCTTTCTTTTACTTTCTCTCTCTCTTTCCTTTCTTACAAAAAAATAATAAAGTGAGATAGTTAAGTTTGCTAGCAAGAATAATGATTAGATACAAAGTATCTATCATCCATATCTTCCCAATCTTATCCTCTCTCTCACTCATTATTCCAAGAGTTTACTTGCAAGGAAAGAGTAAATGTTGGCACCATTAAGAAAGTGAGACCTCAAAAGTAATCCACCAACTAAAGTAAGCATACTTATCACATACATCCCCTCTTTCATCTCTAATCTTATCCGGCCATGTGCCTTTCTTGGCCCAAATTGGTTGTTTTATTAATGCTTTATTAAATGACTAAACTAACCTTCCACAAGTGGGCTTAAGCATGGGCCTTTTGCTAATTAATTTGGGCTTGCACCTTTTTTTTGTTCATCCTATCTATAATTTTCGGCCATAAGGCCTTGTTGGGCCCTAATTGGTTTCATTTATAAGGCCCATATTGCTTACTTATTGTCCCATAAGTCCACTATCCCATTGGGCTAGGTTTGGGCTACTCTTTTAATTTCTTTAGAGCTTGGACTATCACCTCAATTGCTTACTAAATGAATTAAACTTGGGCTTCCACCCATAAATAACTCGGGCCATCATAATACTTGCCATATATATGATATTGGGCTAGTTTATCAACTTAATTACTATTAAATCAAATTAACTACAAGTCCAATGCTTAATTAAACAATTGGGTTACTCAATTAAATTCCTTGGGCCATAAAATCAACTTAGTTCCATACTTTTAATTTTTATCTTACCCTAATAATTTAGTTAGAGTTTTCATTACACACCTTTGTAAATAAATTCTTTACTCAAATATCTTTAATTTCATAAGCCAATTAGACTTGCTATACTTAGATTATAAAATTAATAAATTGAGATGTATAAAATAAATCTTTTAGCTTATTTAATTACCCTACCTAATATATATATTAGGTTATATTTCTTTATTCTTGTTCAAATAGTAAACTTTATAGGTTCTTCTTTAAAAATTTTAAATTCCTTTATTTCCCATCTAGGTTTTATCCTTTAACCTTTATTTTAAATCATTCAAGATCTTACAAATTTTTGGGTTATCACATTCACCCCTTTTTCTAAGACTTTCGTCCTCAAAATTACCGTCTACTAATCCCTACTCTTTTTATCCATCAAAACTAGGTTTTCAACTTAACATTTATCCAATCATATTAGATTCTACCCGTACACAACGAGTTCATACTATTTCATATCCATCATCACATATTACCACAACATCACTCTAAACAGTTAAAAATTTTCATATCATGTTGAGAGGTCATATAGACCATGAACACATAGTTTTAACGATATTTATATCTCAAAATAGTAAATTACTAGGTATGTTTACAATCGCAAAGAAAGTAAACCACCTCTGCTAGTACTTTTAGGTTATCAACCTATCGTACGCTTACGTCATGTACGACGTATCAATCTTGTCTCGCGAATATTTACGCTACAAATAGATTGGATTATTTTATCTAATCGACATAGTTCACCTCAGTCTTATCATAGAATTCCGCACCAAAATAATTTGGTTTGGCATAAGCTTTCAAAGAATACTTTTGAATTTTCATAAACATTTGTCTAGCTGAATCAAATAGCTTAGACTTATACCAATAATTCGAATTTCAATCGAAACATGTCTAGCCAAATTAATTGGCAGCAAATTATCTTTAAAATTCTGAAATCATTTTAAGACATCATGATACCGCACTGTATTTACAGTCCGTTTGACGATTCTGTTATTGTGTGACTTTGTCATACTACATTATTCCATAGTGGGCTGACGATCTTTAGATCACATTCGACACTAAGTAATTCTGCATTGATAACTCCATCATTTTTATCATCTGTGCACCAGGTTACATGATGTATTAATGATATATAAAATATATTTTGATACATTTCAAATCATTTTTGTCTAGCCAAAACAATTAGCATAGACTTTTCTTTAAACAGCTCAAAACCACTGAAAATCATTTTTGTTATGTTATCATACTGCAACTAGTAACAATGTGTTAGTGGTACGAAGACCACTTCTACACAATTGTAACCATGTGTTGCTGATAACAACAATTCATTTATATTTTTAAGGGCACATCAGTGCGAATTTAGCTTGATGTCAAAAATTTGAAGTTTAGCACAGCTAGAAGATTTGGAATACTTATGCTTCCAGCATCAACATCAATTTTTCTAATGATCAATTGCTTAATAATTCTATCTATTTCTATTATCCTCAATCCTTCATTCACAATTTTTCCTATACCCCCGTATAGTTCATCAAATATACCACATGTTATGAGTTCAGGAACTTACCACAATCATATGGGTTTAGGAACTTATCCTAGTCAGACCAAAGTCGTCCATTCGCTGAGGGGTTCTACCATACGATTATGAGTCACGAAACTTATCATACGTATGAGTTTAAAGAACTCAAACCTAATCTTATATTCTCTACCTATCTGTTATACACATGAGAAAAGAATCACCTTCTCAACATATATATAGCGAATAGCGCGACACAACATTTTAATGATTATCAATGTGATAAACTAAGTAGTCGTTAGACCAAGCACAAAACCCCCACCCATTCAAAGGTTTGTATAACATAACAATCACCCGAGTCCTCAATTGAAATCCCACATAATCTTAGCTCCCTCTTTACTCAATACGAATTTCATTTAATCCGTATCTACAATTCATAATTCTTTCCTGAGTTTAACTCGTACTATTTCATAGTACAACAGTCGTATAGCAATTATGCTATAAAGTTTTCAATTATTTGATTGATCATCTGTCCTCTTATGTCTTTATCAAATCACGTTGTGATCTCATATTATAATCGTATTATATTATAATTTTTTTCTATCTTATGATCATTTTGTTTTACGATCTTCTTTCCCTTTATACTTTTAGTCTTTTAGACTCTATCTATTCATTACTACTGTTCATCTTTATTATCAGAGTTAGGTAACTCTGGATCTTTATTACTTGTCAGGATTCTTCTTTGAATCTTATTGACTTATTAATACCTTGCCCAAATTCATCGCTTAGAACTTAAACTCTATTTGAGTTTATTCCTTATCCTCATCCCTACGGTTATAGCCTAAGGTAACCCTACCTAAGGTTTATAACCTACAGCTTTGATACCAACTATGACGCCGCCAAATTCGGGTCCCCAGAACCTCGGACCTGGTACATTCCGATACATCATTTCTATAACTATTGCGGAAGATATAAACATAAATTGTTTATACAATAACTTTTACAACATTATTCCCAAGGTCTGTAACCTTAACTTAATACCTGCATTCAATATCCTACACGACATACAATGTCATTTGTATCCTATACTATTACCATTTTAATAGTATAATAATTCATTCTTGGAACTTGCCTTTGCCTTTGACTGTGTCCAAAGTTTCTTCTTTAATCTGAAATATTTATCATGATATAGCAAGGGTGGGCAACAAGTTTTCCCAGCAAGTTTAAGTTCAACTGAAAATATATCATGATTGAAAAAAATAATAAACTGACAAACTTTCAACACTATAATAATTGGGAAAGAACATAAATCAGAGTTTCAATAAATGAATGACTGAACCAATAATGTTTAATAAGTTGACAAACTTTCAACAATATAATAATTGGGAAAGAACATAAATCAGAGTTTCAATAAATGAATGACTGAACCAATAATGTTTGATGTCAACAAGGACCATGAATAATTTTAACTGAACCTTATGGTAATGAAGGTGATCAGCCTTTCATACCTGATGAACATATTCAACATGCACTAAGTGCGAATCAATAATCAGTATAGATGTGAATAATTAACAATAATTATTCACGAACATGCTTTGAAATACAACTCAAGATTGAGTTAAAAAAAAACTTGCCTGAACCGTTGAGTACTGTTACGCAATCTATGCTAGCTTCATCTAAAAGACCTAATATTGATAATATCGATATCTCAATTAGAATAATATCATCACATATACTACTGTTAATTACAGCCAGAATAACACTTAAACACTTCAGCACATATTCCTAACAGACACTAAAACACATAAGATCGGGTATCAAATCAATAGTTAGGGGTTTTTATCTGAATATTAAAGTTCTTAATATAACATTAGGGTTTGCCAATGTTATAGCTTATCTGATTCATACTTAACCCTTAACCACACACTGTACACCCATATAATTACAAAATCGTATAAGTCTTTTATAAGTTAATAAGCTGAATACCTAATCCAGCAACTTGGATTCATTTTGAATTTTAATTTAGTAACTATTTTCCAATCCAGCAAACTAGATTCAACTGACCTCCAATCCAGCAAGGCTGGATTCAAACTGACATCCAATCCAGCAAGCCTGGATTCAACTAATCTCTAATCCAGTAACCTGGATTATCCAAACATCTAATCCAGCAAGCTTGGATTCATAAATCCTTCAATCCAGCAACTTGATGGCCAACCAATAAACTAGATTGCAATCCAGCAAGCTGGATTCCCTCTTTTTAACCAAATCATCTAATTATTTTTCCACCCTTTGACCAAACATATATACACATATTTCATACACAAAAATAATTTTTCAGGAAGTTTTCAATTTCCTTAAGTATTTTCCAAAAGTCAATTTCTAGTTAATTCATTAAAAAATTTGCTACATCACGCTTAACTCCAGAAATTCCCAACTCTTGGCGGGATCTTACACATGTTATCGGGAGCCTCCAGTTTAAATTTCGTTGCTATCGGAGTTATACAACTCCGATTATAGCGATTTTCGTCGAAAAAAGGTAAATATTGAAATAGTCATAACTTGTTCATTTTAAGTCGGAATGAGCTCATTTTTGGACACAAGCTACTTTATCCTATATATTTTCATGTACCAAAATATTGGAATTTATTTAATAAAATAGGTTGACAAAACTGTCCCTAGAAGTTTCGGACAGATTGCATTTTGGTCTTTTTTCAGATTTTACGTCCTTTGCTAATTTCAGTCCACACGAAAATCTATGACTCCTTTTTAAGTGATTCCACTTGGAAAAGTTAGAAGACTTATATATCTAACTCTAAAAATTGACCACACTTAAAAATTTGAAATATTAAGAGAGATATGGTCGTTTCCGTTTTATACTTCGTTTTCCAAAAATCTGATTTTCATGTTTTTTTGATTTCTTAGAAATCTTCCATATTCACACATAATAACTAACATAACCCATCATCAATCACCATAATACCTATTAACACCTCGTATACCCTTGGATCTATCATGATTCATGATCTAATTCATCAAAACATCCCCAATCACAAGATTAACACAATCAAAGCTAAGAAAAATTAGATTTTCTCACTTTTGAAAAACTTATTTTCATTTCATACTTTAGATCTAACTTTTGATTATCAAAAAGTATAGATCTAAACATGAAACATATATATATATATATATATATAAGGTTTTAAACTTCCAAATCACAAAAACCCTTTTCCCATTAGATCATTGAAAGAAAAGAGAATAAGTTTAGAGATTATCTTTATACCTTAACTTTTCTTCCTTGTTCTTCTTCATAAGCTTGATAAGGAACTTATGAAACTACAAAATTCTACCTCTCTTTCTTCCCTCATATGTCCGAACCTCACCCCTTCACTCTCTCCTGTTCTTGCTTTCTTTCTTTTACTTTCTCTCTCTCTTTCCTTTCTTACAAAAAAAAAATAAAGTGAGATAGTTAAGTTTGCTAGCAAGAATTATGATTAGATACAAAGTATCTATCATCCATATCTTCCCAATCTTATCCTATCTCTCACTCATTATTCCAAGAGTTTACTTGCAAGGAAAGAGTAAAGTGTTGGCACCATTAAGAAAGTGACACCTCAAAATTAATCCACCAACTAAAGTAAGCATACTTATCACATACATCCCCTCTTTCATCCCTAATCTTATCCGGCCATGTGCCTTTCTTGGCTATATTGGTTGTTTTATTAATGCTTTATTAAATGACTAAACTAACCTTCCACAAGTGGGCTTAAGCTTGGGCCTTTTGCTAATTAATTTGGGCTTGCACCTTTCCTTGTTCATCCTAACTATAATTTTCGGCCATAAGGCCTTGTTGGACCCTAATTGGTTTTATTTATAAGGCCCATATTGCTTACTTAATGTCCCATAAGTCCATTATCCCATTGGGCTAAGTTTGGGCTACTCTTTTAATTTCTTTTGCGCTTGGGCTATTTCCTAAACTGCTTACTAAATGAATTAAACTTGGGCTTCCACCCATAAATAACTCGGGTCATCATAATACGTGCCATATATATGATATTGGGCTAGTTTATCAACTTAATTACTATTAAATCAAATTAGCTACAAGTCCAATGCTTAATTAAACAATTGGGTTACTCAATTAAATTCCTTGGGCCATAAAATCAACTTAGTTCTATACTTTTAATTTTTATCTTACCCTAATAATTTAGTTAGGGTTTCCATTACACACCTTTGTAAACAAATTTCTTACTCAAATATCTTTAATTTCATAACCCAATTAGACTTGCTATACTTAGATTATAAAAATAATAAATTGAGATGTATAAAATAAATCTTTTAGAGTATTTAATTACCCTACCTAATATATATTAGGTTATATTTCTTTATTCTTATTCAAATAGTAAACCTCATAGGTTCTTCTTTAAAAAATTTAAATTATTCATCTATTTTTCATCTAGGTTTTATCCTTTAACCTTTACTTTAAATTATTCAAGATCTTTTAAATTTTTGGGTTCTCACATTAGGCACCCCCTGACTTCCATGAAACACGATTATCGCATCTTTTCAATTCCCTAATCATTATGTGTGTGTGTGTATTGCAGTTAATTGGGCCTAAGTGCTTTATTTGAAAGTAGTGATGTGCTTCGTTGGACCTATATACGAAGGGTTTGATTTATTTGAAAATTTCATTTTTAGAAAAGATATGAAAGTGATGTTTTCAAAAAAGATTTCAAACCCTTTCACTCGCATAGAAATTGAAGGCTTTTGATACTTCTATTTTATTCCATATTCGACTTGATTTGATTTTATTCTTGAGATGCGAAGCATCTTCGACAAAATAATATATACATAGGTGTCGGGCTCCGTTTGGGCATGAAAGCCATCGAAGTGACCCAAACACCACAAACAACGCTTTTACTATGTTGAGACCTTAAATCCGGCTAACCGTTTTAAGGTCCCTCTTATTTACATTTACAAAAAGGCCTGCAAGCTATATGGAACTAGAATGCAAATTAAAACCTAAACGTCGCAAAACAAAGGATTCATCAGTTAAATCCTTGTATACGCGTAGCCAAGCTTCCCGTTCCATCTAGATACAGATTTAAGGTCGCGTAGTTGCTTAATATTTACAAAACTAGAAAGAAAACTAGATTTAAATAAATCTTAGCCATTCTAGCTCAACGATTCCAGTTTTATAACTTTTAAACCAGTTAAAAGTTAGATATGGCTAGATTTAGATAAATCTAGTCCACAGACTATACATTAGTATAGATTTACATCAAATGAACAGTTAAAAATGATATTTAATCAAATTAAATAACTAATATAAATATATATATATATTACTTATATATATATATAAACAAGAAAAAAACCACGGATTCACAATCCAAGCATGACTGATTAATATATATAAGTAATATATATATATATATATATATATATATATATATATATATTAAAGTTGAAAAACCCACGAATTAGCAATCCAGGCCAAACAAACTAATATATATATATATATATATACATATATTAAATTAGTAAAAAACTTCAGATCAAAAGAAATCTCACAGCGTGTGGTGAGGGAGACTTTAAGCTGCTTTTGAAGCTTGAAAACTCTGTTTCCACCTGTGAAAACTCGATATGTTAGTATATATACGTATAAAACTGTTTACTAAGAACAATATTGGAATTTGGAACAATGATGGAAGGGTTAAGAGCTGAAACAGGTGGAATTTCCTCTCATTTCTCCTTTTTTTTTCTTTTTGGCCGATGGAGGGGTCTATTTATAGACCAAAGGAGCCGCGGGTCAACTTACAGCTGAACCGGGTGGGACCAGCCTCGTGGGTCCCTTTATCTCGAAGTACGTGCACTACGACCAACGTGAAGTCTGCTTAAACCTTTATAACTTTCAATCCGAGAATCCGATAGAGGTGTGCTATAACTTTTCAGAAAGCCCTTCCCGAGAGCTACACAATGACCTGAGATTTGACCCTTTTCGAATACATAAAGACAAGCCCATGACCAGATCTCGAGTCTTCGCAGTCCGTCCGTTGAGTGGGAGATGTCGTTAGCACTCCTAAATTATTACCTTACTTCTATTCTACTATCACAAGAATGAGTATAGCAATAAGCAAGGATCGATCCCACAAAGAGTGTATTGTTTTATATTTATTCAATTATTTTCCAATGAATTGGGGATTTTATTTTGAATAACGAAATTAACAAAAGTAAATTTAGAAGAAATATCAATAAGTAAAAATATTAAATTCTTCAGTTCAGTATCACCATTTCACAACCATGGATTAATCAAGTTTTACAATATTTATCCTTCAATGAGATTAATAACCCTAGATAACCACGATCGCTAATTATCCAAAATTCTCCTTATGTGTAAATCTAATGCGACGATTGCCAACAAAAGATCCTAATTATCATATAACCCAGAACTATCAGTCTAGATTTAATACAATAGAAGCATAAAGAATGAGAATTAGATTGTTCCAAGCAACAAATACACAATCAGGAACTATTAAACTTGTCTTCTAAAAACCTTAACAATACCCAAAAGCTTGTCCACAATCAAGTATCATTAATTGCTACTTATGATTAGACGTACATCGTTTGCTTAATATATATCTTAATCTAGCATATGATATTTATCAGATTAATCTAACTGGCCATCTCAAATTAATTAAATAGTATAGCATATAAGAAGTTTATGTAGATAATCAGAATAAATCTCACATATGAAAAAATAAATAAAGTAAACTTGCTCAAACCATTAATTGATAACAAGTTTTAACATCCCTTCAAAATTGAATTGAGAAGATTAGCTTGACATGCTTTGATTCTCCAAAACTAGAGTTTGAATGAATGAATAGCCTCCTTCTAGTTCCAAGATCCAAGATGAAATATATGATCCCCAAAACCTAAGAAAACAACTCATATAAATAGCCTTGACAAACCCTAATACAATAAGACAAGTCAACAATCCTATTTCTAATCAACTTTGTATTCTAAAGTAACTAAATCTGGTAAATCCCGCTAGGCACACGCGCTCAGCGCTTGGGTCTTCACTATAGCTGCGCGGTCAGCCCCCAACATGCAGAGACTTTATCTTAATATCGCGCGGTCAGCGCTCCTTTCAACACTAATGGCGCGCGATCAATGCTTGGCTGGCAGCAACTTTGGTCCAAACTTGCGCGCTCAGCGCTTGCTCCCTTCCTTAGGTAGCGTGGTCAGCGCTTCTCCATCAGATTTGTCCAACCTTCATCCTTTTTCACTCTAATTCAACTCTAATCGTCATACTTATAAAATAGCGCGGTCAGCGCTCCAAGAGGCGCGGTCCGCGCTTGTCTGTTTCCTGTTGTGATGTCCTTTGGTAAAACTATCATAACTTTTAATTCGAGAGGAGTTATAGGGACTGGTACTTGTCAAATCAAAGCTGTCGACGAGATCTACAACTTTCATTCTTTGAGAATTGACAGATTCTGATTGGATCAAGATTGAAATTGGCTCCAAGTGACTTCTATGTAAATTGCAACTTCCAAACTCTGAGGTTTCAACTTCTGCTTGGTAAAAAAGACATAACTCTTTCATATGAACTTTGATTTGGGCAATTCAAGATGTTACGAAAAGCTAAGGAATAACTCTATAATAAAATCCAAGTCTCAAGTCCAGACCATGAATCTAACTTCCCAACAGTCTTCCCATTTTCCTCGTTCCATCTGTATTTTGACCTGAAACCCATAAACAAACTTATTAAGCCCTTATTAACAACCAAACATGTAATACACTACGCATAAAGGAATTAAAATAAATGAATATCATGCACTCGTCATTTAGTTGTCTTGTGTTGTTTTCACTCGGGATTGATGTTATGGTTCTGCATGACTTTATGGCAAGGATTTAACTTGTTTTGATGTTGAGTTGGCCAAATTACCGTTTTTCCCTTATGGGGGTTATCTCAAGGGTTTTCGGGGCTTTTGATTGTCTCTCGGGGTTTTCTCCGAGGTTTGATCCCAGTCAATTCCGTTCTTCCTCAAGGTCATCTCCAAGGATTGATTTGATATCTCGGGGTTATCTCTAGGGATTGATTTGATGCTTCAGGGTTATCTCGGAAGGTTGACTTGATCCCCCGGGGTTATCACTGGGGTTTGACTTGATCTCCCCGGGGTTGTCGCTGGGGTTTGACTTGATCTCTCGGGGTTGTCGTTGGGGATTAACTCGATCTCTTGGGGTTGTCGTCGAGGTTTAACTTGATGATTTGAACTTCTAGGGTTGTCTCTAGAAGGTAAACGACGGTTTTCCCTCCTGCATAGTTACAAGAATGCAAAATTTTGAGTGTCTATAGATGACCCTCTTTATCATGTTTATGAAATATAATGAAATGAACAGGATAAAGATTGCTAGACACTGAAAATATGAGACATGCAAATGATGCCATGCAATGCAGCATGATATGATGTTATGGATTCTGAACGTTTTTGTTTGGAGTTACTTCCAACGGTACTCTATCACTGAGTACTTCCACCATTTCTGCTGGGGATGGTGTTGTCAATGATGGTGTCCACTTAACTATCTTGATGTCTACTCGAATGGTAGTTTACACAAGCTTTCATCACCAAAATTTCTCGATGCCTTTTTAAACGGTAGTTTGCAAAGCTTTCATTACTAGATCTTTCCCAATGCTACATTGGGTTGAAGCCAATGGTTTACAATGTCCATCAGTGCTACTAAGACTGATTCTACAAAATGTTTGTAGAGATGCTTTCAAGATCCCTGCTGAGGAGATTTTTCTATAGCTTACACCACTGGACCTTTCTGAATTTGACGTTGGGGTTGTCACCAACGTTCTTTATCTTCAGATACGCTTTCTGACTTTTCCTCTGATGGGGATGCTCCTCTTCTGATGAGTGACCTCATTGGGGTTTCCTGATGCATATCCTGACAATAGTTTACACCAATTTACATCATTAGATTCTTCTCGACGCTATGCTGAGGCTATTACCACCGATTTGGATCCTTATTCGATTGACGCCGATGTTATTATGGGGGATATAGCTTACAATGGTAATTTCCAAAACATCCCCCAATGTCCACTCAAACGGTAGATTATAATGGTCTCGAAATCACCGAACCTTCGTGGTGCCTCGACTAGGGATTTATATAACAGATTCCATCATCGGTCCTCCCCAAGAAGAGAGTTTTCCACAATTTCCATCATCGAATCTTTCCCGATGCTACGATGGAGTCGTCGCCAACAGTTTGCAATATTAGATACCCTGACCTTCGTTGGAGAAGTTCTCAATGGCTTTCATCACCGGATCTTTCCCGAAGCTACGCTGGAGTTGTCGCCAACGATTTGTAATATCAGACGTGCCTGATATCTCTGCTGGGGGTATCTTTCTGATAAGTTAACCTTTGAACAAATCTGGATACTTCGAAGCGTTCAAAACCAACGGTTTATGACACCAGACCTTCCCGATGCTTAGAGAGAGGCAATTTTTAATAATCTCCATCATCGGCTTCTCAAATACCACATTAGGGCTCATACCAATGGCTTTCATGAAGATCTTCTTTCATTAGAATTTTGGTACCTGAATTCAAGGTTTTAAGCCTTTTTTGCTTAATCACGTAGCACCTTTTCCCTTGATTTGACTTTTCAGCTTTTGGGAACTCTGCTTTAACTTCAATTGGATCAAATCGAAGGGGGTGGACACACCTTGGGTTGCCACAGGTCTACCTGCGGTAGTCGCAGGTAGTTCTACGGCTCCCAACGATTTTATTTAGTCCCCTCATTCCTTTCACAAGTCATTTTCAAGTTGAACTTTATAGAAAATCCAAAAATTCTTCTTCAGATCTACTAAGTTCGGGCTATTTTTTGAAAAATCTGTCACCGCACAATCGATCTGCACAACTCTGGTAACGTCTACATCCTTTCTTTTCAAGTTCTGACAGTTAGAACGTTAGATTTCGTATAAAATGTTTCTAAACACAATATACCAAATATGCATACTCATATGACTTGATAAAAATTATCAGACTTAGTAAATGCTTATATTTTACCATGCTAAATGTATTGATGTAAAAAAACTGATTTATGAGACAGTCATTTGGCACTCTTTTTTGCTAGTTTATTCATCCTATTTGAAGATAAATGAGCATGGGTTTTTCAAAAAAAATGCACATGATAATTTGGCTACCATTGTGACTTACTTTTAATATTTAACATCTATATCTTTGCTATTGCGTTGGTGTGCCACTGAATGGCCACCTAGTTATGCCTACGTGCATGTGGATAGTATATTTTACAAAGGAGACTCTGGAGAAAAAATTTCATGAGCCAAAGCATTTTAATGAACATGTAATTTTAACTCTACTGGGGATGTATGTTAAACTAATGCATGCTTTAGGACTTATACTATGCATAAAACCATGATTTAATAAGCTATAAGTTTGAAACTTACCTCACCCTTTCTGAGGTGATTTGGAGATTTTGTTCAGGTTATGGATTCAGATATACCGAGAAGCTCTCGCAGGGTCTCTGCAGGTGTGAGGAGGAGAGCTTTTGATATCCCTTAGCCTCGTCTAGCCCAATAGCCTCGCTGGTTGACTGAATCAATGATTTGTCCTATTCGGATTAAAAGGCCGGATACCGAGGACGTAGACGATGATGTCACTATTGTGTATCCCGCTCCTTCTTCTACTACCCCACATCGAGAGCTTCCAACCATCATCGTGACGATTCCAGATCTTTTGGAGGATTGAGACGACATCCTTCGATCTATCTCTATGCGAATGAGGTAACATAAGTTTTTATTATGAAATTCCTTCCTTTTTCATTTCTGGAACAATGGATTAATCTTGATTTGCAATTTGATGCAGGTTCCCGGCTTCACTCAGCTCAGGGGGAACTTGGTTAGTATTCATTCCTTGTACCAGACCCTCCATCTTGAGTACCGGGCCATCGTCCACTCTTGGGGTTTCGAGGCCTTCTTCTCTATTCCTCCCCGTCGTTGCCCTTGGGGTTATCTGCGGGCTGTATCTGAGCGCTGGTTCCACTAGACTAAGTCTCTACATTTATTGAACTGTGAGGTGATGATGACATCGATGGACTGGCAGTTCATCATGGGGTTGGAGTTTATAGGGAAGCCAGTACCTTTGGTGGCTGATATTTCACCGACTGCAGTTCGATCCCATTTGGGAGTTCTTGCTATGGCCCTCAAGGGTTAGACTGTCCGCTCTGGGCCTTATAGTGTGGATGCCACGAGTAGGGTTTTGACTATGCCTCTGCCTGATGATCAGAGGGTTAGAGATCGCATTCTTTGGCGACTATTCTTGGTCATCATCATGGGTTGTTTCATAGTTGATAACTCCTCAACGGTCTCTTTTGCTTCGGTTAGCGCCACTCGTGATGTGGAACGCATCAGGGATTTTGACTGGGGCTCATTCACCTTTGCCTATTTCTTCGTGGGATGTGCCTATGCTCTGAGGGCATTATAGAGGCTTGGTTAGGCTTTTACCCATTTCTGCTGGTGAGTAATCTAGTTTTCATCCTTTAATTTCCCTCATTTGGGTTGCCAATCTTTATCATTGAGGACATTTAATCTTTAAATTTTTAATTTTGGGCATATGAGAGGCTCCCTTGCCTACGCCCAACTACTAATCTAGGTCTGGAGACCTATCCACAAGGACGGCGATGGCAATATTCCACCTTTACAGAGGTCCTTGTGGCAGAGGGGTTTACTCATTCCCGCTTGTAGTTGGAGTTATTGACCGTCGTTGTTATCACGTGGGTTCCTTATGCCTTTGATCATCTAACAGTCGGTTTTTAGGATAAATTTTTGACTAGGGTAGAGTATATATTATCCACTCGTCGAATGCCTCTCTTGACTGATGGAGGCTGGGAGCTCTACTTGGGAGAGCGTGCTATTAAGAGCATCACAGGGGATATTCGTATTCTATTCTTTCATCCTGCTAGATGACATTGGTCCTTATCTCAGCCGGTTGTAGACATTCCCATGATGGGCTTGGATTGCTTCACATTATCAGAGGGTCCTATCACTCAGGAGGCTTTCTACCGCTGGTGGTTTCCTCGCACCACCGTGCCACTCAATTTATGGTAGACATAGTTCCTGGGTCTGTGATGATGACAGACTTGATAACATATGTTCGAGAGCCCACTCACTTAGAGCAGATTACCAGCTTTACCCAGCGATTGGACCAGGCACACTTATTCATCAGGCACTTTGACAGAGATCCTTCGGAGGTAGATTTTTTTGATCCATTCAGTTCTGGTGCTGGCCCCTCAGGTGGTCCATATTTTGGCAGTTTTACTGGCGCAGATCCCCCTCTCTATCGACCCGACGTCCCTTCTGGCTAAGATTTAATGACTCAAGAGGAGTTGCAGCAGGTTGATCGGCTGGGTGATATAGATATCATAGATTTCTTTCGATAGATTATTCGTTATATCTTTTGATAGACCTCTATTAGTTATTGGGCGACTATGCCCTATTTCTCGTTATCTCCTTTGATAGGCCTATGTTAGTCATTGGGCGGCTTGCCCCATTTCCTTATACTTTTTATATTTTATTTTTAGTGATAGACAGAGATGATGCTTTTATTAGATAGTGTATTTAGCAATGTATGTATAATATTTCATATTTATTGCATCCTATTATCATTTATCATTTTATCATGATGCATGCATTATTTCATGGATATGCATTCATGTATGTGATTTTAGTATTGACCCCTGGATGGTCTCATGATACGGTTCTACAGATGCTTTCATCCACCGTCAGTCGGATTGAGCACACTCCACCCACATTGATAGCCTTCTCTTTGAGATCATGGTATTATAGTTTGCCTCCCATAGATAGGGCGACAGTTGATCAGATGTTGAGACATTACATGGTCATCCTAGCGTTCCAAGTACCATTGGGCTTTGTAGATGGCATGCTATCTTGTTGGATACATGAGAGACAGGTCTTCAGGTTTGGTATCCATGAGTTGACTCCTATGTTAGAGGTGTATGAGCGCATTACTAATTTATCATTGGATAAGCCTTGTGCTAGAACAGTCACCGGCGATTTGAGGCGGTAGTTTATAACACTGACTGGCTTACGGCGCAGAGTCATTATGGATGAGATCACTTCAAGGCATGTGGTGTCCTTGGATTTCTTGATTGATCGATTTGGCCTGCTGGACAACTATGTACGACACTCAAGAGACTTCACTATCACTTCATGTGAGTGGCAGATTGCCCGTGTAGATATTCTATTGATGTGCGTCATAGCTTACTTGTACATACCGCTATACATGGACCATCTGGACATTGGCCTGATTATAGTGGTTCGTGCTCTTAGAGAGGGTTGTACCATCTTGCCCATGATATTGGCGGAGACCTTGAGGTCAACTATATTTTGCCATACCCCATCCTGTGGTTTTCTTCAGAGGTAGTGTCGTATTATTATACGTGTGGTTTATGACCCTTTTGAGAACGATCGACACTTTTAGACATCATGGGTACTATTTTACTCATGAGATAGCCATGTCTTATTCTTTTCAGCCGGCTGACTGTACAGATGCAGCATCTTGGTTGGCTTTTTTGACGATGATAGAGGATCCATTTGCGCTTTTGTCATGTTTAGGACTTAGCTCTTTTTATAGCTTTATTACTCATACAGTTGGCATGGATTATCTACCCCTGGCTGGTTTGAGAGAGGTGACAACATATCATCCATTGGCTGTCATGGGATAGTTTGATCAGTTTTAGGATATTCACCACTTTGATGGGGCTTTGGATCAGCGACTATCAGCTTCGTCTTTATCAACTGATGACTTGACAAGGATTTATGATTATTGGACTTGTCGCGAGGTGGCTGATTTTTAAACTAGTTATTTGAGTCATTCTTTAGAGTACTCTGCATGGCTGGAGGCAGACATTGCATCGGCTGTAGTTAATCACTCAGAGCCGAGTATTGATTTTGATGAGAAGGAGCCGATGGAGGACCCTAATTCTCCTATCGAGGATGAGTTATTTGCTGGTTTGACAGCAGCTTTGGTCAGTGACCCCCCGATTACTTCTACTGTCGTGGATCTATCTCTTGTAGATTCTTTAGCTCGAAAGACCTTTGAGAGGCTACAGCGTTGATGTTGACAGCCATTTTTAGCCGGAATGCTGCTTTTGTTGAGAGGGATGATGCTCAAGCTACTCAGGACGCAGCTTCTGTTGAGAGGGTTGATGCTCGAGCTGCCCGGGATGCAGCTTTTGTTGAGCGGGATGTGGCTCGAGCTACCCGAGATGCTTACATTGCTGATAGTACTGCACTTAGATCCTACATATATATCATTATTGCAGATATGAGTACATTGATAGATGATCATGGTAGCACTATGCAGATGGCTGTGGATCTTCTAGCTCATATGGAGACCTTAGAGCAGAAGTTCACAGATGTACCTCTATCTTCTGAGAGGGATGCCATGTTGGACTTGCTATCCCATTTATCTGCAGGTTTATAGACTAGCTTTCATTTTCCAGCATAGACTAGGTCAACCATTTTTGTCATGTACAAGATACATTGTATATATTAAACAGTATTATAGGGCAAAGAAATATATTTTGATTCATTTCCCTTTTGGATATATTTTGTCATTGTTGAATGATTACCACTTTTTTTATGATTTGCTGTCTTGATGTATCATGAACGTTTCCTGGATGGATTGACATTGAGATGTCAGAGAGTATCTCAGAAGGGTCTATTATTTAGGGAGGTTTGATAGTATTTGGGTTTTATATAAGGTTTGGTGTCTTGGGACTGTTTTTCAAAAAGTGTTTTTTTCGTTTGAAGGTTAGATCGCACCATAAATGGCTGCCTACGTACTCCCGTGATTGAGGGAGATCAGGTTATTCATAGTTCAGGCTTAGTCTGAACGGTTTGATAAATGGATTTTCTATTTTTTGGTTTTTCTTGGTTTGAGTAAATTTTTAGATTTTTTGGGTTGGTTTGATCGCACCATAGATGGTTGCCTACATACTCCCGTGGTTGAGGGAGATCAGGTCATTCGTAGTTTAGGCCTTTTCAGTAAAGACCTGATTTGATTGATTGATTGTTGTGGTTATTTTTTTTACAGGACCCGAATGGTGGTTTGCTGGTGACTCAAACATAGTACCTCTTCACGATGTATTAATTGATAAGCTGAGGGAATTATTCGCCATCTATTTCTTGCAATCTGATGACTCCTCCTTTCAACACTTCTTTAATAATGAATGGGCCTTCCCAATTTGGGGCAAACTTTCCTTTGGTTTCATCTTGATTGACAAGGATTTTCTTCAATACCAAGTCATTCTCTTTAAATTGTCGGAGTCGTACTTTCTTGTTTTATGACCGAGCAATCCTTTGCTGATATAATTGCCCATGAAAGATGGCTATAACCCTTTTCTCATCTATCAAAAATAACTGGTGGTACCGCTCTTGCAACCACTAGTCTTCTTCCATCTGAGCATTTATCAACACCCTCAATAACTCCATTTCTACTTCGATGGGGAGTACTACTATCATGCCATAGACTAATGAGTAGGGGGTAGCCCTAGTAGAAGTGAACATTGACGTTCTATACGATAGCAGAGTCTGAGGCAATAAGTCAGGCCATCCCTTGTGATTGGCGGACATTTTTTGCATAATTTTCTTGATATTCTTGTTGGTTGCTTCGACAGCACCATTCATCTTGGGACGATAGATGATGAAATTAAGATGCTTGATCTAAAACTTGTTACATAATTCTTTCATCATCTGGTTGTTTAGATTCTTGGCATTGTCTGACATAATCACCCTGGTTGTCCATATCAACAGATAATATTATTCCGGATGAAACCAATAATTACCTCTTTAGTAACTTTGGGAAAGAAGGCAGCCTCTACCCATTTGGCTAAGTAATAAATCATGGTGAAGATGAATCGATGACCATTGCTGGCTTTGGGTTCTATTGGCCCAATCACGTCCATCCCACATGGAAAATGATCACGGCGAACTCATGCAGTGCAATTCGTTCGGAGGCGCGTGGATAACGTTTCCATGGACTTGGCATTGATAACATCTTTTGATATGATCATCACAGTCAGCTTTGAGAGAGATCCAGTAATGCCATGTTCTCAATATCTTTCTGGCAAGTAAAGGACTACTCATGTGTGGACCATACACTCCACCAAGGACTTCATCTAGGAGTCTATGGGCTTGATCATTATCCATGCATCTTAAAAGGCCTATTCCAGCATCCCTTTTATAAAATGCGTCTGCACTCAAATAGAATTTCATTGCCATGTTATGAATCCGCTTCCTTTCAGCTTGCTTTGCACCGGCAGACGTAGATCCATCTCGAAGATTTTCTTTTATATTCTGGTACCAAGGCTTTTTGATAGGAGGTATTTCATATAATACTTCTCCAATGTAATTCCCATATATCGGGGCCTTTTGGCTTGCAAATTTGATGTCAAGAATTCCCATCCTATCAGATATGTGGATCAAGGAAGCCAATGTTGCCAATGCATTAACAAAGTCATTTCTACTTCGAGGAATATGGATGAAGGTTATTTCTTCAAACTCCATGGCTATCTTAATAACTTGCTGATGATAGGGCAGCAAATGCAATTCTTTGGTATAATACGCCCCCAGTGGTTTGTTTGATAACCAACTCGAAATCCCCAAAGACCAGTAACTGTTTGATACCCATGGATTGGGCCAGTTTCAATCCCATTATACGTCCTTTATACTCAGCTGTGTTATTGGTGTTTACAAACTGTAGCTTGATGGCTATAGGATATTGTTCTCCTATAAGAGATACAAGAACTGCCCATGCTCTGACACCTTCCATGTTTATGGCTCCGTCAAAGTATAATTTCCAACATTAGACTGTATTTTCTTGAGGGACTTGTTGAATCGTCATTATCTCATCATCCGAGAAATAAGTTTCCAAGGGTTTGAAATTCCCTGATGGTGCTTCAGCCAATTGATCTGCAATTCCTTGACCTTTGATAGACTTTTGAGTCACGTAGATGATATCGAACTGTTGGAGGATTAACTGCCATTTGGACAATAGACAATTAAAGATGGGTTTGCTGAATACGTACTTTAGAGGATCGATGCGGGATATGAGATAGGTTGTGTGCCCATGAAGATAATGTTGTAACCTCACGGTGGCCCATGCTAACGCACAACAGGTCTTTTCAATCAAAGTGTACTTCTGCTCGCCGCTACTGAATCTTTTGCTGAGGTAATAGATAGCTCTTTCCTTGTTTCTATCATCCTTCTGCCCCAGCATGCAACCCATAGCATTGGCATTAACTGACAGGTACATAATCAGGGGAACCTCATCTCTTGGGGGTACCAAGACAGGGGCTTCGATCAACTGCTTCTAGATGGAAAGGAAGGCTTTTGACCATCTTCATTCCACTTCATGAGGGAATTTTTCCTTAATAACTTAAAGATGGGTTCACACGTTGCCGTGAGTTGGGAGATGAATTTGCTTATGAAATTAATTCTTCTTAGAAATCCCCGTATTTCCTTTTTTGTTCGGGGCACGGGCATCTCGGTGATTGCTTTAATTTTGGTGGGATCTAGTTCAATGCCTCCGTTACTCATTAGAAATCACAACAACTTACCTGATTTGACACCGAAGGCATATTTGGCCGAATTTAGCTTTAAGTCATATTTGCACAACCGGTTAAAAAGCTTTTTGAGATGGCTGATGTGGTCGTCTTCCTTCTGGGATTTGACGATGATATCATCCACAAAGACCTCTATTTCTTTGTGTATCATGTCATAAAAAAGGGCCATCACAAATCGGCACCGGCATTGATAAGCCCAAAAGATAATCTTATATAACAAAAGGTTCCCCAGGGAGTAATGAAGGCTGTTTTCTCCCTGTCCTCTTCAACAACCATGATCTAATGATACCCGACAAAACAATCAACAAAAGAATATATGCCATACTTCGTCGTGTTGTCCATTAGTATATGGATAAAAGGTACTGGGAAGTAGACAAGCTTTGTTCTAATCCCGGTAATCCACGCATACTCGTACCTTCCCTCCGGGCTTAGGCATAGGAACTATTTTAAATAGTCGCTCAGGGTAGGTTGACACCATGATGATGTCATCTTTGAATTGCTTGATAATTTCTTCTTTGACTTTCAGACTCCACTCAGGTTTCAGTCGCCTGAGCTTCTACTTGACTGGCTTGAATCCCTCTTTAATGGGCAGTCGATGAATGATAATATTGATAGATAAACTAATCATATCCTCATGGGACCATATAAACACATCCTGGAACTAAGTTAGGAGGCCAATCACGTCCTTTCTTTGGTTTGGGTAAGGTCCATGCCTATTGGGATTTTTTAGGGTTTTCTATGGTTTCGATATTGACAGTGATGGTTTGATCAAGGATTGGTTTGGGTTTGTCTTCAAACCATTCCTTGATCTCCTCAGGCACTTCATAGTCATATATCTTCTCTTGATCAATCCCCATCAAGTTGAAGTCATGTTCTACATCAAAGTCGTAGTCACTGTGGAAATTTGGCATCTCATCAGCAAGGCTAAACAAATCTAACTCTAGAGTCCTGAAAACAAAATGCTTTCACTTAATATATGAAACTGTTTGATCATACAAAGAATTAGCAAAAGCATGACAAAAAGTAACTGCTAGCGATGTGCAACAAAAATAAGCACGAAATAAAACAACACTTCAGGGCATATGGACTTTCTGCCCTTTTACCCTTTTCGATCGATGCACGGAGTGCTGCTTCAGTTGTCTATAAAAGTCCTCATTAACTGGGAGGATGAAGGGGTATCTGTTATCCATCTCCACTTTGATGATGACTAAGATAACATTTTCATCAAGGTTGGCATTCTTCTTTGGGACATTCCCTTCAGCTCTGTCCATGCAAGGGATCGTGAGTTGATCTTCTGCAGTATCATCATCTAAGATATCATTGTTCATTCCCTCAGTATGCACTAGAAAATACATCTTTGAAAATGGGTTTTGTCCTCCCTGTAGGAACCTTTCCTTCCTTTATTTGCTTTCCTCATCAGGCTTCAAGGCTTCTTTTTCAATGATCGGTTTAGCCTTAAGAATTAGCATACTAAAGACCGCAACAAGAATTTTCATCATAGGCTTCACAAATCCTGCATCAGTAAGGTTTGATAGTAGAATGGTAGAGGAAGGAACCTGTGGATGCTTGTACGGGTTCCGGTGGTTTGATCCAGAGGAATAGCCTAATCCAGCCTTACCTGTCTGGCTAGGGATTTGAACTGGACTTCAAATCCTTGCTGACTCTTCCCTAACCCTTTTTTCAGGCCAGAAACCCAATGATATCATTTCTTGACAAACCGATATTACTTCGGTGGAAACTCTTGGCTTTAAGACTGGGGACCTAATAGGTAGGTATTGAGTGTTGCTTACTTCAAGGGCTTGAAAACTGACAGGTTCAATCCCCTCATTGAGACTGATCACAGGCATATCGCTCTGTATATGGACAAGATATTCTGGTTCGGCATCGACAATTATTAGATTGCCATTAATGATGTACTTGACTTATTGATGAAGGGTGGACGGAACTGCTCCTACCATATGGATCCACGGTCTTCCCAACAATAAATTATATCATGTGGTAATGTTTAGTACTTGGAAGGATACGTGGAAAGTGTGGGGACCAATCTCCAATGGAAGTTCGATTTCTCCTATAGCCTCTCGCCGAGATCCATCAAAGGCCCTTATGACTACATGACTAGTCCGGATTCGATTTGGATTATTCTTCATTCTTTCTAATGTGTCATTGGGACAGATGTTCAGGGATGATCCTCCATCTATCAACGCACCTCCAACCACATATCCGGAGAACATCACTGCTATGTACAATGACTTGCAATGACCCGTCCCTTTTGCTGGTATATCATCGTCAGTGAAAGATATCACATTGCTATTGAAAATGTGCTCTATCAAGTGACGAAACTTTTGTGTATCTATTGTCTTCGAAAGATGTGCTTCTACTAGTACTTTTATTAAGATCTTACGATGATCTTCCTAAGATAAGACCAAATCCATAATGGATATCTGTCAGGGTGTCTCTTTTAAACTTCGCACCACTTTAACTTTATTATGCCCCATCTTGCTGAGGAATTCTCAATTTTTCTCCTCGGGCACTCTTCCCTTGGATTTTATGACTGACTCTATAACTCGTTCAGGTAGGTACAACGGGTTTTCTTTTGATATAATAGCAATGTGGTTTAATGTTAATCCCTCATCTTTCCCATAGTTCCCTGGGACTTTCTTCAAGCTGACTAAAGGATATTGGGGTCTGAATGGAAATATTTGAGGTTCGGGCCCAACAACTTTCATAGGATTCCTTCCCTCTTGGCCCCCATTTCCTCTAATTATCAAGGGTGTTATGGCTAGATCCTTCTCACAGGAAATGACAGCTACTATTTCTTTCAGATTCCATGCCATAGGAGAAAAAGATTGCTTCCTCAGTAGGAGAAACATAATCTTGGCTTACTTTCAGCAGTTCACCGCTTTCAATCATATTTTGAATTAAGTGACGTAGTCCCCAACAATCTTCTGTATCATGCCCAGGAGTGTTGGAATGATATTGACAGATCCTATCGGGATTGAACTTTCTTGATCGAGGGTCTACTGGGGGTAACAATTCTATTACTTTCCCCTCGGTGATCAACATTTAGAGAATTTCTTCCATAGGCTGATTCAAATGAGTGAAATTCCTTTTATATGCGAACTGAAATTCAGATAAGGCACACTTAGAAGGGGGGGTTGAATAAGTGTAGGAACAACTATGACCAATTTTTAAACTTAAGTAACAACTACTAAATTCAGCTTACTATATTAACTAATGTAGCGTGCTGCATAAATACGGTTTGCTGAATTAAAACTTTACTCCTGTTATTTAATGAAAATAACTAGCTTAATTGATTTCTTTGTAAAATCTCTTAGTGTCAACAATTTATCTTATGATAATAAAAATACTTAATTTTTCTATATAAAAACAATTAAATTTCTTTTTGTGAGTAAATAAGATAAAGCAATTAAAAATATGAACACCAAGATTTTTACGTGGTTCAGCTATTACCCTCTATAATAATAGCCTAGTCCACGTCCAATACCAACTAGTATTGGAGACTCAATTTATTTCTTTAAATTGACTCCTTTTACAAAACAGTTCAAAACCTTAAATTACAATAATTCACTTGAGCACTTTTCCTCCTTGTGCACCAATGCACTCCTTAAGCACCTATGCTTCCTTGAACCTGTTTGTAAATAATCCTTAATCCACCCGGTTTAAAATTCCTTTAGACAACACTTAGTCTAAAAATATAAGATTACAAATATAGAGGTCTAATGATCATAGCAAATAATCAATTTAACAATGCAAGGCTCAACTAATGAATGCAATGATCAAAGAGTAAAATAAATATCACCAGTTTAAGCTCATGAAAACTTGCTGAAGATAATCTGAATATTAATTGAACATCAGCTTGTAAATTTGCACCAAAAATTTCAGAATAGCTTTTCAAGTATATGAGTGCAAAGATTAATTCGAGTGTTGTGTTGTCTATAACATTGATATCACAATTTATTTTTATAGCCTAAACTCATATTACCGTTGCTCATTAATCAGTTCCTTTGAAAGCAATCAACATTATTTTCGTTAGAACCAATTCAAGCGGATAAGGAATATAATCAGTTTATGTCAAAATCGTGAAACAAGTCAGACTCTTTCAAAGCTAATAGACTTTTTAAATATTTTGGAAGTATTATCAAAGTGTTAGTTTCGTAATATTCGCAATATTTAACTCCATCACATTTCTAACAGAATAAATCATATAGGAGATTTACAAGGGTGTTAGTTCCGTAATATTAGACATGTATTAATCAACACACCTTCCCAGATAATCATTATCTTAGAGTCCCAAAGCATAAGCAAGTTGACTTTTTCAAGAATAATCCTCTAAAGTGATTTCAATAAATACAACACTTTAAAAACACATATCAGTTCCGAAATATCTTACTCTTTCAAGATAGTCATTATCCAAACTTTATATATTAATCATGATCAATCTCCTTCCACGTGTATCAACCCAATTAAATTCGAATACATAATTAGAGGAGAAATATATTTCCAAAGCAACATACCCAGCATATATCATGACTTATACATAGAAGCAATTTAAACGCAATTATGGCTCTAACCACTACATATTTTGAATAACCTTTTGAATAACCCAACATAATAGATATGCCAACATGTAAAAGATTAAACAAATATTTTATGATATTTTTCAAGGATAAGCATGCGCAGAATATTAACCACTTTTAATGCACAAATAAAATGTCCTAGAGCCTTGTATTGAAAAATCAAATATTTGCAATGACCTTACAATTATTTTCTTAAGACTCAAAAGTCTTCATAAGCCTTTTGACCATCAATGATCCTTTTATCAAATTCCTGAAATTTCACAGTAAACAATTTAGTACATATAATCAAATCATCATCAAAACATTAAGGTTAGAATATTAACAAGTCAACATTCTCCCCCTTTTTGATGATGACAACACAAAAAATTATAACTCCCCCTAAATTCATGCATACTATTTTTCAGGATATCAAAATACCAATCATTCTTTAAATAATATCCATAACCTATAAAAATGTTAGTATAACACGTAATGGACATTAACCCAAGATTTAATAACAGATTATCCAAATGTCTTAAACAAAATCCAACAACCACAATCATAGAAACATAAACATAAATTAGTCTTTTTAACAATTATCATAAAAAAAACACAATCTTTAAACAGCAACAACCTTCATCAGCAGCATCCCAGCATCCCCAAATCATCTACCCCTTTGTCATCATAAAAAACGTTTAAATATCAACGTCATCAACATATACCACGGGTAGAGGACGAGTAGTAAAGTAAGAACGATGGTGAAGATGGTGTAGTTTCTCTTCCCAAGAAAAATCATGAGCAAAGCGAGGAGGACGAGGGATAAAAACATGTCCTCTAAAGGAATTATCTAGTAAATCCGAGAAAGAGGTACCAGAAAGGTAGAATCAAATTGAGAGGAATGATTTGTCATGTTCTGGAACTGATTCGCCTTCTGTTGTTCGGTGGATTTTAGGAAAGAAAAAATGGAATCCGAACCATCCGAGTAAACCTAATCGGAGATACATGCACATACGATTGCTTGCCCTTTCGCTTGGAATTCTTCTTAGTTTTCACCGTATATGGAGACCGTGACTGGGAATCGTTGTTGATGGTAATACCAGACGATCATTTATCGGCCCTCGTTTTCATGTTGTAGAAGAATGAAGCAAGAGAAAGCAGAAGGTTTGACGAAATAGAAGTGAATCGGTAAAGTAAGAGAGCAGGAGAGAGTTTAATATCATAGAGTCGAAAACCGAGAGGTCACCTCGAGAAGATAATTCTTTTCATCTGTCCGGTCTTTTCAAATCTCAAAAATCATTATGATATTCAAAGGACTGTTGAGATAATACCGAGAATTAAGGCAATTTGTAACACAAAATCGGTACTTATCCAAGTAATATATATCCGTCCAAAATATCAGATACTTGAACAAATAAAGAGTATCAAACAGATATATTAATAACATGCTGATATACTATACCATATTAAGTACGTGAACACATATTATATCATGCACAACCCAAGTTCCCTTCTAAACATACAAAATCATTCCACACTTAAGGGCTTAGTAAATATATCAGCTAACTGATTTTCAGTAAGAATAAAGATTAATTTAATCAAACCTTTTGAAACATTTTCCCTTAAAAAATAATGTCTTACCTCAATATATTTTGTACGTGAATGCAAAATAGGATTTTTAGATATATCAATTGCACTTGAATTATCACAGTATATTGGCACACTATCACATAGAATATCAAAATCACATAACGTTTGTCTCATCCACAGTATTTGAGAGCAACAACTCCCTGCAGCTAAATATTCACCCTCAGTGGTTGATAAAGCAACTGAAGTTTGCTTTTTACTATGCCAAGATACAAGACTTTGTCCCAAAAATGTACAAGCACCACTTGTACTTTTTCTATCGATTTGACATCCTGCATAGTCAGCATCTGAGTAGCCAATTAGCTCAAAATGATTACAAATTGGATAAAACAAACCAATATTGATAGTACCACCTAAATATTTGAGTATTCTTTTAACAGCTTGTAAGTGGGATTCCTTTTGGTTTTGCTTGAAACCGAGCACAAAGATATACACTATACATTATGTCAGGTCTAGATGTAGTTAAATATATTAAGCAGCCAATCATACCTCGGTATTTGGTTAAGTCTACATCTATACCTTTTTCATCAGAAGTAAGCTTTATTGATGTACTCATTGGTGTAGCCTTTGAAGTTGACTCTTCAAACCAAAATCTTTTGAGTAGCTCATTTGTGTACTTGGTTTGATGAATATAGATCCCTTCCTTTGTTTGTTTGACTTGGAGTACCAAAAAGTAATCCAGTTCTCCCATTAAGCTCATATCAAAGTCTTTATGCATACACTTTGAAAACCACTCACAAAGAAATTCATTAGTAGCACCAAATATTATGTCATCTACATATATTTGCACAATAATAATATCCTTATTTGCATGCTTAATAAAAAATGTAGAATAAATTTTACCTCTAGTAAAACCATTTGAAAGAAGATACTTACTCAACCTCTCATACCAAGCCCTTGGAGCTTGTTTAAGACCATAGAGAGCTTTCTTTAGCTTATAAACATGATTTGGATATTTCTCGTGTTCTAATTCGGGAGGTTGCTTTACGTATACCTTTTCATTGATGTATCCGTTGAGGAAGGCGCTTTTCACGCCCATTTGATAAAGCCTAAATTTCTTGTAACAAGCAAAAGCTAGCAGGATTCGGATCGATTCTAGCCTTGCAACTGGGGCATAGTTTCATCGTAGTCGATCCCTTCTTGTTGATTGTATCCTTGAGCTACTAACCTTGCTTTGTTGCGAGTGATAGTTCCATGCTCATCAAGCTTATTCTTAAATACCCATTTTGTACCTATAGTGGAGAAACCTTCAGGAGGAGGCATAAGTTCCCATACTTGGCATCTTTCAAACTGTTGAAGTTCCTCTTGCATTGCCATAAGCCAACTTTCATCAAGGATAGGTTCCTTAGCATTCTTTTCCTCAACTTTTGACAAGAATGCAGAGAATGCACAATGATTTTGTAAGCCTCTTCGAGTGGTGATTCCTTTGTTGATATCTCCAATGATATTTTCTGGCGGATGATTTTTGAGAT
Source organism: Panax stipuleanatus (assembly GCA_020205555.1). Lineage (NCBI taxonomy): Eukaryota > Viridiplantae > Streptophyta > Magnoliopsida > Apiales > Araliaceae > Panax > Panax stipuleanatus. The sequence goes on along the minus strand of CM035123.1, from coordinate 44,515,078 downwards.
ATCTTGCAGTCTTTAGCATATGGACATCGTGTATTGTTTCTTCTTGTTGGGGGATGTCTTCCTCAAGTTCTTATGTTATTTCTTATTTCTCTTCATGCAAATTGTCTAATTTAGCTTGCTGAACTTCTTCATTCGGTCTGTTGAATATGCCTTTTCAGTTTGCTGGATTTGCTGAAGTCTCCAAGTTACCTGCATCCTCATCTCTTTCTTTTGGAAGATGATTGTTAGTTTCACTGAATGTAACATGAACAGATTATTCAATACTTAACTTGTTAACATTAAATACACGATATGCCTTACTATTTTGTGAGTAGCCAATAAAAATACCTTCATAGGATTTAGCATCAAATTTTCTCAAGTTATCATTAGTATTGAGAATAAAGCATTTAGAACCAAAAACTTTGAAATAACTTATGTTAGAAATTTTACTATTTAAAAGTTCATAAGGGGTTTTCAAAATGATTGGACGAATAAGTACTCTATTCAAAACATAACAAGTTGTATTTACAGCTTCAACCCAAAACTTCTTGGGAAGTTTACTCTCTTGTAACAAGGTTCTAGGTGTTTCTTGTAATGTTCTATTCTTTCTCTCCACTACTCCATTTTGTTGTGGAGTTCTCGGAGCTGAAAATTTATGGCTAATTCCCTTTTGTTCACAAAATATTATGAAGTCCTTTTGAAATTCAGTACCATGTTCACTTCTAATTCTAATGAGTTTGAAACTATACCTTGTTTCAAGATTTCTTATCAATTTTTCAAATTCTTTAAATACTTCATCTTTTGTTCTTAAAAACAATACCCACGTGTATCTAGAAAAATCATCAACTATTACAAATGCATAAAACTTACCATTTATACTCGCATGTCTTTCTGGTCCGAACAAATCAAGATGAAGTAATTGCAAGGGAGAAGAAGTTGATACCATGTTCTTTGCAGTAAATGATGTTCTTACTTGTTTCCCGAGTTGACAAGGAACACAAACTCCCTTCTTTTCATACTTTATTTTTAGCAATCCTTTGACAAGATTCTTTGAGGATAGTTTCATGATTAAATCCATGTGAACATGTCCCATCCTTTTATGCCATAAGTTAGCCTCATCTTGCATAATGACAAGACATAGTTCTTCATCTTGTTGCTCAAAATCAAGAGTATATATATTTCCTTCTCTTTGTGCAACTAGAGTAGAATTGTTAGAACCATGGGAAATTGTGCAATTTTCTTTTTCAAAAGATACTTGATGACCACTATCCATTAATTGACTAATACTTATAATATTAAATTAAAGTCCACTAACAAGATGTACATTATCAATATTGACCTTACCATTGCCGATTTTACCTTTCCCGATAATGTCGCAAGTTCGATTATCTCCATAAGTAACCGTTCCATTTCTCTTCTTGATTTTTAATTCCACGAACTTTGATTTGTCTCCAGTCATGTGACGAGAGAATCCACTATCAAGAATCCATTTTTGAGATGGAACCCTTGCCTTGAAACACACCTGTCAAGAAAAGATAATTCATCCTTTTGGTACCCACATCTTCTTGGGTCCTTTAATGTTAGTTGCAAGTATATCACTCTTTTTAATCCATACATTTTTAATCTTATTTCTCTTAAAACAATTTATGTCTAAGTGACCTTTAATACCACAATTTCTACATGTTGTAAAAGGAGAACAATAATTTTATCTAAACCGTGATTTTGATTTTATCATGTTCACATTCCCCTTTTTATGCATAGGGTTGTAACCAATTCCTTGTCTTTCAAAAGTAGGTCTTTGTTTACCTAAAATGACATTTAAGTTTTCTTCTCCTTGAATAAACTTAGCAAGATTTGATTTCAATGAATCTATTTCCTTTTGCATTCATTAGTATGAATGGTTTTACAAAGAGATTCATCACTAAATGCATCAATACATACATATCTCATTTTAAGTTCATTAGTCAATTTTTGAACTTCATTATTAAAAAAATTTACTCTATTGAAAAGTATTTTGTTATAATTATCAAGGTAATCATTCTTTGCAATCAAAACCTTTTCTTCTTTACAAAATGATTCTTTTTTGATTTCTTTCTTTTCATCTATTAAAAAGTCAACTTCACTCATTAATGAATTAACTAGTCCTTTTAACATGCATTCTTTTCTTTTAATTTTTAATTTTCTATTCCCATGAAGCAGACTTGAGCTAGTTCATCTTTGGCATCAACCTCGACTTCGGTCTCCTCTTCATCACTCCAAGTGACAAGTGCTTTGTTTCTCTTGCTGTCCTTGAAACCTGTTTTCCTTTTGTTCTTTAGTTGAAAGCAGTCCTTTTTGAAGTGACCAGGACGTCCACATTCGAAGCATGTTTCTTCGGTTTGCTTTCACTTGAACTTGTTTGAGTTAAACGTATTCCTCCTCTTGTTCTTCCTTTGAAGTAGTCCTTTGAGTCTTCTTGACATCATAACAATTTCTTCATCGGAGTCATCATCAAGTTCATCTTCATTTTCTGCATTAAGAGCTAAAACTTTTCTTCGAGGGGTTTCCTCCTCATCATTATATCTCTTTAGTTGATGTTCATATTCCTCAAGTTCACCGAAAAGAGTTAGAGTATCCATAGTGGAAATAGTAACAGAATCTTGAAGAGTAGTAATTTTAGAAGCAAACCTTTTGGGCATAGCTCGAAGTAACTTACGGTTAATCTCACTTTGTGGGATGGATTTGTCAAGCAGCTTCAGAGAGTTTAGTAAAACAAGGAACCTCGCTTGAGCTAATTTTATGGTTTCGTCTTTCTCAAGTTTAAACATTTCATAGTCGTGCATGAGCATACTTAGTTTGACTTCTCGAACTTTGGATGTACCTTCATGGCTCACTATTAAAGTGTCCCACATTTCCTTAGCAGTGTTGCAAAATGAAACTTTGTCGATCTCAGATTGTACCATGCCGCTAAGTAATGTGTTCATTGCCCTTGAGTCGTAGGAGGCCATGTACGTTTCAGTTGAGTCCATTTTGAGCAAAGTCTTTGGAGTACCGTCGTCTTTCCTTGGAGTAACTGGTCCATTCTCCACGACCCACCATTCCCAAGGATCCCTTTTAAGATAGATCCTCATTCGGAATTTCCAAAAGTTATAATTTTCTATTCCATGCAGTAGAGGAGGTTTATTGGTTGATTGACCTTCTTGATTGTTGTTCCCGAATTGTGCCATGTTAGAATCTTTCCCTACAAGTCACCTTTAAGACCAAGATAAGTAGATCCAAGCTTTGATACCAAATAAAATTCAGATAAGGCACACTTAGAAGGGGGGGTTGAATAAGTGTAGGAACAACTATAACCAATTTTTAAACTTAAGTAACAACTACTGAATTCAGCTTACTATATTAACTAATGCAGCATGCTGGATAAATACGGTTTGCTGAATTAAAACTTTACTCTTGTTATTTAATGAAAATAACTAGCTTAATTAATTTCTTTGTAAAATCTCTTAGTGTCAACAATTTATCTTATGATAATAAAAATACTTATTTTTTTTATCAAAACAATTAAATTTCTTTTTGTGAGTAAATAAGATAAAGCAATTAAAAATATGAACACCAAAATTTTTACGTGGTTCAGCTATTACCCTCTATAATAATAGCCTAGTCCACGTCCAATACCAACTAGTATTGGAGACTCAATTTATTTCTTTAAATTGACTCCTTTTACAAAACAGTTCAAAACCTTGAATTACAATAATTCACTTGAGTACTTTTGCTCCTTGTGCACCAATGCACTTCTTAATCACCTATGCTTCCTTGAACCTATTTGTAAATAATCCTTAATCCACCCGGATTAAAATTCCTTTAGACAACACTTAGTCTAAAAATATAAGATTACAAATATACAGGTCTAATGATCAAAGCAAATAATCAATTTAACAAAGCAAGGCTCAACTAATGAATGCAATAATCAAAGAGTAAAATAGATATCACCACTTTAAGCTCACGAAAACTTGCTGAAGATAATCTGAATATTAATTGAACATTAGCTTGTAAATTTGCACCAAAAATTTTAGAATAGCTTTTCAAGTATATGAGTGCAAAGCTTAATTCGAGTGTTGTGTTGTCTATAACATTGATATCACAATTTATTTTTATAGCCTAAACTCATATTACCGTTGCTCATTAATCAGTTCCGTTGAAAGCAATCAACATTATTTTCGTTAGAAGCAATTCACGCGGATAAGGAATATAATCAGTTTACGTCAAAATCGTGAAACAAGTCAGACTCCTTCAAAGCTAATAGACTTTTGAAATATTTTGGAAGTATTATCAAAGTGTTAGTTTTGTAATATTAGCACTATGTAATTCCATCACATTTGTTACAGAATAAATCACATATGAGATTTACAATGGTGTTAGTTCCGTAATATTAGCCAAGTATTAAGCAACACACCTTCGCAGATAATCGTTATCTTAGAGTCCCAAAGCATAAGCAAGTTGACTTTTTCAAGAATAATCCTCTAAAGTGATTTCAACAAATACAACACTTTAAAAACACATATCAGTTCCGAAATATCTTACTCTTTCAAGATAGTCATTATCCAAACTTTATATATCAATCATGATCAATCTCCTTCCACGTGTATCAACCCAATTAAATTCGGATACATAATTAGAGGAGAAATATAATTCCAAAGCAATATACCCAGTATATATCATGACTTATACATAAAAGCAATTTAAACGCAATCATGACTCTAACCACTACATATTTTGAATAACCTTTTGAATAACACAACATAATAGATATGCCAACATGTAAAAGATTAAAAAAATATTTTATGATATTTTTCAAGGATAATCATGCGCAGAATATTAATCACTTTTAATGCACAAATAAAATGTCCTAGAGCCATGTATTGAAAAATCAAATATTTTGAATGACCTTACAATTATTTCCTTAAGACTCAAAAGTCTTCATAAGCCTTTTGACCATCAATGATCCTTTTATCAAATTCCTGAAATTTCACAGTAAACAATTTAGTACATATAATCAAATCATCATCAAAATACTAAGGTCAGAATATTAATAAGTCAACACGAACTCTCTAATAGCTCAGAACTTTTCTTCCCTAGCAACTTTGTCTGCCCAGGGTTCATGCTCATGGAACCGGTAATGATCCTTCCTGGAAATGGGACTAATTTTAGGCGTAGGAGGATTTGTTTCTCACTGATTGGTCTGATTTATCAATTGTCACGTTATCTGATGTTGATACACTGCCAGTTCTGCTAGTTGGCCAACCTGTTCCTTGATAGATTTTATTTCTTGTTCCATCAGAAATTACCTTTCTGAACATTCCCAATTATTCGACCTATCCTTGTTTGCTTGGGGTGACTCTCCTACGTACTAGAGGTATTTGGAAGTTTTTCTGTTTCCCATGACTATCATATTGACGTCTTCTTCATTGTGTTGAGGTAGAGGATTATCTTGAACATGTGGTTGTTCTTGTGTTATCATAATAATCTCCCCATTGTCGATCAGGTCCTGGATTTTGTGCTTGAAAGACCAAAAATCTTAGGTATCGTAGCCTGGAGCTCCAGAATGATAAGCACATTTCTTACTTGGGTCAAAATTCCGTCCACTTGGATTAGCTGGAGGAAGGAGCTGGACAATCTTCTTTTATGTTGTCAGAAATTTTAACACATTTTCTAGTGAGTCCCCTAAGGGTGTGAATGTTCTTTGACGTTTAACTTCTCAGGTTTTTTGAAAAGGAGCATTTGAAGATTGTGCAGAAGTTTGGAAAGGGGAATAATTTCTCCTTTGAATGGGCAAATTTTGATTGCCTCTCTGACTTTGTCCTTGAAGTATCAAGGACACATCCTCCTCCTTCTTTGTATGAACTCTCCAAGGATTATTCCCATAGCTTCTAGCTTGAATATACTCGGCCACGACTTCCAAAGTAGTAACGTCTTTGATATTTCCAAACTTCAATCCCATTTTAGCCATTTCTCCATGTTTAATCATTTTTGAGAATGGTTTTCCTATACCTACTAGGACCCTCTCGTAAAATGGAGCTTCCTGTTTATCAATGAATGTCATGACCATTTCTATTTCTGTCATTGATGGAATGATTTGAGTAGTCAGGCGTATCCACCGTTGGGCATATTCACGGAAAGATTCAATGTTTTGCCTCTTAACCATAGTAATTTGATACCTATCTGGAGCCATTTGTGATTGGAAACTGATAAGGCATGTGCTAGCTCCTCCTAGCTGCGGATTTTGGAATTATCCAGTCTGGCATACCATGCTCTAGCTTTTTCGGTTAAACTTTTCTGAAACAACTACATCCTTAGTTTCTCATCTTCGGCATAGGATCCAAGTTCTCCAATGAACACTTTTAAATGAGTGTAAGGATCTCCTAATCCGTTATATTTTTCAAAATTAGGGATCTAAAACTTGTCTTGATAACGAGCCCTTGGAAAGATGCAGATATCTGAGTAATTTACACTCCCATAGACTCTAATCCCTTTAATTGACCGGATGGTTTCTTCTATTTGTTGGACTTTCTTTCTAATCTCACCAGTTTCTCGATCTTCTTTGAGATTGGTGATTTCAGAGGTTTTGTTAGATTTTTCATTAATTTGTGGTTCAGGTATCTGAGGTTCCTTTTCTTTATTGTCAATATTCTGGATTTCTGCTTGAGTGGGTTTTTGTTGACCCTGAGTATTCTTGCTCTGCTCTTTTAGGAAAATAGCTAACTCTGATATCTGATTTCTGAGTCCTTCAAACTCTTCTTGAGACACAAAACTTGTCCTCTGTTGGTTGCTTTCTTCCATGTTAGTGGGTAGGCTCTGAGCCTTCTTAGATTTAGACAGAGTAGTGGGATCAATTTTGCCTACAATAAAAATAGGTATGTTGATTTTGATATATATTAACAGGATGCATGCTATGCAATGTGTTATTTTTTGAGGTTTTTTAATCTTTTCCCGCAAAAACAACTGTTTGTTGTTTTGCTGACAGGATAGCATGACACGATTTAATATCTGTGCAAAAATAAAATTGATATGGAATGGAATTTATATTTACATTTATTTGATAATTACATGGAATTAAAATTTATAGTGACTTTACATAGAATTTGAAAGGGAAAGGTATGTAGAGGCTTCCTTTTGCGTTTGGTTTATCAGAGGCTAACCTATCTTAGGCTATTCTCTCGGCTTTTTGGCATGAAGGTTCCTAGATCATTGCAATTTAGTAGATGGGAAGTTAATCCGATCTTTCAATTGGAGCAGATTTGAGTGGCGCCTTTCCTGAGCCTCTCATGATTAGTCTCCTTTTAGTCCAGTAATCAAACGCCGACGGGTTCGCCTCTTAGTGGAGGAATCACACAACATACATTCACATACAACACGTCTCACCGTATGAAATAATGACATTGTACGAATCACTAATATAAGATAGTAAAAGGGAATTTTTGAAAAAATTGAAATGCGGCTTAAGCCCTCTACTGTCCCCAGCAGAGTCGCCACCTATCGACGTCGGGAAAAATATTGATTTCTTTTCCTATGTATTTTTACCCTTTATGTTTTTTATTTCTGATTTGATTGATCTGAACGGTGAATTTTTCGAAAAAGACATACATACAATGTCGACGATTTTGAAAATATTGATTTTACTGGTCCGAATTAGACAGAGTCGCAAGTTGGTATGAGTTAAATAGTTGTACCAACTCAACCGAATTTTGAAAGATTTTGCAATATGGCCCAATTACTGGACTCTGTTTAATTGGTATTGGAAACCAAGATTCATAGAGTTCGGGGGCTTGATTAAACGTGTGGAATGAGTAAGGCACCCCCGACTTCAGTGAAACACGGTTAACACATCTTTTTAATTCCCTTATCATTATGTGTGTGTGTGTGTGTGTGTTGCAGTTAGTTGGGCCTAAGTGCTTTATTTGAAAGTAGTACTGTGCTTTGTTGGACTTATATACGAAGGGTTTGATTTATTTGAAATGTCCATTTTTAGACAAGATATGAAAGTGATGTTTTGAAAAGAGATTTCAAACCCTTTCGCTCGCATAGGAATTGAAGCCTTTTGATTATTCCATATTCGGCTTGATTTGATTTTATTCTCGAGATGTGATACATCTTCGACAAAATAATATAAACATAGGTGTCAGGCTTCTTTTGGGCATTAAAGCCATCGAAGTGACCTAAACACCACAAACAATGCTTTTACTATGTTGAGACCTTAAATTCGGCTAACCATTTTAAGGTCCCTCTTATTTACATTTACAAAAAGTCCTGCAAGCTATATGGAACTAGAATGCAAATTAAAACCTAGACGTCACAAAATAAAGGATTCATTAGTTAAATCCTTGCATGCGCGTAACTAAGCTTCCCGTTCCTCTTGATACAAATCTACGGTTGCGTAGTTGCTTAATATTTACAAAACTAGAAATGAAACTAGATTTAAATAAATCTTCGCCATTCTAGCTCAACGGTTCCAGTTTTACAACTTTTGAACCAGTTAAAAGTTAGATATGGCTAGATTTAGATAAATCTAGTCCACAAACTCTACATTAATGAACAGTTAAAACTAATATTTAATTAAATTTAATAACTAATATATACATATATATATATATATAACTTATATATATATATATATATATATATATTAAAACATGAAAAAAACTACGAATTCATAATCCTGACTGATTAATATATATATATATAAATATATATATATATAATCCAAGCATAAATGAGTTAATGTAAATATATATATATATATATATACGATTTGGATCTTAAGCTCACCCTTTATCTAACATACTTTGCTCACCCCCCTTTAGCGACGGTTCGGTCCGTCGCTATATATACAACCGTCGTCTATATGTTATCCGTTGCTATATGTTGTCCATCGCTAAAAGCTAAGACGACGGTTGTATATATAGCGATGGACCGAACCGTCGCCCAGTCTGTCGCTAAAGGGGGAGTGAGCAAGGTATGTTGAATAAAGGGTGAGCTTAAGATCCGGACCGTATATATATATATATATATATATATATATATATATATATATATATATATATATATATATATATATATATATATAAGCAAAAAATACCACAGATTAACAATCCAAGCTAAATAAAACATATATTTATATATATATATATACTTACATATATATTAAAGCGAGAAAAAGCCACAGATTTACAATCTAGGCCTAAATAACACTTATATATATATATACATATATTAAAGCCAGAAAAGCCACGAATTTACAATCCAGGCATAAATAAGAATGATATATATATATATATACATATATATATATATATATATATATATATATATTAAAGTAGTAAAAAACTTCAGATCAAAAGAAATCTCGCAGCGTGTAGTAAGGGAGGCTTTAAACTACTTTTAAAGCTTGAAAACTCCGTTACCACCGGTTAAAACTTGATATGCTAGTATATATACGTATAGAAGTGTTTACAAAAAACAATACTAGAATTTGGAACACTGATGGAAGGGTTAAGAGCTGAAACGGGTGGAATTTTCTCTCTTTTCTCCTTTTTTTTCCTTTTTGGCTGATGGAGGGGTCTATTTATACACCAAAGGAGCTGCGGGTCAACCCGCAGCAGTCGTGGGTCTACCTACGGCTGACTCGGGTGGGCCTGGCCTCGTGGGTCCCGTTGTCTCGAAGTACGTGCACTCCGACCAATGTGCAGTTTGCTTAAACATTTATAACTTTTAATCTGGGAATCCGATGGAGGCGTGCTATACCTTTTCGGATAGCCCTTCCCTAGAGCTACATAATGACATGGGATTTGACCTTTTTCAAATCCAGAAAAACTGGTCCATGACCAGATCTTCGAGTCTTTACAGTATGTCCGTTGAGCTATCTTGTGCTATTTTCACTCTTGATTGACGTTATGGTTCTACATGACCTTCATGGCAGTGATTTGACTTGATTTGATGTTAAGTTGGCTAAATAACTATTTTTCCCTTCTGGGGGTTATCTCCAGGGTTGCCGAGGCTTTCGACTGTGTCTCTGGGTTGTCTTTGAGGTTTGATCCCAACTGATTATGTTCTTCCTCAGGGTTGTCTCCAAGGATTGATTTGATATCCGGGGTTGTCTCTGGAGATTGATTTGATTCTTCAGTGTTGTCTTCGAAGGTTGAATTGATCTCCCGGGGTTATCGTCGGGGTTCGACTTGATCTCTCGGGGTTGTCGCCGGGGTTTGACTTGAAATCCCGGGGTTGTCGCTGGGGTTTGACTTGATCTTTCGGGGTTATCGTCGGGGTTTGACTTGATGATTTGGACTTCTAGTGTTGTATATGGAAGGTAAAAGATAGTTTTGCCCTCCTGTATGGTTAGTAACAGGAATGTAAAATTTCTAGTGTCTACACGGTGCTACTAACTACACATTCATTCCGTTGAAAACTACGTCAATATGAATATATTTACTAAATTCTTATTACAATAGTAATAAATCCTTCCTAGGTTTTCATAACCATTACCTCATTCGTTGTCATAGTATAAGTTCATAAAAAAATATACTATTCTATTTTAGGATATCTATTTATCCATTTTGGCTTTGCCCTTATCTTTACCGAATCCTTCGGTCCGTTCGCTCTTAGCTGTAATCAAATAATTCAAGCAAGAAGTGAGCATAACTAGCTTAGCAAGTCTAACAATATATAACATAACCACAAAATCAAGAATCATATGATTTATCTTTTATAACTGAACAAATAGTTATGAAGTACTATGAACAATCAAAATAGCACTTTCCATTCTTTTAAAACAGTTCCAAAGTACATATAGTCACTTGAGAATTCTGAGTTGGTCAAAGACCATGAACACTCTCATTTGTTTTCATTCATGAAATGGACATTCTGGCACTAAGATCGTACATCCGGTATAACTTACAAGCACTTCTAGGTGATCAGCCTATAGTACTTTATGTTGATCAACACTACTCCATTAAACATATTTACATTCAAGTTTTGGCAACCTCACGTGCCCGTCGATAAACGACGTAAAATACCTTTGTTTATTCATACTCAAGCTTAGCTTTGAATCCGTACCAAAGCAATTGACATAGTATACCAAAAACAATAATACTTTGAAAGATTTGTAAATAAATCAATCAAATCTTTAAGATTCGTCTAGCCGAGTAAAGAATGGCATCGACTCTTTCGTAAATAATTCATGGATCACGCAACATGAATCACAAAACTTGGCTAACACGAAGGTTAGACAAAAGTTAGAAGAACTTTCCTTCATGCGTCTTTTATGTTAAACTCACTTTTCTTGGTCTTTATAGGTTCTACATGATATATTCACATAGCACACTCAAATTAGCTGCCAAACAATCTATACATATTGTTTATACCAACTTCTTTCTCTTCTATATCATAATCTAATTTATTTCACTAATAACATTCGTTAAGTTATCTAACATTCATTACGGCTTAATAACATCTAACATCATAAACCATCATTCATTATTCATCCTCTAAATATAACTATAATTATAACCTTAATCGGTCATTTAGTTTGAATACAGTTTCCCCTATATTACTGACATAGGGACCCGTATTGCGATTACATAGGTTTTACATTCATTAAGTTAAATATTCAAGTCATTCATTCTTATATGTTCATCATATACGAATACACTTTCCTTTTATCAAACTTTGTTCATATGTTAAGTTCGTTGACATTCATTTAGTTCAACATTATCTCTTATAAAGGTTCATTTTTGATTTTGATATTGATATCAAATCTTAAACCTAACAATCTACAATGATAGGTTTTCTCCTTAGCTTTTCGGATAATCTTGAATCGTCCAATTCAGAGTTTGTATGACTACGTTTGTTTTAATTTTGGATGTCGAAAGTCAGAAGTCAAGCCCTAAAACCCCTGCACCGCGCCACTCGCGCGCTTGCTCCTCCTGCATCTGCGCCCACTATTCAACCAGTACCGGCACGCCCGCACGTGAATCCTTGCCACCTCAAGCGCCAGTGACACTTGGCCGCGCGACTGTGCCCAAGTGCTATCCTTGAAATTTTTTTCTTTTCGTTTTGACACGCAACTTTGCGATGTCATAACTTTTAGCCAAATTATCAAAATGAGACCATTTTGGATGCGTTCAAAAGCATAGATTGCCCTCTACAACCCACATTAGACCAACTCGATTTCCAAACTTGCTAATTAAGCATTTAATTGGTCTAAAAATTCCATTACGCATAGTTTTACCGTTATTGAGCGTTCTTCGCTCGTTCATTCGTTTCTTATTCGTTTTACTTCCGAATTCGTTCGTTCTCGAACCTATGACTCTTAAATTTCTCTTTCTTGAATTTGTTCATAAAACCCTAGCTTTCTAGGTTCGTTATTAATAGTCCATTATCATCGGAAACCTTAGTTGACTATGATTTTAACGGCTAATGCCTTATATTGAAAAATTCGCCATAACTTTGTTATACGAGTTTTTTACTCCGTTCCAAATGGAATCTATCCATGGGTTATTCATCTAGGTCCTAACCAAGCAATTTGAACCTTACTTATACACGATGGTTTTCAATTTTTCCATCAACAACAAGCTCTAAGTTTTATGCGCTCTTCATTTAGTGCCTAATCATTCGATTATGGTTTCACTTTTTCATGGCTTATTAACATTTTAGTTCACTAATAGCCATCCTTATTACTTTTGAAGAGACATGTTCCACCAATTAACACTTCTCTATTAAAATTTAAATATAAAAGAATCCAAGGTTTGGGTTTATATATTTTTACCTTTGCGTTCTTCGCGTTCTTGATAGTTTGATCAATTAGCTAGCTTCTTTCTCCTTGATTGCTTATTAAGCTCTCTTTTCTCTCTCAATATATGTATTTCTCAATGTTTGTAAACAAACAAATTAAAACTAAGCTTCCCTTTTATAGGAATTGCAAGGTGGGGCTATAATTGTCAAAATAACCAAACCTCCTCAAGCAAACCTCGTTTGCTTGGCTTCTCCAAGAAACTAAGGCCTTTTGACCAGATATGACTCCCCATGGGGGGCCCACATGGGTTGTCCCATAGGTTTTACCAAACCTTTTGTCCAATGGTTCGACCCACGCGTTTAGTTCTTGGTTCGGGCTTAGAATTAATTCAAATTGGGCCTAACTTTGAGCTTGATTTAAATTATCTTTGGGCCCTGACATAATTTATCATTGGGCCAACCTCCCAATTCAATTGGGCTTCGAAAATCCAAGTCCAATGGTTAAATAGTCAATCTTGACTTTCATTGACCAAGACTTTGACTTTACATATTCTTATCGTACAATCCTTGTATTCTCCTTGGATATACTTCATATGATATTCATATTATACGTCATATTAATCTTTATATTATACTCGTATAATACTGTTGGGTAAAATTTATACGCGCTACACACAAGTGTACGTGGTCAATAAGTAATAAAATGATAAGATCAAGTATCTTACCCACAGAGACAATAATTCTAATTTATTCAAACAAATACCAATTTTATATTATTTCAGCTTTATTAAACTAATGATTAACTGATGATTTTTATAATAAACTACTACTTATACCAAAATTAACACTAATTCAGGATTTTAACAAGTTTTGGAGAATTAAGCCTACAACTTCACCTATTACTTCAATTCGGATAATATACTTTCCTTCAGTTTATATCAATTACTCTAGATTATTAACCAAGAACACAAAAGCAGATATAACCATCTCTCAATGCATTACATCCATACTCACTCAAATCCAAAAATGGTAGAATTACGCAAGACACCTTAATTAACTAACTCACTATATCTCTATCTAAATTATAATTGAAAAGGGTTTATTATCAAGTTCTCTTCAGATTACGTATAATGCATAGATATCTCTATCCTATACATGAATTATGAATCCTAAATATGGTAGAAATCACAAACATACGTTACTATGGCCAGTCTAATCCCATATATCATCACTCGACTTTATATGGGATAACAGATAATTGGTGATCAAGCAACTATATAAGTTATGCACAACACATAGTAAATAACCTGGAAATAATATTCATAAACTAAATTGAAAGCAATTCCATCCTCCGTTATATAATAAGATCTGCCATAGGCCTAAATAAGAATTTAGTTCATCATGAATGAATAAAAACCCATAATCCACAAAGTATTAAACATTCTGAATACAAGATAAATATCAAGAGAGAAAGTAAAATCTAAAATTCCGTCGTTACACGTCTCCACGTTCGCCTTGCGTTCGTCGTTTTTCGCTTCTCGTCAAATCTCCTCACGTCTCAAAGTCACGAACTAGCACTTCAATATGTCTAAGTGTGTTTTTTATATGTGCCTCTGCAACCATATATATTCTTTTACTCATGAGCAGCAACTCCAGCCAACCTTTCATCAGAGTCTTATTCGAAATAGGAGAAACAAAGTCAATCTGCCGTAAACGCGCCCTGATGCAGTTTTACGAATTTTCACCCTATGCAAGCGCGCCCCGACGCAGATTGCAGAAATCAAGCCATTACTTCTTTGTAAGCTTCCATCCCATCCACTTCTCGTTTCGATTAGTTCCTACACAAAACCAATGCACATGCATGAAAAAGAACCTAAAACGTACTTGACATAGCGATATCTTAGGTTTAAATGGCGTCGATTCGTAGGTATGAAACCTACTTATCAAATACCCCCAAACTTAATATTTCGCTTGTCCTCAAGTGAAAACAACAACAAAATGAAAATAACAAACACCGTATCTATATGTATGCATATGGATGTCCTACTTCTTACATGCCTATGAATCTAGCAATAGATCAACATGTTTGTTAACACATGCCTCAAAGATATTATAAGATACTCAAACAATACTAAAAATTCAATGTACAGTTCATCAGTAATCTATCAGTCCATCCAATCCTGTCCTCACCCATGTTGTGCGTGTGTGCTCATTAACCATTCCAATCACCAACAATTCAAAAACATCACATACAAACTTCTTAGCAAAAAATTTTTAGTTATATCTCAAATATTCTGTATTTATGACAAAATCGGTCAAACATAGTAATTACTGAGTTCGGGGATTTCAAATGAGGGTCAATTTTCTTATTTTTCATTCACGGGTGCGTTTTACGCTCCATCCCGTGTTCATAATCGACCGTGCAATGTCTGCATCTATTAGGCTTTTCAATATTACCCGCTGAGCGAACTTTTGACCAACGACTCCCAAACCAGATGGTTTTTATGACGCCCCCAAATCTGGGTTCTCTAACCTCAGATTCAATGCTCACGGTACATTATCAACATAAGCATTCTATATACTATTGCGGAATAATAAACATACATTGTTCATTATTATAAAATATTACATCAATATCCCAAGGTCTAATACCTTAACATAAAAGTACTTTAATTACATATAGTAACACAAAAGGTTTACATGATCATAGTATTTCATAATACCTAAGCATTTATATTAACTATTCTTGGACCTTTCCCTTGCCCTTGTCCTTCTTACTCGAACTCTCGGGCTTAGCTGAAATAATTGTCATGATATAGCAAGTGTAAGCAACTAATTTGCTTAGCAAGTTTAATTATGAAAGAGATATATCATGATTAAAAATGAATTTAACTTTCAAAGTTCAATCAGATAAATGAATAGTGAAAGAGCATGAATTAATCTTAATATTTGAATATTCGAAAAATTGAATATCAGAGGCTGAGTGGTTTGAAATAACCATGAACATATACTAAGGTTGTCAGTATTTAAACTGGTCCTTTTAATAAGTTTTGGTAGTCAAGGGGATCAGCCTTTCTTACCCTGTAAAATATGTATAATCACTCAGTATACTAGCAACAATTGTTTTCCAATATTGCTTTAGTAAAACTGTTGTTTTTCTCAGTCATGAGTCCTTACCATTTCAATTGGTTAGGCACCACTTTTAAAACATATTTGATTCAACAAATTTAAACATACTTGATCTAGCTGATAAAATTAGCATAGATCCATATCATAAACAGTTCATGAATAAAAGAACTTTAATAAATTCACAGTTCAATAATGATAGAACAAGAATTCAATTGCACACAGTGCTAATATCAATAATCAATTTAGATGTGACTAATCAACAATAATTATTCACTAATCATGCTTCAAAAGTAATAACTCAAGTTGAGTTAGAGAACTTGCCTTGTTTGCGGACTACTGCTATGCAATTCTATTTATCCACTTAATGAATTTAAATTATTCTCTTTGAAAATACCTATCACGGATCCTTGAATTAGTATCACATATAATTATTCATAACATTATTATTCTTATATATTATCTAACATTAATCACATAATTTAAATATTAGATATCACATAACTCCTTAATAATATTATCGTTCCTTGATAATATTATTATTATATAATCATCTTAACTCTTAAATAATATTATTAACCTTTTAGTAATATTTTATTTGTTTCTTAACATTATTAATCATTTAATAATATTTTAGTCTCTCTTTAATATTATTAGTCTTTTAATAATATTTTAAGTATATAATATTATAAATCTTTTAATAATATTTTAACTTTCTAATATTATTAAATATTTAATAATATTTTAATGATTTAATATTATTAATCTTATTATCATTTAATATTAATTAAATAATAATTAATCAATATTTATACTTATTTAATATTAATTAAATAATTAATAATTAATTAACATTTATCTTTATTTATTATTTAATATTAATTAAATAATTAATAATTAATTAATATTTATCTTTATTTATTATTTAATATTTAATTAAATAGTAATTAATTTATTAACTTTATATTACTTAACTAACATGTGAGTAAATAATTATAATTATTTATTACTTATTCTCACTTGAATAATAAACAATTTGTTTATTTACTTTAAACATTCTTTAATCATTCTTTAATATTAATTAAAGAATAGTTAATAAATTATTTAACCCTACTCATTATTTACTCTTAATTAAATAACAACTAGTTAGCTTAATAACACTAATTTTCATTCATTTATTACTTAATGTTAATTAAATAATTAATCATACTTACAGAGTATTTAATTAGTTTAATAATCATTTATTAGTATTAATAATTACCAATTAGTAAATTTTAAATGATTTAAATGAGTTTAAACCATTAATTACTTAATAGTTACATAACTGTCCCGAATAATTATGAATAAAATATCTTAATGTACTTCACAATTTTACAAAATTTTCTGTCCAAGAACCACCCCAAGAATCGGCCGGAAAAGTGGTGAACCGGCCGCCAGAAAGTTCCGCCGGTTCGCCGGAAAACTGAACCGGTCAATAATCTTTAATTTTTCCAACTTTTTGGTTTTATTTTCTGTTTTGGGGTCCTTTACTAAAACCTTCATAGAACGAAATCTACAACTCCGATTGAGGCCCAATCAGACTCGTTGGATTCGTATCTTCCCGACCTACAGTTTTCAGTTATCGAATATTAAATTTGGACCCGTTTTGCTCACTGAAATTGAGCCGGAAGTGGACTGAGTTTTTCAAGGGTTTCAACCTTTAGAGTGTTTTGGCACAAAATTCATATCTCCCTCATTTTAAATCATTTTTGAGTGATTCCAAAGGGATGTTGTCCTTAACTTATATATCTATCATACCAAGAAAGAAAACAGCAAAAACTTTTTGTAGGTTTCAAAATGAAAAACATATATCACACCTTAAAAATCAATACTTATGGAAAAACTCCTTTTCATGTGTTTTACCAAACTTTTTAACATAAACTCATATCAACCAACAAGTTAAACTTATTAAACTCTATATATATCATTCTAGCATTCTTCTAACCAATTAGATCTTGAACCCCATAGATCTTACATAAAAACATATTAAACACACTAGATTAGGTTTTTTTTTCTTACTTTTTGAACATAGATTATTTTGCTTCCTTTTTATCATCTCTCTAACACTTAAATAGGTTAGATTTAAACATGAAATCATACAAAACATATACATATAAGGTTATGAACTTTTAGAACATTAACCCTTTATTTCTTTAGAAACACATCATAACAAAATGAAGAAATTAGTTTAGGAGTTTCACCTTTTTCTTATAGCAACTCTTCTTGTTTTACCAAAGAAATTTATGAACTTTGGATGCATCAATCTCAAGCTCCCTCTCCCCTCTTCTTCTTCTTCTACCCGAGCCCTTCTCTCTTTTGTCTCTCTCCCTCTTTTTGGTTTGATAGCTAACTAGGAGATAAGATTTGAACTTAGTAAAAATGTTTTACTAATTATGAAAATTGTTTAAGTATTTAGTAAATATGAATAGATATAGATTGTATATCTATCAACAATATCCCACACAATCTTACTTCCTTTATCTTTTTTATCAGCTTAGTTAACTTGAAAGAGTAGATAAAAGCAGTGGACGAATGGGAGGTTGACACCTAGCGTTGTTGTTCACCTACTAAAGTTAGGTAATAATTCAATTCACCCCCCCTTCTTCCTCTCCTTACTAATTCGGCCATGTGGCCTTATTATCCATTTTATTTTTCTTTTATTTTTTTATTCCTTATTTTCTTTATAAAATGACCAAAATACCCCTCCACAAGTGGGCCTAGATTGGGCTTTTTAATTATCATCGCTTGGGCCTGTAATTATTAATTTAGGCCTACTAATGGGATTGGGCCTCCCATAACAATTAAATGGGCTACTAAAATACTTGCCCTATACATCTAATACTGGGCCAGTTTAACAGTTTAGTTACTCATAAACTAAATTATCCACAAGTTCCATGCTTAACTAAATAATTGGGCTTGTTTAAATTACTTATACCTCTTAGTCCATTTAATTTTTTATCTCTTAAGCTAATGCTCATCATTATTGATATTTACATATTCTTATCAATTAATAATGTTATTTCATTTACATAACCCAATTAGACTTGCTGTATTCAAGTATATTGAGTATGTAATTAGGGTTTAACATCTTAAATTAATTTCTTGGATTCTTAATATACTTAGGTTAGTCCACCAACTTATTTCAATCAGTAGTGAGACTTCCTTTAAGTACACATATCATATTGTTTACATAATCACTTAATCACCTAGTCATCCATAATATATAACAGATTAGTTAATATATTTATTTATAATGTAGCACAGAAATTCTTGGTTATTACATTCTCCCCTCCTTATAAGAATTCCGTCCCCGAAATTTCCCTAAGGTTACTCAAAAAGATTCGAATAATTCTTTCTCATCTTTTCCTCTAGTTCCCACGTGGCTTCCTCAACATTGTGGTTTCTCCATAGGACTTTGACAGAATGTATAACCTTATTTCTCAGTTTCTGTTCTTTCCTATCCAAAATTTCTATAGGAATCTCCTCGTATGATAAGTCCTTCTCGACTTAAATCGGCTCGTATGATATCACATGCTTGTAATCCGGGTTGTACGGACGCAACACTGACACATGAAACACATTGTGAATATGTTCCAGTTCAGGAGGTAAAGCTACCTCGTACGCCACTTCGCCTATCTTCTTCAGTATTTCAAATGGTCTAATAAATCTCGGACTCAGTTTACCTTTCTTCCCAAATCTTATCTTCCCCTTCCAGGGAGATACCTTGAGAAATGAATAGCTTCCCACTTCAAAGTCTCTTTTCTTGCGATGAATATCTGTGTACTTCTTTTGTCGATCTTGAGCTGCTACCAGTCGAGCTCTTATAACTTTAATGATATCCACGGTTTGTTGTACCAATTCTGGCCCCAACAGTCTTCGTTCAGTTACCTCGCCCCAACATAAGGGCGTTATGCACTTTCTTCCATATAGGGCTTCATACGGCGGCATTCCAATGCTGGCATGGTAACTATTGTTATACACAAACTCCACCAATGGAAGATGATCTTCCCAGCTTCCTTTGAAGTCCATCACACAGGCTCTGAGCATGTCTTCTAGTGTTTGAATTATTCTCTCTCTTTTCCCATCAGTCTGTGGATGATACGCTGTACTTAACCTTAATTGTGTCCCCATTCTTTCTTGAAGACTCCTCCAAAAGTTCGACGTGAAGCACGGATCTCTATCAGATACAATTGTTATTGGCACTCCATATCTCGAAATTATTTCCTTGATATACAATTTGGCAAGTTGATCCAAAGTATACCTTATCTTGATCGGCAAAAAGTTTGCTGACTTTGTAAGACGGTCAACAATCACCCATGTGGCATCATAACCTTTTTGTGTCGCTAGAAGTCCTACCACAAAATCCATCGTGACGTGCTCCCATTTCCATTTCAGAATTTCTAATGGCTGTAATAGTCCACTGGGTTGTTGATGCTCTGCCTTGACTCTTTGACAAGTTAAACATCTACTAACGCATTCAGCAACCTCTTTCTTCATGTTTGGCCACCAATAATGTTGACGCAAATCTTGATACATCTTCGTGCTTCCTGGGTATATTGAGTATCTCGTATTATGCGCTTCTTGTAAAATCTTATCTTTTAACTCTGATACTGCCGGTACCCAAATTCTCCCTTCAAATCTCAGCAATCCAGTACCATCAATTTTAAACTTCAACTCTTCGCCTTCAGCCAACCACTTCGTGATGTTACCGCATTCTTCAACATTCCCTTGTGATTCTTTCACCTTGTCTAATAAAGTTGGACTTGCTTCCATTTTTATCTCTTTATCCGAATCCTTCGGATTTTTCACCTCCAACTCCATTTTCTCCATTTCTCTAACTAATTCTTCTTGGTCTGTCAATACAAAAAATTTATCTCGGCTCTTTCTGCTTAAAGCATCTGCCACTACATTGGCCTTCCCTGGATGATATAGAATATCATAATCATAATCCTTGATCAATTCTAACCATCTCTTCTGCCTCATGTTTAACTCCTTTTGTGTAAATATATACTTCAGACTTTTGTGGTCTGTATATACCTCACACCTTTCTCTGTAGAGGTAATGCCTCCAAATCTTAAGGGTAAATACTACTGCAGCTAATTCTAGGTCATGAGTAGGGTATCCCTTCTCATAGTCCTTTAATTATCGTGATGCGTACGCAATGACTTTACCATTCTGCATTAACACACAACCCAGTCCCTTGTGTGACGCATCACTATACACTGTAAAATCCCCCGTACTATCTGGTAACGATAACACAGGTGCTTTACTGAGTCTTTTCTTCAGTTCCTGAAAACTTTGTTCACACTTCTCTATCCACACAAACTTAACAGTATTCCTCATCAGATTAGTTAATGGTGTCGCTATCTTCGAGAAATCCTGAATAAACCTCCGATAATATCCTGCCAATCCCAAGAAACTTCTGATCTCTATCGGTGTCTTCGGTTGTCCCCAATTTTTCACCGCTTCTATTTTCGCTGGATCAGCAGAAATTCCCTCGTTGTCGATAACATGCCCCAAAAACTGAACTCTCTTCAACCAGAATTCACATTTCAAAAGTTTTGCATATAGTTTTTCCTTTCTTAACGTCTCCAATACTATCCTTAGATGTTCGGCATGCTCCTCTTCAGTCTTTGAGTACACCAGCATATCGTCAATGAAAACAACCACGAACTTATCCAAGTACGGTTTGAATACTCTGTTCATCAAGTCCATAAAAGCAGCTGGTGCGTTCGTCAGTCCAAATGACATAACTAAGAACTCATAATGGCCGTAATGAGTTATAAATGTTGTCTTTGGTACATCCTCTGTCCTCACTTTCAACTGATGATAATCAGTCCTTAGGTCAATCTTCAAAAAACATCTCGCTCCTTTAAGTTGATCAAACAGATTGTCTATTCTTGGTAACGGATATTTGTTCTTGATTGTCACCTTATTCAACTCTCTATAATCCATACACAACCTCATCGAACCATCCTTCTTCTTTACAAACAACACCGGTGCTCCCCATGGAGATACACTAGGTTGAATGTACTTCTTATCCAACAACTCTTGTAGCTGGATTATCAAATCCTTCATTTCTACTGGAGCTATTCGATACGGTGCTTCCAATATTGGCGCTGTCCCCGGTACAAAATCAATCACAAACTCTATCTCTCTGTCTGGCGGAAGTCCCGGAAGTTCTTCTGGAAAGACTTCCCTAAACTCATTAACTATAGGTATATGTGCCATGTCCGAATTCACAACACGTGTATCCACTACATGAGCCAAATAACCTTCACATCCTTTTCGTAACATCTTCCTGGCCTGCATCATCGTTAGACAACTTGTTTGCCTTGGCGACTTGCTACCATAAAATACCACCTTAGACTTATTTGGTGTCTTAAGGAGTATACTCTTCTTTTAACAATCTATAACAGCTTTATGATTAAACAACCAGTCCATCCCTAAAATAACATCAAATTCTCCTAAGCGTATCGGAATCAAATTCACACTTAACTTATGTCCCCTTATTTCCACACCACAATTGTTATGGATAAACTCTACATGAATCACTTCTTTGTTTGCAACTTCTATATTCATAGGGTTCTTTAATTTTTCACAAGGTAAGTTTAATCTTTTTGCAAATTCATCAGACACAAATGAACAGGTAGCTCCCGAATCAAATAATACATATGCATTTATATTATTGATTGGAATAATACCTGACACCACCTCCTTTGATGCAACTGCGTCTTGTACAGTCATATTGAAAGTTCGGGCTGTCGGCTTGCTCTGCTGTGTTGGCCCTCCAATTGTTAACTTTGTGGCACTGCTCTTGTTTCCACTTCCTCCATCAGTATTCTTCTTAAATGGACAATCCTTAAATCGATGCCCCGTTCCCCCACATGAAAAGCAACCTCCCTTCTTTGGTTTAGGACAATTAGGTGAAATATATCCTTCCTGACCGCAGTTATAACAAACATTCTTTCCCTTCATACACTCCCCAGAGTGATTCTTCCCACACTTTCCACATATTGGCTTTTTCTGTGGTGTACTCCCTTGTTTAGTTCTCGATTCAGTGCCACTGTTCCACTTGCATTTCTTACTATTACTGCAACCACTGTTGGCACCCTGATGTCCACCTTCAATCTTCTTCTTATTCTTCTCTCGATTGAATCTAGATATTGCTTCACTACTACCTTATGTAATGATAGCCTTTTTTAACAGTGCTGAAAACGTAGCAATTTGCAGTACTGCGACTTTGCTGTTTATCCAAGGCTTCAGCCCATTTTCAAACCTATGCGCCTTTCGTAGTTCTGTATCCACCTGATGAGGTGCGAATTTGGCTAACTTGTTGAATTTCGCTGCATACTTAGCAACTGTCATGTTTTCTTGTTTCAATTCGAGAAACTTCACCTCCATTCTGGCTTGCATGGCCTTTGAGAAATAGCTTTCTAAGACCAACTCCTTAAACCTGGTCCATGTTACTACCTCCATTCCGGCTCTAGCTTGGTTCGTCTCCCACCAGTAATTAGCCTCACCTTTCATCAAGAAGGTAGCAAAAGCCGTCATTTGCTCTTCGGCTATCCTAGCAATGATAAAGGCCTTTTCCATCTCTTTCACCCATGTTTGAGCTTCTATGGGGTCCGTGGTTCCGCTGAATTCTGGCGGTCCTACAGCCTTAAAATCTTTAAAGTTTGCTAATTTATTATCCGCTTGATTCCTTGTTGCCGGTGTACGAGTTCGTATAGCTCGAACTATCATATTTGCAAAGTTCTGCATTGGGTCAGCTTGCTCTCTTTCATTATTTACAGATCGCTCGTCCCTCTGGTTACGGTTTTGGCGTCTTGGAGGCATTATCTGGTTAAACAAAGTCTTACATTAACAGTTTAAGTTTCATTATATGTCATATCTTATAAGTGTTTAAAATATAACATATAATTCAAATTCTAACAATTATATTATCACCATGTTCAACTTACTATCTTCATTCTCAAGTCTTATTTACTTAAGCAAACATTTACACATAATACCGCATTTATATTCATATACCAAATATTAGTGTCATACACTTACATGCCTGGCATATTTTTATAAATGCTAACTATCCCATTCTAAATATATACAGAGATGGGACCAACCAAAAATATATTCCCCTACACACCTAAGATGGGGATACATCAAACAATTATACTGATGAGTGGAATTTATACCCGCGAATCAGATACTTTATGGCTTAAATAGTTGCCTGATCTTCGTAGTTTTTATATAGTTTTATATGTTTATAGTATTATTATGCTTAACCGACGTATTGCAGGGCTTTACAGGACTTTTCTAGCTTTCAGTGGGACAAAATGGACAATTTACATACACTGGCGCCGCAGCGCCAATGCCTAGTCTTATTCTCGCACCGCGGCTCCTCCTCCTGGCCCTTGCTGATGTCATCCTGGAGCTGCAGCGTCACAGTTCCTTTATGAACTCGCACTGCAGCGCGACCTCCGGTCTTTTGGTGCTAACGTGGCGTCGCAGCGCCACCCATAAGTTATATTGCCCGCGCCACAGCGCGACCTCGGTGCTCAGGCAGAGAAGGCTTGCTTTTGACCTAGAAAAAGAAGAAAACATATATACATGAAAAAAAGCCTCTGCATACGGAAGGAGGGAGACTGGAATAGAATAGGTTAGCTTAGCTTCGGATAGATTAGATCTCTTTTGTACTTTCTCTCTAGTTATTAGGTAATGTTTGTAAATATAGATTAAGTAGATTAGGGGAAAGTTTGGGATTTCCTTGGAGCAACAAGAGTAGTGAGCTACACGGATTGGAGAGCTTGAAAGCAGTAGAATGTTTGGAGACTGAAGAGCCTTGGCAGAGTTTATTCTTATCCATTTATTTCCTCTAATTTTGTAATCCATAAATGTTGTATTTATTGCTACTTATATTTTGTTCAATAGCTATGAACTAAGTATTGGCTCTAAGGTTATAATGGAACCCTTTGTTATTTAAATTAACTGTCTTATCTCTTCGGTTGGCACCATATGGTTTGCTTTAATATATTCATGCTTAATGATTCTCGCTAAGACATTAGTGATGATTTTGGGTAATCTATATGATATTGAAAGAAGGATTATAGATTTACACCTAAATATATTGGCATGTGATTATGGGTTTCGACTGCATAAGTTGTGCATAGAATAGACATATATCTGTGTGCCACGTGTGACCTAATTGAGAACTTATGCTTAAATCCTTGTTAGGTTAATTCGCATAGACATGTGTACGATTATCACCTAGCTTGGACGTTCTTTTCTGTTCTATTCCCTATCGGGTGGATCTGGAGAGGATACGTTTGTGTATACCTCGACAGAGGTGTATGAGCACCTGTATGTTCTCGGTCGACAAACTGTCGTGACCATTAAGACCAAAGCGAGAAGGGTAGGAAGTTTGATGAAGCATAGCACGCCAGGTGTTCGACGGAATGCCTGTGTGGGGTGAAGTTGTAACCTTAGCTTGTAATTCCTTCGATTACCATTCGTTATCCATTTACTTGCTTTAATAATTACTTATAACTAGTTTAACCACATTCCTATTAGTTTACTGTTAAAATAAGACTTAAGCGATACAAAGTTTGTATTTGGTAAATATTAGTGATAGTTCCTCGTGGGTACGACACTTTCCTTATCACTGTATTACTTGTTAGACCGTGTATACTTGCGCGTGTTTAGTGATCGATTTTTTGACCAACAAGTTTTTGGCGCCGTTGTCGGGGAACTATTGTTCTGATATTGTCTAATATTGATTTAAATCAATTTAGTCTTAATTTGAACGTGTATATATTTCTTTTATTTGTTTGATCTTCCTTTTTGTTTTTAAGTTTACAGGATATGGACGATAAATGTTATCAATGGCCTTATGAGAGGACGACACAACCAAGCTCGGAAAAAGGACTCGAGCAATTGCGAGTTCAAATTGCAAATATCTTGAGGTTTTTTGATAATCTTGAGTGTCAGTCCACTCAGACTGCCTACTGTCAGGAACGAGCTGACATTGAACCGATTTCCTATCATCCAAACTGTCAGGGTTATCCAAACTCTTAAGACTACAGTCAAGAGAAATATCATGATCCGAATTACTCCTATTTGAATCAATTCGAATATCCATCTCCTCCGAAGTATAATGTGACATTCCAACCCAATGAGAGCTTTTCAGTAAACTTAACAAAAGAAGAGAAAAGGCTTGAAGATCTCCTCACCAACTTTATTGAAAGAAATGAGGTTCGAATGGCAAGCCAAGACGCCGCATTGCAAAGCCTCGAAAATCAATTGGGACAACTCGTCAATGCCATCATAAATCTACCGCAGGGCAATCTACCGGTTATAATCGATCTCAACGATGAAGCAGTAGAGCATTGCACGGTGGATACGCAAGGAGAAGGCGATGAGTCTCACAAAGTTGTTGAGGGAGATGTCATGGTGCAAATTGTCCAACCGGTGGAGTCTGAAGTTGGAGAAAAGATGATCAAGAGTGGTTGTATTGTCAAGACTAATCAACAATCGAAAAACACGCTCACGATTGTGGAAACCCTGGAGGGCCCACTTGCGCACAAAGAACGCTTTTAACTTGATGAAAAAGGCAAATTATTGGATAATTCCAGTGGTGAAAGATTCTTCGTGCCGATGGGTGAAGAAAACGAGGATGTTCAATCATCCATGTCCGCCACAAATTTAAAGGAATTGACAATTAGGCGGCATGAAATGGTCATTTTTGCTTATGAGCCGGATTGAGCGGCATTGGTATAGTCAAGCTGATGACTTTAAAACAAGCGCTTGGTGGGGAGGCAACCCCATCTCAGTATCAATTTTCTCTATTTTTCTTTACTTATGTCTAGTTTATATTGTGTCTTTTCTTTTTACCATGTAAACATCGTTGCCAATGCGTATGTTTTTGTGATTATAGGATGCAGGCAGCATGTTATTTAGTATGTTGCTAGTGTATATCTTAGTTAGAAATTAGTATCTAGCATGTTTTTTACTTAGCATGATATCTGTGTAATATACTGTTGGCTAATACATGGCTTTTGTGCAGTGAAAACTCAGATACAAGACTGGCGCCGCAGCACCAGAATATACACTGAACTTCGTGCCGCAGAGCCACGCTATTAATTTAAATTTCCTATCTCGCGCCGCAGCGCCAAGGAACAAAGGGGGACTCACGCCGCAGCGCCAAGACTGAGGCCAACCTACTTCCAAGTCGGGCCGCGATGCCAATCAACGAAGGAATGCCCGCGCCACAGCACCGGTAGCGAGTTTTGGTTTTTAAAAGCACAACTGAAGCCAGCAGTTGTGCCCATTACCTCCCATTTTTCTCGACAGTTTTGGCAGCACAAAGAACCCAACTGACCCAAAACCAAAATGTGCCTTATTTCTCCACCTCGAACCTTTGATAAATTCTACCCACAAGAGAGAAAGTCATACATTCTTCCCACAAGACCCCAAGCCAATGCACACAACAAGAGGAGATCAGAGTCAATCTAGGGTTTCCCACTTAAGGTATTTGGGGGATTTCAGTCATTCATTTACAGTGTTTGATTTCGATATTTGGGTTGGTTTTACTATGTTGATTGGAGTGATTTCCACTGACAAAAATCTAGATAGAGCACTTTCAAGCAAAGGTTATCTAGTTTGGTCTTAAAAGCGCACACAAGCTGTTTGATAAATTGCTTGAACCGGAGATTGATTTGTTTGGGTTGTTTTGGCATTAAAATTTCATTGGGGATTATCTGGACTATGTTTGGGGGAGTGTGTGCTTCAGTCTCCTGTCTTTGACAAACCAATTGACATGGCATCAAAGAGGCAGCGACTGAGCTTCGACGGTTCCTCGTCCGCAGCACCAACGGCATGGGACAACACCAAATTTGTTAACAAAGAGGCATGGAAACGATACAAAAGCTCCTTTGTCGCACGAAATTTGATTCCCGAAAGGGGTTTGAGGCCTGACAAAACAAAGGATGGCGAGTTGTTAGCCATAATTGCAGGTCGCCAGTGGGTGCACTTCACAAAACCACCCGAATTGGCCATTGTTTCTGTGGTTCGTGAGTTCTACGCTAATACTAGTGCCGAGGGTCCTGCTGTTGTCCAAGTCAGGGGGCAGTCAGTGGTGTTTGGAAGCCAAGCCATCAATGCATTATTCGCGACGCCTGGTTTTAAGGGTAGGGACTATATGGAGCCAAGACTCCGCAGCTATGACCTCGAGGATATTGTTAGGAGGCTCTGCAAGCCCGGGACTACATGGAAAACAAATGACTTCACGGGTGAGCGGACCAGTTTCTAGCATGCTGCACTCATTCGCTATGGGAAGGCATAGTTCAGCTTTATTTGTGCCAACATGATCCCGACTCGTCACCAGAGCAACGTGACTAAGGATAAAGCGATCCTATTATTTACCATTATCACGGGTCTGAACGTGGACATTGGAGTTCTCATCCATGAGTCCATCATAAAGGAAATCAAGAGCAATATCTCTACGGGACTTCCACATCCATCCTTGATCACTCGGCTGTGCAAGAGGGCAGGTATTCATTGGGGGCCAGAAGAGATAGCTTTGCGGCCCATGTTAGTCATTGACCATCAGACCATCTCACGCTTTGATGTGTGGGACGGGGCTATTTCTCATGTCAGAGGAGAAGGATTCGGACCACCTACTGAGCCACCTCCTACAGCAGATCCAGAGCCCTCGCAGCCACCAGACACAGGCCCAGCTTCACAGGGACTACTGGCAGAGATCATGGCATCCCTCACTTTGCTACATCAGAACCAGGACGCTAATGCTCAGAGGCAGCAGAGGCACATAGCAGCGGTGGCCTTGAGGCAAGACATAGCGATGCAGTATCAGGCTGAGCTGGTCAACACGATGCAGAGCATATACACCGTGTATAGTGGCAAGTATTCTGAGTTCACGCCATTCCAGCTCCCAGAGCCTCCTGTCTTCCCACCATACCCTCCACCATCACCGCCCGCCGAAGCTGACAAGGACGCTGCTACTGCCGAGTGACCAGACTTCAGGGAAGCCCTCTTGTTTAGATTGATATATGTTTAGCAATGAGGACATTGCTCACCTTAAGTTTTGGGGTGTTATTGTTTATTATCGGTTTTATTTCTATCTATTGCCATGATAGGTTGTTATTTTAGTACTTTGCTTATGTTTTTATCAGAATTGTAGTGCAGTCATTTTGAACAGCGATTTTATATTTTGGGGTTTATTATTATGGATGCGATAAATAGTTTTTGGTTATTTATTAATGCTTTGATTATTATTAGCATGTTTGTGGTTTATAGCCATCTTTTTGGGGCTTTTACAGATTTATATGCTTGTGCCATGTTAATGGCTTTATTACCCTATTTTGAGCTGCTATTATGCAAGGGTGGTATATTTATCACTAATTTTTGATTGTGGCTAATGACAAGCGTCAAGTAATTATGTTTATCTCTTAGAGTCGTGTCAAGCATGTATGAGCTAGGGGTTGTTCAATCGATAAGTTGAGACTGTTATTGATCCGTCCTTCTTAGCAAGCACCGACCAACTGTGTTAACTAGTTATTTTTTGATTTTAGTTCGCAAGTTTATTGCTTTGAGAGTATGTTCACTCTTATAATCTTTCATTTTTACAAGGTAATAAAAGACTTAGACGCTTATACAGTTTTGGATCTTGGATTCTGGCATGTTGACAAATAAAAAAAAATAAAAATAAAAGAATAAAAAGAAAAGAAGATTGAATATCGATAGTCTTGCGGTGGGTTGAGATGGAGCGTGAAATGCACTCGCCCATAAATGCAGGACCGATGTTGAGATGGAGCATAAAATGCACTCGCCAAATAATCTTCGGATTTCATAAAGTCTAATTTGGCTGATGTTGATTAGGTGGCCTTTACTGCTCGAGTTATTAGATTTATAGGGGAGTTCCACACCTAGTGTCCTAAAGTCATCTGGCTTGGGAGTCACTGATCAAAAGCTCATTAATGGGTTGTTCTACATAGCCTAAGGTAATTAAGGACTGTTCGAGTCAGATTTTACTGTCTTCATGCTAGAGTCTTTTGATCCTTTCCTGCACTTGCGTCTTATTCTTAATGCTTGTTGAATGTTTAAGTTACGGAGTGTGCATATTGGTATCAACAATCGACTGTGCGAACGTATTTGAGCTAGGATTAGTTAGGATGGTTGGTCTCCACACACACATATAGAATGGATCGAATACAGTCTTATGCTTGATATTGAATGAACTCTCACTAATATCTGTGTTTGTCCTATTCTCTGGGAGTAGCTATGTTCGAGCTTAGAAGCCATGATACTAGTATACAGTTTTATTTTTCTTTCGCATGTGTTTGACTATTGTGAGTTTTGTGTTAGATAGTTTGCTCGAGGACAAGCAAAGACTTAAGTTTGGGGGTATTTGATGAGTGGAATTTATACCCGCGAATTGGATACTTTATGGCTTAAATAGTTGCCTGATCTTCGTAGTTTTTATATAGTTTTATATGTTTATAGTTATATTATGCTTAACCGATGTATTGCAGGGCTTTACAGGACTTTTCTAACTTTCAGGGGGATAAAACAGACAATTTACATACACTGGCACTGCAGCGCCAATGCCTAGTCTTATTCTCGCGCCGCAGAGCCGCCCCTTGGCCCTTGCTGATGTCATCCTGGAGCTACAGCACCATAGTTCCTTTATAAACTCGCGCTGCAGCACGACCTCCGGTATTTTGGTGCTAACGTGGCGTCGCAGCGCCACCCATAAGTTATATTGCCCGCGCCACAGCGCGACCTCCGGTGCCCAGGCAGAGAAGGCTTTCTTTTGACCTAGAAAAAGAAGAAAACATATATACATGAAAAAAAGCCTCTGCATACGGAAGGAGGGAGACTGGAATAGAATAGGTTAGCTTAGCTTCGGATAGATTAGATCTCTTTTGTACTTTCTCTCTCTAGTTATTAGGTAATGTTTGTAAATATAGATTAAGTAGATTAGGGAAAAGTCTGGGATTTCCTTGGAGCAACAAGAGTAGTGATCTACACGGATTGGAGAGCTTGAAAGCAGCAGAATGTTTGGAGACTGAAGAGCCTTGGCAGAGTTTATTCTTATCCATTTATTTCCTCTAATTTTGTAATCCATAAATGTTGTATTTATTGCTACTTATATTTTGTTCAATGGCTATGAACTAAGTATTGGCTCTAAGGTTATAATGGAACCCTTTGTTATTTAAATTGACTGTCTTATCTCTTCGGTTGGCACCATATGGTTTGCTTTAATATATTCATGCTTAATGATTCTCGCTAAGACATTAGTGATGATTTTGGGTAATCTATATGATATTGAAATCAGGATTATAGATTTACACCTAAATATATTGGCATGTGATTATGGGTTTCGACTTCATAAGCTGTGCGTAGAATAGACATATATTTGTGTGCCACGTGTGACCTAATTGAGAACTTATGCTTAAATCTTTGTTAGGCTAATTCCCATAGACATGTGTAGGATTATCTCCTAGCTTAGACGTTCTTTTCTGCTCTATTCCCTATCGGGTGGATCTGGAGAGGATACGTTTGTGCATACCTCGACAGAGGTGTATGAGCACCTGTGTGTTCTTGGTCGACAAACTGTCGTGACCATTAAGACCAAAGAGAGAAGGGTAGGAAGTTTGATGAAGCATAGCACGCCAGGTGTTCGACGGAATGCCTGTGTGGGGTGAAGTTGTAACCTTAGCTTGTAATTCCTTCGATTACCATTCGTTATCCATTTACTTGCTTTAATAATTAGTTATAACTTGTTTAACCACATTCCTGTTCGAATAAGACTTAAGCGATACAAAGTTGGTATTTGGTAAATATTAGTGATAGTTCCTCGTGGGTACGACACTTTCCTTATCACTGTATTACTTGTTAGACTGCGTATACTTGCGCGTGTTTAGTGATCGGATTTCCGACCAACACATACTACCTCACACAGTATGAGGTTTACATCAAGCATAAAACCGTAATAAACAAAAGGGGTTCTACTACATCTATATACAATAGAAAACTACTAAACTATCACTGCGCGTCTGGAGGGGGTGCGCCTGCATGCTCCTGCTCTGGTGGAATGAATCCATCCATAAGTCGACGTCTAACGGATTGACTCGACTCGCCTATCTCCAAGGATCTCCTCACTCCTGCTCACTGACCCATATAAGGGGCATCCAGGGATCGTCCCAAAGTATCCACTCGGACCTCACTAGCCTCCAGCTTCTCCTCAAGCTGGTCCACCATATTGGATGCTCTAATCCATACTTGTTTGATCCTGATCTTATCTGAAATTTCTAGATCGAACTCAAATCGCATGGCTTCATGCTCAACTCTTAACACTCCAAACTTTATCTCCTCTTGTTCTAGTCTCTCTCTTAGCTCATCATTCATGGCAACCATCTGTGTAGCCAAGGTGGTCTGCCCCTGCAACTGTATCTTCATCTCAGCAAGCTCGGTCTGAGCTTGATATGCCAATTCCTTGTACTGAGTCTCAGTGAATTGATGAGTAGCATTCTCCCGCTTTAACTGTGTCACTCTATTCTCCAACGCCATGTTCTCTTTGAACAAATCCTCCATCACATCCTCATCACGCTCATCACTATCAGCTTGATCCTCTACCGGATCTATCGGCTCTTGTTCAACTGTATGGCTACCTTGTCCTTCCTCAGGCATCCTATAACCAAACAAACACAACATCAGTATCACAATAAAATATATTCATTGATAAAACGAACCAATATTTTATTATGTACAATCTATACTAGATGAATCTCCACAATTCATCTCCTAGTACACTCTATACGAGTTTTCTTCTAAGGTTGTAACCTAGGTTTCGCATTCCAAAAGTTTATAACCTACAGCTTTGATACCAACCTGTGACGCCACCAAATCTGGGTTCTCTAACCTCAGATTCAGTGCTCACGGTACATCATCAACATAAGCATTCTATATACTATTGCGGAATAATAAACATACATTGTTCATTATAGTAAAATATTACATCAATATCCCAATGTCTAATACCTTAACATAAAAGTACCTTAATTACATATAGTAACACAAAAGGTTTACATGATCATAGTATTTCATAATACCTAAGCATTTATATTAACTATTCTTGGACCTTTCCCTTGCCCTTGTCCTTCATACTCGAACTCTCGGGCTTAGCTGAAATAATTGTCATGATATAGCAAGTGTAAGCAACTAATTTTCTTAGCAAGTTTAATTATGAAAGAGATATATCATGATTAGAAATAAATTTAACTTTCAAAGTTCAATCAGATAAATGAATAGTGAAAGAGCATGAATTAATCTTAATATTTGAATATTCGAATAATTGAATATCAAAGGCTGAGTGGTTTGAAATAACCATGAACATATACTAAGGTTGTCAGTATTTAAACTGGTCCTTTTAATAAGTTTTGGTAGTCAAGGGGATCAGCCTTTCGTACCCGGTGAAATATGCATAATCACTCAGTATACTAGCAACAATTGTTTTCCAATAATGATTTAGTAAAACTGTTCTTTTTCTCAGACACGAGTCCTTATTATTTCAATTGGTTAGGCACTGCTTTTAAAACATAGTTGATTCAACAAATTTAAACATACTTGATCTAGCTGATACAATTAGCATAGATCCATATCATAAACAGTTCATGAATAAAAGAACTTTAATAAATTCACAGTTCAATAATGATAGAACAAGAATTCAATTGCATACAGTGCGAATATCAATAATCAATCTAGATGTGAATAATCAACAATAATTATTCACTAATCATGCTTCGAAAGTAATAACTCAAGTTGAGTTAGAGAACTTGCCTTGTTTGCGGACTACTGCTATGCAATTCTATTTATCCGCTTAATGAATTTAAATTATTCTCTTTGAAAATACCTATCACGGATCCTTCAATTAGTATCACATATAATTATTCATAACATTATTATTCTTATATATTATCTAACATTAATCACATAATTTAAATATTAGATATTACATAACTCCTTAATAATATTATTGTTCCTTGATAATATTATTATTATATAATCATCTTAACTCTTAAATAATATTATTAACCTTTTAATAATATTTTATTTGTTTCTTAATATTATTAATCATTTAATAATATTTTAGTCTCTCTTTAATATTATTAGTCTTTTAATAATATTTTAAGTATCTAATATTATTAATCTTTTAATAATATTTTAACTTTCTAATATTATTAATCATTTAATAATATTTTAATAATTTAATATTATTAATCTTATTATCATTTAATATTAATTAAATAATAATTGATTAATATTTATACATATTTATTATTAATTAAATAATAAATAATTAATTAACATTTATCTTTATTTAATATTTAATATTAATTAAATAATTAATAATTAATTAATATTTATCTATATTTAATATTTAATTAAATAGTAATTAATTTATTAACTTTATATTACCTAACTAACATTTGAGTAAGTAATTATAATTATTTATTACTTATTCTCACTTAAATAATAAACAATTTGTTTATTTACTTTAAACATTCTTTAATTATTCTTTAATATTAATTAAAGAATAGTTAATAAATTATTTAACCGTATTCATTATTTACTCTTAATTAAATAAGAAATAGTTAGCTTAATAATACTAATTTTTATTCATTTATTACTTAATGTTAATTAAATAATTAATCATACTTACATAGTATTTAATTAGTTTAATAATCATTTATTAGTATTAATAATTATTAATTTGTATGTTTTAAATGAGTTTAAACCATTAATTACTTAATAGTTACATAACTGTCCCGAATAATTCTAAATAAAATATCTTAATGTTCTTCACAATTTTAGAAAATTTTCTATCCAAGAACCACCCCAAGAACCAGCCGGAAAAGTGGTGAACCGGCCGCCGGAAAGTTCTGAGGTCCAATCGGACTCGTTGGATTCGTATCTTCCCAAGCTACAGTTTTCAGTTATCAAATATTAAATTTGGACCCGTTTTGCTCACTGAAATTGAGCCGGAAGTGGACTGAATTTTTCAAGGGTTTCAACCTTTAGAGTGTTTTGGCACAAAATTCATATCTCCCTCATTTTAAACATTTTTGAGTGATTCCAAAGGGATGTTGTCCTTAACTTATATATCTATCATACCAAGAAAGAAAACCACAAAAACTCTTTGTAGGTTTCAAAATGAAAAACATATATCACACCTTAAAAATCAATACTTATGGAAAAACTCATTTTCATGTGTTTTACCAAACTTTTTAACATAAACTCATATCAACCAACAAGTTAAACTTATTAAACTCTATATATATCATTCTAGTATGCTTCTAACCAATTAGATCTTGAACCCCATAGATCTTACATAAAAACATATCAAACACACTAGATTAGGGCTTTTTTCTTACTTTTTGAACATATATTATTTTGCTTCATTTTTATCATCTCTCTGACACTTAAATAGGTTAGATTTAAACATGAAATCATAAAAAACATATACATATAAGGTTATGAACTTTTAGAATATTAACCCTTTATTTCATTAGAAACACATCATAACAAAATGAAGAAATTAGTTTAGGAGTTTCACCTTGTTCTTATAGCAACTCTTCTTGTTGTACCAAAGAAATTTATGAACTTTGGATGCATCAATCTCAAAGCTCCCTCTCCCCTCTTTTTCTTCTTCTACCCGAGCCCTTCTCTCTTTTGTTTCTCTCCCTCTTTTTTGGTTTGATAGCTAACTAGGAGATAAGAATTGAACTTAGTAAAAATGTTTTACTAATTATGAAAATTGTTTAAGTATTTAGTAAATATGAATAGATATAGATTGTATATCTATCAACAATATCCTACACAATATTACTTCCTTTATCTTTCTTATCAGCTTAGTTAACTTGCAAGAGTAGATAAAAGCAGTGGACGAATGGGAGGTTGACACCTAGCGTAGTTGTTCACCTACTAAAGTTAGGTAATAATTACATTCACCCCCCCTTCTTCCTCTCCTTACTAATCTGGCCATGTGGCCTTATTATCCATTTTATTTTTCTTTTATTTTTTTATTCTTATTTGCTTTATGAAATGACCAAAATACCCCTCCATAAGTGGGCCTATATTGGGCTTTTTAATTATCATCTCTTGGGCCTGTAATTATTAATTTAGGCCTATTAATAGGCTTGGGCCTCCCATAACAATTAATTGGGCTACTAAAATACTTGCTCTATACATCTAATACTGGGCCAGTTTAACAGTTTAGTTACTCATAAACCAAATTATCCACAAGTCCCATGCTTAACTAAATAATTGGGCTTGTTTAAATTACTTATACCTCTTAGTCCATTTAATTTTTTATCTCTTAAGCTAATGCTCATCATTATTGATATTTACATATTCTTATCAATTAATAATGTTATTTCATTTACATAACCCAATTAGACTTGCTGTATTCAAGTATATTGAGTATGTAATTAGGGTATAACATCTTAAATTAATTTCTTGGATTCTTAATATACTTAGGTTAGTCCACCAACTTATTTCAATCATTAATGAGACTTCCTTTAAGTACACATATCATATTATTTACATAATCACTTAATCACCTAGTCATCCATAATATATTATAGATTAGTTAATATATTTATTTACAACGTAGTACAGAAATTCTTGGTTATTACAATTTTAGGGCGCTAGGTGTAAAAACACCCCCAAGGGCTTACTTATTCACGTAACAAAGGCCACGGATACAAACTAGTCCATGTGTTTATTCTCTTTCTTTTTTTTTTTAATTTTCTATTTTCTTTCTTCTTCTTTTTTTCTCTTTTTTCTTTCACCCCACTGACTCCCCCAAAATCATGTTATTACTTACTTTTAAACCTTTAATGTCAATATACAACCATCATCAATTTTAACTAAGATTTTCCCTCCAGAAACAAATTGTGACCCCTTGAATTGAGTTGATTAGACAGTTAACTCTTACGTACTAACCAGTTACATAAGTTTCAGACAGAATCAAATTTTCATCTTAATTAACATTTGAACTCATCATTAATCTGCACGTTTGTTCGAGTTAACATGCAATACCAATCCTGTCATTGGCCTAGCTAAATACACATCAATCCATTGCTTAAACTCATGCAACCTATATGCCTAAATGCAACAATATATTTTTGAGATTTTTGTTCAATTTTCTTCATTTTATTTTTTTTATACATACCATATAACTCATGTAAACTTTAACTATGAACACAAGAATGTACATATGCTTTACTCTAAATTGCAATTAACTAACATGCAAAATAAACTACTCTAATCATGCAACTAACTACTCATGTAACTAACTAAATGACTAATTCTACCCCCAAACTTAATGAATACAATGCCCTCATTGGATATAACAATAAAAGTACGAGGACTACCCTGAGGGATTAAGCGTAATTCTCGACCTGTGGATCCTTGGTAGGTGGGTCATTAACTGGGTCCTCAACAAGCGGTGGGGGAAGAAAAACTGGTAGCGACTGTGGAACTGGGAACTAAAAGCTTTCACCAGTGGTATTGAGCCGGGTAAAGGCATCTACCAACGATGCGTTAAACTCATTCTGGGTGGCAAACATGTGGTCTTGCCTGGCTGCTAACCCTTGGAACCTCTGATCGACATACTGCTACATATTACGGAGCTGGAAGCTGAAAGTTGCCTTTAATCGGGACGAGGTTGCAGTCCCGGCTTGGTCATCTTCTTGCTCTTCTTCCTCAAAAAATCTTCATCCTGTGCGTCTACCTCTTCATCATCCTCATCATCGAAAAATACAAATCCAAGGCCACGTGGGTGCGACTGCCCTCCTTTTTAGCAACCATACCTCTGAATCAAATTTGGATCTAGTCACAGTAGAGGCTGCTGGATAGGCTCCCTGGAAGTCCATTGTACACCTGCCCAGGCACATACTGCACATATCAATGATGGGTGAGGCAATCCGCCCTGGACTGATTCAGGGAGATTGCGACGGATATTATGATGAATAAGACGACCCATGTCAATTGATCGGTCTTTATAAATAGTGTATAGTAGAATTGGCCTTTCCTTCGTGACATCGCTCGTGTGTGTGCAAGGTAGCAATTTGGCACACAAGAACGCATGCCATATCTTCCCATATAAACTTAGGTGGCCCGTCTGAAAGTAAGATCCGTTTGATGACCATGTGGCGTCTGCTTTGCATAATTCCGTCAAAATTTGTTCATAGTTTGCTTTGCATTCCTTAAGGGCTGAATACGAACAAGTTATTTGCCGTAGATTGTAGTAATCGTTGATCTATTGCACGGTAAACAGAACCATTTTTCGCCTTATGAAAGGGAATAATGATGATTTATTGGGAGCATTGGAGTAAAATTCCTTGACCACCGCCACTACAGCGGCGTCCGGATGTGCCACGAGTGTTTCACATCGCCTCTCGCAAATTTGATTAAACATAGCCCCATTAAACTCATCGAGAGCCAAACCACGCTCCGGTACCAATGACTTATTTGAGAGGAACTTGATCCGGTCTGTCGCCTCGGCTTTCAAGAATTTTTGTATGTCGAATTGCCAGGAGGCGGTGGACGAACCTTCGCCACATTGCCTTTTCTGTTGTCTAGAAGTCATTGTGTTGCCGGTATGCCTCGAACTTGCAATTGTATTAGGAAATGGTTGTTGAAGCCTTTTGACAAACACTTGGTGTGAAGACTGATAGTGGTTGCTTATTGTGCCCCCAAACTTGAGTTGTTATGCCCACTTCTGAATTTGACTTTGCACTTAAGAAGAATCCTGAAATACAAGTGTTACAATTCCTAAAATTGGTTGGTGCCTCTTTGTCTCTGTCAGAGTTTGAAAATTGTGGTGTTGTTGTGAAGAAGTCCCCCTTTCCTTTGGAAATTGGTTGAAGTAAGAACCCTAGAGGGTGAATGATGAGTAGAGTTAATGAGGAAATTCTGAAGGTGAATTTGAGGGTGAGTCGATTTTAGATTGGGGATTTATTAGGTCGATATTGTGTATACTTCTCTTGTTTCGGATGGAGGTGGATGGTTGTGTTGTAGTTGAATTGGGATTATAACTGCCGAATTCTAATTTTTTTAAACTAAGAAAAGGGACACACGCCGGGGCGCCAATTTTTGTGTATGAAATCGCGCCGGGGAGCATTCGGCCAAAGAGGTACGCGTCGGGGTGCAATTTTTCCTTTACAAATATGCGTTGGGGCGAAGTTTGGCTGAGAGGTACGCGTCGGGGCGCATTCTTTATTTGGCAGTTTATTTTGTATCACCTTTGATCTCTTTATCCTTCCGGCTTCCATCCTACAATCAAAGCATAAGCATAATTAGTATTGTTATTCAAGTCATTGGGCACCATTCCTATGCTAAGACGCATCCTAGTCTACTACTACTTAACTAAAATGCAATAAAATAGACAAAAAACTTTTAAAAATTAAAATAAACAAATGATTGGGTTGCCTCCCATCAAACGCTTGATTTAGAGTCGTTCAGCCTGACTACTCCCTGTTTTAAACTGGATCGGCGAGGTCAATTGAGGTTGCTTGGCGATCGAGATAACCACCTCAGTAGTGCTTTAAACATTGGCCGTTGACTTTGAATGTGTCGGTCGAATTTCGGGTGTACACTTCTATGGCTCCGTATGGAAACACTGTTTTGATGGTAAAAGGGCCCGACCACCAAAATTTTAGTTTTTCGAGAAACAATTTCAACCGAGAGTTGAATAGTAATACTGACTGGCCCGGTTCAAACGTTTTGTCCATTATCTTCTGATCATGCCTTTTCTTGACTTTTTCTTTGTACAACTTTGAATTCTCATATGCTTGCAGGCAAAATTCATCTAACTCATTAATTTGCAAAAGTCTTCTTTCCCCTGCTGTTATTAGATCAAAGTTTAGTTTCTTGATTGCCCAATAAGTTTATGCTCGAGTTCCACTGGAAGGTGACACACCTTTTCATAAACTAACTGATAAGGAGACATGCCTATCGGGGTCTTGTAAGCGGTCCGATAAGCCCAAAGAGCGTCTTCCAGTTTCAACGCCGAAATCTTTCCAATTTGGGTTGACGACGTTTTTCAAGATTCGCTTTACCTCCCGGTTAGAAACTCTGGCTTGGCCACTTGTCTGAGGATGGTAGGCTGTGGCGATTAAATGGTTGACTCCATACTTGGTCAAGAGAGCAGTGAAGTACTTGTTGCAGAAATGCCTCCCTTCATCACTGATAATTTCTTTAGGGTGCCAAATCGTGTGAAGATGTTCTTTTACAAGAATTTCAGTACAACCTTCGCATCATTCGTTGGTAGTGCGACTGCCTCAACCCATTTCGATATATAGTCAACTGCCAACAGGATATACAAATTACTGAACGAAGACGAAAATGGTCCCATGAAGTTGATCCCCATTCATCAAAAACCTCGACTTCCAAAGTCATATTAAGAGGCATCTCATTCCGCGTAGAAATATTCCCCACTCGTTGACATCTATTGCAGTTTTTCATGCACTGATGTGCATCTTTGAACAAGGTGGGCCAGTAGAAGCCTGCCTGAAGGACGTTTGCAGCCGTTCTCTCGCTCCCGTAGTGTCCCCTATATAACGAGGCGTGATATGCCTGTAATATGCTCTATACTTCACTTTCCGACACACATCGTCGAATTATTCTGTCAGCACACTTTCAGAACAAATACGGTTCATCCCACACATACCACTTCACATCGTGTAAGAATTTCTTCTTTTGTAGGCGTGTCAAATCTGGTGGGAGAATATTACTCACCAAGTAATTCGCAAAATTCACATACCATGAGAACTCACCGTGGATCAAAAATAATTGTTCATCTAAAAAAGACTCGTTGATCACTACCTTGTCTGTCTCGTTCTGATTCAGGTTTTCCAGTCGTGAAAGATGATCAGCGACCTGATTTTTTGTACCCTTCCGATCTTTAATATCTAAATCAAACTCTTGGAGGATCAAATCTAGCGATTCAGTCTCAGCTTTGCGTCGTTCTTTGTGACTAGATATCGGATGGTCGAGTGATCTGTGTATACCACCACCTTAGTCCCTACCAAATACGAGCAAAACTTATCAAATGTGTACACAACAGCAAGTAATTCCTTTTCGGTGGTTGTGTAGTTCAACAGTGCATCGGTCAGTGTTTTGTTAGCATAATAGATGGCATGAAAGACTATCTCCCGGCGTTGTCCAAGCACAACTCCTACTGTATAGTTAAAGGCATCACACATTAGTTCGAACGACATTGTCCAATTAGGTGCTACGATCATGGGGGTTGTGGTTAACTTCTTCTTTAATTGCTCAAATGTCGCTAGACAGTCTTCATCAAATTTAAATGGTACATCCTTTTCCAAGAGACTATATAGTGGCTTTGTGATTTTTGAGAAGTCTTTGATGAATCGGCGATAGAATCCAGCATGCCCGAGAAAACTCTTAATACCCTTTACTGAAGTAAGCGGTGGCAGATTTTTAATTGTCTCTAATTTAGCCCGATCAACTTCCAAACCTTTTCCAGACACTTTATGCCCAAGTGTTATCCTCTCTTGGACCATAAAATGGCATTTTTCCCAATTAAGCACCAGATTTATCTCAACACATCTTTTTAGCACCAGGACTAGATTTTCGAGACACCTGTCAAAAGATTCCTCGAATACTGAAAAGTCATCCATAAACACTTCAACACTGCGCTCTACCATATCTGAAAAGATTGCCATCATGCATCGCTGAAAGGTCACCGATGCATTACACAGTCCAAATTACATTCTTCTAAAGGCAAAGGTGTCGTATGGACATGTGAACGTCATTTTCTATTAATCCTCCGGTGCAATCACAATCTATTTGTATCCAGAATACCCATCCAATAAGCAATAGTACTCATGTCCAGCTAGTCTGTCCAACATCTGATCAATAAATGGCAAGGGAAAATGGTCTTTTCTGGTTGCCTTATTCAGCTTTCTGTAGTCCATGCAAACCCTCCAGCTGATCACTGTTCTTATCGGTATCAGTTCGTTATTTTCATTCTTCACTACTGTCATACCACCTTTCTTCGGGACACATTGAACCGGACTCACCAATGCACTATCTGAAATTGGGTAGATAATTCTAGCATCCAGCCATTTTAAGATTTCATTCTTCACTACCTCTTTCATGATTGGGTTGAGTCTCCTTTGTTGTTCCACTGTTGGCTTGCCATCATCCTCCATCAAAATCTTGTGCTTACAGAATGACGGACTGATTCGTTTGATGTCGGTGATGGTCCATCCAATAGCAGACTTGTATTCCCCTAGAACTCTTAACAACTTACTTTCTTGCAATTTGTTAAGCGCAGATGCAATAATAACAGGTAAAGTAGATGAATTACCCAAATAAGCATACCTGAGGTGATTGGGTAAGGGTTTGAGTTCTAGTGCCGGTGGTTCCTCTAGAGATGGCTTCATCCTTGCTGAGAAAGTTCCTGCTGCTTCCAATGGCTTAAACGGTAATTTAAACCTGCTCACTCTAGGATGTGCCTCTAACAACTGCAGATATTCCAATAATTCTCTCTCATCTCCATCACAGTCTCCCATCAATGTAGATTCTAACGGGTCGGTACTCAATATCCAATGTTGTTCAACTCCCACCACTTTATCGATTATATCCATCTGGAAACACTCCTCATTTTCTTTGGGGAAGTTCATGGCCTTAAACACGTTGAAGGCTACCTCTTAATCTTGAACCATCATGGTCAACTCTCCTATCTGAACATCAATGAGAGTCCTACCGGTTGCCAAAAATGGTCATCCAAGGATTATTGGAATATCCTTATCCTCCTCATAGTCTAATATGATGAAATCTGCTGGGAAGATAAACTTGTCTACTTTTACCAAAACATCCTCAACAATTCCCCGTGGATATGTTACCGATCTATCCGCCAGCTGTAGGGAGATGTTTGTGGGTCTGGGTGCCGGTAAACCTAACTGAGTATAGACTGAAAGTGGCATAAGGTTTATATTTGCACCTAAATCACACAGACATTTGTTGAAGGCTAAATTCTCTATTTTGCATGGAATGGTGAAACTACACGGATCTTTCAATCTTGGTGGAAGATTCTTTTGCAAAATCGCACTACATTCCTCCGTTAGGGCCACAGTCTCGAAGTCCTCTAATTTCTTTTTCTTTGACAAAATATCCTTCATGAACTTGTCATAACTAGGCATCTGCTCTAATGCCTCTGCGAAAGGAATGTTGATGTGTAGCTTTTTGAACACCTCTAGAAATTTAGTAAATTGTTGTTCTAATTTCTATTTTCAAATCCGTTGCTGAAATGGTGGTCGTGGGTATACTATCGGTGTAACAACATGTTCCTTTACTGTAGATTTTTCTCCTTCTTTCTCTTCCACTATCTTTTCCACACTAGTCTCAACTTTCTTCTCAGTTATCGGCTTTTCTGAATCTTGCTTGGTGAGCTATTTTCCACTCCAAAGTGTGACGGCTTGACATTGCTCATGACCTCCCCTCGGATTCTTTTCTGTGTCACTCGGCAAAGTTCCTTGGGGTCTACAATTTAATGAGCTATCAATCTATCCTATCTAAGTTTCCAATTTCTTTATCGTAGCTGCTTGAGTTTTCATTGCCGCTTCATTTCCCGTTATATATTTGGCCATTAGCTCCTCGAAATCTATCTTTTTCTCTTACTTTGGAACTAACTGTTGATGTTGATTCTGAAAATATGCATTCTGATAAGTGTTGGGTTGCTTGTTATAGCTACCCACAAACTGTACTGAAGCTGGGTTAATCGCACACTGTTCTGTCAGATGCTCAACTGCACAAAACTCACATATAAATGCTACCTGCTGCACGTTTCCTGTGGATATGTCATCCATCTTCTTTGATAAAGCTGCTATTTGTGCCGATAGGGCTGTCATAGTGTCCACTTCCAAAATA
This sequence comes from Panax stipuleanatus, assembly GCA_020205555.1. NCBI lineage: Eukaryota > Viridiplantae > Streptophyta > Magnoliopsida > Apiales > Araliaceae > Panax > Panax stipuleanatus. Next base: position 44,471,191 of record CM035123.1, on the reverse strand, counting down.
CCTGCCACTTTGGTTTGAGTCGTTCTCTCAGTTGGCCACTGATAGTTGTTTGTAGCCATTGTTTCTATCAAGTCCCATGCCTCCTCAAATTTCTTTGCTAGAAAAGCTCCACCTGAGGCTGCATCGATGTTGGTCCGTATATGACTTCTGAAATCGGTGTAGAATGTGTTTATCTGCATCCAATGTTGTAGTCCGTGATGAGGGCATTTTCTCAATAGCTCTTTGTACCTCTCCAATGCTTCATATAATGGCTCTCCTTGTAGATGTACAAATGAAGATATCTCCGTTCTCAATTTATGTGTCTTTAAAAGCGGGAAGAACTTAGCCAGAAATTTCTGCGCCAAATCGTTCCATGTGGTGATTGATCCCGTTGGTAGAGAATGGATTCAACCCTTTGCCTTGTCTCTGAGTGTGAACGAAAATAGCCTTAATCTGATAGCATCATCTGAAACTCAGTTGCACTTGAAGGTATCGCCAATTTCTGTGAAACTGACAATGTGCTCGTTAGGATCATCATTCGAAAGACCCCTAAATTGGCAATTATTCTGCACCATCTGTATCGTTCCAGGCTTGACCTCAAAGTTGTTAGAATTAATTGTCGGCCTGGTAATACTTGACAGAATTTCAAAAATCCGCGGTGTAGCATAATCCTGCAGTGTTTCCCTACCGGCTTCGCCAAGTTTTCGTTGGGTGTTTCAATTTCTTCTCGATTTTTAGGTTTCCACTTGCTCTAACGCTGAAATCGCTTGTCGATGTTGTCCTCATAAGGCAACAATTCTGGCTTCTTCGATCGCGTTTGCATGCACTACTCAAGATTACATGAAATAACCAATGAAACAAGAGAAATTAAGAATAAACAATATAAATATATGTTTAACTAAAACTGAACTAATTAAATTGATATTGTAAGTAATAAACGCAATTACTGTCCTCGGCAATGGCGCCAAAAACTTGTTGGGTAAAATCTATACGTGTTACACGCAAGTGTACTGATCGTAGTGTGCATACAAGCCAATCATGTATGATGATAAAGCACATACTTTGTAAACAATCTTATTTATTTATTAATAAAATATTCATTTAAGGCATATAATTATCTACATGGTGCTGTTTTTATAATATGTAAATAACCCATAGTTTTAAGCAATGCTTTTAGAATCATGATGAGATCATGATAATGACATCTAAATTCTTAGAAAGCTTAAAAACTAAAATAGTTCCCAATTGTGGGATTACTAAAATGGGGATTAGTAAATCCGGATAGATTGGTACATATGTTGCTTGCTCATTGGATGAGGATGATTGATCTCATGGTCATTTGTGTGGAGACACTAAAGCAAGTATGTAGGTGCTTATTGCAGAATAAGTTCACTGAACGTGACTCGCTATGGAATACCTAATGGAGTTTTACTCGCCTGTCAATAGGAATTCCTAATGTGATAGTAGTACAAGTGATCCTTGGACTTGAGATCATCATAGTATCTTGTATGTAACAAATTATACTTTGACTAATTCCTTAAGGCCTTTTAAGGCATATATAGGGTATGCTTGGGTATAATGAGTTACATATGGAGATAATGAATGATCAATAAAGAATATACCACCCCTAGTAAAAGAGGAGATATGTCCTATGTGATTCGTTAAATGACAACCCAGGAATCCTTGGCCAAGGTAGAATGAAATTAGAAAGAGGTTTCTAATTTGCATTATTTGGAGTTGTGCATTTTCTAATCGAAATACATATGATTAAATAAATTAAGACTTGACAGTAAATCCATGTCTTATATTTAATTGGGACATTGTATGGTGCAAGGATTGAATTGTACGGTAACTATTAACTCACAGGTTCTTTTATGATTAATGTTGAAATCTATATTATCTGGAAAGTCGTTGATCGCTAGGGAGGCTTATCCCTATTGTAGAATAAATGTTATTTATTTAAATAGATTATTAGTTTAATTTATTTATTTAAATAAGATTATAATTGTTCTAATTGATTTATTCATAACCGGTTTAATATGGAGAACCTAAAGGGTCACACCAAAAAAGGAAGAAAAATTATTTAAGAAGAAAATGGCATGATAGTAATAATGCATTAAGTATAATTAATTTAATCTTTGGTGATATAATAAATTAAATAGCTTAATGTTTATTATTTAATATTTTAGAAATATTAAATATAAATTAATAAGAGGAGTCTTATTAATATTATTATTATTATTATTATTTTAATTCTAAAGGAGTTTAGGAATTAATATAATATCAGTACTCTCTCTCTCAATCCTAATAAAGATTAAGATATAAATTAATTAAAAGTATTTAATTAATTAAATAAAACCCCGTTCTAATTGGATTAGGAGGGTTAACCTAATATCTATATAAGAGAGTCTTATATCAGAAATAAGGTACGTGAATTTTTCCAAGAGTTGGGAGTACACATATTCTATAGAGATAGAAACAAGGGTTAAGCCAATAAACCATCTTATTGAGTTCTTCATCTTCCTTGGTGGATCACCGTTAGAGGCCAAACAATTGGGTGGCTGACATTGATCAAGGGAAGGAACCACTATAGAGGAATCAAATGAATCAAAGGAGTAGAACTTGTACCTGAGGAAGCTTGGATCTTCAAAGGTATAATTACATGTTCTCTCTTTTCTGTTATTGATAACTAGCACAAAGCATGATCATGGTTATGGGTTTGTATAAATTTTTGAAAACCTATTTTTGCGCTTCTGCCCTATTTATGTGATTTGATTACATGATTGCGTTACGTACAAACCCAACATGTACGTGGTCAACAAGTAATACAATAATAAGATCAAGTATCGTACCCACAGAGACAATAATTCCAATTTATTCAAACAAATACCAATTTTATATTATTTTAGCTTCATTAAACTAATGATTAACTGATGATTTTTATAATAAACTACTACTTAGACCAAAATTAACAATAATTCAGGATTTTAACAAGTTTTGGAGAATTAAGCCTACAACTTCACCTATTACTTCACTTCGGATAATATACTTTCCTTCAGTTTATATCAATTACTCCAGATAATACACCAAGAACACACAAGCAGATATAACCATCTCTCAATGCATTACATCCATACTCACTCAAATCCACAAATGATAGAATTAGGCAAGACACCTTAATTAATTAACCCACTATATCTATATCTGAATTATAATTAAAAAAGGTTTATTATCAAGTTCTCTTCAGATTACGTATGATGCATAGATATCTCTATCCTATACATGAATTATGAATCCTAACAACGATAGAAATCACAAACATACATTACTATGGCCAGTCTAATCCCATATATCATCTCTCGACTTTATATGGGATAACAGATAACTGATAATCAAGCAACTATATAACTTATGCACAACATATAGTAAATAACCTAGAAATAATATTCATAAACTAAATTGAAAGCAATTCCATCCTCCGTTACATAATAAGATTCGTCATAGGCTTAAATAAGAATTTAGATCATCATGAATGAATAAAAACCCATAATCCACAAAGTATTAAACATTCTGAATACAAGATAAATATGAAGAGAGAAAGTAAAATATGAAATTCTGCTGTTACTCGTCTCAATGTTCACCTTGCGTTCGTCGTGTTCCGCTTCGCGTCAAATCTCATCACGTCTCAAAGTCATGAACTAGCGCTTCAATATGTCTAAGTGTGTTTTTTATATGTGCTTCTGCAACCATATATATTCTTTTACTCGTGAGCAGCAACTCCAACCAACCTTTCATCAAAGTCCTATTCGAAATAGGAGAACCAAAGCCAATTTTTAATAAACGCGCCCCGACGCAGTTTTAACCCTTAGAGGCGCACCATGGTGCACATGTGCCCCAGTGGATTTTCACACTATGCAAGCGTGCCTGGCGCAGATTGTAGAAATCAAGCCATTCTTTCTTTGTAAGCTTCCATCCCATCCACTTCTCGTCTCGATCAGTTCCTGCATAAAACCAATGCACATGCATGAAAAAGAACCTAAAATGTACTTGACGTAGCGATATATTAGGTTTAAATGGCGTCGATTCGTAGGTATGAAACTTACTTATCAAATACCTAGTATTATACTCGTATAATAATCTTTCTTATTATACTTAATCTTTTCTTTTCTTAGAAATTCACTTTTCCTAACCCTTATATTTTAAGACCTCAGGCGAAAACTTTGTTTGCCATATCTGAATTATTATTGGATAATCTATCTCGTCTCAGAATTCTAACATTGCGTGTTTCTCTGAAATTCAATAATAATTCCAGAGCAGAAACAGATGAATAGTGATTTTACAAAAATTTCTCGGAAATTTTTTATTTTCTTGGAAATTCATTCCATTTAATTCTATCTCACAGCCAGAATCCTAACCATATTCATACATTCTAGGTCATAGAACGACCTTTAAACAACTTACTCAGTTTAATAAACATATAATCTCATTTATTAATATAATCAAATAAAAATTAATTCACATAATAATCCGATTTTCTCGGTCGCTACAAGAATGAACTCATTCCTACTTTAGACGAGAAAGTTATGAATTTTTGATGATTTAAATGGTTAACAAAATTTCCAGACCGGCACTGCTGTAAGAACCCGAATTTTTAAAAATTATTAAAATAAAAATTTAATAAATAAAATTCTTAAGGCATATGTTGGGTTCAAATAAGAATATATATGCGTTAGAGGTATGTGCTATTGTGTTACATAAGATAATATGAACTATGCAATATGTGATTTTTTTGTTTAATAGATATATTATTATATATTTAGAGACAATTTACTTGAAGTAAAGGAGATGGATAAAATTTATCTATCGATATTAAATAATTTATAAAATTATTTTATCATAGTAAGTTGGTGACATTAAATATCTTTAATGAATACTCACCATTTTCTTGTGTGTGCATACTAGTGACTAAGATGATGTAATATGGGTAATAATTGGTACTCAATCTGTTCATGGATGGATAGAGATAACAAGACATGATTTGAATGAAAGTTAATTATGGGAACTAACTAATAAGAATAAATATTTGTTAATTTAAATTGAAAGTTATATTATGGAATAATATAATTTGAATATTAAAATATTAATTAACTATGATGATATAGTAAAGGGGTTAATTTACTTGAGTAAATGGTGAATTAATATATGTGTTGAGTATGTAAATTATAGTTAGTACTTTTATATATATTACTTAGCATTATAATATGTGAGATAGTCTAATGTGCATATGATGTTAATAAAAAATATATATACTGTAGACACTCGAGATTTTCCTCGCCCCGATACTCATCCATTAGAAGGGTAAAACCGTTAAATAACCCAAATTTGATCCACAACATCGGTGCTCTAGTCAAATTTGATTCCCAATATCGGTAATCAAGTTTCGACAGTCAATCGGACCATCAATCAAGTTCCAATAGTCAATCGGACCATCAATCAAGCTTTGACAGTCAATCGGACCATCAATCAAGTTTCGACAGTCAATCGGATCATCAAGCTCAAACCCGGTCTCAACTCAGGAGGTACCAATCAGCCCAGGCAGCAACCCGGGAGGTACCAATCAACCCCGGTCTCAACCTAGGAAGTGCAGGTCATCCTCGATCTCAACCCGGGACGTCAGGCAAACTTCAAACATCATCCTGAAGCATCGCAACAACTTCATAGAAAAACCTAAAATGAGCACATCAGCCTCAGAGACAACTCTGAGGTCAAAAGACTCGACTGGGATCCAAGTCTTGGAATCAGCTCCCGGAAGTCAACCAGCGACCATGCCGACACTACAGGCAGTCCCGGGAGGGGAACAACGGTCTTTTTACCAAATTTCAATCGAATTGGTCAAACTCAAGCCAAATCGATGCCGCCAAAGTCAGAATGAACCCTAACGACGATCTCGAGTGGCAACAACGCAAAATAGATCAACAAATAAACTGCAGGGAATCAAAGACCTGGTTATGAACCTATCTTCCTAGACCCAAAAAATGTTTTTTCCCATGTCATTGCAACACTCTCGGCGAGAGCTTTCCAAAAAGGTATCGCACGCCTCAAACAGATGCTCCGATCAAAAGTTAGAAAGTTTTCGACCGGACATCGCATTGCTCGGAGAGCACGTACTTTGAGATGACCAAATCGGGCACGCAGGACCCACCTCGAGTGGCCACACCTCTACCTACGGTAGCCACATGTAGAGGTGCGGTTCCCCCCCTCTATAAATAGAGGGGCAGGCCCCTCTCATTTGCATAAGAAAAAAGCGCAGTGAAGCCCTGCCCGACTGATTTTTTAACTTTTACACCTCTTCCAAACCCAAATATTTTCATTCCAACACATATATATACACATATACTACCATATATCAAAAAACCACCGGTATATTTGGACGTTTACGGCCTACGATTCGGCAAAAAGCCTATAGTGCAGCCCATTGTAAGTATTTTTACGATCAACAAATCAATATTACTATTTTGCACTGTTTTGCACCAGCACATAAAGTTTTATCTTCTAAATATGCCCGGAACTTAGTTTCGTAGCCGTTTTCATCTAAAATTTATATATTTTTGTACATAAACTCCGTTTTCAACATTTCTACAACTCGGATTGACGATCCGTCAGCTCCATTAGCTTCAATGCACTAGCACACTGTTTTGGCAATTTCGCCGGACTGGGTTGTCTTCCAAGTCTGGGTTTGGCCTTTTTATGTATATATTTAACTGTTTATGTACTAACATTCCAATTCTATCAAGCCCGGATGTCAAATCTGATGTAGTTTACCGCTTTTATATATATTTACGCATATATAAGCGACTCTCACCATAATTGGTCTTCGTACCAGTATTGGTTGAATACATTTCTATCAATATATATATATATATATATATATATATATTTTTAATTCATTTCGGGCACAGGCGTGAAAACCCATCGCCCTTACTGCTTTTATATATATTTATGCATATATAAGCAGCTATCATCATCACTAGTCATCTTTCCAATCTTGATTGACTACGTTTCTGTCAATATATATATATATATATATATATATATATATATATATATATATATCTACATATATATTTCAATTCTAGTCCAGGCTTGCGAGTGAAAACCCATCGCCCTTTTACAGCTATTATATATATAATTACATATATTGCTTTATTCAATTTATTCAATTGCTGCATTTAACATTCATTTGTATAGGAATTTGCACTGACATATCTGCGGGCGAACTAGATTTATCCAAATCTCGCCACTTCTAGCTTTCAATGGTTCAAATAGTTCCCGACAGAACCTGGAAGCTATAATGGCTGAGATTTCTTTAAATCTAGTTATTTTTATAGTTTCAGCTTCAAAAGCAACCTCGCGTCCCTTAGATCGCTATCTAGTGGGAACGAGACGCTTTGGTCACGCGCAGCCAGGATTTACTGATGAATCTTTGGTTCCATTGTGACGTGAGGATGTATATATATATGTTTCTGTACAAATTTGAACTGTACAGGTTTTGGCTACTCATATGTGAGCCTAGGAATCTTGGGATTCATGATCAAACTGATCAGAATCTAATTTTCATGATGGACAAACTCCGATTTACAGATGTACCCTGCCAATTTTTTTTTCTGTAAAATGTACATGCACAGACCTTAAAACGATTATCCGGATTTAAGGTCTCAACATAGTGAAAATATAGATTATCGTGTCAGCATCCCTCCGATGGTTTTCATATCCATGAGGAGACTGACACTTTATATTTATGTAGTCGAGGATGCTTCGCAGCCCGACAAATCACCATTTACATGCAGCCTTAAGGCTATAAAGTTAAAATTGAAAGTGGCGATGTGTTTTAATTCCTATGTCAGCGTAGGGATTTGATAAACAGCTTTCAAAACATCACTGTCAAATCAAATTAAATGCTTTTGCAAATCAAATCAAAGATTGATTTTCAAATCAAATCAAACCCTTCGTATATAGCCTCAACGAAGCCTGTCAAAGCTTTCAATCAATCAAAAGGCCCAATTTTCAAAACAGCATTCACTCACGCATTCTAGTTTTAGGGGAAATATTGAAAAGATTGTGGAACCTTGTTTACACGGGAGTAGTGGGGTGCCTAACACCTTCTCCACACTTAACCAAGCCCCCGAAGTCAAAACTTCGATTTCAAAGATCAAGTTTCGACAGTGTCCAGCAATTGGGCTTCTTTTCAAATCAAATTCGGTTGAGTTGGTACAACCATTTTCAAAACTACTAACTGGCGACTCTATTTAAATCAAATCAAATCGTCGACATATACACATGTTGGCCTCTTTCCTAAAAACCCTTTAAAACCTTTTCTTGCAATAAAAAGAATAAGTGTAGAGATAACTTTGGAAGATCGATTTGAGGAAAACCAAGTTATGAACCGACCTGCTGTATTTCTTAAATTTTCCAACGTCGACAGGTGGCGACTCTGTTGGGGATTGTAGAGGGCTTAAGCCGCTTTTAATCTTTTTAAACATTTCCCTTGCAAAACTATTGAATGCGTGAACTCCTGCGTCTCCAGAGTCAATGGATGAGTGAATGATGCGTCTTTCATTGAATGTATGAATGCTATGCCTTTACATTGAATGAATGAGAATGAATGCTTTAGTGCTTTGCACCTATATTAGTGCTTCGCACGAACTGTCATTGCATGCATAAGCGGTAAGGCCGATGTATGTGAATGTATGTTGTGAGTCCCTCCACCAGGAGGCTAACCCGGTTGGTGATAAGTAAGGACTCTGGGGATGACTAAGTCTCCAGGGGCTGCCTCCTGAAAATGCACCACCCAGATTCGCTCCAGTTGAACGATCGGATTAACTTCCTTTCTAGTAGATTGCGATAATCTGGGAGTCTTCATGCCGAAACAAAAGCCGGGAGAGTAACCTAGGATAGGTCAGCTTCTGATCAACCTAATTCGACGGGATGCTTCTTCATGCCTTCGTCTTTCAATTCCATGTCAAGTCTCCAATTACTGAGGAACGCATTATAAATGACAATAATGAAAGATTTACTTTTCTGTCAAATATCCTGTCATCCTGCCATCAAAACAACTAACCTCAGTTTTGCAGGATAAACTTAAAAAACACACATATAAATGCATCCAGTCATTACCTACCACAGGGAACTAACACGTATACATTTTGGTGTAGGTAAAGAAAAATTGGTCCTATCACTAGATCAAAGGCCAGAAAAGCACCCAGTCCATCTATGGACATGGCTTCAAGTACTCCACCAGAATCCACCCCTGTATCTAGGGAAGAATTTAAAGGATTGAAAAATCAGACAGTCGAGCTAGCCGGTTTCCTTCGAGAGCAAAGCAAGGCCTTCAAAGAGAAACAATCTCAAACACATCCTGAACTAGGATCATCTAGTAGTGGTGCTGGCGGTCAAGATACAGAAAAGGCTAAAACTCAGATCCCTAGACCCCAGAACCAAGATACAATCAACAAAACTCCTGAAATCACCATCCTAAGTAAAGAACAGGAAGCTGGTGACATTCTCAAGAAAATGCAACAAATGAAAGAAACTACTCAGATCTATGCATATTCTCCGGGGCTCGGTATCCCGAAAAATTTCAAGTCCCTGATTTCGAGAAATATGACGGATTAGGGGATCCTTATACACACCTAAAAGTTTTCATTGGAGAACTCGGATCCTATGCCGAGGACGAGAAACTTTGAATGCAGCTATTTCAGAAGAGTTTAACTGGAGAAGCCAGAGCATGGTATGCCCGTCTGGACAACTCCAAAATCCACAGTTGGGAAGAACTGGTCCATGCCTTCCTCAGCCAGTACAGTTTCCAATCTCAGCTAGCTCCAGATCGGTATCAAATTACCAAAATCAAGAAGAATAACACTGAATCATTAGAGAATATGCCTAGCGATGGAGACGGGTGGCAGCACAAGTCACCCCTGCCATGACTGAATCTGAAATAGTCATCACTTTCATCGATATTCAAGAAGCTCCTTATTATGAAAGGGTCCTAGCAGGTATAAGAAAACCTTTCTCCGAAATGATTAAACATGGCGAAATGGCCGAAGAGGGACTCAAGTTCGGGAAAATAAAAGACCTAACGACACTCTAAGCTTTTGCTGAGCATATCCAATCCAAAAATTTTGGGAGTAATCCCCGGAGGGTCCACTAAAAGAAAGATGAAGAAGTTTTCTTAGTGTTACAAGGACAAAATTCAAGTGGTAATTCAAACAATACACCCATTCAAAGGAGGAACTATACCCCTTTCCAAGATGCACCACAGCCTTAAAATCCTTCATTCCAGAAAAATATGGAGGTCATACGCAGAAGGACTTTCACCCCACTAGGGGATTCACTCGAGAACGTCTTCAAACTTCTGACAGCTCAGAAGAAGATTGGCCAACTCCTTCCGCCAACTAACACTAATTCAAGGAACTTCGACCCTAGCAAGAGATGTTCTTATCATTCCGGATCACCGGGCCATGACACCCAAGATTGTTGGTCCCTCAAGCATAAAATCCAAGATTTGATTGATAATGGAGACATTGTGGTCACAAAGCCCGATCAACCACATGTCCAAGATAACCCTCTCCCACAGCATAAGGAGTAGAGTGTCAACATGATCAATACTTCAGGTGGAGAAGGATCCAAATACCTCCGCTATGTTGAAAAATCAACTCAATCCAACAACATCAGCCCAATGAGTTGGGAATGTAACGATTGAGATTTTATATATTAATTTTAAATATTTATTGAGTGAATAAATATTTTATGTGATTTATTTATTGAGTTAAATAAATAAATTATGTTATTTCGTGGAGTGATTTAATTAAGTGTTATATATTAATTAAATGAATGTTTAATATTTAATTTAATTGATGTATATTAATTTTATAGTATAGTTCTAATTTAACTGAGATAATTAAATTAGATGAATTATGTGTTAAGTGTTACATGGATTATAATTAGCGAGTAATTATAATTATGTGGCAATTTTATGTGATTAATTGATGTTAGATTTTAATTGATTAAATTAGATGATTAATATTTAATTAATTAAAATATGACATTAAAGTATGTGTTAAAATGATTTGTTAAAATAAAGAAAAAGGATTTTAAATGATTAATTAAGTGTTGCATGATCATAGTGTATTAGTGTTCTAATATGTTTGAGCATACATGCTAGTGCTTTTAAATGTCATGTATGTGCACACACCTTACTAGACACTATGAAAGTTAGTTAAGCATGAATTAGACATGTTTTAAAGCAATTATCGATGCTAGTTGTACGTATATGATAAAGGTAATTGTGAGCATGCATATTAACTGCAATGGCACCTCACATATATACGTGATGAACATAGTAGCATGTTTACATTATTATTTCTGAGTTATAAAATAGAATCTTAATGATGCATTAAGTGTTGATTTGTACAATGGTTATATAAAACTCGAAAACTATAATTCTGTTAATGTTTGAGAAACGTATGAATAATAAGGATCATATAAGTTTTAAATATATGTCAAACACCTTTAGTTAAGTGTGTGATACATGTATATGAAAGATGATAGTAAGTATGTATGGTTAAGGTATACCTATACGTACATGGTTATTCTAAGAATACGATGAGACAGTAAAACGAAAGTTCTAAGAACCAAGTTAGACAACAATGTAATCAATTATTATTATATTAAGAACGTATGGATATGTATAACTGATATGTATGAATCCATAATTGAATGATTGTGTAGGAATACACGAAGCACAAATATCTTAAGCAGTTAAGTTGTAGTTATTAAACTACGCACCAGGCAAGTCTTTCAGTTCTTATTTGATATATGAATTCAATAATTGTTAGATGAATTATATTATGCCATGATGATGTTAACTTATATATGAACTGTATATGAGATATGTATGAGATTAAAAGTTGATCTTTGATGATATACTTGTTATGTGAGAAGTAACATGCGTAGTATATATCGATTGATTATAAATGCATGAACTGGGTATGATATTATGTGCTATGTGATGCATGAAAACTGTTAGAATTGCTGAGCTGTTGAGCTCACTCTTGCAAATAACCACTTTTGTAGGTTAAGGACTCACGATAAAAGTTACGTGCTACGTGATAGAGTTCGAAGATTTTTGTTTATTTAAATAAATGCTCTTAAATCATGTTTAAGTTCTAGAAGATGTATACGATAGTAGATTACAATGTTTTATATATGTTTAAATTGTAAGGTTGTGTTATGTAACACATAAGGGTTTTGAACTGAGATGTATACATTTATACAGTAATTCGAACATAGTGAATCATACTTTATAATTGGTTCATGGTTATGTAATTGATTCAAGATTTTGAATTCAAGGAAAGAGTTTTATACAAGGAGATAGAAAAGTTTTAGTTATTTCGCATTTTTGTAAACATCGAATGTGATGTGTAGACAGGGATGGTATATGACCGAGAATCGAAAAATTATATTAAGGTTTAGGGTCATCATACAAGATCTTGGATATGAATAGAATTTATATTCTATATTGTAATAAGTGTTATTATTCATTATATTTGGAATAAAAGATGTATAGTTCCGCGATAGATGTATCGTGGCGGACCGGATCCGAGGTGTTTGAGAGACCCGAATTTGGGGTCGTCACGACCATGGTACGTGGTGGATCAAAGAACGGCGTTTTGGGTGATGGAAGAGGAGCGCAGAGAGGCTGTGCGACGTCTTAATATGCCTACGCAGTAGAGTTTTTATTTATGTGTTTCTTTTTGTCTTAATTAATGTAAATCCCATAATTTGAGATAAGAGCGGGATGCGTTAATAATGTAATCCTGTAACTTTTCCAGTTCAGGAAGGATGATGTAAATAGCAAAAATGTTATATAATTTATGTTTTTAAACTACGAGTAATGAATAAAAGAAGTTTATTGACGTGCTATGTGTTCTACGTGAACTGAGTTATTCAAACCTTTAAGCATGAACTTGAATATTTAAAAATTGAATAAAGGATCTAATAATAATATGTTCTTAACAGAAAATGCCTCCTAGAAGAAGACCAACACGTTAAAACCCCGTGGGTTAGAAGAACAACAACAACAACAACAACAACAACAACAATAACGACGGGACGAATCCCAACTCGGTTCAGCAGTTGGTGAATTTACTGACTGGAGCTCTCGCGAATCAGCCGCAAGTGCAGGGAACTACTTTTAAGGAATTTAAGGCAGTAGGACAGCCTGAATTCAAGGGATCGACAAACCCTATTAAGGCTCAGACGTGGGTGATGGAAATGGAGAAGGTCTTCGATGTAGCTAGAGTAGGGGAAGACCGGAAGACAGCTTTCAGGGCTTTCATATTGAAGTCGGATGCTAGATTTTGGTGCCAGGCTAATAAGACCCGATAGGGAGAGGGAGTCATAACGTGGGAACGTTTCAAGGAAATGTTCTACGAAATGTACTTCCCAGTGAGTTTGTAGGATCAGATGGAGGTACAGTTCCTAGAGCTTAAGCAGGGAGGGATGACGGTGTCTGAGTATGCCGCGAAATTCAATGAACTGGCCAGATTCGCTACATACCAGGTCAGCACTGACGCTAGGAAGGCGAGGATATTTGATCGGGGATTGAAACCATGGCTCTGCAGTAAGGTCTCATTGTTCCAGCTGAACACGTTTGCAGCTGTGCTGGAAAAGGCTATACTCGCCGAGGGAGGAAGCGACGCGGTGACTAAGTTTAACCAGGACAAGAAGAAGAAGAATGAGGTGGAAACCAAGGCTGGTGGTAGCAGCGCTATTAACTAGAAGAGAAAATGGAATGACAACACTTCTGCTGGGAGTCAGCAAGGAAGACAGCAGAAGAGGAAGTTCAAAGCATGTGCTACATGCGGTAAGAATCACACTGGAGTGTGCATGAAGGGGAAGCGGGTATGTTTCAACTGTGGTTAGGAAGGCCACATTACGCCTAATTGCCCAAACCCGAAGAAGGGAGCTTTCTAAATTTATGGATCCAAGGACCACATGGCTTGTAGTTTCCCGAAGAAGCTGACGGCGGGGTCAATAGGGAGCGGAGGGAATGGAAGCAGCAATACCGTGACTATCGCTGCTCCAATGCAGGCTGTTCGACCCACTGCCCGGACATTCAATATGACAGTGCAGGATGCTGCGCAATCAAAAGACGTGGTGTCAGGTATTATTCCTGTCAATAGTATAAATGCATATGTATTATTTAATTCGGGTGCTACTTGTTCATTCATATCTGATAATTTTGCGAAAACCCTAGACTTACCTATAGAAGAGTTACTTTACAATTTGAACATAGAGTTTGTAAATAGGGAGGTTATTCCTGTTAGGTTTGTTTATAAGAACTATAGATTAGACATTAAGGGTCAGGAGCTGAGAGAAGATTTGATTCCGATTAAACTTGGGGAATTCGATGTCATACTGGGTATGGACTGGTTGTTCAACATTGGGGCGATAATCAACTGTCAGAAGAAGTCGGTAAACCTTACGACTCCGTCAAAGTTAGTGTTCTATGGTAGCAAATCACCTAGACAAGCGAGTTGTCTGAAGATTATGCAAGCCAAGAAACTTCTGACTCAAGGCTGTGTAGGATATCTAGCCTATATAGTAGATACGCGTAAGGAAAGCCCGAAGATGGAGGAGATATCGGTGGTTAAGGAGTTTGTGGATGTTTTTTTGGGCGATTTGCTAGGACTTCCGCCAGATAGGGAGACAGAGTTCGTGATCGATTTAGCACCGAGAACTGCTCCGATTTTGAAGGCTCCGTACCGAATGGCTCCAGTCGAGATGAAGGAACTGATGGTTCAACTACAAGAATTGTTAGATAAGAAGTATATTCAACCAAGCGTTTCGTCGTGGGGAGCGCCTGTGTTATTCGTGAAGAAGAAGGATGGATCGATGCGTCTTTGCATTGATTATAAATAATTGAACAAGGCTACGATCAAGAATAGGTATCCTTTACCTAGGATCGATGACTTGTTTGATTAATTGAAGGGTACTAGATACTTCTCAAAAATTGATTTGAGAAGCGGGTATCATCAGTTGAAGGTAAGAAGAGAAGATATACCAAAGACGGCTTTTGGGACTCAATATGGTCATTACGAGTTCTTAGTGATGTCATTTGGTCTCACGAATGCCCCAGTTGCATTTATGGACCTAATGAACATGGTGTTTAAGCCATTTCTAGACAAGTTCGTGGTAGTGTTCATTGATGACATCCTGGTTTATTCCAAGACTAAGGAGGAACACGCTGAACACTTAACGCTAAGCTTGGAATCGCTGAGACGAGAGAAGCTTTACGCTAAATTCTCAAAATGCAAATTCTACTTGGAACGTGTGCAATTTCTTGGCCACGTGATCGACAAGGATGGTATTTCGGTAGATCCGTCAAAGGTTGAAGCTGTAATGAATTGGGATCAGTCGAAAACACCGTCTAAAGTGAGGAGACTTGGGATTGGCAGGTTATTATCGGAGATTTATCTAAGATTTTTCCAAGATAGCCACTTCGTTTACGAATTTGACCCGTAAAACAGTTAACTTTGTTTGGACAGAAAAGTGTGAGGAAAGTTTTCAAGAGCTGAAGAAAAGGTTGAGTACTTCGCCTATATTGTCTTTACCGGATAGTACGGGGAATTTCATAGTATATAGTGATGCCTCACATAAAGGATTATGCTGTGTGTTGATGCAGGGCGGCAAAGTCATTGCTTATGCGTCACGTCAGCTGAAGGATTATGAGAAGGGGTATCCGACCCATTACTTAGAATTAGCGACAATAGTGTTTGCTCTAAAGATATGGAGACACTACTTATATGGAGAAAAGTGTGAAATATACACAGATCACAAGAGTCTAAAATATATTTTTACCCAGAAGGATTTGAACATGCACCAAAGAAGATGGTTGAAACTGATCAAAGACTACGACTGCGAGATAATTTACCATCCGGGTAAAGCTAATGTCGTCGCCGAAGCCTTGAGCAGAAAAGGTCGAGAGAAGTTGAATATTTTAACTGAACAGGATCAGTTGATAAAGCAGATGGCTAGATTAGAATTGGAGGTGAAGTTTTTGAAAGGATCGGATGAGATGTTGTTTCAAGTAACTACTAGTTCTACTCTAGTAGACAAGGTGAAAGAAGCACAACTTCACGATGAAGAATGTGAAAAGATTCAGGAAAAGATAACCGATGGCGAAGAGTTCAAGTTCAAGATCGATAATGAAGGTCTGTTACGGTTTGAAGGGAAAATCTAGGTACCGCCAGTACCAGAGGTCAAAGAGGAGATTCTGAGCGAAGCTCATAGTTCTAGATATTCTATTCACCCTAGGAGTACGAAGATGTACCAGGATCGCAGGCATCATTTCTAGTGGCCGAATATGAAGAGGGATGTTGCTGAATGCATTGTGAAATGCTTAACGTGTCAGAAAGTTAAAGCATAACACCAGAGACCAAGTGGTTTGCTACAACCGTTAGAAATTCCATAGTGGAAATGGGAGCATATCACGATGGATTTCGTGGTGGGTCTTCCAGCAACTCAGAAGGGATTTGATGCGATATGGGTCATTGTGGATCGACTGACAAAGTCAGCCCACTTTCTGCCGATTAGGGTTAAGTATAACTTGGACCGGTTAGCGAAGCTGTATGTGAAGGAAGTTATTTCTCGACACGATGTTCCGGTGTCGATTGTGTCCTACAGAGATCCACGTTTCACGTCGAATTTTTGGAAGCAATTACAAGAGTGTCTGGGAACGCAATTGCAAATAAGTACGGCGTACCATCCTCATACTGATGGCCAGAGTGAAAGAACGATTCAGATGCTTGAGGATAGTCTGAGAGCTTGCGTAATGGATTTCAAGGGAAGTTGGGATGATCATCTACCATTGGTGGAGTTCGCCTACAACAATAGTTATCACGCGAGTATCGGTATGCCACCTTACAAAGCATTATATGGCAGAAAATGCAGAACTCCTTTGTGCTGGGATGAAGTCGGTGAATGTCAACTTTTGGGACCAGAACTGGTACAACAAACTGCTGAAATTGTGAAACTGATCAGAACCAAATTAGTTACTGCTCAAGACAGACAGAAGAAGTATGCCGATTTACATCGATAGAACCGAGAATTCTTACCAGGAAGTTTCGTGTTCCTGAAAGTATCTCCTTGGAAGGGGAAGATTCGATTCGGTAAGAAGGGAAAACTGAGTCCCAGATTTATTAGACCTTTCGAGATACTACGAAAGGTGGGCGAGGTTGCTTACGAGATTGCATTACCTCCAAAGCTCGAGAATATACATAACGTCTTTCGTATTTCTGTGTTAAGACCTTACAAGCACGATTATAAACATGTAATAGAATATGAACCTTTACAGTTTGATAAAGACTTAACTTATGAAGAAGTGCCTGTTCAAATAGTTGATAGAAAGGAACAAGTACTTAGGAATAAAGTGATACCTTCTGTTAAGGTAATCTGGAGGAACCACAGTGCTGAAGAAGCTACGTGGGAACTCGAAGATGTTATGATGAAATCTTATCCTTAATTATTTGCTTAACTTTTGTGTAACTCCTTATGTACCGATTCTGGGGACAGAATCTATTTAAGGAGGGAAGAATGTAATAGACAGAATTTTTTTTGATGTGTGGTTCTAGGGTTATAATCTATTTGAGGAGGGAAGATTGTAACGATTGAGATTTTATATATTAATTTTAAATATTTATTGAGTGAATAAATATTTTATGTGATTTATTTATTGAGTTAAATAAATAAATTATGTTATTTCGTGGAGTGTTTTAATTAAGTGTTATACATTAATTAAATGAATATTTAATATTTAATTTAATTGATGTATATTAATTTTATAGTTTAGTATAGTTCTAATTTAACTGAGATAATTAAATTAGATGAATTGTGTGTTAAGTGTTACATGGATTATAATTAGCGAGTAATTATAATTATGTGGCAAATTTATGTGATTAATTGATGTTAGATTTTAATTGATTAAATTAGATGATTAATATTTAATTAATTAAAATGTGACATTAAAGTATGTGTTAAAATGATTTGTTAAAATAAAGAAAAAGGATTTTAAATGATTTTAACCAAACAAGACCATTGCACTTGTTTTAAACTCATTTTACCAAACATGGCCTTAGTAATAATAATATGTTTTTAAAAATAATGTTGTTTTGGCCAAACAAGCCTTAAGGTTTTTCAAATTCAAATAGTTGTAACTTATATAATAATATGTATTTATTATATATCTTAATTAATTAGCAGTTACATATATATCATTAGTATATATATATTATATCAGTTATAATATATCTACTACGTTTGTTCTAATCCTAAGTCTAACTAAGAACTAAGAAGAAAAGAGAGTAGAGAGGAGAAAGAGCAGAGAAGAGTTAGAAAAGATGAGAAAAGAGGAAGAAGAATTGCTAGAATTGAACTCACATCACCCTTTCTTTCAACCTATTAGCAAAAGGTATCATCTATAATCTCTAATTGTTAAAGAACTCAGTTATATGTTTTTCATATTCGTTCTTCGTTAAAAATAAGTTGTTATGAAATTGTATAAACATGAATGGTGTATATATAGATTGTATTCATGTGTTGTTTATAGTGGGTTATATGCTATAAATAATTTTCAGAAATCAAAGTACTGTAAAAGCAAGTTTTAAATGGGGAATATGTGTTCATATGGAGTTTTCATGTTTTGGTTGATTATAGAGTAGAAATTGATGAATTATATATCTGAATTGTGCAAATTGATAGTTGTTCATGTTACTAGCTTCTATAACAGAAATAATGTGGGTATTATGAATTGAATTGGTTTAGAATTAAAATTACAGTGAATTATTTTATGAAAAGTAGGAGTTTTATGAAAATAGCCAAATTGGACTTTTAAAACCATTGATTCTTGTTGCTTAGATGATTTTTGTGTTTAGAAACATGTCATACATATGTATTGTGGCATTTTGTGTGTTTTATGTTAGTTAAGTTGCTGTGAACTGTCGATTTTTGGCATATTTGGGGTGAAACGGTGAAGCAGGGTGCTGAACTGCCTGCTTCTGTCGGTGTTCCTGCGCAGCTGCGCCGCTAACACAGCCAGGCTGCCTTTCCCAGATTAAGCACCTGCGCAGCTGCGCCGGTGCCAAGGCTTGTGGCTGCGCAGCTGCGCCGCTGGTTGTGCAGAGGCAGTGAGTTGGTTTGATTGTGCAGTTTTATTCCATAGCTTAAGTTAAATTATTTATGATGATGAGCATGTATCCAGTTACTATAACATATGTTAACATGAATTTGACAGTTTCATATTTGGATAATAAAAGAGTTTTGAAAACCTAATGTAGTATTTAAATTATAAGTTATAAATGTTTAATTGTAATATGAACTACTTGATTATAATTTGAGTAATTATAATTAAGAGTAAGTGTCTAATTTAAATTATAATTTTGTTAAATTATAATGAATAGGAGTTGATGTATTTTAATCAAATAAATGTTAATTTAAATTATAATTTATGTAATTATAATTTAATAAATGCATGCTTAATTATGGATTATAAATGGATTATTTCATGATTAATTATAATTCGTGTAATTATAATGCATGATGTAGTTTAATAGATTTTAAATAATAATTTAAGAGGTAATTATAATTTAAGTAATTATAATTAGATTAAATGTTTAAATTATAATTGTTTAATTATAATTTAGTTAATTACATAATTGATTTAGTTATGTGAGCATGTTTATGTGATGTAATTAGCTATAGAATGGTTGATTATCATTATTTATTTAATTAGAATGAGTTAACCATGAGGGTTAACCAATTATGTTAATTAGTTACGTGTTAACTAATTTAGGTATTGTGATTAAATGTATATGTATGTAGGAAGTGTAAGTACGTGATTGTGTTAATAGCTTGCGCTTGAGGCAAGTCTTCTAAACCCTAAACTCATTAATTCTATGCAAGTTCTTTATGGAATATATTAAGAATGTCCTTTTTTTATTTCTGCATTGGACAAGTGTTTATTTAATTGACGTGGTCTTGACTTATTGTTCAAGTATGATCCAGCTTATCTTTTAAATGCTTTAAGTTTAATTCTAAGGCATATATTAGTTCATAATTCTTTTATTTATGAACTATTGGAAGTCGATTCAACTAATTCTTAGTTGATGAACTTGAATTCTAAATTACCCTTGTAAGCTTATCCAAATTAAACTTCCTTTGGTGTGGACTTGTATTCAAATACTGAGTTGAGCAACCTATTTATTAAATGAGGTTACTACGCGGAAGCGTTAAGATGTTTGTGCACAATACATAGTACGAAGGGCTGATTCCCCTAAGTACGAGTTAAGGTCCACAGTTTTAGTGACTGTTAAAGGTTTTAAATAAAAATGTTTATAACCTAGGACAAAAGTTGAAGGTCTTCTGACCCTCAGATGAATTCTATATTCAAATTATAATTATGATGAAAGAATTATTATTCAATTCTTTATTGTTGAAGTAAGCAAAGTTTTTTCAAATATTTTTAGAGATATTCTTTAATGTCTTTATTATTGTTAAATTCTAGTGAGCTGTTGTTTGCTCACTCTTGCATATTAAATAATCATTGCAGCTAAGGTTGAAAATGTTGATGCCCCGTCAACGAATAAAGGCAAAGGAAAGCTAAACAAGTGAAGACTTGTTTAACTATATGGAATGATTGTAATAAGACTCTTATGTTATGTTTTTATTTCCGCACTTTATTGTTTATGTCAAGGTTAGATTAAACCTTGGGATTTATTTGAGAAAGTTGTAGCCCTTGTTTAAGGGAGATTTTATTATTCTAAATAAAAGTTGTAATTTATTTTGAAGTTATATTGGGTAGATGTATGTTATATTAGAAAGTGAACACAAAATCATGTGGAAACGAAGTACCCGGATTTGGGGTTGTCACAGGTTGGTATCAGAGCCGTAGGTTATGAAACCTTAGGTGAGGAAAAACCTTAGGTAGTAGCCTTATAGTAAGATCGAAAAGATAGATGTGATAGGTAAAGATAATAAACTACTTTATGTGCTATGTGTTTACATTCGAAGAGAGACGACTCGATATCACGTAATAATGAACTTTAAAATTCTTTTGTCAGGATGTCGAACGTTGGAGAACCTAGTTAGGCTAGAGAAGATGTACCTCAGGCGCCTAAAGAGGAGGTGCCCCGAGACATCCATGTTGTCTGGGAGCAGCTAGTTAGGAGAGAGCCATCTCCAGTGATCACCGTAGCTGCTCTGGAGCGTGAGCTGACACCTATTCCATATGAAGAGGACGAGGACAAGGACGAGTCTAAAGAGGAGGAGGAGGAGGAAGAGGATCCAGAAGTGGAATTCCCACCTCACTCTACAAGTGTTGAGATGTACGAGGCAGTCTACGACAGTAACGTGGAGCTTCATGGTCGAGTCAGAGAGCTCGAGGAAACCATCAAGAAGCGAGACAAGACTATTGAGGATATGGGTAGTAACCTAGGAGAAGCACAGTCGAACCTAATACACGTGGAGAATGATAGAGATGCAGCTCGAGCCGAGATATTAAAGCTGACGCTAGACATCCAAGAGGAGTCGATGAAGCGTGCCTGAGCTGAGGAGATAAGGTTGAGGTCTACTCAACGAGCCGATCGAGCTGAGGATGAAGCCGAAGCCAAGAGGACCAAGCTGAGGGAGACAGAGTATGCTTTCCATAAGGCTATAGAAAGAGCCCAGGATCGTGTTTTCTATTACCTAGCTTAGTTCCAAGGTTTACCATGGTACGTGATGGATCAAAGAACGGCATTTTGGGTAATGGAAGAGGAGCGCAGAGAGGCTATGCGACGTCTTAATATGCCTAGACAGTAGAGCTTTTATTTATGTGTTGCTTTTTTTCTTAATTATTATAAATCCCATAATTTGAGATAAGAGTGGGATGAGTTAATAATGTAATCCTATAACTTTTCCAGTTCAGGAAGGATGATGTAAATAGCAGAAATGCTATCTAATTTATGCTTTTAAACTACGAGTAATGAATAAAAAAAGTTTATTGACGTGCTATGTGTTCTACGTGAACTGAGTTATTCAAACCTTTAAGCATGAACTTGAATATTTAAAAATTGAATAAAGGATCTAATAATAATATTTTCTTAACAGAAAATGCCTTCTAGAAGAAGACTAACACTTCAAAACCCCGAGGGTTCGACGAACAACAACAACAATAATAACGACGGGACGAATCCCAACTCGGTTCAGCAGTTGGTGAATTTACTGACAGGAGTGCTTGCGAATCAGCTTCAAGTGCAGGGTACTACGTTTAAGGAATTTAAGGCAGTAGGATAGCCTGAATTCAAGGGATCGACAAACCCTATTGAGGCTCAGACGTGGGTGATGGAAATGGAGAATGTGTTCGACGTAACAAGAGTACGGGAAGATCGAAAGACAACTTTTTGCTGCTTTCATGTTGAAGTCGGATGCTAGCTTTTGGTGGCAGGCTAGTAAGACCCGAGATGGAGAGGGAGTCATAACGTGGGAACGTTTCAATGAAATATTCTACAAAATGTACTTCTTAGTAAGTTTGTAGGATTAGATGGAGGTACAGTTCCTAGAGCTTAAGCAGGGAGGGATGACGGTGTCTGAGTATGCCGTAAAATTCAATGAACTGGCCAGATTCGCTACATACCAGGTCAGCACTGACGCTAGGAAGGCGAGGAGATTTGAGCGAGGATTGAAACCATGGCTCTGTAGTAAGGTCTCCATATTCCAGCTGAACACGTTTGCAGCTGTGCTGGAAAAGGCTATACTTGCTGAGGGAGGAAGCGACGCGGTGGCAAAGTTTAACCAGGACAAGAACAAGAAGAATGAGGTGGAAACCAAGGCTGGTGGTAGCAGCGCTATTAACCAGAAGAGAAAATGGAACGACAACACTTCTGCTGGGAGTCAGCAAGGAAGCCAGCAAAAGAGGAAGTTTGAAGCATGTGCTATATGCGGTAAGAATCACACTAGAGTGTGCATGAAGGGGAATCGGGTGTGTTTCAACTGTGGTCAGGAAGCCCATATTGCGCCTAATTGCCCAAACCCGAATAAGGTAGCTTGCTAAATATGTGGATCCAAGGATCACATGGCTCGCAGTTGCCCGAAGAAGCTGACAGCGGGGTCAACAGGGAGCGGAGGGAATGGAAGCGGCAATACCGTGACTATCGCTGCACCAATGCAGGCTATTCGACCCACTGTCCGGACATTCAATATGACAGTGCAGGATGCTGTGCAATCAAAAGACGTGGTGTCAGGTATTATTTCGGTCAATAGTATAAATGCATATGTATTATTTGATACGGGTGCTACTTGTTCATTCATATCTGATGATTTTTCTAAAACCCTGGACTTACCTATAGAGGAGTTAGTTTACCCCTTGAATATAGAGATTGTGAATAGGGAGGTTATTCATATTAGGTTTGTTTATAAGAACTTTAGATTAGACATTAAGGGTCAGGAGCTGAGAGTAGATTTGATTCCGATTAAACTTGGGGAATTCGATGTCATACTGGGTATGGACTGGTTGTTGAACCATGGGGCGATAATCGACTGTCAGAAGAAGTCGGTAAACCTTACGACTCCGTCGAAGTTAGTGTTCTATGGTAGCAAATCGCCTAGACAAGCGAGTTGTCTGATGGTTACGCAAGCCAAGAAACTTCTGACGCAAGGCTGTGTAGGATATCTAGCCTATATAGTAGATACGAGTAAGGAAAGCCAGAAGGTGGAGGAGATATCGGTGGTTAAGAAGTTTGTGGACGTTTTTCTAAGCGATTTGGCAGGACTTCCGCCAGATAGGGAGACAGAGTTCGTGATCAATTTAGTGCCGGGAAATGCTCTGATTTCGAAGGCTCCGTACTGAATGGCTCCAGTCGAGATGAAGGAACTGATGGTTTAACTACAAGAATTGTTAGATAAGAAGTATATTCAACCAAGCGTTTTGCCGCGGGGAGCGCCTGTGTTATTCGTGAAGAAGAAGGATGGATCGATGCGTCTTTGCATTGATTATAGATAATTGAACAAGGTTAAGATCAAGAATAGGTATCCTTTACCTAGGATTGATGACTTGTTTGATCAATTGAAGGGTACTAGATACTTCTCAAAAATTGATTTGAGAAGCGTGCATCATCAGTTGAAGGTAAGAAAAGAAGATATACCAAAGACGGCTTTTAGGACTCGATATGGTCATTACGAGTTCTTAGTGATGTCATTTGGTCTCATGAATGCCCCAGCTGCATTTATCGACCTAATGAACAGGGTGTTTAAGCCATTTCTGGACAAGTTCGTGGTAGTGTTCATTGATGACATCCTGGTTTATTCCAGGACCGAGGAGGAACACACTGAACACTTAAGGCTAACCTTGGAATCGCTGAGACGAGAGAAGCTTTACGCTAAAGTCTCAAAATGCGAATTCTGGTTGGAACGTGTGCAATTTCTTGGCCACGTGATCGATAAGGATGGTATTTCGGTAGATCCGTCGAAGGTTGAAGCTGTAATGAATTGGGATCAATCAAAAACGCCGTCTAAAGTGAGGAGTTTCTTGGGATTGGCAGGTTATTATCGGAGATTTATCCAAGATCGCCACTCCATTGACGAATTTGACTCGTAAAATAGTTAAATTTGTTTGGACAGAATAGTGTGAGGAAAGTCTTCAGGAGCTGAAGAAAAGGTTGAGTACTATGCCTGTATTGCCTTTACCGGATAGTACTAGGAATTTTGTAGTATATAGTGATGCCTCACATAAAGGATTAGGCTGTGTGTTGATGCAGGGCGGCAAAGTCATTGCCTATGCGTCACGTCAGTTGAAGGATTATGAGAAGGGGTATCCGACCCATGACTTAGAATTAGCGGCAATAGTGTTTGCTCTGAAGATATGGAGACACTACTTATATGGAGAAAAGTGTGAAATATACACAGATCACAAGAGTCTGAAATATATTTTTACCCAGAAAGATTTGAATATCCGCCAAAGAAGATGGTTGGAACTGATCAAAGACTACGACTGCGAGATAATTTACCATCTGGGTAAAGCTAACGTCGTCGCCTAAGCCTTGAGCAGAAAAGTTTGGGAGAAGTTGAATATTTTAACTGACCAGGATCAGTTGATAGAGCAGATGGCTAGATTAGAACTGGAGGTGAAGTTTCTGAAAGGATCAGATGAGATGTTGTTTCAAGTAACTATTGGTTTTACTCTAGTAGACAAGGTGAAAGAAACACAACTTCATGATGAAGAATGTGAAAAGATTCGGGAAAAGATAACCGATGGCGAAGAGTTCAAGTTCAAGATCGATAATGAAGGTCCGTTAGGTTTGAAGGGAGAATCTGGGTACCGCTAGTACCAGAGGTCAAAGAGGAGATTCTAAGTGAAGCTCATAGTTCTAGATATTCTATTCACCCTGGGAGTATGAAGATGTACCAGGATCTCGGGCATTATTTCTGGTGGCCGAATATGAAGAGGGATGTTGCTGAATGCGTTGCAAAATGCTTAACGTGTCAGAAAGTTAAAGCAGAACACTAGAGACCAAATGATTTGCTACAACCGTTAGAAATTTCAGAGTGGAAATGGGAGCATATCACTATAGATTTTGTGGTGGGTCTTCCAGCAACTCAGAAGGGATTTGATGCGATATGGGTCTGTGTGGATCGACTGACGAAGTCAGCCCACTTTTTGCCGATTAGGGTTAAGTACAACTTGGACCGGTTAGCGAAGCTGTATGTGAAGGAAGTTATTTCTCGACACGATGTTCCGGTGTTGATTGTGTCCGACAGAGATCCACGTTTCACGTAAAATTACTAGAAGCGATTGCAAGAGTGTCTGGGAACGAAATTGCGAATGAGTACGGCGTACCATCCTCAAACTGATGGCCAGAGTGAAAGAACAATTCAGACACTTGAGGATATGCTGAGAGCTTGCATAATGGATTTCAAGGGAAGCTGGGATGATCATCTACCATTGGTGGAGTCCGCCTACAACAATAGTTATCACGCGAGTATCGGTATGCCACCTTACGAAGCATTATACGGTAGAAAATGCAGAACTTGCTTGTGTTGGGATGAAGTCGGTGAACCTCAACTGTTGGGACCAGAACTGGTACAATAAACTGCTAAAATTGTGAAACTGATCAGAACCAAATTAGTTGCTGCTCACAGACAGAAGAAGTATGCTGATTTACATCGACAGGACCGAGAATTCTTACCAGGAAGTTTTGTGTTCCTAAAAGTATCTCCTTGGAAGGGGAAGATTCGATTCGGTAAGAAGGGAAAACTGAGTCCCAGATTTATTGGACCTTTTGAGGTACTACGAAAGGTGGGCGAGGTTGCTTACGAAATTGCATTACCTCCAAAGCTCGAGAATATACATAATGTCTTTCATATTTCTGTGTTAAGATTATACAAGCACGATTATAAACATGTTATAGAATATGAACCTTTACAGTTTGATAAAGACTTAACTTATGAAGAAGTGCATGTTCAAATAGTTAATAGAAAGGAACAAGTACTTAAGAATAAAGTGATACCTTCTGTTAAGGTAATCTGGAGGAACCACAGTGCTGAAGAAGCTACGTGGGAACTCAAAGATGTTATGATAAAATTTTATCCGTAATTGTTTGCTTAACTTTTGTGTAACTCCTTATGTACTGATTCTGGGGACATAATCCTTTTAAGGGGGGAAGAATGTAATAGACAGAATTATTTTTCTCGTGTGGTTCTGGGGTTAAAATTTATTTAAGGAGGGAAGATTGTAACGATTGAGATTTTATATATTAATTTTAAATATTTATTGAGTGAATAAATATTTTATGTGATTTATTTATTGAGTTAAATAAATAAATTATGTTATTTCGTGCAGTGATTTAATTAAGTGTTATACATTAATTAAATGAATGTTTAATATTTAATTTAATTGATGTATATTAATTTTATAGTATAGTTCTAATTTAACTAAGATAATTAAATTAGATGAATTGTGTGTTAAGTGTTACATGGATTATAATTAGCGAGTAATTATAATTATGTGGCAAATTTATGTGATTAATTGATGTTAGATTTTAATTGATTAAATTAGATGATTAATATTTAATTAATTAAAATGTGACATTAAAGTATGTGTTAAAATAATTTGTTAAAATAAAGAAAAAGGATTTTAAATGATTTTAACCAAACAAGGCCCTTGCACTTGTTTTAAACTCATTTTACCAAACATGGCCCTAGTAATAATAATCTGTTTTTAAAAATAATGTTGTTTTGGCCAAACAAGCCTTAAGGTTTTTTAAATTCAAATAGTTGTAACTTATATAATAATATGTATTTATTATAGATCTTAATTAATTAGCAGTTACATATATATCATTAGTATACATATATTATATCAGTTATAATATATCTACTACGTTTGTTTTAATCCTAAGTCTAACTAAGAACTAAGAAGAAAAGAGAGTAGAGAGAAGGAAGAGCAAAGAAGAGTTAGAGAAGAAGAGAAAAGAGGAAGAAGAATTGCTAGAATTGAACTCACATCACCTTTTCTTTCAACCTATTAACAAAAGGTATCATCTATAATCTCTAATTGTTATAGAACTCAGTTATATATTTTTCATATTCATTCTCTGTTAAAAAGAAGTTGTTATGAAATTGTATAAACATGAATGGTGTATATATAGATTGTATTCATGTGTTGTTTATAGTGGGTTATATGCTATAAATGATTTTCATAAATCAAAGTACTGTAAATGCAAGTTTTAAATGGGGAATATGTGTTCATATGGAGTGTCGACGCCGGGCGGAAAATCAAGTCCTCGGTCTCCCTTTTGTTGAAGGAGGAGGTCTCTTTTTTCTCTTTTGGAGTTGTTTGCCCTCGTCTCTTGTCCGTGGGACGAGAGAGGAGTGCCCGATTTCCCTATTTTATTCTTTTCCCTTTTGCTTTCGCTTTGTCTTTGGGGTTCCGTTTTAAAGGGTGAATTTCGTAGGAAACTGGTACCGACATATGTGTCGACGATTTGAAAAGATTGATTTTATTGATTGGACCGATTGAGATAGAGTCGCCAATTGGTATTTTAGAAATGGATGTACCAACTCATCCGGGTTTAAATAGTTTTTCACAAGATGGTCCAATTCATGACTCTTTGATTTGGTTTTGAAACCCGAGATTCGTGGAATCCGGGGGCTAGGTTAAGCGGCGGGAAGGTGTTAGGCACCCCCCGACTCCCGTGCAAGCACGGTACCGCATCTTATTAATTTTCTTATGCAAAAAGTGTGTGTGTGTGTGTTCGTGTGTGTGATTTTAAAAGCTTTATTAGTTGGTTTCTAAGTCTTTTTGGTGACTTAAAAGTAGTGTTGTACCTTATTTGCGCCTAGGTACGAAGGATTTGATTTACCGAAAGATTCAATTTTAACAAGATATGAAAACTAAAATGAGGTTTTGGAAAGTAAGGTTTTCAAATCCTTTGCCCAACTAGGAATCGAGGACTTCGATACTTTCTTTTATTCTTTACGTTCATTACGTGATCTACCCCAAATCGCTTTATTTTTCATCAAAAGCTCTTTGTGGTTTTCTTTGAGAAATCATTTTGATGATATGTATGCTAAAGCGTTAAGAAGGTTCGAATCTTCATCGGGCATAAAAGCCATCTCGATGAACCGAGCTCCCGTAATGAAGGTTTTCACTATCACGGGGTCTTGAATCCGAGCTCTCGAGACTAACCCCTCGAGTTCGTCTTCAAGATCCAAATATTACATGCACATTGATATTTACGGTATTTAAAGCATTTACAACGTAAAATCGGTCCATCGTGGGAATCAAGTAAGATCCGTTCGGGGATCTCGACACCGGGATTCTTATGCTCACAATATTTGTACCATTTCATATATATATAACGTCCACGGCATCATTACTAAGTGATTTCATCAATTGAAATCACCGTTCACGCCGATTCGGCCCCCCTTTCACCTCTAAATATATATTTAGGGCTATACGGGTTAATCGGGACCATTTACAAGAAAATACATCCATAGATATACCACGAATCTAAGCCATTCTAGCTCTCGGGTTGAAGCATCATGCTAACAACCTCTCGGGAACTAGCTTAAGCTTAGCTTAAGGTATATCCAGTCTCCGAAGCTATATACAACGTATTAAAGCAATAAATAACCGATAAAAATGTTAAAACTACCAACTATTACACAATATGCTTATAATACAACAAATATAGCTAGATTCAAAAAAGATCTTTCATTAATCTATCATTTGAACATAGTTTACAAAGAAAACGAAGTTAGAAGTGCGTTATTTCACCTTGGGGGACGCGTGAACAAGCGTTTTGACTCCCGGGATGAAGTAAGAACACTAAAATGGCTTCAATGAGATGCTAGATGGAAGAAATAAGCTTCAAGTTGCTATGTTGATGTCCAACCCGGGCCTTTCTCTCTCTATAAATGTCCTTCTCTCTCTATATCTATCTCTTCTTTTTTTTAAAATGAACTAAGTAGGGGGTTATAACCTGTCCAGGGCAGCCGCACACATGTATGCGGCTAGCCGTATACATGGTGGAGGCTACCCAAGTGGGACCCCCCGGCTTGGTTATAGCTTCTTCGGTCTCGATTCGGCAGAAGTTGACGTCTGCCGTTTGATCTTTCGGACCGTATTTGACGAACGCAGTGAGATATAACCGAGTCCGACTGAGTTAGTGTTCAGGAAGTTGATACTCGTAGCCGAGATACCTTCCAGGTCTAGATATTTGTCTGTAGGCTTATCTCTTGATGGTACGTCGTTCGAGTTTTGCTGAGGTGGTTTCCGATGATCACTGTTTTAGCTCGTCGATCTTCGATCGGGTTGCGGTATGTTCAGACTTCATTGGTCCTCTTCACCATTCTCCGGGTTGTCTTCGAGATGACCGGGATCTTTTGCCCTACTTTGGGGTTATCTCAGAAGTAAAATGACGCTTTTACCCTTCTGCAGGGTTAGTACGACAAAAGTAAAATTTTGAGTGTCTATAGATGCCCCTCTTTGTCATGTTCATGTAATGTAATGGAATGAACATGACAAAGATTTACTAGACAAGGAGAATGCATGACAAGGTATATCTAATGTTGCAATGTCATGTATGATCGATGCAATGGTATATGAGATGTATAAAAGGGTTACTTCCCCGGCTGGGGAAGTTAAGGATTACGTGTCAGGGTTGAGTCGACCTGCGTTGAATTATAATCAACGGATTGCACCATCGGGGTCATGTCGATGCCTTCACTTGTTTGTAGCCAACGGATTCATTATCAGGGTTGAGTTGATTCCTTCATTGGGTTGTGGCCAACGAATTACATCATCGGGGATTTACCGATCTGCGTAGGGTTGTAGCCAACGGATTACACCATCGGGGATTTGTCGATCTGCGTAGGGTTGTAGCCAACGAATTACATTCATCGGGGATTTTTCGATCTACGTAGGGTTGTAGCCAACGGATTACACCATCGGGGATTTACCGACCTGCGTAGGGTTGTAGCCAACGGATTACACCATCGGGGATTTGCCGACCTGCGTAGGGTTGTAGCCAACAGATTACACCATCGGGGATTTGCCGACCTTCACTGGTTTGTAGCCAACGGATTACATTCATCAGGGATTTGCCGACCTGCGTAGGGTTATAGCCAACAGATTACATCATCAGGGATTTGCCGACCTGCGTAGGGTTGTAGCCAATGGATTACATTCATCGGGGAATTGATAACCTTCACTGGTTTGTAGCCAACGGATTACATTCATCAGGAATTTGTCGACCTGCGTAGGGTTGTAGCCAACGGATTACATTCATCGGGAATTTTTTGATCTGCGTAGGGTTGTAGCCAACGGATTACATCATTGGGGATTTGTCGATACCATCACTGATTCATTGTCGGTGGATTACATCGTCGGGGTCTAGCCGACGCCTTCACTGATTCATTATCGGTGGATTACATCATCGGGGTCAAGCCAACGCCTTCACTGATTCATTGTCGATGGATTACATCGTCGGAGTCAAGCCGACGCCTTCACTGATTCATTGTCTGTGGATTACATCGTCAAGGTCAAGCCGACGCCTTCACTGATTCATTGTCGATGGATTACATCGTCGGGGGCAAGCTGATGCCTTCACTGATTCGTTGTCGGTGGATTACATCGTCGGGGTCAAGCCGACGCCTTCACTGATTCATTGTCGGTGGATTACATATTGTAAGGTTGATTTTGATTGATTTCCTGGTCTTCCGGCGATCAACGTCGGGTTGTCTGATCTTCGCCGAACTTCTGCTGTTTCAGAGGATTTTTAGGGTTTTTGGGGTTTCAAACTATCCCGGAAAGGCATCATTTTTCATAATGTGACCATTCTAAACCCAAAAGAACACGTTTTGGACATCGTGTTGCCAAACAGAATGCTACGGGACCCACTTAAGGTAGCCGCATACATGGTTGCGACTAGAGCAACCATGTTCAAGGCTACCCGCGTTTGAGCTTATACCTTCGGGAGGCCTCATTTTCACCCATTCCATTCGGATTTCTTCTTGTTTCTCTCTACAAAACCGAGCGTTTCTTCATCTATAGTCGATTCCGACTTGATTTGGAGCGATCCGCCACTATATACTCCTTCTTCGGACTACAGGTAACGTCTAAACTCCGTTCTTTCATGTTTTCGTTGGCGAAAACACGTATTTCCTTTCTTAAAGGCAATATATCTAACATGTATGCATGTATAGATGGATAAATATGTTTATGATGCAATGCATGGATATAAATCATCCTATGGATCGTATGAATGCGAGATATTGCCATTTATCAGTTAATCTAGACATACATTGTACATATGTGTTAGAATAACAGTTGAAATTGATGTTTGCATGCTTAGTTGTGATGATGTACCCTCATAGGGTGATTTAATACATGCTTCGGGCATGTGGATAGTCCATTTTATAAAGGAGACTCTAGCAAAAAAAATTCATAAACCAAATGTCCGGATCATAGATACATTATAGATGTACTAAGGTGCAAATGACATACACATTTAATGACACATGTAAGACATGTATGATGTGATGATCATATTTTATGGGTTTAATTTGAAATTTGCAAGTGGTAAGAATATACCTGACATGGCTTTAATTCCTACGAACTCATTGTTCAGACATGGATCCTGAGGAGCTTAGTCGTGCCACTGGACGACCGATTTCATCAAGAGTTTGACAGCGTAGGACCCCCTCTGAGGTTCTGCTTCCACGTATTAGCCGACAGGTGCAGCGTTTGATCGAGCTCGCTCGCTTGCTGGCCGGGGAGGATCAACCACTCCTAGTAGATGACCTTAGGTTGATCAGTTTAATGAGACCCTCACCTTCTTAGATGATTTTGATGAGGGGACGAGTCCATAGGTCCTCTGTTAGTTATTAGGCATTTGTGGCCCAATATCCTGTACTTTTTATTTTTAGTTTTCATATGTATCATAGGTATGACAGTGATGTTTATGAAACTAATATACTTGGCAGATATTTATATATGATGCTTCTTATTTATTCATCACACATGTTGTTTTATCATTAGTATGATGCATGCTTCAGATATATTTAAATGATTGGATAGAGATTGACCCCTGTATGGTCTTATTAACACAGGTTTTACAGATGCCATCCTCTGCAGTGGTACGTTTGGACCACCTTCCGGCAAGCCATATAGCTACCAGCATGAGGGTTTGGTATGACCAGCTGCCATCCACCGATCGTATCGATGTCAGCCGCATGCTGGGC
This sequence comes from Panax stipuleanatus, assembly GCA_020205555.1. NCBI lineage: Eukaryota > Viridiplantae > Streptophyta > Magnoliopsida > Apiales > Araliaceae > Panax > Panax stipuleanatus. The sequence goes on along the minus strand of CM035123.1, from coordinate 44,438,377 downwards.
CACTCCATGCCTTTACTGTCCTTCCAGATTCCAGAGGGATTTGTTACCGGGATACTCAGGTATTGGACTCCTGAGCGTCATGTCTTTCGATTCGGCTCAGCCGAGTTCACTCCTACATTGGAGGAGTATAGTCGCATTTCAGGACTGTCGATAGAAGGGCCATGTGCTCGAGTGGCTTTGGGCCATATGCGCTGCCAGTTCATGATGATGACTGGATTGAGCAGAGCAGTTGTGATGGCTGAGGCGGGTGGTAGCCACCTCATCTCCATGGACTTTATGTTTAGGCATTTTGCTTTCGCGGAGAGTTTTATTGTTTATCACGGAGACTTCGCCATTTCAGAGGAGCGCTGGTACATTGCCCGTGTGGATGCCTTGGTTATGTGCCTCGTAGCTTATCTATACATGCCATTTTATACCTATCATCTGGATGTGGCGATGTCGGTAGCAGTTAGGGCTCTTCAAGAGGACTTTACTATATTGCCCCTTATCCTAGCAGAGACATTGATTTCAGCCTCTATCTGCCATGACGCTAGTGATCATGAGTTCAGAGGTAGTCCAGTGTTTTTAAACATCTGGTTGATGACGCACCTCCTACCGATAGGGCGGCTTCGCCGTCATGGTTTCTATTTTGGACATGGCCTGTCTCAGGTTTATTCATATCGCCCGACTTCTTGCATCGATGAGGCGTCCTGGACTTCATTTCTGGGTGCCATGGAGGAGCCTTTTGCTATAGTCATGTATTATGGGTACTGCTCCTTTATGAGTTTCACCACCCATGTCACTGACCTGGATTTCCTCCCCTTGGCGGGTTTGAGGCGTGTGACGACCTATCATCCTCTAGCGGTGATGGGTCAGTTTGATCAGTACCAGGAGGTCCATGCATTTGAGGGGATTGAGGATTATCGATTTCCCATCTGCTCAGTTATCGAGGCTGATTTGGCTCGGGTTTATGGGTTCTAGTCTCATCGACAGACAGCAGAGTTTAGAGATTGTCATCCGGGCCGCTCTGCAGAATATTCAGCTTGGCTTGAGTCGGATTTGGCACCAGAGACCGTAGATCAGGTTGGTACAGGATCTTTATCTGATGACGATGGTTGGTCCACGGATGCGGTGGAACCGATGGAGGATCCTATATCTCCGATTGAGGATGCGTTATTTCGTTATCTCCGACTGAGGATGCGTTATTTGCAGAGTTGACAGCTTCTTTATCAAGACATAGCAGTCCAGTCAGAAGGTGAAAAGGGGTCTCAAACATAATACCGTTTCACCGAGTCGAAATTGATTAGTTGCGGGAATTCCTCACCGTCTATCTCTTCCAATTTCAAAGCTCCACCTGATAGGATTGCTTTGACAAGAAAGGGTCCTTCCCAGTTTGGGGCAAATTTTCCCTTAGCTGCATCCTGGCCCGGAATGATCTTCTTCAGCACCAAATCATGCTCTTTAAATTCTCAAGGTCGCACCTTCTTGTTATAAGATCGAGACATTCGCTGTTGATAGAGTTGACCGTGAAATATAGCAGCAGCTCTTCTTTCATTTATCAGGGATAACTGATCGTATCGATCTTGTATCCATTGGCTTTCCTCTATCTGGGCATCAAGGATCACTCTTAGTGATTCCATCTCCACTTCGACAGGACGTACAACCTCCATACCATATACCAATGAGTAGGGTGTTGCTCCAGTCGAGGTTCGAGTCGACGTCCGATATGCAAGTAGGGCTAACGGCAATAGCTCAGGCCATCCCCGGTGATTTGCTGACATCTTGATCATTATCTTCTTGATGTTTTTGTTAGCCGCTTCTACCGCACCGTTCATCTTTGGACGATAAATAACCGAATTGAGGTGTTTGATATGGAACTTACTGCACAGTTCCCTCATCATCTCGTTATTCAGATTCTTTGCGTTGTCTGATATAATAACCTCGGGTTGTCCATACTGGCAGATGACGTTATTTCTAATGAAACCAACGATGACCTCTTTGGTGACCCTGGGGAAAGAAGCTGCTTCCACCCACTTGGTAAAGTAGTCAATCATAGTGAAGATGAATCGATGATCGTTACTGGCTTTAGGCTCAACTGGTCCTATCACGTCCATTCCCCACATGGAAAAAGGCCATGGTGATGTCATGCAATGCAGTTGATTCGGAGGTGCATGAATAATGTTGGCGTGGATCTGGCATTGATAACAACGCTTGACATGATCATCGCAATCTGCTTTGAGGGATATCCAGTAGTGTCCTGTCCTCAGAATCTTTTTGGCAAGCAGAGGCCCACTCATATGTGCTCCACATACACCACCATGAACTTCATTCATAAGTCGCTGTGCTTGCTCTCGATCTAGACATCTCAGAAGGCCTACACCTGGATCTCTCTTATAGAGAGCATCTCCACTTAGGTAGAAATTCATGCCATTTTCTATATTCGCTTCTTCGCGGCTTGACTCATCCCTTCCAAGGTTGACTGATCTGGCAGATATTCTTTTATATGGTGGTACCAAGGTGGCCCCTCAGGTAGTATCTCATCTGATATCTCCCCTATATTGTTCCAATATGACGGAGTCTTCTGCACAATAAAAGTGATGACAGGCATTCCCCTTCTTGCTGACAGGTTCACCAGTGAAGCCAATGTGGCCAATGCATCGGCGAAATCATTTCGGTTCTGGGGGATATGCATGAAGGCAATGTCTTTAAATTCACCTGCCAATCTGAGAACATGCCGATGATACTGCAGTAGATGCAGTTCTTTGGTGGTGTATGCCCCGGTAGACTGTATGATAACTAGCTCCGAATCTCAAAACACCGCTAAACGTTTCCCTCCCATGGACTGAGCCAGCTTCAACCCCACAATGCACCCTTCATATTCGGCGGTATTGTTGGAGTTGTTGAAATGCAACTTGGTTGCCACGGGGTATTGATCTCCCGTGATGGTTATCAGGACTGCCCCGGCTCCAGCACCTTCAGCGTTTGATGCGCCGTCAAAGTACATTTTCCAGAATTGACCTTGATCCTCCTTATCAATCAAGAGAACAATCAACACTTCTTCCTCAGGGAAATATGTTTCCAGAGGCTCAAAACCCCCTGTTGGTGCAGCCGATAGGTGATCCGCAATCCCTTTCCCTTTGATGGACTTTTGGGTGACATATATGATGTCGAACTGTTGAAGGATTAACTGCCACTTGGATAGATGGCAGTTCAAAATTTGTTTGCTGAAGATGTATTTCAAAGGATCCATCCTCGATATGAGATAAGTGGTATGGCCATGCAGATAATGTTGTAACCTGGTGGCTGCCCAAGCTAATGCACAGCAGGTTCTTTCGATCAGAGTATATTTTTGTTCTCTGCTGCTGAAGCGCTTACTGAGATAATAGATTGCTCTTTCTTTCCCCATGTCATCCTTCTGCCCCAGTAGACAACCCATAGCATTGGAGTTGACCGAGATATATATGAACAACGGAATCCCATCCTTTGGGGGTACCAAAATAGGTGCTTCAATCAACCTCTTTTGGATGATATGAAAGGCTTTCCGGCAGTCTTCATTTCATTTTCCTGAAGAGTTCTTCCTTAATAGTTTGAAAATGGGTTCAAAGGTTGCTGTCAACTGCGATATGAACCGGCTGATGAAGTTGATTCTTCCCAGGAAACCTCGAATTTCCTTCTCGGTCTTTGGTTCAGGCATTTCCGTGATGGCTTGGATTTTGGCAGGATCCAACTCAATGCCCTGGTTGCTCACCAGAAATCCCAGTAATTTGCCGGATTTCACCCAAAAGCACACTTTGCTGGGTTTAACTTCAAATTGAACTTGCAAAGTCGTTCAAACAACCTCCGAAGATGGGTGCAATGGTCATCAGCCTGCCGAGACTTTACGATGATATCATCCACATACAACTCGATTTCTTTATGCATCATATCGTGGAATAAAGTCATCATGGTTCTTTGATAGGTAGCCCCAGCCTTGGTAAGGCCAAAAGCTAGTCTTCGATAACAGAAGGTTCCCCACGGTGTAATGAAGGCGGTCTTTTCCCTGTCTTCTTCAGCAACCATGATCTGGTGATATCCAGCAAAGCAATCAGCGAAAGAATACATCTCGAATTACGCAGTGTTATCGATTAATACATGGATGAAAGGCACTAGGAAGTCATCCTTAAAGCTGGCTTTGTTGAGATCTCGATAATCCACATAAACTCGCACCTTTCCTCTAGATTTTGGCAATGGAACTACGTTGGACAACCATTCAGGGTACGTTGACACCATAAGGATTCCCGCTTTGAACTGTTTGATAATTTCCTCTTTAACCTTCAGGCTCCATTCTAGTTTCAACCGTCTCAGTTTCTGCTTGACTGGTTTGAACCCTTCTTTAATTGGTAGTCGAAGGACGACGATGTCAGTGGATAGACCTATCATGTCTTCATGAGACCAGGCAAAAACATCCTTGAATTTGGTTAAGAGTTGGATTAGTTCTTTTTCTTGGTTAGAGGGAAGGTTGGTTCCGATCTGTATTTCTTTGGGATCGTTGGGGGTTCCGATATTTATGGTGGTGGTTTGATCGAGGTTGGGTCTAGGTTTATCTTCGACCCATGCTTTGATTTCCTCGGGAACCTCATCATTATCCCCTTCCTCCTGCTCTATTCCCATCAAGTCAAAGTCCAATTCTATGTCGAAATCGTAATCATTACTCAAATTCGGCAAACCATGGACGTGGATAGAGACATGCAAATTTGGAAACCTGATACAAAAACTTGATTGCTAAATATATACAAGTAGTCGTCAATTATAAAAAGATTCATCAGTTAATATGATAACTGGAAATAACAAGCTACAGACATAAATATTTATAAAGGTGGAGCTCCCTGTCAGCGGTCGATTCTCGATTTTTACCCTTTTCGGAAGATCTGTGGAGTGATCGTCCACTTGCTGGTCTGCAGTTCATGGGAAGTCATTGAGATAGACGCACTACTGGAGTCGCAGTCTTCCAAGATGGCCATAACTGGTTTGGAACCGGTCCCTGGATCACTGCTTGGGATGTTTATATTTCCACAGTTAAGTGTCGGGAGGTTAGGTTGATCACTTGACAGATCTGCCCTGTCGGACTTCTTCAGGTCCTCTTCAGAGAGGTAAAAACTGCTCACGAATTGCAACTAGATCTCTTCCAGAAACTTTTGGTCTTTGGCCTTCTGGGCCACATCCTTGAGAGGCTTTTCATCCCCGTCCATCTGATGTCCTCTTTGATCGACTTTAGGAATCAGAAAGTTTGAAATCATGAGGGGGATCTTCTTGAGGGGCTCTTTAGATCCGGTTTCACCCAGGTTTGGCTTGAGGTGAATTAACTGATTAACTAGTTGACGCCTGTGAGGATTCTGATGCTTAGATCCACCATGGTATCCGAGTCCAGCCTTTCCCAACTGTGTGGGTATACGGATTAGGTTCCTGATTCCTTGGCCATTCTTCCCCAGTCCTCGGCCTAGTCGATGTTCTCGGGACAGCATCTCTTGGACAACTACTATCACCTTTGTAGATATCGGGGGAATTAAGACCGAGGCTCCCACAGAGTTATATCGCGGATTACTGATTTCGAAGGCTTGAAAAAAGGCAGGCTCGACCCCTTCATTCACACCGATCAGGGGCATATCTCCCAGGTCATGAATAGGATAATCAGGTTCTGCACTAACAGTCACCAGATTGTCGTTGACGATATATTTTAGTTGTTAATGAAGAGTTGAAGGGACGGCGCCAGCCATATGGATCCATGGTCGTCCTAACAACAAATTATACCCGGTAGTGATCTTCAGGATCCAAAAAGGTATGTTGAAAGTGAAAGGGCCAATCTCCACAGGAAGTTCAATCTCCCCCACGGTATCCCTTCTTGATCCATCAAAAGCCCGTACCACAACATGACTGTCCCGAATTCAGTTTGGGTTGATCTTCATCTTCTCTAGAGTATCTTATGGACAGATGTTTAAAGACGACCCTCCATCGATCAGCACGCCACCTACCACATATCCTGATGAAACGACAGCGATATGTAATGGTTTGTGATGCCCAGTTCCGTCGGCTGGTATATCGTTGTTAGTGAAGGTTATCACGTTACTGTCCAGTATATGGCTGATCAAGTGTTGCAGTTTCTCAGTATCGATAGTCTTGGGTAAGTGTGCTTCCTCCAATACTTGGATCAAAATTTGACGATGGTCGTCAGATTCTAATACCAAATCTAGGATAGAAATTTGATGGGGTTCAGATTCCAATTGCCTCACCGTCCTAGCTTCACCGTGCCCCATTTTATGGAGGAACTGTGATCTTTCCAGTAGATACCTTCCCTAATACCTTGGTTGCCAGTTTTGCCAAACGCCCCGGGAGGTAACATGTATTCTCCCTAGGTATGATGACGGTACAGTTAGGTGCCAACTTTATCCCTTCTCCATAATTCCACGGTACCTTCTTTAGGCTGAGAATTGGGAATTGTGGCCAAGGGGCCAACATCAGTGGTTTAGGCACTGGTATCTCAAGAGTGGCTTTATTTCTCTGCTCAGGTACCCCTTGGATGGTTATGGGTCCGCCGGATATTCCTTCCATGCAAAGGATAACGGCTATCATACCTTCTACGTTCCTCGGTCCCCGGGGGTAGTATATTTCTTCCTCAGGGAAGATCTCATCTTTGTTTATTGAGTTCAGCTCTCCGGATTCAATCAAGTTCTGGATTAGATGTCGCAAAGCCCAACATTCTTTCGTGGCATGTCCAGGAGCATTAGAATGGTAAAGGTAGGATGTGGAAGGATTGAAACACTTCGATCTCGTTTCTGGGGGTGGCAGAAATTCTGTAATCTTCCCCTCCTCGATCAAGGTACAGAGAATCTCCTCCCTGGATTGCCTCAACGGGGTGAATTTCCGTTTGGCGGCAAAATCTCGACGGCTCTATAATCTAGCTTCTCAAGCCATCTTTTCAGTCCATTTGTTCTGCTTTGGGTAACGAATCCGATCCCTTCTGGAGGTGGAAACATCTTGGACAGATATGGGGTTGCCTTTGATAAGACCTGGTCGATGAGCTGTAGGGTCAACTGGTGTTGGTATACCACCAATTCTGCTAGCTGATCCACCTGCGCTCTGATTGAAGCCAATTCTTGTTCTACCCCGTAATTTTCTTCAAGGTATCCCCATATTACAAGGTCATGTGCCAAGGGTAACTCTCCCATCTTCCTCAGGTATTTATGGTTTTCCCTGATTCTGGCACTGATCATGTTGACTCCTTCCTCCGCATGCTGAGGCAGACGGTTGTTGTTGACATTTGGCTGTTCAGGTGCTTTGACTATAATCTCCTCGCTGTCAATTAAGTTTTGAATTTTGTGCTTCAGAGTCCAACACTCCTGAGTATCATGCCCAGGTGAGTTGGAATGGTAGGAACATTTCTTGCAGGAATCGAATTGCCTTCCATTTGGATCAGAAGGTGGAGCGAGCTCAACAATCTTCTTCTGGGCGATCAGTAGGGCTAATATGTTTTCCAAGGAGTCTCCTAAAGGAGTGAATATCCTTCTTCTCTTGTTTTCCCCAACTTTCATTGCTGTAGGATTTCAAAAATTCGCTAGATGAGGGTTCTGCCTCTAGATAGGTGAGTTAGGGCTCTTGTTAGCATATTGTCCTTGCAATACTAACGAGACATCTTCTTCCTTCCTCTTTGATCCTCTCTTGGGAGCGCTTGCATAATTTCCCGACTGTATGTGCTCGGCTACGGCTTCCAAAGCAGCGAGGTCTTTGATTTTTCCAGACTTCAAACCCATTTCTGCCATTTCCCCCGTGTTTGATCATTTTGAAGAAGGATTGTCCTAACCCGGCGAGGACTCTCTCATAGAAAGGGGCTTCTTGTATATCAATGAAGGTGGTCACCATCTCACCCTCATCCATTGATGGGTTGACTTGGCCGCCATTCGCCTCCACCGCTGCGCGCATTCTCTGAATGATTCATTGCCTAGCTTTCTGACTTTGGTAACCTGGTAGCGATCAGGTGCCATCTGGGATTGAAAACTGTATTGGTTAAGGAAAGCACGGGCCAAATCTTCCCAACCTCTGACTTTGGAATTGTCTATCCGTGCATACCACGTGCGTGCTTCACCGGTAAGGCTCTTCTGAAATAGCAGCATCCTGAGGTTTTCATCCTCAGTGTAAGTTCCAAGTTCACCTATGTAGACTTTCAAGTGAGTGTACGGGTCTCCTAGTCCATTGTATTTCTCAAACTCGGGGACTTGAAACTTATCCAAGTATCTCGCCTTTGGGAAAATACATAGATCCGAGTAATTCACGCTCCCATAGAATCCCGTCCTTTCATATACCGGATAGCGTCTTCCATCTGTCTAACTTCCTTCCTAATGTCTCCAGTGTCTTTGTCCTCCCGGAGGTTTGTGATGTCCCGTGTCGTCTTCTGGATCGGGGCCTCCTTGGGTACTTCAACATCGAGGGGAGATATAGGTGTGGACGTATGGGTATCACCTTCCTTTTTGGGTACTTTCATGTCTCCTTGCACAGAGGATTCAGTCAAACTCTTGTGTTTAGATTCCTAAGATAGTTTGCACTTTTCTTTTAACAGTGTCGTCATCTCGGCCATTTGCTTCTTAAACTCCTCGAATTCATCTCGAGATACTGGGATGGGTTCTGATGAACTTTCTTCAGCCATCTGGACTGGTGAAAGGGACTTTTTGGCTCAAGATCGGGTTTTAGGACCAATTTACACAACAACCGATATCTAGTTTAGACTGGATACTGGTGGATAGGGATGCATGATATGCTATACATCAGTTTAATGGTTTTTTAATCTTTTCCTGCAATACAACGAGTTAGTTGAATTGATGACAGGGTGTGAAAGATGTATGTATGATAGTTCAAGATAACGGTCATTTATATACGCGGAAGATTTAAATGAAGCATGAAGAAGCACACCGCGCGTTTGGTTTATCAGAGGCTGACCTATCTTAGGGTTACTCTCACGGGCTGTTTGAAATTGGTTCCCATATCTTCGCAATCTACTTGATGAAAACATCCATGTTTCGATTGAAGCGGATCTAAGTGGTGCCTTTCCTGAGCCTCACAATGGAAACATCCATAGGAGTCCAGTAATAAACAACCGACGGGATTGCCCCTAATGGAGGTACCACACAATATACGTTCACATACATTCACGTCCTCATCGCATGTAATATGATGACATTGTGTGAAGCACTAATATATTGTGCGAGGCACTAATATAAAATGCTAAAAGATTGACACACACAAAGATTATTCACACAAATGCATATGCATAATGAAAATCAAAAAGTTTGATCACAACTTAAGCCCTCTTTGAATCTCCAGCAGAGTCGCCACCTGTCGACGCCGGGTGGAAAATCAAGTCCTCGGTCTCCCTTTTGTTGAAGGAGGAGGTCTCTTTTTTCTCTTTTGGAGTTGTTTTCCCTCGCCTCTTGTCCGTGGGACGAGAGAGGAGTTCCCCGATTTTCTAATTTTATCCTTTTCCCTTTCGCTTTTGCTTTGTCTTTGGGGTTCCGTTTTAAAGGGTGAATTTCGTAGGAAACCGGTACCGACATATGTGTCGACGATTTCGAAAGATTGATTTTATTGATTGGATCGATTGAGACAGAGTTGCCAGTTGGTATTTTGGAAATGGATGTAGCAACTCATCCGGGTTTTAATAGTTTTTGGCAAGATGTTCCAATGCGTGACTCTTTGATTTGGTCTTGAAACCAGAGATTCGTGGAATCTAGGGGCTAGGTTAAGCGGGGGGGGGAGGTGTTAGGCACCCCCCGACTCCTGTGCAAGCATGGTACCGCATCTTATTGATTTTCTTATGCAAAAAGTGTGTGTGTGTGTCTTCGTGTGTGTCTTCGTGTGTGTGATTTTGAAAACTTTATTAGTTGGTTTCTAAGTCTTTTTGGTGACTTGAAAGTAGTGTTGTACCTCTTTTGCGTCTAGATACGAAGGATTTGATTTAGCGAAAGATTCAATTTTAATAAGATATGCAAATTGAAATGAGGTTTTGGAAAGTAAGGTTTTCAAATCCTTTGCCCGACTAGGAATCGAGGACTTCGATACTTCCTTTTATTCTTTACGTTCATTACGTGATCTACCCCGAATCGCTTTATTTTTCATCAAAAGCTCTTTGTGGTTTTCATTGAGAAATTATTTTGATGATATATATGCTAAAGCGTTAAGAAGGTTCGTATCATCATCGGGCATAAAAGCCATCTCGATGAACCAAGCTCCCGTAATGAAGGTTTTCACTATCACAGGGTCTTGAATACGAGCTCTCGAGACTAACCCCTCGAGTTCGTCTTCAAGATCCAAATATTACATGCACATCGATATTTACGGTATTTAAAGCATTTACAACGTAAAAACCGGTCCATCGTGGGAATCAGGTCAGATCCATTCAGGGATCTCGACACCGGGATTCCTAGGCTCACAATATTTGTACCATTTCATATATACATAATGTCCACGGCTTCATTACTAAGTGATTTCATCGGTTAAAATCATCGTTCACGCCGATTCGGCCCCCCTTTCACCTCTAAATATATATTTAGGGCTATACGGGTTAACCGGGACCATTTACAAATAAATACATCCATAGATATACCACGGATCTAAGCCGTTCTAGCTTCCGGGTTGAAGCATCATGCTAACAACCTCTCGGGAACTAGCTTAAGCTTAGCTTGAGGTATATCTAGTCGCCGAAGCTATATACAACGTATTAAAGCAATAAATAACCGATAAAAATGTTAAAACTACCAACTATTACATAATATGCTTATAATACATCAACTATAGCTAGATTCAAACAAGATCTTTCATTAATCTATCATTTGAACATCGTTTACAAAGAAAATAAAGCTAGAAGTGCGTTATTTTACCTTGGGGGACACGTGAACAAGCGTTTTGACTCCTGGGATGAAGTAAGAACACTAAGATGGCTTCAATGAGATGCTAGAGGGAAGAAATAAGCTTCAAGTTGCTATGTTGATGTCCAACCCGAGCCTTTCTCTCTCTAAAAATGTCATTCTCTCTCTATATCTATCTTTTCTTTTTTTTAAAATGAACTAAGTGGGGGGTTATAACCTGTCCGGGGCAGCCAGACACATGTATACAGCTAGCCGCATACATGGTGGAGGCTACCCAGGTAGGACCCCCCGGCTTGGTTATGGCACCTTCGGTCTAGATTCGGCAGAAGTTGACGTCTGCCGTTTGATCTTTCGGACCGTATTTGACGAACGCAGCGAGATATGACCGAGTCCGACTGAGTTAGGTTCAAGAAGTTGATACTCGTAGCCGAGATACCTTCCAGGTCCAGATATCAGTCTGCAGGCTTATCTCTTGATGGTCGTCGTTCGAGGTTTGCTGAGGTGGTTTCTAATGATTATTGTCTCAGCTCGTCGATCTTCGATCAGGTTGCGGTATGTTCAGACTTCATTGGTCCTCTTCACCATTCCCGGGGTTGTCTCCGAGATGACCGGGATCTTTTGCCCTACTTTGGGGTTGTCTCCGACGTAAAATGACGCTTTTACCCTCCTACAGGGTTAGTACGACAAAAGCAAAATTTTGAGTGTCTACATGAAGTTTTCATATTTTGGTTGATTATAGAGTAGAAATTGATGAATTATATATGTGAATTATGAAAATTGATAGTTGTTCATGTTACTAGAGTCTATAACAGAAATAATGCGGGAATTATGAATTGAATTGGTTTAGAATTGAAATTACAGTGAATTATTTTATGAAAAGTAGGAGTTTTACGAAAATAGCCAAATTGGACTTTTAAAACCATTGATTCTTGTTGCTTAGATGATTTTTGTGTTTAGAAATATGGCATACATATGTATTGTGGCATGTGTGTGTTTTATGTTGGTTAAGTTGCTGTGAACTGTCGATTTTTGGCATATTTGGGGTGAAACGGTGAAGTAGGGTGTTAAACTATCTACTTCTGTCCGTGTTCCTGCGCAGCTGCGCCGGTAACACAGCTAGGCTACCTTTCCCAGATTAAGCACCTGCGCAGCTGCGCCGGTGCCAAGGCTTGTGGCTGCGCCACTGGCTGTGCAGAGGCAGTGAGTTGGTTTGATTGTGCAGTTTTATTCTATAGCTTAAGTTAAATTATTTATGATGATGAGCATGTATCCAGTTACTATAACATATGTTAACATGAATTTGACAGTTTCATATTTGGATAATAAAATAGTTTTAAAAACCTAATGTAGTATTTAAATTATAAGTTATTGTTTAATTGTAATATGAACTACTTGATTATAATTTGAGTAATTATACTTAAGAGTAAATGTCTAATTTAAATTATAATTTTGTTAAATTATAATGAATAGGAGTTGATGTATTTTAATCAAATAAATGTTAATTTAAATTATAATTTATGTAATTGTAATTTAATAAATGCATGCTTAATTATGGATTATAAATGGATAATTTCATGATTAATTATAATTCGTGTAATGATAATGCATGATGTAGTTTAATTGATTTTAAATTATAATTTAAGAGGTAATTATAATTTAAGTAATTATAATTAGATTAAATGTTTAAATTACAATTATTTAATTATAATTTAGTTAATTACATAATTGATTTAGTTATGTGAGCATGTTTATGTGATGTAATTAGCTATGGAATGGTTTATTATCATTATTTATTTAATTAGAATGAGTTAACCATGAGGGTTAACTAATTACGTTAATTAGTTACGTGTTAACTAATTTAGGTATTGTGATTAAATGTATATGTATGTAGGAAGTGTAAGTACGTGATTGTGTTAGTAGCTTGCGCTTGAGGCAAGTCTTCTAAACCCTAAACTCATTAATTCTATGCAAGTTCTTTATGGAATATATTGAGAATGTCCTTTTTTTTATTTCTGCATTGGACAAGTGTTTATTTAATTGACGTGGTCTTGACTTATTGTTCAAGTAAGATCCAGCTTATCTTTTAAATGCTTTAAGTTTAATTCTAAGGCATATATTAGTTCATAATTCTTTTATTTATGAACTATTGGAAGTCGATTCAACTAATTCTTAGTTGATGAACTTGAATTCTAAATTACCCTTGTAAGTTTATCCAAACCAAACTTTCTTTGGTACGGACTTGTATTCAAATACTGAGTTGAACAACCCTATTTATTAGGGCAGGTTACTACGCGAAAGCGTTAAGATGTTTGTGCACAATACATGGTACGAAGGGCTGATCCCCCTAAGTACGAGTTAAGGTCCATAGTCTTAGTGACTGTTAAAGGTTTTAAATAGAAATGTTTATAACCTAGGACAAAAGTTCAAGGTCTTATGACCCTCAGATGAATTCTATATTCGAATTATAATTATGATGAAAGAATTATTATTCAATTCTTTATTGTTGAAGTAAGCAAAGTTTTTTCAAATCTTTTTAGAGATATTCTTTCATGTCTTTATTATTGTTAAATTCGAGTGAGCTGTTGTTTGCTCACTCTTGCATATTAAATAATCATTGCAGCTAAGGTTGAAAATGTTGATGCCCCGTCAACGAGTAAAGGCAAAGGGAAGCTAAACAAGTGAAGACTTGTTTAATAATATGGAATGATTGTAATAAGACTCTTATGTTATGTTTTTATTTTCACACTTTATTGTTTATGTCAATGTTAGATTAACCCTGGGATTTATTTGAGAAAGTTGTAACCCTTGTTTAAGGGAGATTTTATTATTCTAAATAAAAGTTGTAATTTATTTTGAAGTTATATTGGGTAGATGTATGTTATATTAGAAAGTGAACACCAAATCATGTAGAAACGAAGTACCCAGATTTGGGGGTGTCACATAGAAGCTTTTGAAAAATAATTCCTGATAGAGCAAGAAATAAAGGCTATCAAGGAACAAATCGAGCAGTTGGCTGAACTGGTTGTCTACCAACATCAACTCACCAGAAAGATGTTGAAGCAAATCCATCAATCTATTGGCAGTCGCTCTCCTCCAGCGGAAGTCAATTCCAATCAAGATCATAGCCGGACTTGTGAGCTTACACCCTGGACTGACATGGGGATCGAAGAAGCAAGTGTCCAAACAGGTAGGAAGTTCCTATTTCAAAGGAATTTCACTAATTTGAACCAGTCAATGGAAGAAATCCTGCAAATGATGATCAACGAGGGAATGGTTGAAAACTTGCTACCTCCGCTGAACCCTCAATCCAAAAAATTCAAACCTGACCAAATATATCAGTACCATTCCAACTCTCTTGGCCATGATACAGAAGAATGCTGGGCACTTCGTAACCTAATTCAAGACCTGATTGAGAAAGGTGACCTAATCAGAGGAGATCAAATCCTTGACATGATAGATAAAGATAGCCTCTGGATCCCCGATGCATGGTATCAAGACACAGTTGCTGTCATATCTTGTGATAAAGAATCAATCATCACACGCTGGTACTGACAGGTAAAGGGGTCCAAGACAAACAAAATCCTGTGAAGGTGGCTGCACCTCAGCCTCTAATTTTGCCCTTCAGGCCTCAGTATCCAATCCTTAGTCTGAAGAAGGTCCCATGGAACTATGTGGACATTGGAAGCTCTACTTCAAACAACATTTCCATCCTGTCAAAGGATAATCCATTGTACCTGCCTCAGCGGGTGATTAAACTAGTTACCAAAGTAAAAGAAAGGGTGGCTTAAGAAAAGATAAAAGAGTTCCTCAAAAAGATGGGACACAATGAAATCAAGATAGTGCAAAGCTTGAAAGACGCACCCAAGCAAATATCTATCCTGGACTTGGTCCTATCATTAGAGGATCACCATAACATCTTAGTGAAGGTACTAGAAGAAGTCCATCTGCCATACACGGTAGACACAGAGAAATTCTGTCACGTGATAGAACACATTTTCAACAACAATGTGATTTCCTTCACAGACGATGATATCTCGGCTGAGGGAAGGGGCCACCACAAATCCCTGCATATAGCCATTATGTCCTCCGGATACGTGATCAGAGGAGTGCTTATTGATGGAGGATCTTCCCTCAACATTTGTCCATACGACACGTTGGAAAGGATGAAGATCAATCCAAACTAGATCAAAGCCAGTCACATGGTTATCCGGGCTTTCGATGGATCTCGCCACCAGGCTATGGGGGAAATCGAGCTTCCTCTAGAAATTGGTCGACACACCTTCTACGTATCTTACCAGGTGCTCAACATAGCCACCGGATACAACTTGTTGTTGGGCAGGCCATGGATCCATATGGCCGGGGCTGTTCCATCCACCCTCCATCAGCAACTCAAGTACATTATCAATGGAAGCCTCATCACAGTGAATGCTGAACCGGAATACCCTACCCACATACATGGGGACATGCCAGTGATTAGCCTGGATGTCGGGGTTGAGCCTGCAAGTATTCAAGCTCTCGAGGTGAGCGATATTCAATATCTACCGATTGGGGCACCAGCCCTGAAGCCTAAAATTTCCACTGAAGTAAGGACAGTGGGCCAAGAAATGGTAGCTGCGGATTTCCAGCCTGGAGAAGGGTTAGGAAAAAATAAGCACGGCATTAAGATGCCAATCCAAATCCTAAGTCAGATGGGAAGAGCAGGATTGGGATTTTCATCCTGGTCAAACCTCCAGAATCCGCACAAACATCCCAAGGCTCAAACCTCCACGATTCTGCTCCCAAACCTCATAAATGCCATATGGGTGAAACCTACGAGGAAGATCCCTACGGGGGCATTAGCTATGCTATTTCCTTCGATCATACCTGTCCATGAAAGGAAAGCCCTCAAGCCTGAGGCAGATAGCAAAAAGGGAAAAGAAAAGATCATGTACGAAGGACGAGACCCATTCGCTAACATGAAGGTCATTATCAACTACGAAGGGATGAATAATGAAATCCTAGATAGTGACAACGAAGATCGTGCTCACTTTCCTCGCAGCACAAAGAGGAAAAATCCCCAGAAAAGCCTCGGCCATATCTTAAAGGATGTCTCAGTTGTCATTCAAGACGAGACAGACGAGCACACCACTTGCCTCAGTCGAAAAGGGTAAAGGGGCAGACAGTCAATCTGCCCTTATTTATGCTTTCATTTATTGCTTACTTTTGATTGCACAGCTGGAGCTATCACTTTTGTCATGCTTTCCAAATGTTATGTGTATTTAAGCAGTTGTGTATATTAATGAAAGCATTTTTGTTTTCAGGACCCAAGCATTGGATGTGTGTGTCTCTGCTGATGAGATACCAACCTGTCAACATAACTCCAACTATGATGCAAGATTGAGCTTTGACTTGACGGATCTTGATCAAGAGGAGGAAGATAACTATAAGGTGCTAGAGGAGATCAAGGAATGGGTCGAAGATAAACCCAAACCAAACCTTGACCAAACCCCCACAATCAACATAGGAACCTCCAAAACCATCAAAGAAATCCAAATAGGTTTAGACCTCACATCGGATCAAAAAGCTGACTTGATCGCGCTCTTGACACAGTACCAGGATGTATTTGCATGGTCGCGTAAAGATATGATCGGTCTATCCACAGATATTGTCATCCATCGAATGCCCATTAAATAATGGTTCAAACCAGTCAAACAGAAGCTCAGACGATTGAAACCTGAGTGGAGTCTCAAAGTCAAAGAAGAAATCGTTAAGCAATTCAAAGTCGGGATCATCATGGTATCAGCATATCCCGAATGGATATCAAACATAGTTCGCATACCTAAACCTAGAGGGAAGGTACGAGTCTGCGTGGATTACAGGGATCTAAACAAAGCCTGCCTCAAGGACAATTTCTTGGTACCTTTTATCCACATCCTGATTGACAATACTACGCAGTACGACATGTATTCCTTCGTAGACTGCTTTGCTGGTTACCATCAAATCATGGTTGCTAAAGAAGACCGGGAGAAAATATCTTTTATCACTCCTTGGGGAACTTTTGGCTACCGACGACTATCATTCGGCCTCATTAATGCCGGAGCAACGTATCAGCGAGCCATGATGGCCCTCTTTCATGATATGAGGCACAAAGAAATAGAAGTCTATGTTGACGACATCATCATCAAGTACCGGAGGGAGGATGATCACATAGATCATCTCAAGAAGCTGTTCAACAGGTTGCGTAAGTACAACCTCAAGCTAAATCCTGCCAAATGCGCTTTTGGCATCAACGCAGGCAAACTGCTAGGATTCCTTGTGAGCAATCAGGGCATTGAGTTAGACCATGCTAAGATCAAAGCCATTTCTGAAAATGCCCATGCCTCGTACAGAGAAGGAGATACGAGGATTCCTAGGAAGGATCAACTTCATAAGTCGATTCATTTCCCAACTCACAGCAACCTGTGAGCCCATCTTCAAGCTGTTAAGGAAGAATTCCTCCATCAAATGGAATGAGGATTGTCAACAAGCCTTCCTTGCCATCAAAAAGAAGCTTGTCGAAGCACCTATTTTGGTACCTCCAAGGGATGGAGTCCCCTTATTCATGTACCTGTCCGTCAATGACAATGCCATGGGCTGTATTCTAGGACAGAAGGATGATAGTAGAAAAGAAAGAGCTATCTACTACATCAACAAAAGTTTTAGCAGTGGGGAACAGAAGTATACCCTGATCGAGAAGACATGTTGTGCATTAGCATGGGCCGCCATGAGGTTGCAGCACTACTTGCATGGGCACACAACGTATCTCATATCCCGCATGGATCCATTAAAATACATCTTTAACAAGCTAATGTTAAATTGCCGACTGTCCAAATGGCAGTTGATACTATAGCAGTGCGACATTGTCTACGTGACTCAGAAGTCTATCAAAGGCCAAGGCATTGCAGATCAATTAGCAGAAGAACCTTTAGGAGGGTTCGAGCCCCTGGAGACATATTTCCCAGATGATGGGATTATGACAATTCAACAACTCTAATCAGAGAACACGGTCCAACCATGGAAAATGTATTTCAACGGAGCGGTAAACATGGAAAGTTCCGGAGCTGGGGTGGTCCTTATCTCTGGTACAGGTGATCAATATCCTGTGGCTACCAAACTTTAATTTGGTAACACCAACAACACGGCCGAGTACGAAGGCTGTATACTGGGGTTGAAACTAGCCCAATCCATGGGTATCAAACACTTATTGGTGTTTGGAGATTCCGAGTTGCTCATCAGACAAACCACCAGCAAGTATCTCACAAAAGAACTGCATCTGCTGCCATATCATAGGCAGATCCTTAAAATGTCCCAGGAATTTGAAGAAATAACCTTCGTCCACATTCCTCAGGGTCCAAATGACTTTGCCGATGCACTGACAACATTGGCTTCATTAATCCGCATATCCAACAGGAGCGGGTTTCCCAACATCCAGCTTATAAATCAAAAAGCCCCAACATACGGGAATTACATTGGAGAAGTGTCAGACGAAATACCTCATGTCAAGCAACCTTAGTTTTAAGACATCAAGGAATATCTCCGTGATGGATCTACACCAACTGGTGGAAGCCAATCAGAGCGAAAATGGATTCTCAGAATGGCCATGAAGTTCTATCTGAGCGGAGATGCACTTTACAAAAAGGATGCTAGAATAGGCCTGATAAGACTAATGGATGAAGTCCATGGAGGAGTCTGTGGTCGACACATGAGTGGCCATATGCTGGCCAAGAAGATAATCAAAAAAGGACATTACTGGATCTCGCTCAAAGCTGACTGCGATGATCACGTCAAGAGATGCTTTCAATGCCAAACACATAGAAATGCCATCCACGCTCCTCCTAGTGAGCTGCACAACATGAGTGCACCATAGCCTTTTTATATGTGAGGAATGGACGTGATAGGTCCAGTTGAACCCAAAGCCAGCAACGGTCATCGGTTCATCTTCACCATGATCGACTACTTCACCAAATGGGTTGAAGCAACCTCTTTTCCAAAAGTCACAAAAGAGGTCATCATCGGTTTCATCATAAATAATGTCATTTGTCAATATGGACAACCGGAGGTGATTGTATCAGACAACGCCAAAAATATGAACAATCAAATGATGGTAGAACTGTGCGGCAAGTTCCACATCAAACATCTCAACTCCGTCATCTATCGGCCCAACATGAACAGTGATGTCGAAGCGGCCAACAAAAACATCAAGAAGATCATGCAGAAAATGTCTGCCAATCACAAAGACTGGCCAGACCTGCTACCTCTCACCCTGTTAGCCTACAGGACGACAATGCGTACCTCTACTAGGGCTACCCCCTATTCACATGTCTATGGCATGAAAGCAGTCCTCCCCATAGAAGTAGAGATAGAGTCTTTACGAGTATTGATAGATGCTCAGATGGACGAAGATCAATAGTTGCAAGACCGATATCATCAACTATCCCTGATAGACGAAAAGAGGGCCACAACCATTTTCCATGGACGGTTATACCAACAAAGGGTCACCAGGTCCTACAACAAGAAAGTCCGAACCCGGCAATTAAGAGAAAACGATTTGGTGCTAAAGAAAATCTTGGCCAATCAGGATGAAGCCAAATGAAAATTTGCCCCAAACTGGGAAGGCCCTTTCATTGTCAAGGAAGTGCTGACAGGGGGAGCCATCAGGCTACAAGAAATGGACGGGAATGAATTTCCCCAAATCATCAATTCAGACACCGTGAAAAAGTACTATGTCTAAAGCAAATGCATATCTGCATCTGGGTCCTATAAATCGTATCAGGTTCGGCTTTTCACTAGAGAAGCATGAACTACGAATGACCTGATCTCCCTCAACCCAGGAGTACGTACGCTGTAATAACCCAATATTTTTGATGAAATTAAATAAGAAATTTTGTGTATAAATTTTTTTTATTTATTATTATTTTTATCAAAAATAATATGTGGGAATATGTGCAAGGTAAAGCATATGTGAATATGTGATAAATATATATATATATATATATATATATAATAAATGATTTTGAATATATTTTTCGAAAAAAGAATTGTTGATTATTAGAAATTATATTCTTATAATAAATTAATTTTGCGGTAAAAATATTTCATTATTTATTCTTCATGAAAATATGATTAATGTATTATTTAAATAATATATGAAATGATTTTTAGAATTATTATAATAATTATTTTAATATATGAATTAATCAAGATTAGGTAAGTTAATTATTTTAACTTAATTAATAATGATATTTAAGGTAAAGTGGGATTATAGATCAAAATCTTAATTTTTGATCTATGTTATGGAATTTCATGATTAATACAATTATTGTATAATTGCATTTAAAAGGAAAGTATATTTATGTTATGAATAATAAGAAATTATTTTCTTAAGGAATTTGAATATTAAATATGATTATTAACTATATTTGTATTCAAATATCTGTAAGTATATTAATACGATTTATGATTATTGACATAATTTTATGAATATATGTTAAGAATTTATTTATTTTATTTAAATATTAAACATAGTAATTGATTATGTTTGTATTTAAATGAAAGTGTGTATATTAAGTGAATATGGGAATGCGTGCATGATTAAGGAATGTGATTATGTGCTAATAAAGAATGTTAGTATGTAAGATTATACTAACCTAGGAGATAAATTTTTATTATCTCAAGTTATTAATTATTTTAAACCTAATTGAGACACGTCTCATTAGGTTATGAAATTGAATGTATATAAGTAAACATTTTAAATTCTAAATTGAATGGAATGGAAACCCTAAGTAACTAGTTAGGGTAAAATAAGATTAAAGTTTTGGGTCATGTTAGTTTACATAGCCCAAACAAATAAATTAGAAACCCAAAAGAATTAAAAGAATGGCCCAAGCTTAGCCCATTTGAAGAGGGGTATTGTAGTCATTTGTTAAAGGATAATTTGTCAAAGAAAATGAATTAATAATGGAAGGGAAATGAGGGAATACCCGGCCCTAGGAGGGGCAATATGGGGAGAAAATAAAAAATTTATTTACTTGTCCAAAAGTGTGGTGAAATACTACTAACTCCTAACCACTCCCCTATGTGTCAACCTAAGGATTAAGCCACTCTATTTGTCTACCCCAACAAGTAAACCAAAGCTAAGAAGCAAAGTGTTGGTAGAGTGATACATACATTGTATACTTACTAATCTAACAAACAAAAATCAAGTATTCTTCATTTCTCTCTCATTTCACTTACAAGCTAGCAAAAAGAAAAAAAAAATAGAGAGAGAGTCAGAGGGCTGATTTCGGCAGCCTTGAGGAAGGAAAGGAGGGTCTTGGATCTTCATGCATCATAAGTATATAAGCTACCTTGGATAAAGAAGAAGAATATCAAGAAGAATAAGGTAAGAAATTGAAAAATTTCTAGTTTAGTTCATCTTATTTTGTTACATTTTGATGAAACAATGAGCTTTTATGTTGGATCTTTAAAAACTCTTGATTTACATAAGTATTAGTGTTTCATATGTGAATCAAACTATTTTTGAAATCAAAAGTTAGGTCCAAATAGAGAAAAATAAATTTTGTACAAAATGGTTTATGAAAAATCTTTCTCTTGTATACTATATGTATTTTTATGTTGCTCTACTGATGGATCATGGGATTTATTTATGATTTATTGTTAGAAGCCTTGTTTATGGTGGATTATGTGGTTTACATAATGTATTTGGAGGACCCATAGCATGTATGCTAGGTTTATGGAAGTTAAAATGGAAAGAAAAGATTTTCTTGAAAGTTATGTTTTAAAAGTTGTGAAAATAGCTTTTGGGTTGATAGATCTAAAAGGAGTTTTCTGACTTTTATTTTTGGTAGTGTTAGATCTATGGGTTAGTAACCTTATCCAAGTTGAATCACTTAAAAAGGATGAAAAATGAAGGATCTATGAATTTATTACTAAACTACCGCAAACTAGCCAAAATTTGGGGACAGTCTGACTAACAGCCCCATTTCGGCACTTTATGTGTTCTATAAAAATTGTTTGTTATTTTTTTATTGTAACTCAGTGAGTCACGGTTCCAATGACACCGACTGGACTTACATCGGAGTTATAGATCTCTATTTATAAATGTTTCCGTAAGAGATTTCAAAACAGAAAATGACTTCAAGTGTCCTATTTTAAGGGGTCATTGCCGGGCCAAATAAGTTGGTTCTGGATCCTAAAACGTAGCTCGGAAAGTTACGGTTCTAACGATACCAAGTGGGCCCAAATCGGACTTGTAGATTTCCGTTTACAAGCGTTTCCATGGAGGATCCCAACTTTAGACGAAAATTATAAAATAAATAAAAAATAAATATTAGAAATTCATAATAAAGTTTTAAAAATTATTTGAAGTTATAAAAATTAACTTTTAATATTTTGACATAAATTTTATTAATATTTTAATTTATTAATGATATATAATTTATTTAATAATTATATTAAATAAATTAGTTAAAAATAGTTTTAATATTTTAAAAATCATTTAAAATGATATTAAAGTTTAAAAAGTATTTGAAGTTATAATGAATAACATATAATATCTTGATAATAATTTTATTAATACTTTAATATTAATGATAACAAAGTTATTTAATAATTGTATTAAATAAATTATTTAAAAATAATTTTAATGTTTTATAAATTATTTAAAGGTAAAATAAATATTTTAAAGATATTTTAAGTTATAATAAATAACTTTTAATATTTTGATATGAATAAGATTAATATTTAAATATTAATGGTAATTATTTAAAAATAATTTTAATATCTTAAAAAATTATTTAAAGGTAATATTAAGGTTTTAAAAATATTTTTTAAGTTATAATAAATAACTTTTAAGGTGTTGACATGAATTTTATTAATATTTTAAATTATTTAAATATTAATGATAATAAAATTATTTAACGAATAAATCATTAAAAATGATATAAGTGTTTGAAAAATCATTATAAATGATTCTAATATTTGGAAAAATATTATAAATGATAATTAAATTATCTAATATAATATTTAAGTTCTTGAACAAAGTTTCATTAAAAATAAATTCGTTAATTATTCGATAATACAATCGGGATGCCAAAACGATACCGAACTCAAACCAAATCGACATAGTTTGATTAGGTAGACGTTCATACGTATTGCAATGACTGACATTAATATGTGACAACATGTTTAAGCAGTATTATGTGTTAAGTTGTATTATTCTAATTAAAAGAATAATTCTATTAATGATAGGACTTCATATTAAAGATAAAAGTGTAAGCTATACTACGTAGCAGTAATCAGCTATCAAGGCAAGTTTCTTTACTCAATTTCTTATTGATCAAGTATCTCTACCCCTTGCATTTATTTTATGCGATGGATCTCAGTAAGCTAAAAGCATGTTCATAAATAATTATTGTCAATTATTCATATCCATAATGATATCCATGATTCGTTTATGAGATTATCCTTATGTTGTGAAATTTTATTTCATTCGTCTATTATTTATTAATATCTCATTATTGTCAATTATCATACAAGTGTCCCCACTTGTACGAACTGTGGTACTCATGCAAGAACTCTTGAACTTGAAATTCTTTGATATGACAAATCCTGTTACATACTATTAAACTTCGGTAAATATTTATGGTTTAAAGACTGTTTAAGCTATTTGACTCGGCTAGATATAGTTTGAATAGTATTGGTTATGATAAAGTCGTCCAAGTGAATTGTTTAGTTAGGACTCCAGACTGAGTATGAACAACCCTTAATGGGGAAATTGTTTATGTGCCTAAGCCGAACAGAGTGAACGAATTTATCGTTCAAACACATAGTATTGATCAATACAGGACATTACGAGGCTTATCACCCTACATGTCCGTAAGACCAGAGCGGTTTGCAGATGAATTTCTCTTGTATTCTATTAATATTTAATGAATAACTTATAATATTTTGATAATAATTTCATTAATATTTTAATATTAATGATAATAAAGTTATTTAATAATTATATTAAATAAATTATTTAAAAATAATTTTAATATTTTATAAATCATTTAAAGGTGAAATAAATATTTTAAAGATATTTTAAGTTATAATAAATAACTTTTAATATTTTGATATGAATAACATTAATATTTAAATATTAATGGTAATTATTTAAAAATAATTTTAATATCTTAAAAAATCATTTAAAGGTAATATTAAGGTTTTAAAAATATTTTTTAAGTTATAATAAATAATTTTTAAGGTGTTGACATGAATTTCATTAATATTTTAAATTATTTAAATATTAATGATAATAAAATTATTTAATGATTAAATCATTAAAAATGATATAAGTGTTTGAAAAATCATTATAAATGATTCTAATATTTGGAAAAATATTATAAATGATAATTAAATTATCTAATATAATATTTAAGTTCTTGAACAGAGTTTCATTAAAAATAAATTTGTTAATTATCCGATAATACAATCTGGATGCCGAAACGATACCGAACTCAAACCAAATCGATATAGTTTGATTAGGTATACGTTCGTATATATTGCAATGACTGACATTAATATGTGACAACATGTTTAAGCAGTATTATGTGTTAAGTTGTATTATTCCAATTAAAAGAATAATTCTATTGATGATAGGACTTCATATTAAAGATAAAAGTGTAAGCTATACTACATAGCAGTAATAAGATATCAAGGCAAGTTTCTTTACTCAATTTCTTATTGATCAAGTATCTCTACCCCTTACATTTATTTTATGCGATGGATCTCAGTAAGCTAAAAGCATGTTCATGAATAATTATTGTCAATTATTCATATCCATAATGATATCTATGATTCGTCTATGAAATTATCCTTATGTTGTGAAATTTTATTTCATTTGTCTATTATTTATTAATATCTCATTATTATCTGTTATCATACAAGTGTCCCCACTTGTACGAACTGTGGTACTCATGTAAGAACTCTTGAACTTGAAATTCTTTGAAATGACAAATCCTGTTACATACTATTAAACTTCGATAAGTATTTATGGTTTAAAGACTGTCTAAGCTATTTGACTCGGCTAGACATAGTTTGAATAGTATTAGTTATGATAAAGTCGTCCAACTGAATTGTTTAGTTAGGACTCCAGACTGAGTATAAATAACCCTTAATAGGGAAATTGTTTATATGCCCAAGACGAACAGAGTGAACGACTTTATTGTTCAAACAGATAGTATTGATCAATACAGGACATAACGGGGCTTATTACCTTACATGTCCGTAAGACCAGAGCGGTTTACAGATGAATTTCTGTTTAAACCTTTTTGAAAATGAAAAATAAAAGTTCATGGTCAATTGACCGCTCAGCATTTATACTCACTACGTCGTTTCAAAAATTTTAAACAATTTGATATGTTGTCAAGATATGTTTCGAAAGACTTTACAACTATTGATTCGTTGTAGAAGTATACCTCAAAGAAAACATTTATTTCTTTCAGTTGATGTTTATTATCTACTATTACTTGCTGAGCAATTGAATGCTCATTCTTGCTTTAAATTAAATGTTTTCAACTAAGCGTGATCAACCAGAAGGCTTTGGCAAAAACAAATGGAAAGGAAAGCTGATGGAATAAGTTTGATGGTATCTTGTGTAATAGTTAGACTTTATTAAGACGATAATATTTATTATCTATCATGTATTGAATGTTTTAAAGGTTATGTACCTGGGATTAGACAACTCTTATATGTAAATTAAGTTTATGAATTATATTATATTATTATTCTGCTCAAAGAAATGATATCGTGTAGCACCAAGTTCGGGTTTCAAGTACCCAAATTTGGGGGCGTCATATAGGCAACCATCTATGGTGCGGTCAAACCAAGCAAAAATCCAAAGAACTTGCAAATCCCAGTAAAAAATTCCAAAGCTCATCGAACCAAATTCAAACCCCATATAAACTCTTTGTAAACCTCTTCAATTAAACAACCAGAACTACGCATGACCTGATCTCCCTCAACCCGGGAGTACGTAGGCAGCCCTCTACGGCACGGTTTGACCTTTAAGAAAAAAAACAAAAAAATAGAAGACCAGTTCCAAGACACCGAAGACAAATAAAAGATTAATGCTGTCAAGATATCTGATTATCAGACCTATTTGGGGAACTCCCTTGACACCTCAACTGTCAGTCCATCAAGGAGAAGCTCAAAATGCATCAATAACTGCGAGTCATGACGGTAGTGGTAATCACTCAGCGATGACAATACATATCTAAGCAGGGAAGTATCTCAAAAATATAATTCTCTGATATATAATCTGCTTTATATACATTGTGCCCTGTATATGACAAAAATGGCTGAGCTAGTATGCGCAGGAAAAATAAAGCTAGTCTATGGACCCAAGGACAAGCGGGTCAGCAATGCCAGTATGGCAACTCTATTTGAAGATGGAGGCGCATCTGTAAAAGTATTCCACTCAGCCTCTATACGGCTAATAACATCCACAGTCATCTGCAAGGTGGCACTGTGGTCATCAATGTAAGCACTCATCTCGGTAACCAAACAATGGGTGTAAGATCGGAGAGCAATACTATCAGCAATGTGGAAATCACGGGAAGCTATAGCCTCATCCATCTCTACAAAAGCTGCATCCCGAGAAATCAAAGTCTCCTCAATCTAAACATATGTTGCATCTCTGGCTGAGCGAACCTCGTCTCGCTTCATAATGGCAGTATCTAAAGCAAAGCGAAGCTCCTCCCGCTCAATCAATCCAGTATCCAAAGCGGTCCTGAGACCATCCCTCTCATCAAAAGATAAATCCCTGCTAGACAGGGCAGCCAACAGCTGCGCTCTAGTTGAATCTCTCTCAAAGGTTATCCTTAATAGAGAATCTGACAAAGCTGGATCTGTCCCTGTGGGAATAACCAGGGGATCACTAATCAAAGCTACTGCCAAATCTGTAAACAGCTCATCCTCAGTAGGAGAATCAAGATCCTCCATGGGCTCCTCCTCGTCAGAATCCGCAAGCGGAGGTAAATGAAGCTCTGCTACTGCGACTGTGATCTCTGCCTCTAACCATGCATAATATTTCGGAGAACGACCCGGATGTCTACTAGAGAACTCAGCCCTCTCATTGTGAGTCCAACACTCATAGACTCTAACCAAGTCAGCCGGTGACATTGATGAAGCCGACATCCTCTGATCAGCAGAATCCTCAAAATGGTGTATACTTTACCACTGATCAAACTACTCCATAACTACCAAGGGATGATAAGTAGTCCCACCCCTCAATCCTGCCAAAGGCAAATAATCCATGCCAGATGCATGAGTAATGAAGCTGAACGGGGTCGCCATCCCTGAGCATAACAAAACTGTGAACGGATGCTCAATATCCGACAAAAATGCTAACCAGGACTCTGAGTCAACGCAATCTGGCGGACGAAAGGAGTAAATTGAGGATATCTAGTGGCTAGAACAATAAGAATGAGGTCTAAAGGTTCCAATCGGTCGTATGTGTGACATCAACAACATATACAGTACGATCGAGCTACCCCAAAAAAACCTCGCTGGATGGGTACTGCAATAGGTGAGCGACCTCAGAGTCTCCGCCAAGATCATAAGGACAATGGTACTCCCCTATCTAAGGGCTCTAACTACGATAACCAATCCCACATCAAGGTGATCTAAACACAATGGCATGTAAACATAAGCCACAATGCACATCAACAACATGTCTATCCTGGTTTTCTGCCACTCCTCTGCGAAAATGACGAAATCTCCGACGTGACGGTCGTAGCTATCAAGCTCACCATAGCGCTCTATCAAGAAGTCAAGGGAGATCACATTCCTTGAAACGATCTCATACATGACTATACTCTGCCAAAGACCGGACAGCTGAGTAAACGGTCTTCGCATATCACGGATAGCCGTCCGAGCACACTGCGACTCTAAATCCAAGCCAGTAAATCTCTGGTACTCCTCCAGGGTAGGCAAAAGCTCACACCGCCTAATGCGGAATACCTATCTCTTTGGTACCCATAAGGGTAGGACACCATCAATAAAGCCGTCTGGAACCCTGAAATCTACAAGGGCCAGCAAGTGCCCCAGCATCTGGTCACCTATCCCCCTAGCTGGAAAGGGCAGACTATCATACCATAACCGCAATGATGCCGCCACCTCTGACAGTGGCAAATGCTCTATACGGCTAACTGCAAACGTCGTCATCTGTAGCACCGTATCACAAGACCATCCAGAGGTCAAGTCAAATCGCAGCTGTCTGAATGCATGCACATGATACATACGTGATGATAATGATATAAACATGATGCAGCAAATAAAGATGACAGAAATATCTATAAAAAGCTATCAACTGCATACATCATCCCTATATCCTAGTACAAAGTGAGAGGAATAATACAGGGAAATAGGGCACCACCACCCAGCTAATACAGTGGTCTATCAAAATGATGGCACATACGCCAAATAACCAAAACAGTGGCTGACCAAAAATATAGCTGCCATAGCTATCACAAGAAGTCAAAACCTTGGTATCAAACCGATCGACCTGCTCTAGATCCTCTGTCTGCACAAAGCTGCTGGGATCAGGCATATCTGGGCGGTATAAGGGAGGATCGGCCCCTGTATAACTGCTACTGAATGGACCTAAAGAGGGGCCTGCTCCAGAGCTGGATGGGTCAAATGAAGATGCCTTTGATGGATCTCGGCCAAGGTACCTGATAAAGAAATAAGCCTGGTCTAACTCCCTGGTCTGATGTGCTATCTGGTCTGCATGAGTAGGCTCTCTAATACAAGCTATCCAGTCCGTCATCATCACGGACCCCGACACCATGTCTGCCATAATATGGGTGGCACGAGTCTGAGCCTCGATAGTGCAAGGACTCCACCAACTGTAAAAGGCTGTCTGACTGTATGGGCCTTCTAATAGATCAAAGCCATCTATACCCTCCAAAGGGATGTCTGTCAAAGGCACGGACAATGGCCAGTGACGCCAAGCAGGAGGAACAATGGGAATGCGGATCTCCCCTATGACGCTCCGAATGGCATGCTCTCCAAGATAGAGATCCCAGCCTCCCTCCATCAACATAGGGACTCTGCGGGTCGATAAATCAAACTCTCGACCAGTGGGGAAACCTCCATCAAATCCGACGATCAAGTGCTCGAATGTGTATGGCGTCTAAGTGACCAAGCCCGCTGTCAAAAGCTCCAACCGCAAACGAGTATGAGTGAATCCCTCACCAACAAGGACCTCCATTAAAATGGAGTGATGCCATCTTCGTCTATGTGGATAGGTCTCCAGACCTAATGCTAAAACAGGCCGTAGGCAAGGAAGCCTCTCAAATGCCCAAAGCTATCCATGCAAATATCAAAAGTCCTCAGTGACCAAGACTGCCAAAAATAAGTGCAGAAATCAAAAAGGTACAGAAAGATGTACTCACCAGCAAAAACTGATGGAATCCTAACCAAGCCTCTGTCACACCCTTTGAAAGCAGGGGCATGCCCCGGAGAAAATAGGCAAAGGTATAGGAACCCCAATCAAAGTCAATGAGGCGCTCTACATGCTGAGTGGCACTAATCAAAGAAAAGAACACCGTCGATGAGTTGTCCTCCACAAAACAGCTCTGATGATCGACAAAAATAATAGGATCAGAATGCGATCTCTAGCCCTCCGATCATCAGGCGGAGACAACTGCAAAGTCCCATCCTGGGCATCTATACTCAAAGGACCAGATCAGACTACCCGACCCTTGAATGCCGACTGAGGGACTCCCAACAGGGATCTAATTGCGGTGGATGAAATGTCAGACACAACAGGCACTGTCTCGCCCTCAAACTCAATGCTGGTGATAAATCTCCAATCCATAGGAGTCATCATCACCTCGCAATGAAGTAGATAAAGGGACTGAGTCTGGTGGAACCAGCGCTCAGATAAAGCCCTCATATACCCCCAAGGGCAACTGCGGGGCAGGATCGAGAAAAAGGCCTTAAATCCCCAGCCATCTATAATCTCCCTGTAATCCTCGTGCAGAGTCTGATAGAGGGAGTGCAAACTAAACCAGTTCCTTCAAGGATGTGTCAGGCCAGGGACCTACATCAAAAATCAACCCATGTCAAAAAATATGTGCCTCGAGAATGGTCAGAAGATGGGAAAAGAATCCAGAGGGAAGAAAGACTTCAAGTCACCTTGTTGCCTTGAAGATATCTCAAAGGATGGCGACTCAAGTCGCCCAGCAACTCCTATGTCTGTACAACAATGCCTAGGACCTCCGTACGTGGAACCTGAGCTGGAACAGGAGCAACAAAAGCAGCCTCCTCGTCATCAATGTCAATGGGCTGCTTGTCCTGTGCCGCACGTATCATGTTCTCTACCAATTTACGAGGCGTCCTAGCTGGACGGGTCTGCGGAATGGCAGAAGCCCTCCTCTGTCTAACGCCTGATGAAACCCTGGTAGAGCTGTCGGGTCTATCGCGATCCATCGTATACACCAGTACTCCAAAATCACCTCAGACAGGGTGTGGTAAGCCTGAAACCTATGGCTTATTAATCAATCAATCTAGCATACATATCTAAGTCCTAAAACATGCATGGGTCCATCAAAAATACCCCATACAGTCAAAACTGCATGTTTTCAAAATCCTAGAAGCTCAAAACCTACCTTAGATCAGTAAGATACTCCCCATAAAGTTAAAAATGCATGCTTTTCAAAACCTAACATTTTGGAAAAATTTCGCCAGTCTCCTTTGTAAAATGGACTGTCCACATGCACACAAGCATGCCTAGGTGGCCATTCAGTAGAACAGCTATCCAAAAATAGAAACAGTTTATATTTACTGAAACAAATCAAAAACCAGCCTCACATGGTCTCCAAAATACCATAGGTATTTTTTACTTGAAAATCCAGGCTCGCTAGGCCTCAAAAATGATGATTGGACTGACAAAAAAGCTCAAAATAGTACTATCTCAGAACCTAAATTTTCTTACATCAAAATGTGCATTACAGTAAAATATGCATACATATGTAGACAAAAAAAAATTTCACAGGTCATATAGGCATACATTTTTTATACATTACGTTCAAAAGCACCCTAGGTGGTTCACATGCTTTTAACTGTCAAAAACTGCTAAAGAAGGATGTAAAACGTTACCTGCGCTGAGCTGAATGTGTAGGAACTGACGGATTCAGAATTCGATTGCCAGAACTCCGTAGATCTGAAAAAGAAGATCAAAAATCCTTTCCCTACTCAAACGGGAAACTTGCAAAATGAAAAATCCTGCAGCATATTAAATAAGCTGGTTAGCTGTAGCTCCACCTACGACTGCCGCACCTCTACTAGCGGCAGCCCAGGTGGGTCCCACTCCCCTCGAGCTCAGTTATATTCGAGTCGGAATGGAGTTTAAAAGGGCTGCCAAGTCAAATCTGAAGAGAAATCGCTACGCGATTGAGCGATTTGTCCAGAAATCCTGCGTTTAAGCAGTGTAATCCTGACGAAAAGGGAAATTACACGAAGACCCTTGATATTCATCCTGGAGCCATGTCCGTGGATCAATAGATAAAACTACAAAAAACCTGCGCAAGAATTGAGCAAAACTGCCAAAAACTGCCATTTTTCGAAGTTCGGGTTCCGACCAAAGAAGTTTCAGCCGTTGGCTCAGCCCCAGCGAAGTTCGAGTTCTGACCGAAGTCAATTTCAACCATTGGCTCAGCCCCAGCGAAGTTCGGATTCTGACTAAAATCAATTTCAGCCGTTGGCTCAGCCCCAGCGAAGTTCGGGTTCCGACCAAAGCAGTTTCAGCCGGTGGCTCAACCCCAGCGAAGTTCGAATACAGATCGAAATACAGTCCAATCATTGGCTCAACCTCAATGACGCTTCAACTTACGGCGTCATCCCCAGCCAAGCAATAGAAGGGATCTGGCAACGGAAACAATTATAACAATCCATCACAACTGATGGAATCTGTTATACACATCCTCAAAGGGGATCATTGAGGTAGTACCAATCTAAATCTGCGAAGCGATCGTAAAGGAAGTCATCTCTAACAGATCAAGATGAAAAAATCTGTGATAGCTTAACCACGCCAATCTCATCAGAGTCAAACCATATATCGTGAATAATGTCATCCCCAGTAGAAAATGATAAAGGTAGTTCGCAGTAACTCCCTAATACCATCAAGGCTATAGAAGACGGCGTCATCCCCAGCCAAGTAATAACGCATACAGCAAAAAGTATCCCCATTCTACTTCAAGACGCCCAGCCATCGAAATGGCTCTCACATTTTTTATTCCGAGTGTCTACTAATTTTTATTCTGTCCATTCCACTACGTTACATGGACATCATAAAGAAGGGTATCTGTAGACACTCAAAATTTTCCTTGCCTCGCTACTCATCCAGTAGAAGGGTAAAACTGTCAATCAACCAAAATACGATCCACAATATCAATGCTCCAGTCAAATCAGATTCTCAATATCGTTAATCAAGTTTTGACAGTCAATCGGACCATCAATCAAGTTTCAAAAGTCAATCGGACCATCAATCAAGTTTCGACAGTCAATCGGACCATCAATCAAGCTCCGACAGTCAATCGGACCATCAATAAAGTTTCGACAGTCAATCGGATCATCAAGCTCAAACTCGGTCTACACTCGGGAGGTTCCAATCAGCCCCGGCAGCAACCCGGGAGGCACCAATCAACCCCGGTCTCAACCCAGGAACTGCAGGTCATCCTCGGTCTCAACCCAGGACGTTAGGCCAACTTCAGATATCAGCCTAAAGCATTGCAAAAACTCCATAGCAAAACCTGAAATGACCACATCAGCCTCAGAGATAACCCTGAGGTTAAAAGACTCGACTAGGATCCAAGTCTTGGAATTAGCTACCGGAAGTTAACCTGCGACCATGACGACACTACAGGCAGCCCCAGGAGGGGTACAACGGTCTTTTTACAAAATTTCAACCAACTTGGTCAAACTAAAGCCAAATCGATGCCGCTAAAGTCAGAATGAACCCTAACGACGATCCCGAGTGCCAACAACGCAAAATAGTTCAACGGATAAACTGCAGAGAATTAAATACCTGGTTATGAACCCATCTTCCTGGACCTGGAAAATGTTTTTTCCCATATCATTGCAACACTCTCGGTGAGAGCTTTTCGTAAAGGTATCGCACGCCTCAAACGGATGCTCCAATCAAAAGTTAGAAAGTTTCTGACCGGACATCGCATTGCTCGGAGTGCACGTACTTTGAGATGACAAAGCCGGGCATGCGAGACCCACCTCGAGTGGCCGCACCTCTACCTACGGCAGCCGGATGTATAGGTGCTGCTCCCCCCTTTATAAATAGAGGGGCAGCCCCCTCTCATTTGCATAAGCAAGAAGCGCAGCGAAGCCCTGCCCGACTGATTTTTTGACTTTTACACCTCTTCCAAACCCAAATATTTTCATTCCAACATATAGATATACCCATATACTACCACATATCAAAAAACCACTGGTAGATTTGGACGTTTAAGGCCTACGATTCGGCAAAAAGCCCGTAGTGTAGCCCATTGTAAATATTTTTACGATCAGTAAGTCAATACTACTACTTTGCACTGTTTTGCACCAGCACATAAAGTTTTATCTTCTAAATATGCCCGAAACTTAGTTTCGTGGCCGTTTTCGTCTAAAATTGATACATTTTTATACATAAACTCCGTTTTTAACATTTTTACAACTCGGATTGACGATCCGTCAGCTCCACTAGCACACACCGTTTTGGCAACTTCGCCAGACTAGGTTGTCTTCCAAGTCCGGGTTTGGCCTTTTTCTGTACATATTTAACTATTTATATACTAACATTTCAATTTCGTCAAGCCCGAATGTCAAATCCTAGGTAGTTTACCGCTTTTATATATATTTACGCATATATAAGCGACTCTCACCATAACTGGTCTTCGTACCAGTATTGGTTGACTACATTTCTATCAATATATATATATATATATATATATATATATTAATTCAATCCGGGTACAGGCTTAAAAACTCATCGCCCTTACTACTTTATATATATTTATGCATATATAAGCAGCCTTCATCATCACTGGTCATCTTTCCAGTCTTGATTGACTATGTTTCTGTCAATATATATATATATATATATATATATATATATATATATTTCAATTCCAGTCCGGGCTTGCGAGTGAAAACCCATCGCCCTTTTACAGCTTATAGATATATAATTATGAATATTGCTTTATTCAATTTATTCAAATGCTGCATTTAACATTCATTTGCATATGAATTTGCACTGACATATCTGCGGGCGAACTAGATTTATCCAAATCTCGCCACTTCTAGCTTTCAACGGTTCAAACAGGTCCCGACAGAACTTGGAAGCTATAATGGCTGAGATTTCTTTAAATCTAGTTATTTTTATAGTTTCAGCTTCAAAAGCAACCTCGCGTCCCTTAGATCGCTATCTAGTGGGAACAAGACGCTTTGGTCACGCGCAGCCAGGATTTACTAATGAATCTTTGGTTCCATTGTGACGTGAGGATGTATATATATTTATTTCTATACAAATTTGAACTGTGCAGGTTTTGGCTACTCATATGTGAGCCTAGGAATCGTGGGATTCATGATCAAACTAATCAGAATCTGATTCCCACGATGGACAAACTCCGATTTACTAATGTACCCTGCCAATTTTTTTTTGTAAAATGTACATGCACAGACCTTAAAACGGTTATTCGATTTAAGGTCTCAACATAGTGAAAATATCGATGGTCGTGTCAGCGTCCCTCCGATGGTTTTCATACCTATGAGGAGACCGACACTTTATATTTTTATGGTCAAGGATGCTTCGTAGCCCGATAACATTTGCATGCAGCCTTAAGGCTATAAAGATAAAATTAAAAGTGGCGATGTGTTTCATTTCCTATGTCAGCGTAGGGGTTTGATAAACAGCTTTCAAAACATCACTGTCAAATCAAATTAAATGCTTTTGCAAATCAAATCAAAGATTGATTTTCAAATCAAATCAAACCCTTTGTATATAGACTCAACAAAGCCTGTCAAAGCTTTCAATCAATCAAAAGGCCCAATTTTCAAAACAGCATTCACTCACGCATTCCAGTTTTAGGGGAAATATTGAAAAGATTGTGGTACCGTGTTTACACGGGAGTAGTGGGCTGCCTAACACCTTCCCCACACTTAACCAAGCCCCCGAACTCAAAACTCTGATTTCAAATATCAAGTTTCGACAGTGTCCAGCAATTAGGCCTCTTTTCAAATCAAATTCGGTTGAGTTGGTACAACCATTTTCAAAACTACCAACTGGCGACTCTGTTTAAATCAAATCAAATCGTTGACATATACACATGTTGGCCTCTTTCCTAAAAACCCTTCAAAACCTCTTTTGCAATAAAAAGAATAAGGGTAGAGATAACTTAGGAAGATCGATTTGAGAAAAACCAGGCTATGAACCGACCCGCGGTATTTCTTAAATTTTCCAACGTCGACATATACGTTGTTGAAGAGAGAAGGAAACCAATATATCTTTAGATAAATATTGGTTAAGAGAATTATAAATTTAATTGATATATGGCTAAAGGTGAAAATTGAAGAAATTATTTTGAGGATAATTTATAGAAAGGAAAGAGAAATAATTATTGTATATTTTAAATAAAGGATATTAAAATAAATTCTAGCATTGAATTATTTTAATAAAAAGAGGATAATATTTTATATAATTATATTACCTCATATAGCTTTGTATGAGGTAATATGTATGATTAAATAATATGGTAAATATATTAAAATGTATTTGCTATATGTAAATAAATTGATAGAAATAATTTATCATAATAGGAAATAAACTTATTATCTATTTTCTATATATAATATGTATACATGTGCCATACATGTAATTATTTTAATGAGACATAGATATTATATTAATATAGTATCTTGAGAAAATGAGTAAATCATTTTATTATAATTAATGCCTATATTTGGAGAAAATGTGATAAAAATATTTTATGTCATGTTATGGCGAAATACATAGTTTTTATAATAGTAATGTATTTCCAAGAGGGTTAAAGTTATAAAAGAAAACTAAGTTATTTTAATTTACTAAATAACTTGAGTTACTATATTACCGTAAATGGTATAAATAATATTTGAATATTTCCGTTCACGAAATATGTGTTGATGTGAACCTTGAGATATAACATGTTATAAGTAAGTAATGTGGTGGAAATGAATAAGATTATGAGATGATTAAGTGATGTGAGTAATGATGAGCTTAATTTAAGTTTGTGAGACGTGCCTAGTGTGGGAAAGTGATGGAATAAGCATTCAATAAATAATTTAATGAATGAATAATTAAATGAATTAATTAGTATTATTATGTTAATTAATTTCTATATGCAATGATATGCAATTATATGTTATATAGTAGCTCTATCTATATGATATGAAATGAAGTGTGACACTTCAAGGTAACTATATAATATAGGAAACTATATGGTAAAGTGAAATGAGTCGCATGAGTTACATAAATAGACCTATGTGACAATGTGTTACGTGTGGTACACTAATGTGTACTTTACGAAGGATATTAAATTAAACTAAATAAATAATTATTGTTAATAATTATTTCAGTGATTAAGTATAATTGAAATAATAAAGTTTATGATAATGTGATATGACACTACTCAATTAAAATATATTCGGTATTGTCAAATATATATGGATTATATAATGTGTAATATAAGTTGATGGATACATGTATACATATATGTATAGGTATATATGTATATGGATGTATAACGGAGGTATTTAATTGCATATGTGTATATAAAGACTTGTATTCTAGCTTTGTGTACAAGGTAGGAATTAAATATGTGACATGGTGCAATAGACCCCCTCCCATGACCCCTATTCTATACCCAAATGTTGATTTTTTTTTGTGCCATGGTGAAGTTCACAAGCTAGAGCCATGTTAGGGGGAATGATGAGGAAGGACCATGAATAGTATTAGTTGGTGGAGTTAGCCACCAACTCCACTCTTTGCCCCTTGTGTAATGTCCATAGGAGGATAATAGCTTAGCTATAAATAGAGGCCATGCATTGGTGTGTAGAGTTTGTTAGTTCATTTGCTAAATTTTTGCTAAGTTTATATAGAGAGTGTGTTGGTGATATAGAATCTGAGATGGAAGCTAGTTTTTGTAATTCTACTTCAAGAGGTATAACTCCTACATTATGTTCTTAGTTTTGAGTTTGATAAATTCATAGAGATTGCATGAATTAGTTAAAGTTTGATATCTGAGATGATGGTAACATGTTAGTAGATACTATATACATGTTATAGAGGCAATGTGATGGATTTCAAGTAGGCTTCATAAAGTATTGTGAGATTGGTTTGAGCTCTGCTGTTGCAGAAGCCCATTCTGGTCTGGAACCGGAGTGGCGCGGCCGAGCCACTCCCTAGTACAAAAGCAGTGCGGCCGCGTCGCTCTGCATAAATGGAATCCAACTCTTTGGGTTTTTTGATATGTTTAGCATGCTAGTTTGACTTCAATAGTTATGAAAAGGAGTCTAACATGTGACATAAGGTTACCTTGCATGTAACGAGTGGTGTTAGCTTGGTATTAATGATTTTCTAAAAAGAAACCTTAAAGTTTTGAAAATAAAACTTGATGAATTTAATGTTCCTTGAGTTCTGACCTTGGAGTATAAGTACGTGAATATGAAATGTAGTTTGTTGTTAAGTTACCTTGCATATACTAAAGTTGTTATAGCTTGGTTTAAAATGTTTTGAAGGAAAACTTGGAAGTTTTGAGAATTAATATTCTTGAACATTGTGTAAATAGTATTATGACTTTTCAAGCATGTATACTAGGACCCTTTATGCCTTTAGACGTGATGAATGTGTTCACCATCTAGCTAAGTATGAATTAGACCTTTCAAACATGGTTTAAAATAAGTTTTCAAGTAATGTACTATGCTATGTCTATGTAAATGAGATAGATACATGTGAGCGTGCGTATTAAAAGCTTATTAGTACCAATACATGGTTTAAAAGCTTATAAACATTGAACCTTTGTTAAAGGAAGTTGTTAAGCCTTATTGATTGAAATGAATCGATATGGAGCTATGTAGTTTGAATGTGAACTCGAAGAAAGATCACAACTTACTTAACGTATAATATGCATCAGAATACATGTTATGCTAGAAACTAAACTGTGCAATTAAAAGCTCAAGCCTAGTTCTGGCAGGGAGTAGCGCGGCCGAGCCACTCCCACGCCTATTTGCAGCGCGGCCGCGCCATTCTGCAGAATTGTTAAGAGCAGTTTGTTAAATGCTTGGACTTAAGTCGTGTTTACACATTTTCCTTAAAGACCACAAGGACTGAAACAATATGGTTTCTATAGAAAGAGTATGAGGGTATGATGTGGTAACATCATGGTTATCCTAAGATGAAGTAAAATGAAACCAAGTTAGAAAACAATATACAAATTATTCTTCTATTAAGAGCATATGAAATGTATTACTGATGGGTATGAATCCATGATTATATAACTGTGGAGGAATACACGAAGTGCAGATAGCTATAAATAGTTAAGTCGTAGTTGATAAACTACGAGACAGGAAAGTCTTTAAGTTTCTATTTGTTATATGAATTCGATAACTATTAGTTGTATTATATTATGCTATGAGGATGTTAACTTTTATATGAAATGTATATGAGATATGTATGAGATTGAAAGTTGATCTTTGATGATATGCTTGCGAAGTTAATCTCTATACTTGTTATGTGAGAAGTAGCATGCGTAGTAAATCTAAATGATTATGATTGCATGAATTGAGTATGATATTATATGCTATGTGATGAATGAAAACTGTTAGAATTGCTGAGCTGTCGAGCTCACTTTTGTAAATAACTATTTTTACAGGTTAAGGACTCACGGTAAAGTTACGTGCTACTTGATTAATAAAGTTTGATAGTATAACAAGAGGATTGATTTATTTATCTAAAGTTATGCTCTTGAACCATGTTTAGGTTCTAGGAGATGTACATGATAGTAGTTACGATGCGTAATATATGTTGAGTTGTAAGTTGTACTATGTGATATATAGAGGATTTCGAATTGAGATGTAAGAGTGTATACAGTAATTCGAATAAAGTGAATCATAACATAATTGATTCAAGGATATGTAAGTGATAAAGATTTTGATTTAGGAAGATTGAAAAAGTTTAAATTAATCCGCATTTTTATAACATTAAATATGATGCAAGGACAAAATGATAAATGACCAAGATTGGAACTTATTAAAGTTTGGGGTACAGATCCTGTTAATGGAAGGAATTTATATTCTAATTTGTAATAAAGCAAAGTTATATTCATTAAGTTGTGGATAAAAGATATAAATAATTTGACGATAGTAGTATCGTGACACATCAGGTCCGAGGTTCGAACGGAACCGAATTTGGGGACGTCACAGGTTGGTATCAGAGCTGTAGGTTATAAACCTTAGGTAATTGTACCTTAGGTTATAACCTTAGACAGAGAAAGATAAAGATTAAAATATATATAAGCGAAGATTCAAAGAAGAATCTAGAAGTATTTAGAGAATGAGAATCAGGAGTTACCTAACTCCGGTAATAAAAATGATAAGACGATGTCTATAAGACGAATATGACAAAGATAATAAGAATGAACTCGAATGGAGTTTAATTGACGATTAGAAAGAACCATAGGGTAAACCAATGATCACGACGTGATCAGATTGAGCTATGAAATGATAGATAATCTGTAATGACTGAATAGTTATAGCTTGATGCTATAAAGAGAAGGTACTATGAAATGGTACGAGATGAACTCGTGAAAAGTTGTATATGATGAAATATAGAAGTTTTGTAACAAGCAAAGAGCAAGTTAAGAATAAGATAGAGTTAGGAGTTGGATTTCCATTGAGGACTTATGTGATGGCTTTGTTGTACAAACCTTTGTGTGGGCGGAGGTTTTGTGCTTGCGCTAAGTGCATCACATTGATAATCTTTGGAATACTGGTGTCGCGCTATTGATATACATATGGCGAAAATGTGATTCTTTTCTCATATTTATTTTGATAGATAAATATTTCTAATATTAAATTAGAGAATATTAAGAGTAGGTGCGAGTTCTTAAGACTCATACCTATGATAAGTTTGTGACTCATAATCATATGTATTTTTGAGCCCCTAAGCGTATGGAAAGTCGCTGATTGGTTCTTGGACTACGTATTTCTAGGACAAGTTCCTAAAATCTTATTATTGTGGTAAGTTCCTGAATTTCCATGGTGTGGTAAGTTTGATGAACTATACTGGGAATAGATATATTATATATCAAGAATTAAGAGTTTTGGTATAGTGAGCATTGATGGTATTGAAGATTGATAGAATGATGAAGCAATGGAGTAAGAGATTGAAGTTGATGGAGAAATTTGATTTTTTCTAAATCTTCTAGCTATGCTAGATTTTCAAAATTTATTGACTTCATGCTAGTGTTTGCACTTCTGTTTCTTGGGAAAACATTGGGCCAGATGACTAAACCAATGAGTTTTAAAAACGATACTGTTATTCGTATGTCTATGCTATTTGTTTCGGCTACGACAAAAATGATTTAAAAATCTTTCAAAATGTATTTTTGACCATATGCATCATTTGATATGGCGTAGGATGCTAAACGATGGAGTCATTAACGCAATCGAACCTAGTGTTCGGAGCGATCATAAGATCGTCTGTCCATTATGGTATGATGTAGTATGACAAAGTCATAAAATGACTAAATCTTCAACGTACTACTGAGTTGGTATGGAATCATGACGTCATAAAAGGATTTTTGGTTTTCATTTAAACTATGAAAAAGATCAAATAAGTTGATTAGATTCGATTGATGTCCGAATTATTAATAAAAATCTAAGCTATTTGATTCGGCTAGACGACTGTTAAAGAATATTTATGGAATTCGAGCACTTATGCCAAACTAGATTGCTCTGGTGCGGATTTAGATGTTTAAAAGCTGAGGTGAACAACCCTATAAAGGGGACATGTTTTCGGAGACAATGGTTCTAAGCATAACGTATATAGTCGTTACAAAACACTACGTTTATAGCACAACGTGGTGGTACAATAGGATAATCACCTAGTGTACGCATGGAGGGTGTTTTCAGTCTTTGTGATTGATAAACACTCTGGTTTGCAGTGTGAAGAATTTTGTTGAAGCATTAGTAAACCTAGAGAAGAGTTCACGGTCTTGTGACCCCTCAGCATAATTTGGAATCTGAGTTATTCATACTACTTCACGATTATTAAACAATCGTGGAAGATTCGTATTCTTTTTGAAGGGTGAATGTAGTAAGTAGAATGTTCCTTAGAAAGAAGAAAGTGGTAGGATGCAATTGAGCAAGTTATAATAGTAAAACTTCCGAAAAGAGAATGGATGAAGCTATCTAAAAGATATGTAATGTTCGGAATAGCACCAAGTAGGGAAGGTTTCGGTGATTCCGAGGATGGAATCCTTATAAGAGGGAGAAGATGTAATAACCCGAATTTTCAAAAATTATTAAAACAAGAATTTAATAAATAAAATTCTTAAGGCATATGTTGGGTTCAAATAAGAATATATATGCATTATGAGGTATGTATTATTGTGTTGCATAAGATAATATGAACTATGCAATATGTGATTTTTGTGTTTAATAGATATATTATTATATATTTAGAGACAAATTACTTGAAGTAAATGAAAT
The DNA here is from genome assembly GCA_020205555.1 of Panax stipuleanatus. Lineage (NCBI taxonomy): Eukaryota > Viridiplantae > Streptophyta > Magnoliopsida > Apiales > Araliaceae > Panax > Panax stipuleanatus. The sequence goes on along the minus strand of CM035123.1, from coordinate 44,396,708 downwards.
GGATAAAATTTGTCTATTGATATTAAATAATTTATAAAAAAAATTTATCATAGTAAGTTGGTGACATTAAATATCTTTAATGAATAATCACCATTTTCCTGTGTATGCATACTACTGACTAATATGATGTAATATGGGTCATAATTGGTACTGAATCTGTCCATGGACGGATAGAGATAACAAGACATGATTTGAATGAAAGTTAATTATGAGAATTAACTAATAAGAATAAATATTGCTTAATTTAAATTGAAAGTTATATTATGGAATAATATAATTTGAATATTAAAATTTTAATTAACTATGATGATATAGTAAAAGGTTAATTCACTTGAGTAAATGGTGAATTAATATATTTGTTGAGTATTGAAATTATAGTTAGTACTTTTATATATATTACTTAGCATGGTAATATGTGAAAGTCTAATGTACATATGATGTTAATAAAATATATATATATATATATATATATATATATATATATATATATATATATATATATATATATATACGTTGTTGAAGAGAGACGAAAATTAATATATCTTTAGATAAATATTGGTTAAGAGAATTATAATTTAATTGATATATGGCTATAGGTGAAAATTGAAGAAATTATTTTGGGGACAATTTATAAAAAGAAAAGAGAAACAATTATTGTATATTTTAAATAAAGGATATTAAAATAAATTCTAGCATTGAATTATTTAATAAAGAGAGGATATTATTTTATATAATGATATTACCTCATATAGCTTCGTATGAGGTAATATGTATGATTAAATAATATGGTAAATATATTAAAATATATTTGTTATATGTAAATAAATTAATAGAAATAATTTATCATAATAAAAAATAAACTTATTATCTATTTTCTATATATAATATGTGTACATGTGTCGTACATGTAATTATTTTAATGAGACATAGATATTATATTAATATAGTATCTTGAGAAAATGAGTAAATTATTTTATTATAATTAATGCCTCTATTTGGAGGAAAACGTGATAAAATATTTTGATGTCATGTTATGGCGAAATACATAATTTTTATAATAGTAATGTATTTTCAAGAGGGTTAAAGTTAAAAAAAACAAAGTTATTTTAATTTACTAAATAACTTGAGTTATTATATTACCGTAAATGTTATAAATAATATTTGAATATTTCCGTTCACGACATATGTGTTTATGTGAACTGAGATATAATAGTTTAAAGTAAATTGAACATGTTATAAGTAAGTAATTGTTGGGTTTGCTAGAAACATAAGCATGCAATCAAATTACATAAACGCAGCGGAAGGGATGAAAAATTAGATTATAAAATTTTCTTACAAATCCTTAACCATGATATTTCTTGTGCATCAATTATCAGTCAATACATAGAAGGAGAGGATGGAATTATATCTTTGAAGTTCCAAGCTTCCTCAGGTACAAGTTCTACTCCTTTGATTCCTTTTGATTCCTATATAGTGGCTCCTTCCCTTGATCAATGTCAGCCACCCAAATGTTTGGCCTCTAACGGTGATCCACCAAGGAAGATGAAGAACTCAAGAAGATGTGTTATTGGCTTAACCCTTGTTTCTATCTCTATAGAATATGTGTACTCCCAACCTTTGGAAAAATTCACGTACCTTATTTCTGATATAAGACTCTCTTATATAGATATTAGGTTAACCCTCCTAATCCAATTAGAATAGGGTTTTATTTAATTAATTAATTAAACACTTTTAATTAATTTATATCCTAATATTATCATGATTGAGAGAGAGTACTGATATTATATTAATTTCTAAACTCCTTAGAATTAAATAATAATAATATAATATTAATAAGACTCCTCTTATTAATTTATATTTAATATTTCTAAAATATTAAATATTAAATATTAAGCTATTTAATTTATTTTATAACCATAGATTAAATTAATTACACTTAATGCATTATTACTATCATGCCATTTTCTTCTTAAATAATTCTTTTTCCTTTTATGGTGTGACCATTTAGGTTCTCTATATTAAACCGGTTGTGAATAAATCAATTAGAACAATTCTAATCTTATTTAAATAAATAAATTAAACTAATAATCTATTTAAATAAATAACATTTATTCTACAATAGGGATAAGCCTCTCTAGCGATACATTATCTCCATATGCAACTCATTATACCCAAGCATACCCTATATATACCCTTAAAAGGCCTTAAGGAATAAGTCAAGGTATATTTTGTTACATACAAGATACTATGATGATCTCAAGTCCAAGGATCACTTGTACTACTATCACATTAGGAATTTCTATTGACAGGCGAGTAAAACTCCATTAGGTATTCCATAGCGAGTCACGTTCAGTGAAATTATTCTTCAATAAGCACCTACATACTTGCTTTAGTGTCTCCACATAAATGACAATGAGATCAGTCATCCTCATCCAATGAGCAAGCAACATATGTACCAATCTATCCGGATTTACTAATCCCCATTTTAGTAATCCCACAATTGGGAACTATTTTAGTTTTTAAGCTTTCTAAGAATTTAGATCTCATTAGCATGATTTTATCATGATTCTAAAAGCATTGCTTTAAACTATGGGTTATTTACATATTATTAAAAATAGCACCATGTAGATAATTAAATACCTTAAATGAATATTTTATTAACAAATAATAAGACTGTTTACAAAGTATGTGGTTTATATCATACATGATTGGCTGTATGCACACTACTATCAATCTCCCACTTGCACTAAAGCCAATCGCCATGGTATCTCGTACCCATCTTCTCTAAGTGACGATTAAACTGTTTGTGTTAGAGCTTTAGTAAATGGATCTGCAATGTTGTCTTGAGAGTCCACACGCTCCAAGGTGACGTCTCCTCTTTCAATGATCTCTCTGATCAAGTGAAATCGCCTCAACACGTGTTTGGATTTCTGATGAGACCTGGGTTCCTTAGCCTGTGCAACCGCTCCGGTGTTGTCACAGTATACGGGAACTGCTTCTCCAATGCTAGGAACTACACCAAGTTCAGGTATGAACTTCTTCATCCAAACAGCTTCCTTTGCAGCTTCACTTGCAGCTATATACTCTGCCGCTGTCACTGAATCAGCAACTGTTTGCTGCTTGGAACTCTTCCAACTCACTCACTGCGCCTCCGTTCAAGGTAAACACATACCCTGAAACAGATTTACTGTCATCTTGGTCTGTTTGAAAATTTGAGTCCGTGAATCCCTCGAGTTTTAATTCAGACCCACCGTAGACAAGAAAAATATCTTTAGTCCTTCTCAAGTACTTTAGGATATTCTTCACTGCCTTCCAGTGCTCTTCTCCTGGATTCGACTGGTATCTGCTCGTTACACTAAGTGCGTGAGCAACATCCGGTCTAGTACATATTATACCATACATGATAGATCCTATTGCAGAAGCATAAAGGATCTTACTTATACGGCCTCTCTCCTCAGGTGTCTTTGGGGCCTGTTTTCTTGGAGAGACGTATTCCTGGCTCATCGGCATTGAGACCTCTTTTGGAATCTTCCATGCTAAACCTCTTTAGCATCGTATTGATGTACATTCCTTGGGATAAGCCGAGCATCCTTTAGATCTATCTCTATAGATCTTTATCCCAAAATATAGGATGCTTCACCCAAGTCCTTTATGGAAAATTTTTGGATAACCAGATTTTAATTGATTGTACATAGGAATGTCATTCCCTATCAGTAATATATCATCAACATATAATACAAGGAATGATACTGCGCTCCCACTAACCTTCTTGTTTATACATGGTTCATCCTCGTTTTGATAACATCAACTCTTTGATTGTCTCATCAAACGAATGTTCCATCTACGAGAAGCTTGCTTCACACCATAAATGGATCGTTGTAGCTTACAGACTTGATTTGTTCCAACTTTTAAATAAATCCCTCTAGCTGTGTCATATACACATCCTCCTCAAGTTTTTCATTGAGGAAGGCCGTTTTTCACGTCCATCTGCCAGATCTCATAGTCGTTATAAGCTGCAATCGGAAGCAAATTTCGAATGGACTTGAGCATAGCTACTGGTGAGAAGGTTTATCATAGTCAACTCCTTGTCTTTGTTTTGAAACCTTTTGCAATCAGTCGGGCCTTATAGGTCTCTACCTTTCCGTCTGCTCCAGTCTTACTCTTAAAAACCCATTTACACCCAATAGGCCTAATGCCTTCAGGTGGCGAAACCAAAAGTCCATACTTTGTTCTCATACATGGAGTCCATTTCAAATTTCATTGGCTTCAAGCCATTTCCCAGAGTCTTTATTACTCATAGCATGTTCGTAATTCAATGGATCATCATCATTCATGATGTGTACCTCATCGTCACCCTCTATAACGAATCCTACCTCTAAGGTATCTGCGGTACTCATCCCAAATTTACGAACAGGGTGTGGTACAGTAGGTTCTTCTACTTGGTTAGGTACCTGACTTTGATCCGTGGTAATTTGTGGTTCTTGAACTTCTTCAAGATATATCTTACTCCCACTGACCCCTTCATGGATAAACTCTTTCTCCAAGAAGGCAGCATGTTTCGCAACAAACACCTTTTGATCAGTTGGATGATAGAAATAATACCCTACGGTTTCTTTAGGGTATCCCACAAATCTATACTTATCAGATTTAGTTGTAGCTTATCATTTTTGACATAAGCTGGACAACCCCAAGTCTTAACATGCTTAAGATTTGGTTTCCTCCCTTTCCACATCTCATAGGAGTCTTTGGGGCGGATTTTGTAGGTACCTTGTTAAGTAGGTATGCAGCCGTTTCTAGGGCATAACCCCAGAAGGAAATTGGAAGGTCGTAAAACTCATCATGGATCGAACCATGTCCAACAGTGTTCGATTTCTCCTTTCAGATACTCCATTTAACTGTGGTGTACCTGGAGGAGTCCATTGTGAGATTATACCATTTTCTTTGAGACAATTGAGAAACTCACCGCTTAAGTATTCTCCACCTCGATCTGATGAAATACTTAATACTCTTGCCCATTTGTTTCTCTACTTCACTTCTGAACTCTTTGAACTTTTCAAATGATTCTGATTTGTATTTCATTAAATACACATATCCAAATCTTGAGTGATCATCAGTGAAAGTAATAAAATAAGAATACCCACCCCGTGCACTTGTTGTCATAGGTCCACAAACGTCTGTGTGAATTAATGCCAACAACTTGTAACTCTTTCTCCTTTTTCCCTAAAAGGAGATTTAGTCATTTTACCATGAGACAAGATTCACAAGTTGGATATGATTCATAATCGGATAGCTCTAGGAGCCCATCCTTATGCAACTTGGATATCTTGTTTCATTGATATGACCGAGTCTACAGTGCCACATGTAGGTATAATTAATTCATCTCTTTCTCCTTTCTTAGTTTTTTTCATTTGAAATAAAATATTTGCAAGTAAGTATATAAAGCCCATTTCGCAAATTTCCAATACCATATAAAACATCGTCTTTTATAATAGAACAACCATTGTTCTTTATAATAACGTCAAAACCTTCCATATAATACAGAAATTGAAATAATGTTTTTAATAATATTCGGAACATAATAACAGTTATTAAGATAAATGGACTTGCCCGAAGGCATTGCTAAACAATAAGTTCCTACAGCTAATGCAGCAACCTTGCTCCATTCCCCACTCGTAGGATCACCTCTTCATTGTTCAGCTTTCTACTTCTGACCAGTCCCTGCACAGTATTACATATGTGAGACCCACAGCCGGTATCCAATACCCAAGTAGAATTATGACTTTCAGAAAAAATTAATTTCAATCATAAACAAACCTTGATTGGAAGTCGAAGCTTCTCCAAGCTTCTTTCTGCTAGAAACTTCTTGCAGTTCTCTTCCAATGTCCCGGCTCGTGCAATGAAAGCACATTCTTTAGCTGGTTCATTTCTTTTGTTCCTTTTCTTTCCCTTTCCCTTAGCCTTCTTGGATTTCTTCTTTTCAGAAGACACCTTGGGCCTCTTCCTTTTATTGGAAGAATCCACCATCAAGACATGGTTCTTCTTGGATGAGAAGTGACCTTTGTAGTTTTCAGCATGTTAAGCAGCTCAGGCAAGCTGACATCTAGCTTATTCATGTGAAAATTAACCACAAACTGCGAGAAGGTCTCAGGGAGTGACTGCAAGACCAAGTCTTGACTCAACTCCCCATCCATGACGAACCCAAGCTGTCCAAGCGTTCAATCAAATTGATCACTTCAGACATGAGTCTCGACGGCAGCCCTCGGTCATCCGAGATAAAAGCTCCTTAGATACTCATATCTAGCAGTCCTACTCTATTCACCATACAACTCCTTGAGGTGAAGCAGCATAGCAGGAGCATCCATTTTTTGTGCTGACGCTGAAGCTCGTTATTCATGATGCGAGCATGATGCATTGAGCCACAGATGCATCATCTTGCCACTTATTGAAAGTGGCAATCTCTTCCTCAGAGGCTGTTTCTGAAACAGATTCAGGGATAGTTGAATTTAGGACATAAGAATCTTTTCAGCAGTGAGAACAATTCTAGATTTCTTAGTCATCCTCATAATTCGGCCGGTAAGCTTATTTGCATCAAGTATGCTTCGTAGTGAGATTAGTGATTTGACATTTTTAAAATTCTGCATGTGAAAAGACAACATTTTAGCAAACATTCATTTTATTAACTTTGCATACCAAAATAAATTTAGGTCTTTATTTTAAATTGGTATCTCCCACTATTTTCATCAAACTATATTACCCTCACTATATAGTTCGGCAACATCTAATTAAAGATTTGCTAGTGAGAATAAGGATCCCATTTCAAATGTATATAACCTTGTGGATAGCACAACAAGCGATATACAAATAAATAGGTAGACAACTCTTGTCAATTACATCACCACGTAATTCCTTTTATTTGCCTCTTAAATCATAATGGTCATGTGTGTGCATATCCGAACTAAAATAATTTAAGTTAATCCAGCCTAGCACTTCCATAAATTCAAAAAAGAAAATATTCGTCCTTGTGGATAGCACAACAAGACTAGATCGTTCAATTTTCTTGATAAGCATCAAATGTGATTAATTAACATCTTAAATACTCAATACTCGCCTTGTGGATAGCACAACAAGCTCATATTAAATATTTAATACTCTATTAATTATCTGCTGGAAGGCGACGTTGATATTCCAAATATCTTTGAACGCTTCGGACTTAATCTTTTCTTTGAGGGGTTTGTTATTATTTGTCTCATCTTGTTTAGCGCGCATGCACATATATATAAAATACGCATCATTATATTAAACATGCGAAGCATGTTTGCATAAAATAATATATATAATATTTAGCATGCAATATAGAATACTATATTCTACCCGGATTGATTATGGACTTTTATTCTAGTTTGGTTCACTAGAGTCACCAAGTGAACCAAAAAGGTCAAATCTAGGAGAGCAAGAATTTAAATTTAAACGTAACGATTACATTTAAACCCGGGCTCCATACAAATGGGTCTTCAAGCGCTCCTTGCTCCTTGATCTCCAGTTCTTCAAAAAATTCTAACTAATCCTACTACATAAACTATTTCATTTAAATAGAAACCTTGATCAACAGTCAAGGGGAAGTATATAGGGAAGAGATAGAATTTACAATAAGAAGAAAACCAGAAAAAGACGAGGTACGCATACCCCTTTTATAAACCCATACATTCAAGCATTCATCCAAAATAAAATCCATCACATTGGTCATAGTCCTAATCAATCCCTTTTATTACATACATTATCATCTACGTATCAATAAAACTTATTCATCTCATGAAAGTAAATTCATTCTATATATGTATTAATATCAGTTAATGGGCAAAAGTTTGCTAACTTTGTTTTTGGAAAAATAAACACCTTTATTTCATTCAAAACAATTCCAAATTAAACTCTTTAATTTTAGCAATTCTGAAATCATATTTCATATAAAATAAACATCCTTATTTTAAACCTTATTTATTAAATAAACTATTTATTTATTAATCAAAACAAAAGAAAAATTTCTCCAAGTTCCTGTCCAGTGGCGCAGCTGTGCCAGGAATGTAAAGGGAACCGGCGCAGCATGAAAACTAGGAACAGACTCCGGTGCAGTTGCGCAGCTTCGCAGAATCTGAAAAATTTTTGTTGCCCAAGAACTCGATCTAATCGCATAATCATACATGTATGGAATCACATAAATTGATAATTAGCACAAGATTGGCTTTGATACACTGTTGGGTTTTCTAGAAACATAAGCATGCAATCAAATTAAATAAACCGCAGCGGAAGGGATGAAAATCAGATTCTAATTTTTTTTACAAACCTTAACCATGATCTTTCTAGTGCATCAATTAGCAGTCAATACATAAAGGAGAGGACGAAATTATACCTTTGAGATCCAAGCTTCCTCAGGTACAAGTTCTACTCCTTTGATTCTTTATTCCTCTATAGTGGTTCCTTCCCTTGATCAATGTCAGTCACCCAAATGTTTGGCCTCTAACGGTGATCCACCAAGGAAGATGAAGAACTCAGGAAGATGGGTTATTGGCTTAACCCTTGTTTCTATCTGTATAGAATATGTGTACTCCCAACCTTTGGAAAATTCACGTACCTTATTTCTGATAGATGACTCTCTTATATAGATATTAGGTTAACCCTCCTAATCCAATTAGAATAGGATTTAATTTAATTAATTAATTAAATACTTTTAATTAATTTATATCCTAATCTTATTAGGATTGAGAGAGAGTACTGATATTATATTAATTTCTAAACTCCTTTAGAATTAAAATAATAATAATAATAATATTAATAAGACTCCTCTTATTAATTTATATTTAATATTTTTAAAATGTTAAATAATAAATATTAAGCTATTTTATTTATTCTATCACCATAGATTAAATTAATTACACTTAATGCATTATTACTATCACGCCATTTTCTTCTTAAATAATTCTTCTTCCTTTTATGGTGTGACCCTTTAGGTTCTCCATATTAAACCGGTTGTGAACTAAATCAATTAGAACAATTCTAATCTTATTTTAAATAAATAAATTAAACTAATAATCTATTTAAATAAATAACATTTATTCTACAATAGGGTTAAGCCTCCCTAGCGATCAACGGACTTTCCATATAATATAAATTTCAACATTAATCATAAAAGAACATGTGAGTTAATAGTTACCGTACAATTCAATCCTTCCAACATACAATGTCCCAATTAAATATAAGACATGGATTTACTGTCAAGTCTTAATTTATTTAATCATATGTATTTCGATTAGAAAACGTACAACTCCAAATAATGCAATTAGAAACCTTTTTCTAATTTCATTCTACCTTGGCCAAGGATTCCTGGGTTGTCATTTAACGAATCACATAGGACATATCTCCTCTTTTACTAGAGGTGGTAGATTTTTTATTGATTATACATTATCTCCATATGCAACTCATTATACCCCAAGCATACCCTATATATGCCTTAAAAGGCCTTAAGGAATAAGTCAAAGTATAATTTGTTACATACAAGATACTATGATGATCTCAAGTCCAAGGATCACTTGTACTACTATCACATTAGGAATTCCTATTGATAGGCGAGTAAAACTTCATTAGGTATCCATAGCGAGTCACGTTCAGTGGACTTATTCTCCAATAAGCACCTATATACTTGCTTTAGTGTCTCCACAAAAATGACCATGAGATCAGTCATCCTCATCCAATGAGCAAGCAACATATGTACCAATCTATCCGGATTTACTAATCCCCATTTTAGTAATCCCACAATTGGGAAACTATTTAGTTTTAAGCTTTTTAAGAATTTAGATCTCATTAGCATGATTTCATCATGATTCTAAAAGCATTGCTTAAAACTATGAGTTATTTACATATTATTAAAAACAGCACCATATAGATAATTAAATGCCTTAAATGAATATTTATTAATAAATAATTAAGATTGTTTACAAAGTATGTGATTTATCATCATACATGATTGGCTTGTATGCACACTACTATAAGTAATGTGATGGAAATGAATAAGATTATGAGATGATTAAGTGGTGTGAGTAATGATGAGCTTAATTTAAGCTTGTGAGACGTGCCTAGTGTGGGAAAGTGATGGAATAAGCATTCACTAAATAATTTAATGAATGAATAATTAAAGGAATTAATTTGTATTATTATGTGAATTAATTTCTATGTGCAATGATATGCAATTATATATTATATAGTAGCTACATCTATATGATATAAAATGAAGTTTGACACTTCAAGGTAACTATATAATATAAGAAACTATATGGTAAAATGAAATTAGTCACATGAGTTACATAAATGGACCTATGTGACAATGTGTTATGTGTGGTACACTAAAGTGTACTTTACGAAGGATATTAAATTAAAATAAATAAATAATTGTTTTTAATAATTATTTCAATGATTAAGTATAATTAAAATAATAAAGTTTATGATAATGTAGTGTTGTAATATTCCAAACTTGAGTATGAATATTAATATAAAAAGTAAATAATAATATGTTTTATATCTTGTGTGACGTGTGTTTAACTTTATTATTAGTATATATAATTATAAATCAACACATAAGATATAACTAATTAAATATATGTGGAAGGTTTTATAAGTAAACACTAATTTAAGATTTTATCTAAATAAGGAACCCTAACCCTAATTGTTATAATAAATGAGAATTATAACATAATACATTGATAATGTTATAAAAGATTATGAATATATATGAATATATATATATATATATATATATATATTAATTTAATATATGATGTATTAAAGATTGAATTGAAGAAGAGTTCTAGAAAAACCTAATTAGTAATTTGGAAACCATAAACCTAATTAGAAAACCTTAATTTTAATAATAAACCCTAATTCTAAGTTTACAAACCCTAATAGTTTATTTTTGTTTTTGAGTTTCTAGAGAAAAAGTGAAATGACTAAATTACCCTTTGATTTAAGTAGAAAATTATAAAAATACCCTTAGTACATGTAAAATGACAAAAATGCCCTTATTTGTTTTCTTTTAAAATGAGATAGAACCAATTATTTTGCTTAACATGCAAAAAATTTGCCCCCATGCTGATTTTACCAAATAGCTTGACAACACAACCTACTACATTAATCAGTTAGGCTTACTTGTCAAACTAATATAAAACTTAGGTTTTAACCCCCACTTTGAGTTTCTATATAAAGATAAGCAAGGTAAACTTAAGGCCACGAAAATTACACTTAATATACACCACTAACTAACATAGAAACAACACTCAGCAAGCCAGAAGCAGAATCAGAAAGGGAAGAATCAAAAAGTACTCAAAAAGGGTAAAAACCTAACCTTAACTCTAAATTTTAGATTCTGAAATTTATTGTTGTTGTTATTGTTTAAGGATATTAATTAGTAAGTTATTTAGTGTTCTAGGTTGTTAAAACATGAATCTATAACACTTAAAAGCATAAAAATGAAGATTTAAGCAAAACTGCCAAAATGTGAAAATATAATCTGACAGTGAATGTCAGGGGTCATAGATCTCTCTCTGTTACTGTTTAGGTGTGTTTAAGTTGGTAGTTGTAGTATATAGTGTTGTTAGTAGCCTAGAAGTGATGGAATGACAATCAGAATAACAGATTGAGAGTTATAGGTGGTCAAAACCAGTTGATCGAGCTTGACTTCACGTTTTCTGGGTAACCCAGAAAAGCTGAAGAACACGCCTGACAGGTGGTTTGATCGGCTTGATCTCTCTCCTGTCAGTCGGTCTGTATGGTAGTTGTTAGTCAGATTGTACTTTGTCATGAGGACTATACCACTAGAGCACTGTGAAGACTTGAAGATTAGCCGACCGGAAGATATAGGGAGGTCAAATTAGGTTGATCGTTAAGCTGGCGATTTCTCGGTAACCCAGAATCTTAAGGCAGCGGTCTAACAAGAAGTTTAGGGACACAGATCTTGCTTCTTGATGATATCTAGACCCTATAAGTGTTCCAACCTTGTACCCTGGTAGTTAGCCTACAATCCCAGACCGCTAGAACACCTAAACTATGAACACACTACACGATATAAGGCTTGAGAAAGCTTTGACCGGCATTGACTATTCGTTTATGGGCAGCCCGGAAATGAAGAACAGCCTAGGGTAGGTGGTTTGACTTGCCATAGAATCTTGTAGGATGTTGTTAGGCACTAAAATGACCATAGATGTGTAGTATTACACTAGCACTACAACTTCATTGCACTTTCATGCCCAGAACTCAAACAGACTGACAGCTAGACCGAGTAAAACGGGGCCCCTTGGCATTCACCGACGTGTTCTTGGTCCAGCCAAGAGCACCTTTAGCGACGGATGAATTTTTTAAAATTTATAATAATAATTAAAATAAATAGAAATAAATACTAAATAATTAATAAAAAATTTGAAAATTATTTTTAATTATAATAAATAATTTTAATATTTTGAAATAAACTTTTACTAATATTTAATTTATTTAAATATTAATGATAATAAAAGTATTTAATAATAAATTATTTAAAAATACTATTAATGATTTAAAAATCATTTTAAATAATAATAAGTTATTTAAAAATGATATTAATAATTTAAAAATTATTATTAATAAAAATAAATTATTTAAAAATAATATTGATGATTTAAAAATTATTATAAATTGTTATTAAATATTTTAAAAAATATTAATAAATTAAAAATCATTTTAAATGATATTAAATTATTTAAAAATTATTTTGAGAATTTGAAAATTATTATAAATAATAACTAAAATATCTAATAAGATATGAACACTTTTAAATAAAGTTTATCGAAAAACTAATTCGATAGTTATTCAATGAAGCTATAAAATACCGAACGAACACCAAAATCAACCCAGACACTAATAGTTTAATTAGAAATTAATTGTTATCATTTCTAATGATTGTTATAACATATATAGGTTGCGCGTATACTTTCAAATAGCTTAAGTAGCCGATCTTAATAAAGGCAAGTTTTTCTAACTTCATTTAATTTCTATATTAAATGTATGTTTTGTATATTGACATATAAACTTGTTATACCCATTATTCGTGATATCTGTGATTTGAGAAGGTTATGACTTATTGTCCAAGCATAACCAAGACATATGAACTGTTATTTGTGTAAAATATTTTTGATTTGATATCAAAGTATAGACTGTGGTGAAACCAATGTTGTTTGGTACAAATATATATACTGATCCTATCAATGACCGACAGTTTTATACTGACCGGGGTAGTTATCAATGACCGGCAGTTAGTTATACGGACCGGGGTAGTTATTTGTTGTGGTAGGATGATATGCATACTCCTAGATTGTTTGGTTGAACAAATTAACTCGGCTTGCTAAGTCTATATGACTGATAGAAACTCGTAATATGTGGGGTTTGGCAGATCTAACCTCAGTATATATATGGAAAAATACTCTGAACTATATGTTCCTTCAATTCAGATATTGTGTGAGTATCAATTATAGATCTTTAAAACTTGCTGAGCCTTTTAAAGCTCATCGTTGCAATTATTCTTTTCCTTTGCAGCTGCATCTCACACACCAGGAAGTTCAGGGAACCATACTTGTGGGTAGAGAGTAACTCTATAATAATGGTTTTGTTGTAGAAAGACTACATTGTAATTAGTAATATTTTGATGTAATGGTTGAACCTTATGTAATCGGATGTTATTATGTTGTTAGTTGAATAGTTTTTCATTATTAATAGTGAATATTAACAAGTACTGTATCTATATGAACTATACATCTGAATGAGGGTATTGAATGATCTTGGGAGTTCTGTAAGCACTGAGGTCGCCTTTTAGTTCCAAGAACAATCTTATCATTTGTAATGTGAATGTCAGATAGATAGGAATTATTGATATGCAAGAAATATCTGTAAGATCATAAATCTATACATCCAAGTGAGGGTATCCAAATATGATAATTATTCTGACGAGAACTATTAACTAATTGGGATACTATGAATTTTGGAATTATAGAAGTTATTATCTTATAGAATATTTACGTGAGCACCAAATCTGCTACAGGAAATGTAGAGAATTTGGGGGCGTCACAATTTGGTATTAAAGCCCTTGTTTAGAAATCTTAGTAGGAAACCCTTAGGCTATAACCTCGGAAGTATTTAGACGATATAGGAGAGTGCAAGGAGATAAGCTCAAATAGAGTTATAATAGGTGAATTACGACAGAGGAAAGTTGTTAGGGAAGTTAATAGATAAGAATACTAATAAAATATTAAGTTGTTATTTTTAGATACTAATTGATTTTATAAATCTGATTGTAGGATGTCGAACGAACGTCAGATAATGGTGGTTGAACAAGTTATAAACGCTGTAACCATTACAGATGATACCTCCTCGTCATGCTTGGAGGAATAGGGCTTCAGTTCAGGACCTAGTGTGGCTCAAGAGGTCAGGTACCTAGAGGAAAGGTTACAAAAGTTAGAGAAGGTGGTGGAGAAACTGAAGAAAATGATAGCAGCAAAGAAGAAAGAGCTGTAGATTAAGAGAATTTCATAATATAGCTAGTGATAGGAATAATCACTAGTCAGCTACGCTATGTAGTTTCTTTTCTATCGTGTGTAAAACTAGTGATCTAGAATGAGTCACTAGATATGTATATATAGACTTGCAAAGTGAAATACAAATTTTTGTTTATCAAACTGAGTTATTTAATTATTGAACTGGTATTCATACTTAGTTATTTGTTATATTTAGATAAATGGCACCCAGAAGAATAACTCGTGGAGAATTTGAGGAAGAACAAGCAGAGGCAGACCCTACCCAAACCCTGTTAAATATTCTGGTAGGAGCTTTGCAAAGAAGGCAAGCCAACGCATTACCAGTTGCACCCAATAACTCAACCACAACTCAGTTTAAAGATTTTAAACTAGTGGGACGACCAGAATCAGGGGAACAGATGAGCCAATAAAGGCTCAGACTTGGATTGCAGAGATGGAGAAAATGTTTAAAGTAACCAAGGTGAATGACGACCAAAAGTGGATTTTGCATTTTTTTTAAAGGAATAAGCTAATCATTGGTGGGAAGCGAATAAGGGTAGAGCTGGAGAAGGTGCCACTAATTAGGACAAGTTCAAGGAGTTTTTCTTTGCCAATTACTTTTTGACTTTGATGCAGGATAGTATGGAAGTTCAATTCTTGGAATTGAAACAATGGGAGATGATAGTGTCACAATATGCAGCCAAATTCAATGAGTTGGCTAGGTTCGCATCACATCAGGTAGATACTGATGCAAGAAATACAAGGAGATTTGAAGGGGGGCTGAAACCCCAAATTAGGAGCAGAATATCGGCGTTTTAGGTGAAGACTTTCGTTGAGATCTTGGAAAAGGCCATTATAACAGAGAAGGAAGGTGAGGCTTTATTACAGTTCCATAAGGAGAAGAGGGTTATTACAGGAAAGGGAAGCACAAGTGGGAGTAACAACAATAACAACAATAACAGCAACAACAATAAGAGAAGGTGGGAGGTAGCTTTTCCAAACAACCTTGGAAAAGGAGGATATAACCATAGCAGTAATACCAACAAAGGAGAGAATAATAACAACAATCAAAGAATTAAACGCTGTCAGATATTGGAAAGAATCACAAAGGGGCATGCTATTTCAGAGGGACAACGTGTTTTACCTGCGGAGAAGATGGGCATTATTCCAACTGGTGTCCCAAAAAGAAGGAGAAGAGAAAGAATGTCAAATGTTTCAACTATGGGACAGAGGGTTATGGTCTAAGTTTTATCCAAACCCCAAAAAGGTGAATGTGGGGAGGAGGTCAAAATTTCAACAATAACCCTAGAGCGGTGGCTGCAAGAGTTGGTCAGAATCGTCCGAATGCAAGAATGTTTAACATGACAGTGAGGGATGCTATGGCGCACAAGATGTGGTGACAGGTATTATACCAATTGATGCCGTAAATGCCTATGTGTTAGTCGACTTTGGTGCTTCTTGTTCGTTTGCATCTGTTGATTTTGTTAAGAGATTAAAAATACCATGTGAAGATCTAGATGTACCTTTCAACGTAGAAATTGCTAACAAGAAATAATTCATGTTCATACAGTGCATAAGAATTGTAGTGTAGAAATTCAGGGGCATACGTTACCGATAAACCTTATTCCTATACAACTAGGGTAGTTTGATATAATATTGGGGATGGATTGGTTGGGTAGGCATAAGGCAGTAATTGATTGTAAGCGAAAACAAGTAAGTTTAAGGACATCTTTGAAAACAAAAGTAGTATTTAAGGGAAGTTGTTCACCAAAGCAAGTCCGATGTTAACAGTTATGCAAGCTAAGAGATTGCTTCGAAAGGGTAGTATAGGGTATTTAGCCTATGTTATGGACACGAGGAAAGAAGGGGGAAAGTTAGATCAAATCCCTATAGTAAATGAGTTTCCAGACGTGTTTCCAAGTGACCTACATGGTCTTCCACCTGACAGAGAGATTGAATTTGTGATTGACCTTGCACTCGGTACAGCACCAGTTTCAAAGGCACCATACAGGATGGCACCGGTAGAATTGAAGGAGTTGCATGTTCAGTTGCAAGAACTCTTAGACAAGAAGTACATACAACCTAGTGTTTCACCATGGGGAGCACCTGTGTTGTTTGTAAAGAAGAAAGATGGGACGTTAAGATGTGTATAGATTATCGTGATGTTAAAGAAGTTGACCATCAAGAATAAGTATCCCTTACCTAGGATTGATGATTTATTTAATCAGTTAAAAGGAGTCGAACATTTTTGAAAATCGATCTACTATCGGGTTATCATCAACTGAAGGCAAGAAAAGAAAATGTGCCGAAGACCGTTTTTAGGACACGATACAGACATTATGAGTTTCTTGTGATGTCTTTTGGGTTAACAAACGCACCTGCAGCTTTTATGGATTTAATGAATCAAGTGTTTAAGTCATGCTTGGATAAATTTGTGGTGGTGTTTATTGATGATATCTTAATATACTCGAAGACACAGGAGGAACATGCAGAACACTTAAGAAAGGTATTAGAGATATTAATAAAGGAACAACTGTATGCAAAATTTTCCAAGTGTGAGTTCTGGTTAGAAGAAGTCCAGTTCCTAGGTCACATAATTGATAAAAATGGGGTGGTAATGGATCTGACAAAAATAGAAACAATCATGAATTGGGATCAACCAACAACACCAACTAAAATTCACAGTTTTCTTGGTTTGGCAGGGCACTATCGTCGTTTTATAAAAGACTTTTCCAAAATAGCAACCCCGCTAACTAATTTAACTCGAAAGACAGTGAAGCACATTTGGACAGACAAGTGTGAGGAAAGCTTTCAAGAATTGAAGAAATTGTTAAGTAGGGCACCAGTACTGTCATACTCGATGATACTGGTGGTCTTGTGGTTTATAGTGATGCTTCACACAGGGGATTAGGATGTGTGTTAATACAAACATGGGAAGGTGATCGCCTATGCTTTGCGATAACTTAAGGATTATGAGAAGAGATATCTTACGCACGACTTGGAATTAGCCGCAGTAGTTTTTGCTTTGAAGATTTGGCGTCAGTATTTGTATAGGGAAAAGTGTGAAATATACACAGATCACAAAAGTCTGAAGTATATTTTTACACAAAAGGAGTTGAATATGAGGCAGAGGATGTGGTTGGAGTTAATAAAGGACTTTGATTATGAGATACTATATCATCCTGGTAAATCCAACGTAGTTGAGGATGCATTGAGCCGAAAGATTTAAGAAAGGTTGAATATCATCACAAACAACGAGGTACTGATAAAAGAGTTTAAAAACATGAGATTGAAGTAAGAGCTCCAACTAACTCTAACCAAAAGCTATTTGTTATATCTCAAAGAGATGAAGGAGAAGGATGAAGCATGTCAGAAATGTAAGGACGAGATAACTCAGGAAAAGAACATTAAGTTTCGACTGGATAAGAGGGAGTACTGAGGTATGAGGATAGAGTTTGGGTTCCATCGATACAGGTACTGAAAGATGAATTCCTAATAGAAGCCCATAATTCTGAGTTTGTTGTGCACCCGGGGAGTACTAAGATGTATAAAGACTAGAGTCAACATTTTTGGTTGTCGAACATGAAAAGTGAGATAGCAGAATGGGTAAGCAAGTGTCTCACATGCCAAAGAGTTAAAGCCGAGCATCAAAGATCGAGTGGATTACTACAACCTCTATCGATTCCTGAATGGAAGTGGAAGCACATCACTATAGACTTTGTGGTAGGACTTCCTGTCACCCAGAATGGCCACAATGCTATTTGGGTAATAGTTGATCATCTCACCAAGTCAGCCCATTTTCTACCTATTAAGGTTACTTATAATCTCGATCAATTGGCAAAATTATTCATAAAAGAGATTATCTCTAGACATGGAGTTCCTGTATCCATAGTGTCGGATAAAGATCCACAGTTTACTTCGAACTTTTGGAGGAGTCATCAGACGCACTTGGGAACACAGCTGAAGTTGAGTATAGCATATCATTCGTAAACGGATGGACAAAGTGAGAGAACCATTCAGACGTTGGAGGATATGTTGAGAACCTGCATTATGGATTTTAAAGGGAGTTGGGAAGATTAGTTGCCTTTGGTAGAGTTTGCATACAACAACAGTTATCATGCCAGTATTGGAATTCCACCATATGAAGCCTTGTATGGTAGGAAGTGTAGGACACCTTTAGTTGGGATGAAGTTGGGGAAGGCAAATGCTTGGACCTGAGTTAGTTCAACAAACCACTGAGAAGATCCGAATTATACGGCAACGGTTGCAAGCGTCCCAAGATCAACAAAAGAAATATGTAGATCAACACAGACAACTAAGAGAATTTAGTATTGGGAGTCATATGTTTCTGAAAGTATCTCCTTGGAAAGGCAAGATTCATTTGGTAAAAACGGAAAGTTGAGCCCGAGATTCATTAGCCCATTTCAGGTATTAAAGAAAATAGGTGAAGTAGCCTGCGAGGTAGCCCTACCCCCAGAGTTAGGACACATCCATAAATGTGTTTCATATGTCTGTGCTACGTCTGTATAAACTTGATTATAAGCACGTGATAAAATATGAACCTGTTCAGATAAGAAAGATTTATCGTATTGTAGAAGCTCTGGTACAGATAGTTGATCGGAAAAGAATAGGTGTTGAGAAATAGGTTATATCATTGGTTAGGTAATCTGGAAGAATCATGATATTGAAGAATCTACATGGGAGCTGGAGGATAAGATGCGAGAAGATTTTTCGCAGTTGTTTTCATATGGTGTAATTTCAATTTCGGGACGAAATTCTTATAAGAGGGGGTGATTGTAATATTCCTAATTTCAAACAGGAATATTAATATAAAAAGTAAATAATAATATGTTTTATATTTTGTGTGATGTGTGTTTAACGTTATTATTAGTATATATAATTATATATTAACACATAAGATATAATACGTAAATATATATTGAAGGTTTTATAAGTAACCCTAATTTAAGATTTTATCTAAATAAGGAACCTTAACCCTAATTATTATAATAAATGGGAATTATAACATAATACATTGATAATGTTATAGAGGATTATGAATATATATATATATATATATATATATATATATATATATATATATATTAGTTTAATATATGATGTATTAAGGATTGAAGTGAAGAAGAGTTCTAAAAAACCCTAATTAGTAATTTGGAAACCCTAAACCTAATTAGAAAATCCTAATTTTAATAATAAACCCTAATTCTAAGTTTACAAACCCTAATAGTTTATTTTATTTTTGAGTTTCTAGAGAAATATGAAATGACTAAATTAGCCTTTGATTTAACTAGGCAAATTATCAAAATACCCTTAGTACATGTAAAATGAAAAAATGCCCTTATTTGTTTTCTTTTAAAATGAGATAGGACAAATCTTTTGCGTAACAAGCAAAAGATTTGCCCCATGCTGATTTTACCACAATAGCTTGACAACACAACCTACTACATTAATCACTTAGGCTTACTTGTCAAAATAATAGAAAACTTAGGTTTTAACCCACACTTTGAGTTTCTATACAAAGATAAGCAAGGTAAACTTAAGGCCACGAAAATTACACTTAATATACACCACTAACTCACTCAAAAACAACACTCAGCAAGCCAGAAGCAGAATCATAAAGGGAAGAATCAAAAAGTACTCAAAAAGGGTAAAAACCTAACCCTAACTCTAAATTTTAGATTCTAAATTTTATTATTATTGTTATTGTTTAAGGGATGTTAATTAGTAAGTTATTTAGTGTTCTGGGTTGTTTAACACATGGATTTATAACACTTAAAAGCATCAAAATGGAGATTTAAGCAAAACTGCCAAAACTGTGATGCCCCCAAATCCGAGTTCCCGAACCTCGGGTTTGGTGCTCACGATCCATCATACATATCACACCTAAACTATCCATTCATTAATGAAAAACATCATTCATTACATGTTTTTAATAAAAACATACTCCAAACATACTTATATCGTTATCCCAGGTTAACTAACTTAATATAACTTACATACCCTTATATATCCAAAAGGTTTACATCATTAATTTGCATAATATAAGACCCCCAACTTTTATGAATAAAGATTTAGTTTCTTTATATATTATTTCGAAATAGTAAGGTGTTGTTTTGATAAATATGAAAGTTATGGGTGAAATGTGCAAGCATTTTTAAAATGAGCAAGTGGTTATAAAATATTCTTGTTGTCGGGGAATATTCGTTTGGTCGTGGAATATTCTTGTTGTCGGGGAATATTCGTACGACGGCGCAGCTATTTGTGGGCCCCCACAAGGAATAACTGTCGGATATAGAAAGCGACAGAAATAACTTTTTACAAAATAACGGCGTGGTTGTTACCGTTAGTACTGTTGAAATACCCGGTGGTTAAAATACAGTGATACACGGTGTTGCATAGTAGCACACGGTATTGCACAGTATTTTAAATTATTGAGTCTTTCGTGAGAAGCCATTACTCAATTATTGTTACAGTAATTACTGTTCAATATTTTATATTATTGACTCAATAATTGTTACATTGATATTTTATTGACTCAATAATTGCTACGTTGATTTTATATGATTGATTCAATAATGGCTACAGTTAATATTTTGTAGTATTGATTCAATAATTGTTGTTGCACAGTATTTCACGTTATCAACTCAATAATTCATATTATTTGAATAATATTATTAGATAGCATTATTGACAATGTCTAAGAAGTTCTGTCTAGGAGGGGTTATTTAATTGCGCGCCAGTAAGGAGAAGTCCTTATCGGAAGGCCCCCTCTGTCCTTGGAACGACCTGGTTGTTAATATTGTAGTTCTATAATATTATTTGTGAATAATTAATTATTGATTTATATGATAAGAAAAATTTATTTTGTGGATATTAAAGAAGGAATTGGCGCTGGTGAGTTTTTATCAATATTTTGGTGTGAGAAATCATCTGTTTATGGATTTCGGATAATTTATGTTTGGAATTTGGAAAACCTTTCTTCTGCAAAGTTGTAGAGAATTAAATTTCCTATGGAAGGACATAGAATTTGTATTTTTCTGACAAATGGGCTATTTATTGTGAATTATTGAAGTTTCAAAAAATAAATATATTTAATGGGTGGGACCCACTTTTGTTGAAAAAAATTCTGAGTTTGGATAGCAGCCGGCGGCGGAATTTTTTTAAAAAAATATTATTTTATTATTTTAGTCTCCTTTGGCATCCTAAGCTTTTCCTATAAATAGGGTGCTTAGGTTAGAATTGAAAATCACACCAGAATCAGAAGTTTTCTCTCTCTATAATATCGAGCGTATTTTTGTGAGTATTTCAATACTTTGAGTATTAGTATTCAGCGCAAGTTTTCTTCGGTATTATATCCGATATTCCAGTCAGAGATACTGTTCTTTTGAGGTAAGGGATGTTATTTTCTTTCGTAAATGATATTATTCTTTTCAATATCATTATACAGAAATATTGTCATGGATTTTATGTTGAAATTCTTACTTTTTTCGTCGGGGTTACTATTCACGTATACGGCACTATTCACGGAAAAATTTATTTTTCTTCTATTTGTCCAAATTGTCTGTTATGGTTACTATCTTTGATTGTATCCAAGTTTTGGGCTTTATTCTTGAATTTTACTCCACAAAGTATTATTATGGATTATTCTTGAATTTGAATAAACTAAATGACGAATCCCTAATCTTTGTCTTTTATCTCACTGGATTCGTTCTCTAAAATATTTTTCATCATCCTCAGTTCTAAAAGGTGATGTAACTGAATATCTTTGGCCTGTAGAGCAAAGATGAATGATTACCTGATGAATATCTTTGGCCTGTAGTGCAAAGATAACAGGTGTTGAGATGACATGACCACTGATGATACAAATGAATATCTTTGGCCTGTAGTGCAAAGATGAATATTGATGAGATGGATGTTGATTGATGTTACAGGGATAAAATATTGATGATGAACGGTTATTTCCGCTGCGAATATGATCTAAAACATGTTGTCAATAATATTTTATCTGAACTGTTGAAGGCTAACGATAATTTATTTCCATTATCTTAGTTATAATATTCTTTACTGAGCTAGTTGAGCTCACCCTTTCATCTGTTGTCCTCTTCAGGAAATGAGAATGTTGCGGGGACTAGTCGGGGGACAGAGTGATGGTCCGAGTTAGAGCAGTAGTAGTCCTCACTATTTCTGATAAATAGTGTGATAATAATTGTAATGAGGACTTCGTTTGAATCTTATTTTTCTACATATTTGTATTGAGACTCACAGTTGTGTGGTCGTATTTTGCACGACCGTATGATATAAAGTTTGTATTTGAATTCTGTACCATGTATTTGGCGACTCAGAATGGGTTGGGTTGAATGGATCTATTCTGGGGGCGTCACAGTTGGTATCAGAGCTTAGGGATATGATCTCTGGCGGAGATCGGGGAATAGAACTAGGAGGGGAGAGACGAGTAAATCCTTCACTAGTGTGTCCTACCTAAGCTTATGTGGTATTTAATTGGTCAGTCGGAGCATAGGGTTAATATGTGATATGTTGACTTGTTTAATTAACCCTTGTTTTATGGCAGTATTTGAGAATGGCAGCTGAGAATGTTAACAACGAAGTGAATGAGACCGTGGAGACACCTTTAATCGTTAACCAGGAGAACGTGCAACAAGAAGGCAATGTTCATCCTGAAAATAACGCTGGTCAGACGATAAACGATGAGATGTTTAGAAGTTTTCTGCAGTTCATGCAAAACCAGACGAGGGAGACTCGTGTGCAATATACAGGTGGAGATAATAACAACACACGAGCTGTCACTACTAAGCAGTTCAAAGAATTGGGACCACCAGA